>OY744548.1:40960125-40997625 GCA_963556195.1 Sepiola atlantica
ATCGTATTTTGATGTTATTATGATCTATAGATTTCATTATTACTGATAGTTTAAAAACAATAAATGTTTATCATTAGTACCAGCAATGGAAAATTAAGTTTACATTTAAAAAAAAAAAAGAATCGTTTCGGAAATTAGGCTAAAAGTTCTGATTTGTTCGATTCCCGATTCCGATTAATCGTCACAACACTATCATAGATATTTCCATCTGGGACCTACAGTGTACGTAAACACCGCGGTTACCTCCCCTGTTTTCCATAAATATCCTAAAGTTTAATGGCGAGTCACGTTGAATGTGGATTACTGAAAAATTGATTTCTGCTTTTAATTAAAGTTCTACTAGATACTTCCTACTGTTTGGCGAGGATACTTATTTTTCCCTGGTACGTAAGTATATCATAATGGTTTTTAATATGTAAACGTCAGTGTAGAAGCACCAAAAAATGTTTTTGTTGTTCTTTCTTTCCCCAGTTTTTTTGGGGTGGGGGGTAGCTAAGGGTGTTATTCTACAACAATGGCAAGCCAGAAAAACTCCCGACCCGAAGGCGGAGTTTAACATTGTTAAGTCAAAATTGGTTCCAGATATTAAAGGCTTCCTGTTTGGCTTAAAGATAAGTAATCAAGTCGGTGTTAAAGAAAATCAGGAAAAGTTATGTACTAATTTTTCTTTTAAATAATTTCCTTTACAAAAATAAGTATTCACATAAGTGATTTGTTTAAAAAAAAATAATATAATGAATAATCAAACGCGGTTTTATTTCCGAAAGAAAATAAAACCACCTATTTGATTATTCTCCCCCACCCCAAAAAATTTAAAAAACAAAACATTGATTATTCATTATATTTAAAAAAAAATAAAACCATATATTTGATTATTCTCCCCCCCAAAAAATGTAAAAAACAAAACATTGATTATTCATTATATTAAAAAAAAAATAAAACCATATATTTGATTATTCTCCCCCCCCCCCAAAAAAAAATGTAAAAAACAAAACATTGATTATTCATTATATTAAAAAATAAAATAAAACCATATATTTGATTATTCTCCCCCCCCCAAAAAATGTAAAAAACAAAACATTGATTATTCATTATATTTAAAAAAAAATAAAACCATATATTTGATTATTCTCCCCCCCCAAAAATGTAAAAAACAAAACATTGATTATTCATTATATTTAAAAAAAAATAAAACCATATATTTGATTATTCTCCCCCCCCCCAAAAATGTAAAAAACAAAACATTGATTATTCATTATATTAAAAAATAAAATAAAACCATATATTTGATTATTCTCCCCCCCCCCAAATGTAAAAAACAAAACATTGATTATTCATTATATTTAAAAAAAAATAAAACCATATATTTGATTATTCTCCCCCCTCCCCCAAAAAAACATTGATTATTCATTATATTTTTTAAAAAAACATCAAACCACCCATGTCAATACTTATTTTTAAAAAAAATGTTTAAATAAAAATTATTAACCAACTTATATTTGATTACTTATTTTTAACAGGAAGCTTTTTCTATCTTGAACGAATTTTCGAATCGAAGAAAAATTAAGTCGGTCCGTTTGAATTTGAACACAAATGCGAAATATTTCTCAAGGAAATAAAACAATTTTGCGTAATAAAACTATTTGTTATGTTAAAATCAAAACAATCATTGAATTAACCAACAATGACAAATAATAGTTAATTAATAAAATTAACTTTTTTAAAACCAATATGCAAATGAATTAACCTTGCTAATCTGATATGCGATATACATCAAAAGTATATAAGAAAGACCCGACCTAGGGTCACATCTTACTTGTGGGAGTAGGATAAAATTGGCCTTGTGCCTAACTCCTGGAGAGGAGTAAATAAAACTTGAATTAGAGCGTTTTGACTTTACCGTTCGTGTGAGAAATGGGCCCAAATTTCGCATTTATTCATTTATATATATATATATATATATATATATATATATATATATATATATATATACATACACTATTACAATATTTATTGTAAGTAAATATTAAATTCTTTTTAACTACATACGCCGGCGTTTCAAGCTTTCGCTCTCATCAGTTTAGGGAATGATACTCTCAGACGGTCGAAAGATTCGAACCCGGTGACTCTAGACTCCACAAGCGAGCGTCATAACCAAACAGCCACGAGACATTTCCACGTCAAGAAAGAGAATTTAAGTTCTATTTACGCGACGGAGGCACATATAGAAAGGCTACCTAGAGTGTTCGATATATATATATATATATATATATATATATATATATATGTGTGTGTGTGTGTGTGTGTGTGTGTGTGTGTGTGTGTGTGAAAAACAAACGGAAAAATAAAAATTTTAATACAGGAATAAATCATAAAGAAAACGAGAGATTTTACCGGTTTCGTTCTGATCAACGAACGTCTTCAGAAAAAGTGAAGATTTTAACTTTATTTGATAACGGTAAAAATATAGGAAAAAGAAGAACGCATAAAAAGACGTCATTTGCACGCGTTTAACTATTTGAAAAAGAGAAAGAATAATAAATCGCGTACGGAGAGACGTCAAAATGGGGAAAAAGGGGAGAAAATTAAGAAGAAGAAGAAGAAGAAGAAGAAGAAGAAGAAATGGAAAAATATGAATGAAGTATAGTAAAAAAGAAAAGTTACTTTAACCGGAATCGCAGTGGCGCAATATTGTTTCAATGCGGTTTTGCTAGATGTTTGCTTAAAGAATAAGATCCGAGTTTGAGGTTTATGTTAAATGGTGATGGGAGAAGTATTATAGCGTTTTCGATGCATTTGCGACGTAAGAGAAAGTATTCGCTCTTGAGAGGGTGCACTAGCTATGCACAGGAACACTTTTGATTTAAAAAAACAAACTGCACCCTCCTCAAGCCCCATCTAACATACACCTCAGAATCAGATCTTATCTCTTAAGAAAACATGTGGCCGAAACCGAAATTTTACTATTGAAGACCGATAAGTTGAGGTTTATGAAGCTCCATCACTTAAAGAAACATTTCACTATCAGTTGAAGAACTGGCAATAAAACTTTCCTTAAACCATACAACTGCTCATCGTTCCTTAAAATGTACTATATGTATTATGAAAAAAAAGTCAACAATCGACAGACCCTAATAATATATAGATGTCTCGTGTCAATCTTGAGAGACAATGGATACCTCTAGTAAGTGTGACTAGACGGGAAGGCTATAGTGAAGCAGGCGTTGAGTAATCAGTAACTGCACCTTATCTGGGCCGTTATTGTTTGAGTTGAGTATAACTGGAAACATACCGGGTAGGCAGAGAAAGACTTGGGTGAAGATATATGGATTCATAACTTGCCCAAGTCAATGGGATGGAGTAGCCCCGACTGAACTCGAAACCGATACGTCGATGTCACAATCTGAGCCTGAAACTACTACGCAACTACATTTTATTTTTTCAATTTTCCGACTACTCCATTTTGTATTCCAATCAAATTAGTAATTATTCATATATATATATATATATATATACTCCACATATGATCAAGGCCAGACTGAAGAATGTGTCTTCTTTCCCACTTCCCCCGTATAACATTGAAACACCAAAGCAACTCTTAACACTTATTCAGACATTAAACAGTCGTTAAAATGTGCCACGGTAATTTGACCCCTTTTCTTTTCTCTTTTCTCCATCCTCAACATGAGCTTATATTATATTTGATTTTCGACGGTTTTAAATCTGACCACATGACCTTCCAATCTTTAATTTTGAATTTCGTTTTCTGTACTTTTCTTTTCTTTCTACTTCATTCTTTCCAAATATGACCTAAGGAAAGGATTAGATTCTCATTCTCCTGATGAAATCTCAGTTTCTAACAGCTATAATATATATATATATATATATATATATATATATATATATATATATATATATATATATATATATATATATATATTGCAAAGGAGTACCGGATGTGACGTCATATATGCATGCCAGACACCATAACGATTAGTATATGTAGGAGTTCAAATTTTATCGCTTCCTTCCATAAACTGTAGAAAATGAGAATAAGTATTTCATCCAGACCACATCCTGTTCACTCGCTATTATTGTTGTTAAATAGTTCATTGGCCCCGTAGAAATTATGATAGATCTGTGGACTTTCGGTTCCCACACAACCATCCCTGGAATCTCCATAAAACTCGGTCACCTACGCGTTCTTCTTGTTATTACATTCTGTTTACGCTTTCAAAACGTGTTTGTCTTAGACGTCTCTAACAACCGGATGTGACGTGACCGGGAATGCCTTGAGACTTGAAGAAAATAATGTGACGAGGGAATCTCTTGAAACCACTTGAACTTTTTCAGTAAATATGTAAATACATATATGCATGCATACATACGATTTTGATTTCTTCGTTCAGTTCAGTAAAGCAGACGTATAAATAAATTCCATGACGATAATCTGATTATGTCATGAAAATAAATAACCGATAATCCATGAGATTAGAACCTGAGATCAATAAACTGAAAGACAATATCGAAGATCTCAGCATCTTTGCGATACTTTTAAATATGAACGTGTTACAGTGATAGAGACATCTTTATGGAGCCCGTTTTGAGAATATCAGGGATATAGGATAGAAGGCGTCGGTATGATCTGTCCTGGCATCGTTTTTAATCTTTTAACCCTAACCCGTTATTGTTTGAGGGATCGGATGTTGATCCGTGTCAAAATTAAAATCTCAAATAAAGCTGTCGGGCCTTAATGCTAAATCAAAAAGGGTTTAAATATATACATATATATTTATTTATTTCAATTGACACTATAAATTAGTGTGATCTACCATCACTACCCTCGGTGTCACAGAAACACTGGAAATTCAATTGACAGATAAAGAATCATCGAATATCAAAGGCAAAAATTGATGCAAAGTAGCTTAAAACATGTATCAGAAACGTGCATGTCTATATAAAGGGGATATATATTTTTTTTAATTAATGTCAAATATACAGAAAAAACAACTCTGATGCATATAAAAACGGCTGCTTGAACAAATTCCTCAGAAGTTAAGGGAAACTTAATCAAAATAATTATGAATTTCTCAAAAGGAATTCTTACAAATTCCTCCGATATACATGATGCATAATATATATATATATATATATATATATATATATATATATATATATATATATATAGTGTGTGTGTTAGAGTAAAATATATTCCAGAAGTAAATCCGGCTATGAGAGCTCAATGTAATAAACAAAGCAAACATAAAATAAAATAAAGTAACACGGAATCACATAATCACCAGTACAATAATTTATTTCGACCCTACGGTCTTATTCAGACATCCAAGCGAAGTGGTTACATGTTTGAAAATGAAAAAAGAGAAACACACTCACCATTTCAATACACATATAGAGAGAGCGACAACATATATAATACATATCTTGAAAGAGGGAGAAATGAACTATTTAGGACGTATAGGAGGAGAGTGACAACACATTATATATATATATATATATATATATATATATATATATATATATATATAAAGAGAGATAGAGGGAGATTGTACGATTTATAACGATTCAATAAAACATGTTTAAATATTGCTAGAAATATAAATATCGGTTTATTGGAACTGTTTCAAAGATAATTATTCAATTAAAGTCTAAAGAAAGTAATCCAAAAATGTGCTTTCTTCTTTTATTCAAATTTGCTTAATTATCCACAAAGAGTGAAAGTTACGTCCCAGAAATGGCGTCGCTGTATATCTAAATGTAAACACAAAATATGGTTACCAAATCTCAAGGTATGAAAAACTCAGACTGCAGTAATATTTATATTTATTTTTAAAAACTTTTTTGAAAACTTTAAAAAAAAATTTATTTTAACTGAAGGGAGGGGTCAAAATATTTTTACATTTTGTGGATCGGCAATAAATTTTGCATGTGCCTAATTAAAAATAATTTGCGTAAACATCCTGAAACATTTGGTGGAAAGAAGAATATAAATTTAACATAAAATGATACCCTATTTCCGGGTCTATAATGGCGTTTAAGGCACTAAAACAATTACTATTAACCCTAAGTCCGAGTGACTGTCATGGTTACATGATGATTGATTAAAATATTGAACAATTACATTAATCGATTTATTCTTAAAGAATTAATGTAATTTTAAATTACATTAATTCTTAAAGAATAAATTACTAATTTATTCTTACAACACATGTAAGAATTTCTTACGTGTCGTAACGATAAATTAGATTACTCCTTTGAAAATAAAGCTACAATAGTATTTTTATTTTAAGTAAATTAAAGTCAATAACTACACTGACAATATTCATTGAAAAAAGTTAAAACATTAACAATTATTTATTAATAAATAAATAGAATTAAGTTTTGAAATAAAATATCATATTTGAATTCTATTTATTTATTAATAAATAAATGTTTTACACTTTGTAAATAATATTTATTAATGTAGAAATAACAAAAAATACAAACTTACGTTTTATCTTTCCAAATAATTGACGATGAATTGTGAAATTAACGAAATTGTTGAATCTCTGAAAATAAAATATTGAAGATGGTGGGAGTGTGTTGTGGTTGGAGGGCTAATCACACCTTTTTATTACAGAATAAGGTTTCGATACTACTCCAAGTCAATCGTTAGTAGAAATTATCCAATTGTTTTCAATTCTTTTTTTCGATATGATGCTGATTCTCAATTTTTTCAATTTGTTTGTTTATTTTCAAGATTTTAAAAAAAATTGCACGCTAATGATGGCACGTTCATGTGCGAAAGGGAACTATTATTACATCGCATTTAAAAATTTTCAAGAAACTCTAATAATTAAAATCACATAAAATATTTTTTGACATTATATTATTTTTTGGTGAAAATATTGATTAAGCAATGTTTTATTCAATAATAACATCGCTAATTAAAGAAATTATTTCTTTCAAGTTATAGTAATTTTATTAACACGAAATTTAAAGGCCTTTTTCGTAATATATATAAAATATTAAAAAACAATTTTTTAATTGTTAACATCTACAGTGCTTTATTTTTTAAATTCAGCATTATTTTTATTAATACTTAAAAATATAACTTTAGTAATGGCGTATTTTGTTTTCAACAAATAATACATTTTCACTAAGATTTTTTTAAATAATGCTTTCATTATATTCCGTAATCGTAGATTAATAAATATTGAAAATGTCATTAAAATTGGTGTAGTTCCTGAATTTTAGTAAATGTTTAAGTGAAGGGAATTGTAAAAATATTTTACATTTTGGGAATCGGCCATTGACTTTGCACGAACCTATAATACATCCATCTACAATACATAGATCTATAATACATAGCTCTATAACATATTTCATAGTGTATGCCCCGGCCTCTAGTTACTATGATGGCTACTTTGAAGATTTTTCGGCACCTTACAAGAGCAAATAAATAAAATACACAGTAACAATGAAATAGTCATGCTGGGTAATTTTAATGCATCAGTAGATAACGACATACTAGTCAACTGGCCAGACGTTGTAGGAAAATACGCGCTAGGTACCCACAATCGAAGGGGTGTAAATCTACTCCAATGCTGTGCCATGAACGATCTATTTATTGCAAACACTATTTCAAAGCATAAACACTGTCGGAGATACACATAGATATCACCAGATCGTGCTACAAAAACATATTGACTATATATTTATGTCGAGGAAACAACAATCAGCACTGTAAAAATGCAGATTGTATCAGTCAGCTGAATTAGGATCCGACCACTCGCTAATAATTGCAAAAATAACTATAAAAACTCCAAAAAGTCCAAACACAAAATTAATAAACCTCCGAGACGTTTTGACAACGATAAACTATGCAGTTTAGAGACACTAGGAAAGTTTGAGGCAGTCGTGGGTAGAAAGTTTGCTAGTCTGTTAAATGATGACCTTGATTTGCAGCCTAACGGATTCTACAATGAATTTAAAAACATAGAATATAAATCTGCAGAGGAAGAAATAGGCTACAAACATTATAACGAAACTCCAGGATTACCAGCTGCAATTATAGCTCTCTGTGAAAGGCGTAAAAATGCAAAAAGAGTCATGCTAAATAATCACAATAATGCTGAGTACATAAATAACTACAGAAAACTAAACACGAAAGTTAAATCAGCTGTTAAAAAACAAAAGAACGAAAAACTCAGAACAAAATTAATCGAAATAGAGGAAAATTTAAAAAAGAACAACTCTCACAAATTATTTAAGCAAGTCCAGCAATTAGAAGGAAAAAGAGACAACCCTATAACTGTAATGAAATATAAACAAGGAAAGCTACAGATGAAAAAACGCAGACATTTTGAGCATTTGGAAGGTTCACTTTCAGAAAAACCTCAATACGCGCTTTCCGCATGACGAAGACGCTTTACTTTAATTTGGACCGGCTCCGCAGGACGATGATCTGCTTATTCTATCGGTAACAGATCAAGAAGTGAGAAACGTAACCAAACAGATGTGCAACAGGAAGTCCCCAGGGGTTGATGGAATAACATCTGAATTAATAACAATTGGTGGAGATATAATGATGAAAACATTCACAACTTTGTTAAATAAAATAATCACAACTGAGACAACACCAACGTGCCTGGTCTTAGATTATTATAACCCCAATACACAAAAAGGTGACAAACTACAGATGTATTTCACTGTTGTCAATACCTGGAAAAGTATTTTGTAAAATCTTGATGAGCAGATGCCAACTCATAATCGAAGAGTCAATGGTTTAGTCGCAATTCGGCTTGAAACCAGACAAAGGAACAGCTGACACCACATTTATAACAAGAAATCGTATTAAGAAAGCAAGGGAACACCAAGTTCCATTGCATTTTAACTTGGTTGACTTCAACGCTGCCTTCGATACTATATGAAGGGAAGCGCTCTGAAAGAATGGTGTAACAAATTGGAATTCCCTTAAAATACGTTGCTATTATACACAACGTATACAAAGACAGATAATGTGCAGTTAATGCGGAAGGGCTACTCACTGACTGGTTTCTAGTGAGGGTTGGAGTGAGGCAAGTCTGCATTATGTCACCAAATCTATTTAAGGGAACACGTAATGAAGGATATTACAGGTCTGGACAAAGAATTCCCATTGAGAGATGATATGTCAATTGGTGTTAGATATGCAGATGATACCACACTCATAACTGATATTTTTGAAAAACTTAAAATTTCAACTTCGGAGTTTGAAAAAGCCTGCCAAAAATAGTTTTTGAAGATTAATCCAATTAAATGTGCAATTATGTCAGCAGAAGCCGATGAAGAAATTAAAATTGACGATCAATTAATTCCAAAAGTGGCAGAGATCAAGTTTTTGCCAGTCTTGTTTGCAACTGCGCTTCAGATGCCTTGCACAGGATATCCATGGCGTCACAGGTGTTTGGCCGTTTAAGAAACGCAATATGGATCTCCAGAGACATGTCCAGACCCCTTAAGGTTAGATTGTATAAGGTATTCATTCTGCCAATAGCCATATACGGTTCGAAGACATGGGCTACTAGGGTACAAGAACTCACAGCCCTATCGGTATTTGAGATAAAATGTCTTAGGAGAATCCTGAAGGTTACTAGGAATGAATGGCTTAGTAATGCTTGCATGCGCTAAGCGCTGGACATGACGGAAACCATCGAAGATGTGGTGTCGGCTAGGAGGCTCGATGGTTTGGGCATGTTGCTAGGAGTAGTGGAATGATAAATGTCAGCTTCAGAAAAGACTTCTCAAACGCAAGACCAAGAGGACGCCAACCTAAAAGATGGTCCGACAGCATTAGGGAACAGTTTGGCGTTCCTCTTCAAACAGCTGAGAAATATGCAATTCGGAGACAGAATGTTGTGTTCAATACAGCGAGGGGGGCGTTAAGTCCTGTACGGTTAAAGCAAAGCAATATATATATATATATATATATATATATATATATATATATATATATATATATATATATATATATATATATAAGCTTTGTGGGGGAGAACCCTAGCAGAGTACTCAATTATTAAGACAAATTCAAAAATAAGAGCGTAATATTTATTTATATATGCAGTTAGAGAAGATTAAGAAAACATCGGTACGGTCGGTTTCGAATCCAAACTAAGGGGACTAATAGTTGGGCTCATATGCCGGACTCTGCAACCTCTGTTTATGTATGTCTCATCGGAAAATGGCGTCTCTCAGGCTTTGTGAATTTCTCTACGATATTTCAACATTCAATTTTTTTTTTTTTTATTGTTTTACTTTTTTTTATTCTTTTGTACAAATTCAAGATTTTTACCAGCAAATGTTGCCGATATATATGTCCCAGGCAAGTAAAAAGGTTTTATCTAGTTTTTGTTTTATTGATCTTGGAATGTAGGTCGTGTGATTTTTGAACGCCAGAGAGATTTCAAATTCAAAATCTAAACAAAAAGTAAAATGTTCTAGAAAACAAACATTAAAAAACAAATATTAAAACTTCTCCATTCCCCCGGCTCGAGAAAAAGGATAAAAATAGAATTGTGAATTAATATTAGATGTCAATAAATTAATGATAAGTTATGGAGCGACTACTATGCCATAATGAACAAAATCATCAGTATCCCTTTTTTTTAAATACCAAACAATTACTAGATCAAAGTTTAAATAATTTTTGAAAGAAATGACCAGTCATATGTCCATGTATTTGCGTATAATAATATTTCTCTTCGAAACGTTTTGAGTGAATGTGGGGAAAATACATTTCCCAAAAAGGTATTTTTTGGATTGGGACAAAAATCAAAATTGTCTCATTCACTGACCGAGGACAGAAAAGATGAATTGTAGTATCAGAACAGATATTACACTTGACGTTTTAACAGAATTTCTAGTCGATAATATTTTATTGGGAACAAATTGTTAGAAATGGTGTCGGAACGTTGACACAAAGTTCACTTTTATATACGTTCAAAATTAAATTAAATGTTATACAGACTTGTTATTGTGTAAACATATTTCAAACATTCGCGGAAAACAAGCAAGAATTTGTTTTTATTTTCTATCAAGACAGGTTTGTCATCCATCTTGAATTTTAGTCTAAACTATTTTTCTTTTCTATAGTGTTTAACTATGAAAATTCCACATTGAAAATGACATGAACAAAAACATTAACAAAAACATATTTCTTAAATACCAAACAATTTATTGATCAAAAATGTAATAATTTAAGCGAAATTACAACTGTTGTATGTCTACATGTAATGTGTAACCGTTCCCTTCGAAGTGTCTTCTTTATCTTTTTAGTACCGACCACTCAGAAGACAAGTCAGCAGAAGAAAAAAAGACTTGGTGAAATGGTTTTTTTTAACGACGGCCACGCAACATCACGACATTCTTACAGCAAACCTAGAGGTACTCATAGATATCTAGATTCCAATAGTAATCACCTCAGGACGTCGGCCATTTATAGCTCTTCCAAACGCACCAAACGCTTTTGCTCTTTATAGCAACATATATGAGCTGTTATAACGCTAAACAGACAAGCATTTAATATACAAAAGCAAAAACACAACAACAAAATCCCAATTATTTTCGACTTAAACGAAAACACAAATATGTTTGTTTGCTTTCATTATGAATTTCGTTATTTTCTTATATCTAGATGTATCATACAAATATGGAGACTTCGGTCTGCTTCTCTCTTAGTTTCTGCCACTCTCTAATATATATATATATATATATATATATATATATATATATATATATATATATATACGATAGAAAGTTAGATTCCAGTAAACATTCTTTGTTCATCTATACGCGGTATGTCAAGATCTAGATAATTTTAAAACATGAATAAGGACATAATTAATGAAATCTAACTTTCTATATGCAAAGAAAAACAACAAAATGCATTTTGTTACAACAGAATACATTAATATAATGCGAACTATTTGGCTGATTATTATTACTATTGTCTTAGTTTCTAATCATTATTTTAATTTGTTCGTCTATAATATAATTGGGGAATTGATTGTAAATTAGAACGGGCTTATTGTTTTTAATAAGTTTAAGAATATGTTTCTGTTTGAAGAGATAGTATTGCGCGGTTTAATAAATTTTATCAGAAAGAAAAAAATAGAACAAAAAACTCCCGGAACTTAAATACACCAATTTGACCGAAATACTTAATAGACTATTCGAAAAATTGAACAAATAAAAAGGGTCAATCAGAAACACTCCGTGTTATTTTATAACATTTGCCTAAATGAAAACATGCAGCATACACACACACACACACACACACACACACACACACACACACACGCATATATATATATATATATATATATATATATATATATATATATATATATATGATTATTTTTATTTATACAGACATGTACAAAATCTGCGCCACTGGTTATCGATCAACAGCTGAGATCTCGTCAGGTATAATTAAAATCAGATCATATTTGGGAATAACCTATATATATATATGTGTGTGTGTGTGTGTGTGTGTGTGAAAAAAAGAGACAAACGAAAAACAAGTTAAAATGCAGGAGAAAAACAAAAACAAGAGATCGGTATTAACGAACGTCTTCAGAAAAAGTGAAGATTTGGAAACAATTTTATTTTAAAAGCACACACATGGGAGAAGGAAAAGATGGCCATTGGACTGTATGAGAAGACTTATAGTGACATTAAAATATTATTTGACAAGTAGATGACATATTCTTCTTTATTTCTTATTTTTTTTTTTCATATTTTTATTTATTTTCTTTTTCTTTTTCATATATATATATATATATATATATATATATATATATATATGGGGGTTATCCAGGGAAAGCCTGCATAAAAGCGCAATATCAAAGTAAAAAACAACTGTTCACCAGTAAAATGTTACGAGAACTCTCATTTCGTATTCGTATTTCTAAAATCAAATCACGTAGTCTGCATTCGCGGCACACATCAATTAACACACATGACATCATTTTATTCTATTTATAACTTGAAAATGATAGAAATAGGAAATAAGTATAGAAAATGGTTATACGGAGTTCAGGGCTCGGAGAAGGAATATCCAGGGAGCTTAATTCATTCCCGGGTAACACTGTGTGGAGCTGCTATATACTGTATAGCTACTAAAACAGAATTCATTATTACTTTTTAAACCTGAAAATAAATAACAGGAATTCCTTATTAGTCGAGAATCTTTATGTATTTTTATTTCATTAATCGAAGGAACGCCCACACAAATCGAAACAATAAACTGAGCGAAACTGAATTACTATAAAAAATCATTTTCACATTCTTGAGTGACGTTATTTTGGCTTAACATAACCACGTGGTCCACGTTTAGTGTATCACGTGGGTAGCTTTTAATGGCCGCAATCTTGGGATGAATGAAACATTGTTTACCTGTTTTGTCTTTATGGGGCAGTTATTTGATGATGGCGGCCGTTACTGTCCGATTGTCCTAATAGAAATGGGACTGTCATAAGAAATAGGAATTAAGAGAGACGTAGCCGGCATCAGGAATTATAGAATGGATTGAATATAAAAGAGATTAGAAAACGAAAGAAATTTAAACGAATACAAAATGAACAATAAAAAAGAACTAAAAAAAGGTTAGTAAAAAACGAGAAACGGAAAGAAAGAAGTTATTATAAACGAAACGAAAATGATGAATAATAAAGAAACGCGGGAAAAGAAAGGGAAGTAAGAATTAAAAGGAGAATAAATAAAAAACGATGGAAGAAAAAGGAAACAGAAGAAAGGAAGTACATCATAATTAAAACAATAAATAATGGAAATCAAAATGGAAAGAAAGATACAACTGAAAGGAAGTAATGATACTTTTGTTATTTGTTAATAATTTTCATTCAAAAATGAATTCTTAAAAGAAAATAAAAGTTTATTTCAATAAGTCCCTATCAACTTAGTTGCACATGAGAGCAAATATTTTTTGTTTTCTTAATCAAGACTTAGTCGTTGCGGGATGACGTCATAATGCTCGGATGATAGCTCAGGAGATGCGTTGGGACATCACAACCGTTCTCATGGAGCTCGTTCATACAAGTGGCTATCATCTGTCCAAGGAAGTAATTATAATGTAATATCAATTTACTTAGTGTTGGGATTGGGTTATGTTTGGAAAACTTCCGTTTTAATTATCATAATCAGCCGCATTTTGCAATTAACTCACAAAGTGAAACATCTCTTACTAAGTTTATGTCTATCACTCGCACCCTCTCTCACTGTAGGTTGATTTACCTCCCCCCCCGCTATAATTTTATACGGTATTTTTCTCTCTCACCTTCTTTCTGTTTATTAACATTCGAAGGTAATAAAGAATAAAAAGATGGAATAGTCCATTATGAACCAAAGGGAATATCAATACCAGTAGTCATTCAATTTAATCCGTAGCTGGAGAGTGACAAAGAGAAAGAGAGGAAGATATAGCGAACAGAAGAAGACTATTTATATTTAACTGGCTTTGCAAACTTACTTTTTCCTGGTACAAATAATCTAAGACGAGCTCAAACGTTTCTAGCGTATCAATGAAAAAGAAATTGCGAAAAAAAGAAAGAAAAAGAAAACGTTTGCGTCGGTTTTTTCGCGGCATATCAACCTTTTTGTATTATTTAATTCTGAAAAAAAAAAACAATTCCTTTTATCAACGCTCCATTATATACGACTATTTGAACAAAAGTTGTTATTTTACTCATATCTGAGGGGAGCTGATTTTATACATGTTCCTAGTGTATCAGCGTACAATAAATCCAGATCTGAACATGTCATACCCGATTCCATAATACGCAATTGACTTTACACAAATGACACAAATCACGCACCCCCATAAAAAAACGAAAGAAACAAATTAGAAAGAAAAGGAAAAAAAAAGACGTGGTTAACAAGTGAGACATAAAGTGCAGTTTATTTCTACCAAATATAGTTGGATTACAAAAAGGATAGTAAATTTTATTAATGATTCAATGGGTCCGATTTGGGGGAGGGGCATGTCACTCTGTAGCGGGATTAATGTTGTTATTGCATTATTCCTTACGCCGGATCGTTTTATGGTTTATTGCCTTCATGCTGTATTCGCTTTTGGGTATTTTGGTTGTGGAGTCCAGTTGGAGCTGCTTGTACGGTTTATTAAATTAGCCCGGTGTTTTCATTGTTACATACACACCATTTTACTTGTAAAGTTCGTTAACGTAGCTGCGGTTTCCTTTGTTACGTACCAACCGTTTGCTAAGTTAAGTAAAATGTCTGGTTCAGTTATTAGAGTCGGAGTGCTATATATCGGAAAATCCATAACTGAAGGAATTTCGCGATTCATACATTTCCTAACGGTCCGTACGTAATCGTAATGCATCCAACGGAATTTGAACTTGGTTTTCTCGGGTCTGTGATTCATGTAATTAACTATTCAGCGATTTGCACCACGAGCAGGTAAATAGAGGATAAAAAAGAAATGACGAAATTAGAAGAAAAAAAATAAAGAAAGAGAGAAGAATGGAGAAAAGGGAAGAAAAATAAAATGAGTAAAAAAAGACAGATAAAATGGCGGAGTAAAATATGGAAGGAAAGAATTTTTAAATGGATGGCGGAAGTGCATTGGGAAGAAAGAAACACGGAAAAGCAAGAAAATCAGGGGAGGAGAAAGAAGAAATGAATTGACACGAAGCAAAGAAAAACAAATGTATACTTGAAAAAGAGAACAGAAGAATTCACATAAAAATAGAGAAATAGATGAAAAGTGAATGAAAGGAAAGGGAAAGGAAATACGAAAAGGATTCATGCAAAGGAGAGAAAAGTGTTAAAAAAGTAAAAGTTCCTCCGAAGGAAACACGTCATTATCATAAAATGATAATTGGAAAAGACAAATATTTTCCCATTTCTTTAAAGGCAATAATTATTTTAGTTTTACATGCGAGTAAAAATGGCGGAGGAAACAAATTATGCCCTGGATAAAATCCTTAAACTGAGGCAGAGAAAAATCTATCGCTAGACACCAACGTTCGCCCTGTCCCCAAAGCCCCTCTCTCTCTCCCTCTTTCTCTCCCCCTCTCTCTCTCTCTCTCCCTCTCTCTCTTAAAATCGATTACAAATAAAAACAATGTTTACGATCACTTTCTTTAGAGCGAATAAAACCTAAAATGGCAGACATTAATTTTTACCACCTCGTCTTCAGATGCGTGTCACGTGACCAGAATTATGAGTGCCACAAAATAGCGGCAGACATTTGTTGACTCATTTGTTGCACCTGCAAAATGAATGAGTTGTTTTTTTCTTCTCTTTCTCGCTTCCATCGCTTTTTAGTCTGTTTTGAAAAGCCCTAACTGTCAGAACGATCATGTAAGAACTTTTTAAACGCTGCTTATTCGCTCCCAGGACAGACAGTTTCATTACAGTGTAAATTCGTCCGACGTATAAGTCTGTAATGGCTATCCGTACAATTCTTGATGACGTCACCGACAAAGAAGATCACAAAAAAACGAAACCACAGAAGCGTTCCTCTTTTCTTCTTCAATGCTTTGTTAAATTCATTCTGTTATCAATTTTCTTCGGCCCGATGTATGCGAGTTTGAATATATCTGTTTTAGCTAATCGAACCACATACCAATCACTACGCGAGTAATTACATGTAAATACAAATACAAAATAAAATAGATCTTAATAATGTAAATGCAACAAGTTCAGTTCGATTTTTTTAGTAAAAACTTTACCTACTACGACAAAAAAGCATATAAAGAAGTCATACCGAAATATGACTAAAACCAAAATGGGGACAATAGTCCGAAAGATGTGAAACACAACAATACCTCATCTCCGAAATTCCTAATGTGCACCGCTCGTTACTCTCTTTTTCGTCATGGCGGCTTTTATTTTATTTACTTTTTCTATATGGGTTTTTGATGAAAGCGTATCTGTAGAACGAACTGGATTCGAACCCGGCACACCCGGATCTTCAGTCCGCGGCGTTAACCACTAGCCATCATGGTGGCCTTGCAAACATTTTGCTTGAAAGTCGAGCTCCAGCTACCGCAAGCATTCATGCCAATTACGCACTCATACCATTGCAATGGCCATGAAGAACATAGCAACGCGTGTTCAACTAATCATATACAATTCAATCGTTATTGTGTTTACACATTATTTTACCGATAAGGAGTTGATAGGTCGTAAAACAAACAAACCAAACACGCGATCATTTGTACTTTTGACGGAACGAAAGCCATCGCCTTTAGAAAGTAAACTAGTGTTTCCACCTTTTCGTCTCTTCCTTTCTGTCTTCTTCTTTTTTTAATCTCTTTTGATTCTTTCTTTGTCTTCTTATTCCCTTTCTTTTTTTTCCTCTCTTCTTTTTTTCTTCAACCTCTTCTTCTACCCCTTCCCCCTCTTTCTTCCTCCACTTCTTCTCCTCCTTTTCCTCTTCTTCCCCTATTCTTCTTCCCTCTTCCCTTTTCTTTTTTTTCTTCTTCTTCTTCTTCTTCTTCTTCTTCTTCTTCTTCTGTCTACCTTGTTTTTTTCTCCTAACAGGTGAATGCAATTAACAAAATGCTTTCCCTCCCAATGATTCATCTCAATAGGAATTATTTCAAGTTATGGCTTGGAACACGTGAACATCATCCGAGAAATTGTGAAGTTATCCATAATTTCGCAATTCGTAATCTGGAAACTTTCAAACCTATACTTGGATATTTAATGGTAAATTCCATGGTGAATTTAAAGGCAGCGTTTTTTAAATTCTTATTGCATCTTTTAATTCTTACAAATATAACAGAAGTGAGCGATTATGGCGTACAATGGAGCCGCGTATGTTTCCATACAGAGAGTAACATACAATGGGAATGAGATTTCATCTCATAATACATCTATTCATATCCTATATAAATAGAGATTTTGTCTGTCTGTCCGTCCTTCAGTCGCAATTTTTTTAAAGCAATAAATGCAGTACGGAATCTGTCACATTTCAAAATATCAAAGACCTTAACCTCTTTTAGAAATAAAGAATATTGCATCAATAGTAAATAATAAATTCCCAACAAATAAAGCGGGTGCCATGACCGGAAATCGAAACTGAAACTTTGAGACTTTCAGTCTTAGCTTCTACGAATTGACCTATTTGTACTTTCTTATAAATAGAGCTTAAAACATTACCGTAACAAGCTTTCGCGTGACGTCATATTTTATTTACTAGAATTAACGGGCTCATTAATTCTTGTCACATTAAAAAGTGATTGTGCTTTGGGCGTTTGTCTGTTCGTGCGCAAGTAGAAACATGTGATTAGTTGACAAAAACGAATGCAAGAGTTTTACGATGCCAATATCCAAGTTCGAATCTCACGCAAGTTTAAAGGACTTTTAAAAACTACATACGTGTTTTATAAATTTAAAGAAATGCACATCACATAAAAACATGAAAAACATCACATTTATATTTTAAAAGCAAAGTGACTTTTTTTGATAATCCGCAAAAAGTAGACACAGGGTATTCGGAATTCGTTCAAAGCGAATTATCTTGTCTTAAAACATAATTTTTGATGTTATTTTTTTCAATAAAAACTATACGTAAATACATTCATCGTAGTTACTTACTCGTATTTATTATACAGCATAATCACGTTGACACACCGGCCCCTATTAGATAACCAAAGTTAAGCGACGTTGTGCCTGGTCACTTAATACTGATGGATGACCATTTGGGAATACCAGGTGTTCTATGTTTCTGCGTAGCCCAGCATTGTTTCCAGCCTTCCTGGACTTCTCTTTGCACAATACTCAGTATAGGTGTGGCTAGAGATTGCGGAACACATGCTTCACAACAGGATTCCTACGCAGGCAGCCTGGTTAGGGCAACCCATTCTATCGAGACTGAACTGAGGCCTAAGAGTTACTAACTCTCTCATGTAAATACGAAGTAGCGCTTTTTTTCCACCTAATTAAAAAAATCTTAATACTAGCTATAAAGCGGTGTAGAAGCTAGGTAAGGATGGAAACTGACATACCCAGGTAGTGTAGCAATACCGCTCGAGAAGCGGGCATAAACTAGTATAAACTAGTAAAAACTAGTATAAACTAGTATAAACAAGTAAAAACTAGTATAAACTAGCATAAACTAGAATAAACAAGCATAAACTAGTATAAACTAGTATAAACTAGCATAAACTAGTATAAACTAGTATACACTAGCATAAACTAGTATAAACTAGCATAAACTAGTATAAACTAGTATAAAATAGCATAAACTAGTATAAACTAGCATAAACTAGTATAAACTAGTATAAACTAGCATAAACTAGTATAAACTAGTATAAACTAGCATGAACTAGTATAAACTAGTATACACTAACATAAACTAGTATAAACTAGCATAAACTAGTATAAACTAGCATAAACTAGCATAGACAAGTATAAACTAGCATAAACTAATATAAACTAGCATAAACTAGCATACACTAGTATAAACAAGCATAAACTAGTATAAACTAGTATAAATTAGCATAAACTAGTATAAACTAGTATAAACTAGCATAAACTTGTATAAACTAACATAAACTAGAATAAACTAGTATAAACTAGTATAAACTAGTAAAAACTAGTATAAACTAGCATAAACTAGTATAAACTAGCATAAACTAGTATAAACTAGCATAAACTAGTATAAACTAGTATAACCTAGCATAAACTAGTATAAACTAGTATAAACTAGCATAAACTAGTATAAACTAGCATAAACTAGTATAAACTAGCATAAACTAGTATAAACTAGTATAACATAGCATAAACTAGTATAAACTAGTATAAACTAGCATAAACTAGTATAAACTTGTATAAACTAGTATACACTAGTATAAACTAGCATAAACTGACATAAACTAGTATAAACTAGCATAAACTAGTATAAACTAGCATAAACTAGTATAAACTAGCATTAACTAGTATAAACTAGTATAAACTAGCATAAACTAGTATAAACTAGTATAAACAAGCATAAACTAGAATAAAGAAGCATAAACTAGTATAAACTAGCATAAACTAGTATAAACTAGTATAACCTAACATAAACTAGTATAAACTAGTATAAACTAGTATAAACTAGCATAAACTAACATAAACTAGTATAAACTAGCATAAACTAGTATAAACTAGCATAAACTAGCATAAACTAGTATAAACTAGCATAAACTAGCATAAACTAGTATAAACTAGCATAAACTAGTATAAACTAGCATAGACCAGTATAAACTAGCATAAACTAGCATAAACTAGTATAAACTAGTATAAACTAGCATAAACTAGTATAAACTAGCATAAACTAGTATAAACTAGTATAAACTAGCATAAACTAGCATAAACTAGCATAAACTAGTATAAACTAGCATAAACTAGTATAAACTAGCATAAACTAGCATAAACTAGTATAAACTAGTATAAACTAGCATAAACTAGTATAAACTAGTATAAACTAGCATGAACTAGTATAAACTAGTATACACTAACATAAACTAGTATAAACTAGCATAAACTAGTATAAACTAGCATAAACTAGCATAGACAAGTATAAACTAGCATAAACTAATATAAACTAGCATAAACTAGCATAAACTAGCATACACTAGTATAAACAAGCATAAACTAGTATAAACTAGTATAAATTAGCATAAACTAGTATAAACTAGTATAAACTAGCATAAACTTGTATAAACTAACATAAACTAGTATAAACTAGTATAAACTAGTATAAACTAGTAAAAACTAGTATAAACTAGCATAAACTAGTATAAACTAGCATAAACTAGTATAAACTAGCATAAACTAGTATAAACTAGTATAACCTAGCATAAACTAGTATAAACTAGTATAAACTAGCATAAACTAGTATAAACTAGCATAAACTAGTATAAACTAGTATAACATAGCATAAACTAGTATAAACTAGTATAAACTAGCATAAACTAGTATAAACTTGTATAAACTAGTATAAACTAGTATAAACTAGCATAAACTGACATAAACTAGTATAAACTAGCATAAACTAGTATAAACTAGTATAAACTAGTATAAAATAGTAAAAACTAGTATAAACTAGCATAAACTAGTATAAACTAGCATAAACTAGTATAAACTAGTATAACCTAGCATAAACTAGTATAAACTTGTATAAACTAGTATAAACTAGCATAAACTAACATAAACTAGTATAAACTAGCATAAACTAGTATAAACTAGCATAAACTAACATAAACTAGTATAAACTAGCATAAACTAGTATAAACTATCATAAACTAGCATAAACTAGTATAAACTAGCATAGACCAGTATAAACTAGCATAAACTAGCATAAACTAGTATAAACTAGTATAAACTAGCATAAACTAGCATAAACTAGTCTAAACTAGCATAAACTAGCATAAACTAGTATAAACTAGTATTAACTAGCATAAACTAGTATAAACTAGTATAAACTAGCATAAACTAGTATAAACTAGTATACATTAACATAAACTAGTATTAACTAGCATAAACTAGCATAAACTAGTATAAACTAGCATAAACTAGTATAAACGAGCATAACCTAGCATAAACTAGCATAAACTAGCATAAACTAGCATAAACTAGTATAAACTAGCATAAACTAGCATAAACTAGTATAAACTAGTATACACTAACATAAACTAGTATAAACTAGCATAAACTAGTATAAACTAGCATAAACTAGTAAAAACTAGTATAAACTAGCATAAACTAGTATAAACTAGCATAAACTAGTATAAACTAGTATAACCTAGCATAAACTAGTATAAACTAGTATAAACTAGCATAAACTAGTATAAACTAGCATAAACTAGTTTAAACTAGCATAAACTAGTATAAACTAGTATAACCTAGCATAAACTAGTATAAACTAGTATAAACTAGCATAAACTAGTATAAACTACTATAAACTAGCATAAACTAGTATAAACTAGTATAAACTAGTATAAACTAGTAAAAACTAGTATAAACTAGCATAAACTAGTATAAACTAGCATAAACTAGTATAAACTAGTATAACCTAGCATAAACTAGTATAAACTAGTATAAACTAGCATAAACTAGTATAAACTAGCATAAACTAGTATAAACTAGCATAAACTAGTATAAACTAGTATAACATAGCATAAACTAGTATAAACTAGCATAAACTAGTATAAACTTGTATAAACTAGTATAAACTAGTATAAACTAGCATAAACTAACATAAACTAGTATAAACTAGCATAAACTAGTATAAACTAGCATAAACTAGCATAAACTAGTATAAACTAGCATAAACTAGTAAAAACTATCATAAACTAGCATAAACTAGTATAAACTAGCATAGACCAGTATAAACTAGCATAAACTAACATAAACTAGTATAAACTAGCATAAACTAGTATAAACTATCATAAACTAGCATAAACTAGTATAAACTAGCATAGACCAGTATAAACTAGCATAAACTAGCATAAACTAGTATAAACTAGTATAAACTAGTATAAACTAGCATAAACTAGTATAAACTATTATAAACTAGCATAAACTAGTATAAACTAGTATAAACTAGTATAAACTAGTAAAAACTAGTATAAACTAGCATAAACTAGTATAAACTAGTATAACCTAGCATAAACTAGTATAAACTAGTATAAACTAGCATAAACTAGTATAAACTAGCATAAACTAGTATAAACTAGCATAAACTAGTATAAACTAGTATAACATAGCATAAACTAGTATAAACTAGCATAAACTAGTATAAACTTGTATAAACTAGTATAAACTAGTATAAACTAGCATAAACTAACATAAACTAGTATAAACTAGCATAAACTAGTATAAACTAGCATAAACTAGCATAAACTAGTATAAACTAACATAAACTAGTAAAAACTATCATAAACTAGCATAAACTAGTATAAACTAGCATAGACCAGTATAAACTAGCATAAACTAACATAAACTAGTATAAACTAGCATAAACTAGTATAAACTATCATAAACTAGCATAAACTAGTATAAACTAGCATAGACCAGTATAAACTAGCATAAACTAGCATAAACTAGTATAAACTAGTATAAACTAGCATAAACTAGCATAAACTAGCATAAACTAGTCTAAACTAGCATAAACTAGCATAAACTAGTATAAACTAGTATTAACTAGCATAAACTAGTATAAACTAGTATAAACTAGCATAAACTAGTATAAACTAGTATACATTAACATAAACTAGTATTAACTAGCATAAACTAGCATCCACTAGTATAAACTAGCATAAACTAGTATAAACGAGCATAACCTAGCATAAACTAGCATAAACTAGCATAAACTAGCATAAACTAGTATAAACTAGCATAAACTAGCATAAACTAGTATAAACTAGTATACACTAACATAAACTAGTATAAACTAGCATAAACTAGTATAAACTAGCATAAACTAGTAAAAACTAGTATAAACTAGCATAAACTAGTATAAACTAGCATAAACTAGTATAAACTAGTATAACCTAGCATAAACTAGTATAAACTAGTATAAACTAGCATAAACTAGTATAAACTAGCATAAACTAGTTTAAACTAGCATAAACTAGTATAAACTAGTATAACCTAGCATAAACTAGTATAAACTAGTATAAACTAGCATAAACTAGTATAAACTATTATAAACTAGCATAAACTAGTATAAACTAGTATAAACTAGTAAAAACTAGTATAAACTAGCATAAACTAGTATAAACTAGCATAAACTAGTATAAACTAGTATAACCTAGCATAAACTAGTATAAACTAGTATAAACTAGCATAAACTAGTATAAACTAGCATAAACTAGTATAAACTAGCATAAACTAGTATAAACTAGTATAACATAGCATAAACTAGTATAAACTAGCATAAACTAGTATAAACTTGTATAAACTAGTATAAACTAGTATAAACTAGCATAAACTAACATAAACTAGTATAAACTAGCATAAACTAGTACAGGGTGGGCCAAAATAAGGGTCCTATCTTTAAATTTGAATAACTTGAATTTGAATAACTTCCACAAAATAACAGTTAAACTTACCAAACTTTATGTGTGTTTAGACTGACCCTTCCGAGATTTTTTGAAATAAACAAAACAAATTTTAGCCGAAAAACACTTCTTAAAACTTACAAAAACTAACGTATTGTTTTTTACACTGTTTTGAGTTTTTTAAGCAAAAATAATGTTTTCTAAATGAGGGTACGTTTTTTAGGGCTAATACGGCTCATGCTTTCTTCGGAAGGGGTCCTTTATTTATTCTAAAAAAAAAAATTTTTTAAATCAATAAATAAAAAAGTCATGAATTTTTAAAAATAGGACCCTTATTTTTGCCCACCCTGTATAAACTAGCATAAACTAGCATAGACTTGTATAAACTAGCATAAACTAGTATAAACTAGTATAAACTAGCATAAACTAGTATAAACTAGTATAAACTAGCATAAACTAGCATAAACTAGCATAAACTAGTATAAAAACTAGCATAGACTAGTATAAACTAGCATAAACTAGTATAAACTAGCATAAACTAGTATTAGAAATGGTTGGCCGATAAGTTTGGTTTTTAGTTCACATTACATTGCTCTGAAATCACACACGAATTTATCTCTTCCACCACTCTCATTTTTTTCTTTGTGATTTTATTTTTTCCTATCGGGGTCACCGCTCATCAAGACCAAGAGCTACTCGAGAATACGGGTTAATGATACCAAGCCGAAAAGATGATGAACACTATGGGAGTACTCAACTTGATACAATAGTATGACCTGTGTTTGATTACTTTTGCGGCTGTCCATGACTGGAATTTGTTGTCATTGGATTTGAAGACGAGCTAGTTGTAGTTAACAAGGAAACATTACTGCGCCAACGTGTTCCACAGGTGGGAATCCTTTGTTAAAAAGCTCTGTCCATGGAAATTCTGCCTGACACTAGAATAATGGAGGGAAATGCCGGTTCAGTATAGGTGAGGTTAGAGATTGCGCAACTCATGCTTCACATGCTTTTCGTTGTGGTAGAGAGATGAGTTCTTTTTTTCAATGTCTTTGAATGGGAACAAAAGATTGGAGCACAGCTTAGCATCTTCCGTAGATTCACCTAAGGAAAAAAACTTATTCAGATTACCTCCTTTTATTGTTAGTAAGGAAGGGAACATATATCCATTCTAAAAGTTTTCTAAACAGGAATAAATATTTACAGGAAAAAACGGAGCGAAATAAAATATATTCGTGCCACTAACATAGTGGAAGTAAAAAATAGGCTAGTCTGAATCAAATATCGATATGTGAAACGGACTACTATTTGGGTCTGACTGCAAGATAACTTTATATGTTAGACATGTTAATGTTACCGAAAAGAGGTGAATGACGTGATCTGAGAAACACATACATACATACAAACATACATACATACATACACATATTACGTAAGAACTCTATTAAGATAACTACTTAATTCGAGAATTATTTTCGAATCTGTCAGATGGTCTTCATCTTGCCCATTAAAGTCAAGCCGCACATTCAAGGCGTTATCCCAATTATGTCCCCTTGGCTCTAAGGATGCCAAATACGTTTGCAGGGATTAAAACTTCAATTAATCCATTTCATAAACTGACACTGACATTCGCTTCATCGCTCGACCACGCAAGGCAGAACGAACTGCCAACCAGATTGGCATTTACTTTAGGAATAAACCGTATTAACTCCTAACAATCATATCATATGATACGCTCTGTTCAAAAACGTTGGCGGACCCTTGACAGTTTAAGGAATTCCGAGTACTCCATATGATATATATATATATATATATATATATATATATATATATATATATATATATTATAATTTTAATATACAAATTTTATTTCCCTACACATTTGCAGAAATGTTTCAATCAGATATCGAAACCTATCAGAGTCAAACTATTTACAGTCAGACCGTTTAAAGTTTGGGCCGGAAAAGGTCTGGCTATTCATAGTTCTGACCGCAATATGTCTGCAAATATGTAGCCAAATAATGTTATCGAACTGGCGAAAAAAAAAGCTCAAATCTGATGTAGCAAAACTACTCTTTCCGCGCCTTTCGTCTAACAAATTTGATTCTTATTTCCAGGGGAAGATTATCTATTTAATCCATCGAAATATTTTTGTATTTCTAACTCAGTCCGTAGATTCGCCTAAGTCGCGCAAGTCCGTTAATCCTTTCCTGTTAAGTTTAACCGTAATCTGCAATAATCCACTTTTGTGTGTCGATCAACAACTAGGCGCAAAGCATCATTCGATGGCCGGAGACAATTCTACCAGGCACTTGTCTAATTCAAATAACTCCAGAGAACTTGAGATTTGAAAATTACCCCCCGCACCCCCCATATATATATATATATATATATATATATATATATATATATATATATATATATATATATATAAATTAGGAAAGTTCATTTTATAAAGCATCTTTTGTAAGTTAATATAAATATAGAGGCAAACAAGCCTTCAAAAACCATGTATTAGATGCGAGTAATTAAATCAAAAGAAAAATAAAAATATTTCGAAACATTTGATAAAATATTTCAAAATACCTTCCGTTTTTTTTTTTTTCATCTTGATTTTTTTTTTTTAGCTAATATTTCGCTTGACAAAAACAAGCTTCATCAGAGCCAAGACAAATAAAGGTATAACCTTTTTTTTTCCATAATTTACTTCCTGGTGTTGGTGAAGTGTCACGTCCGGTGTTGTGGACTATTGTTGAAAATGTCTGTTTTAAATAGAATAGAACTTGAATGCGCATGGTCGCTGCGAGTTATAAATTAGGAAAGTTCATTTTATAAAGCATCTTTTGTAAGTTAATATAAATATAGAGGCAAACAAGCCTTAAAAAACCATGTATTAGATACGAGTAATTAAATCAAAAGAAAAATAAAAATGTTTCGAAATATTTTTATTTTCTTTTGATTTAATTACTCGCATCTAATACATGGTTTTTGAAGGCTTGTTTGCCTCTATATTTATATTATATTATATATATATATATATATATATATATATATATATATATATATATTGGTATTGTTTATATTCTAATGACCAACAAATTCAGTATTTAATCAAATCATTTATTTTCATTTTCATTTTTCCATGGCAGAATTGCTTGTGGTCTTACAATTGTTTCTCAACGAGTATAATGCAGCCATTAACCTCATTCACTCGCTGTTCGTCAGAGACCTAAATTGAAGGCATATATAACGTGTCACAGCAAGCACAGAGTTCGCGGAGAAAAAGCAAACAAAAAAAGAACAACAGAAAGCAGATAAAACTCACAATTGGTCTCCCACGACAATAGGATGACAGAATTCCAATCAGAAAGCCATTTTGAAATCACACATAGCTACGTTCTTAAATAGTTACAAAGAACACTAATTTATCATGAGAGAAACACATAGTGGAAACAGACGTTCGTTAATTAAAGTTCGATATATATATATATATATATATATATATATATATATATATATATATATATATATATATATATATATAGATATAGATATAGATATAGATATATATATATAATGTATGGGAAATGAAAAAGGAAAAAACAAGAGATAATTTTATATATTCAACGTTTCGTCTTTATTGTAAGACTTCCTCAGGATGATAATTTGAAGAAAAATGTCATGCAAGTACATCTAAATTTGGAGTTGACATTATGGAGAGATGAAGGAAAGTAGTAGCCGTGGCTACTGTGCACGCTGGAGGAGAGTCCAGGCTGTGAGAAATAAGTGGTGGCGAAGAATGAAATGAATATAGAAAGATTTGAGTGGTTACCATTACGGTAGCAGTGAAATGGGGAGGTGTATAATTAAGCAGATCAATTTTGTTATTTTTAACAATGTTTGTTTAAATTAAAAATGCTGCCTAAATTCGCATAGTACCCCCCCATGTGTGTACACACACACACACACACACATATATATATATATATATATATATATATATATATATATATATATATATATATATATATATATATATAATAATGGTAATAATCCAGGTGAAAAATATCCACAGGGTGTTAATCCAGAGAATTTTAACCGGGTTTATAAAAAGTGCTCAATATCAGAATAGAGCTTTATATATGATAATTTTATTTACACAGACATGTACAAAATCTGCGACACTGTCATGTCGATGTTATCGATCAACAGTTACTATAAACTGAGATCTCATCAGGAAGAGTTAGAATTCGATCTTAACCTCAGATCATATTTGGAGAGAAACCTGAGGTTAAGATCGGATTCTAACTCTGCTTGATGAGATCTCAGTTTATAGTAACTGTTGATCGATAACATCGACATGCCAGTGTCGCAGATTTTGTACATGTCTGTGTAAATAAAATTATCATATATATATATATATATATATATATATATATATATATATACTAGCAAACCCTACCCGCCCACCGGGCAGCAATTAATTGGAAGGATATAGTTAACTAATATATTTGTAACACTAACCCTAACTCCGATTGGCACGTAATCGCCTAAAAAAGTGAACCCTTCCCCACAAAAAAATAACGCACAAAAAAAAATAACGCACAGAATAATGTATAATTAAGATTAAATATATATGAAACTGATCTATCACTGTAAATTCGAAAATATGTTTTCCTTATTTCCATTTTCCTATGGTGTTCACACGTAATCGCTTAAAAAAGCAGAATATATTTATTGGAGAGCGGAGTGTGTTAATCTGCAAATTTACCTATATTCTATTTTTTAAACCATATATTTTTTAACTGTACGTTCCTTTTTTTATTTTAATTTTAAGCAATTGAGTTTAGTGGTGTTATTTTTCGCGTGAAAATTAAAAAATACCTTCTTTAAAATTATCTAAATGATTAAATACTTCATTTTTCATGTAAAAATATTAAAAGTTTTAGTATTATTGTAGATTAACACCTTTAGATACTCCCCCCCCCCGAAATACGATTCTTTTTTAGGCGATTACGTGTGGATAGCCAGAAAATCCTGGCGGCAGTAGAAAACAACAAAACACTATTTTAAAATGTGGAGCTGGGCATCAGTGTCGCATATGAATTCAATTTAAAATGATCCTCCATATCCGGGCTAACTATGGAAGTTAACCATTTTTTTTGCGATTGGAGATGAATTCTGTGCGTGATTTGGGGGGAGGGATGCACTCTTTTCGGCGATTACGTGTGGTTTTATGACCCTGCCAGTCGGACTTAAAGTTAGTGTAAAAATATATTAGTTAACTGTCCTAATAAGTTAGAATGACGCTAAAAAGTAAAATCACATTGTTTCAACTTAGCTGAGGATGTTAATCTACAAATTTATCAAAGTTTGTTGTTAAAATTATTAAAGTCTCTGAGTAAAAACATTGTTTTAACTATACCCATCCCCAATTATTTGATGTTTTGATGTAAATGGAAAAAAAAATTCGCATTTATTTATTTAGAACACAGAAAAAAAATTTTTTAAGAATATGGATTGATTTTTTTTATCATTTAAAAAGTTGAGAGAGGTAGGGAACTTTTCTTTTTTTTTATTATAGCAAATATAATCATATTCCATAGTCGTCGTCGTCGTCGTCGCTGTCGTCATCGAAAACAAAAACCAATTTAGTTATAAAGATAAAATATATATCTAAAGAAAAACTTTGTTAGTTATTGCGTTCAATGCGGAGTGTAATTTATTAAAATAAATTATTCCAGGTAATCTAAGTTGTTGATTCGTGTAAACACACGCATGCTTAAAATGTGACCGGAAGTTATTCGAATTTCAAAATAATCATTTCGAACGTTAAATGTTTTTTTATAAAATCGTTGAAATTAATATTACTACTACTGATAATAAAAACATTAATATTAACACAACTTTTGAATATATATAAGAAAACTGTAAAACAAAAACAGAAATGAATTGTTCAACATATTCATTTATTAGAAGGTGTTTATAGAATTATTATGCTAATGAAGCATCAGGATGAATGTGTTTACGCAGCGTTCTGTTAGCTATATATAATGTATTTGAAAAGACTTAAATATATAATTGAATTAAATAAACTTAACTTGTTTTGACATAAACATAGTAAGGGTAAATAGAAAAATATATCGCATTTATTCATTTATATATATATATATATATATATATATATATATATATATATATATACACAGTAGGGGAAGCAAAATTAAAAATATTTTGAAGAAGGGATTGAAAGATAATGTATGACTAATTAGTTTATAGAAAGTCATCAGAATTTAGTTGCTACAAGAAAATTCACATAATAGAAAAGGTTTGCATCTTACATGGCGACCAGCGATAATAGCTTTCTAACAAGACTCAATTCAGGAATTTTAACAATGACTCAATTTAGGAATTCTTTTCACAGGTAATCTAGAACTCAATAATAAGTATAGACTCGTAGCTAGTTTTTGAAAAAAATAGTATATTTGTTGAAATCACTAAATGTTTACCGAATAATTGTGATAGGGTTGCAATTAAAACAAACAAAATTGACATTTATTGGTTAGAAAAGAGATAAATAATTATATTTAAATATTAATTGATATAATTAAGTATATAATAATACATAGTTTAACACATATAATGAACAAACACTTTATTTACTCATATAACCACCATGAACATTTAAAAGTGTTGTATTAACTTAATAAGTCAATCTTTTAATAGCGACTGGTAGCACTGCCCTTGCTGCAGGATTAATGACTTATTTGTTTTAGACGAAAATTGACGTCCATTAGCATAAACATATCTTTTGATGATAGACGAAAAGTGTTCTATTAGGTTTAACTTTGGGGAGGATGGAGGCCAGATCATTAGATTTATATCCTTTATGCCTGGAGATGCTAAGAAAACTTGAGTGGTATGAGCAGAGAGGGAAGGAGCAATATCGTACGGAAAATCGTAGCAAGATTTATGTCATCTAGCCAAGGAACCAGATATTCTCTTAAGAGAAACACAATAGGAAGCAGACGTAATTTTTACTCCTTGAATACTCTTTTAGAACCAACAAGTCTATCTCCAATGATACTCCGACACCGTTTTGTTGTGGTTTCTAACGATGGTGACTCTTATCTCCAGAACCCTAACCCTAACCCCTAACCCTAACCCTAAACCCTAACCCTAACCCTAACCCTAACCCTAACCCTAAACCCTAACCCTAAACCCTTACCCTAACCCTAACCATAACCCTAAACCCTAAACCCTAAACCTAACCCTAACCCTAACCCTAACCCTAAACCCGAACCCTAACCCTAACCCTAACCCTAACCCAAACCCTAACCCTAACCCTAACCCCTCAGGTCCATCAAAGTTTTCCCAGGTCTCATCAGTGAAAAGACCCTCACTCCTATCCATCTTCATATATTTCTTTGCACACTCAATTTTCAAATGTTTGTGTCTTGGTATAAGAGGAGATTTTCTAAATGGAACTTTCACAGAAGCGATTGTTTAAAGAATCGAATTCCTTATTAATTTTGGTTCGCCAGGATACCCATCTGCTTTGAAGATTGATTTGAGTGTAAAGGTTTTCTACGGAATTGACAACCAATATTCTCCAAATCTCTGTGACAGCCTTGCATATTCCAGCATCTGATCGTTTCTTTGTTAAGGAAGGGTCCTTTACATGACAACTTATTTTTCGGGCAATTAAACTAGAAGAGGTCACATCAGAAGTTTTCTTTATAATAATTTCTTTTTTTGAACGTCCCATTCTTGATGAGAAGTAAAAAAAAAACTATCATCTCTGGCCACCTAAAATCAGTAAAAAACGTTAATGACTGCACAAAATATTTACAACAATATTAAAATCAATCAAATAAAGTAAGTTTACGAGTGAATAATGGACATAGAAATATATAAACATATACACATACCAAACTTTTTATACTAAATCACCGTTTGTTTTCTGTAAGATTTTTCATATATATTTTAATCACACGAAATACATACTAAACTATTCCTTTAATTTAGGATTGAGTTATGTTTGAAACAATCCATTTCAATTGTTCTAATAACCCGTAAATTACAAATAACTTACTAAGTAGCCGATCTCTAACAAAATGTCGATCTCTTTCTCTCTCATTCGATCTTATTTGACCCCCCCCTCTTATTCTATACTGTATCTATCAGTTACATTTATCCTCCTCTCTCTTTCTCTCTCTCTCTCTCTCTCTCTCTCTCTATCTCTTGGTTTATTAACAGTCAAAAGTAATAAAGTGAGAACAGAATAAATAGATAGGAATAATCCATTATAAACAAAAGCTAATATTATCAGATGTGACCCGTAGTTGCAGTGTGCATGTCTGTGTGCGTGTGTGTGTGACAGAGAGAAAGAGAGAGAGAGAGGCATATTTAGTGAACAGAAAGAAGCTAATTTTGGAGTATGTCTTTTAATTTTTTTATATTTAACTAGCTCAGTAAACACACTTTTTACAGATTGAAACAATTTAATAGGAGCTCAATGAGTCACATTTTTGTCGTATATATATATATATATATATATAAGTAAATTACGTGTACAACAGAATGGTAGGATTAATTTTAGAGGAAGCATTATTAAAATCAATGAAACAGACGAGTGAGGAAAAAAAAAAAAAAGGAAAATTGTTAAAATTACCTTAAGGCCTTGTCGTCTGACCCTCTGAGAGGAAACGTCAGAATGGTAAATTAAAAACTAAAAGTCGAATGAGAAATGAAGGGGGTAGAAAAAAAATAAAAAATAAAACTTATTTCAGTTGGAGGAAACGAATGAGAAGGGTAAAAAAAAAAAAAAAAAAAAAAAAAAAAAAATTTAAATCTCTCAACGTTATGGTGGCTTTGAATCATTAAAGATCTCCAACTGATGTTTCAAAATCTTTTGTCTACACAGGCTAGGTCGATAGTTGTTAATGACTAACGCCTCAAGAATATTGAGATGGTAGTTCGACCTGGCACTGTGTAAAACAGAAAACCACCCATCGGAATACCTGTCAGAACAACTATTTGTACTAACGAGGTGATTACCGATGGCTGATTCCTGTGCCTGGAAGTTCCCGGATGAACTCGAAACCTTGTGTAGGCGAATATCACGTGGTATGTGTTGGGATATTCTAAATTCTAATCTTTGGGATGTCTTGCCAACGTAGTCAGCTCCACACTGACACATGAATTTATAAACTACAGAATTCTTTTGAATGGCTGGCAAAACATCCTTACGAAAAGAAGAGAAAAAGGTTCGAGTCGTGTAAACTACCCTCAACATGGTTGCCGGAAAACAACGTTGAGTAGAAGAAGAAATCCTTTCAACAATGTCAAGGCCGTCAGAACCCAACCAAGGGAGTTTCAAATAAATAGGGCAACGTGACGGGCCAATAAATTTACCACCATTAAATAAAGCAACTTTACGTGCAATGGTGCCTTTTATAATATTGATGGGATATCCATTGGCAAGAAAAATATTAGTAATCTCACCAAGTTCTGCATCGAGTCGTGTTGGTGAACAAATCATAAGAGCTCGATGAGTGAGAGTACCAATAAGATTTATTTTTCTTGCCCTTGGGGCGAAGGAAAACCAATTTAGATAAAGGCCTGTAAATGTTGGTTTTCTATACACACAGGTTTCAAATGATAAACCAGATTTAGACACTAAAACATCGAGGAATGGTAAGGAACCACAATCCTCGACTTCCATAGTGAATTGCAACGATGGATGCAAGTCACAAAGAAGAAGAAGAAGAAACTGTTCAGCATCACTCCGAGAGGGAAAACAAGCAAAAGTGTCATCAACGTAACGTGTGTAGAAAGCCGGCTTGGTCACTTTGGAAAATAATTGGTTTTCCAAAAATCCAACGAAAATGTTGGCTAACGATGGACCAAGAGGGCTGCCCATGGATATACCATCAATTTGCCGATACATTATATTATTGAAACTGAATGAAACTGATTTAGTAGCAAGTTCCATCAGTTCAACAAAAATTCGTTCAGGAAACTGTGGAGACTTTAAGGGGCCGCGGTAAAGATAATCTGCACATATACCAATGGTTTCATCCAAAGGTACATTGGTAAACAGACTACTAATGTCAAAGGAAGCCAAGAACTCGGTGTCCTTTGAGAGAGATAATTTGTGTATAGAAGACACAAATTGGAAGGAATCAGAGATACAATAGTCCGAATAAAAAGTAAGTACGGGCTTAAGAATATCAACTAACCATTTACCAAGTGCATGTTGTGCAGAACCCAACATTGATAGAATAGGCCGTAAAGGAACGTTAGGTTTATGAACCTTTGGTAAGCCGTACATTCTAGGCCTTTGAGAGCCGATAGGTCGTATTCCTTCATATATCTCTTTAGAAATAAACTTGCTTTTATAAAGTTGAAGAAGCCTTTTCTGGATTTTTATTTCCATACGAAAAGTGTCATCGTGGCTTAAACCACCCATCTTGAAAAATTTATTTTTATCATCCAAAATGTTACACATTTTGGAGATATAATCTACTTGGTTCAGGATTACAACGCCTGAACCCTTGTCTGGACGAGTGATATAAATATCAGAGTTCGACTTAAGTAATTTCGCAGTTTCAAAATGATTTTTCTGCCAAATACAATCGCTAGATTTAGTACGTATAGCAGAAAACCTCCGACCTAATTCACCCAACTGGATTTTAACGCTAGTTAATTCATCAGTGGAAATAGGCGAATGTCTTTTTAGTTGAGAATATAATAGTTCAATCTCACTAAATATGTTGATTTTATCAACACGGAGGGGAGGAATGCAAAATTCTAAGCCGGCAGACAAGACAAATTTTTCAGTATTTGATAGAGCATAAGACGAATAATTAAATATATGTTTATCCGAATATGCTCTAGTGCCGAACTTCTTGGTAATCAAATTCTGCAAATATTTATTATATGAAGAATTGGTTTTGTTGAGGGTGAAAATATCGCCATTAGACAGAAACTTTGAAAAGCGAAGTTTGTCAAAGAAAGAAAATTCCTTCCAAACCATAGCCCAAAGTATAAGATATATATATATATATATATATATATATATATATATATATATATATATATATATATATATATATATATATATATATATATATATATATATTCAGCAAAAATGTGACCCATTGAGCCTCTGTAAATTGTTTCAATCTGTAAGAAGTGTGTTTACTGAGCTACGTAGATATAAAAAAGCAAGGGTTCGAACCGTGCGACCGTCTGAGATTATCATCCCTGCACTGATGAGAGCGAAAGCTCGACACGCTAGCGTATGTAGGTACAAATAATTTAATATTATTTATTTAAAATTAATATTGTTATAAGCCCCAGTAATAAGATTAAAGTAGAGCCCTGTTCGGGAAAGTAAAATATAGACTGACACGTAACTATGAGGCACATTCCGACAACGTTCGTAGAATATCTAGTCAGTCTTTCTTGATATGCTGCCCTTTGCATAACTAGAACTTAAATTCCCTTCTTGAATGTGGTAATGTTCCGTTGCCTTGCTTACGGAGTCTAGGTTGATTCTGTGGCAGGGGTTCGAACAGTGCGACCGTCCGAGATTATCATCCCTGCACTGATGAGAGCGAAAGCTCGAAACGCTAGCGTATGTAAGTAAAAATAATTTAATATTATTTATTCAAAATTAATATCGTTATATATATATATATATATATATATATATATATATATAGGAAGACAAGAGGCTGAAGAGACTTTCTATAAAGAGGCCTTTATAGATCCCCTTTGTTAAGATTTGAAACCGACGGTACCGATGCTGTTCTGATTTTCTGTAAGACCTTAATACATAAATATTACGCTCTTATTTTTGATTTTTCTTAATAATTGAGCACTCCGCTGGGATCTCTCCCAATAACCTTACATATATATATGGAAAATTAAAAAGGAAAACCAAAAATATTATTTATATATTCACCAACGTTTCGTATTTATTTCAAGGCTTCCTCAGGATAATTAGTCTGAAAAATCACAAGTACAAATATTGAAAAAGTAGCATATATATATATATACTTTTTGTACATTTTACTTCAGTCGAAGTTTCCAGAAATCAAGGCTAACACGATCTCTATATAAGTATTCGAATATTCAATTAAAATTCTTCTTTACCTCTCGGCTTTTGGCTTCGAACACTATGTTATTTTGAATATTTAGTCAGGGTTTACTTTTAGGAGGAAGTAACCTTATGTCAGGTGGTGCTGACAAACCCCTGTACAGTGAGACCTTAGACAATTGATGACAGTGTTTAGTAGGCATTCAAGTTCTCTCTCATTATGTGTGTTTGTGTGTTTAGAGGTACAAAATTCGTGAATACATTTGAATAAAATAGACAGAATACTTTCGTCAGGAAAAAATCGAAAAATATTATAGTGACGAAATGAAAGAAAACAAAGGGGCAATTAATGACATCAGCTTTATGTAAGTTATTGGTAAGGCACTACCTAAGTTATTGAGAGAGTGAACCTATATATATATTTATATATATATATATATATTTATATATATATATATATATATATATATATATTTATATATATATATATATATTTATATATATATATATATATATATTTATATATATATATATATATATATATATATTTATATATATATATATATATATATTTATATATATATATATATATTTATATATATATATATATATTTATATATATATATACTTATATATTTATATATATATATATATATATATATATATATATATATATATATATATATATATAATCAAAGAAATAAATTCCAAGTTTATAGGTAAAGCATTTTTAATAATTATACTGCTGTTTCGTCCGTTGAAAACAAAAATTTGATGTTAATTTAGAAAACTAAAAGTCATCTAGTCGGACGCATCAGGAGAACAAAACAAGTCAAATCCAACATTCAGATTTGTTTTACTCAATCAGACGATGTCGACATTTTTCAAATAGTACGTCAATTAAAGTCTCCAGTCATCCAAAAGTGAAGTTAAATGCTCATACACACACATTATATATATATATATATATATATATATATATATATATATATATATATATATATATATATATATATATATATATATATATATATAGGGTGGGCAAAAATAAGGGTCCTATTTTTAAAAATTCATAACTTTTTTATTTATTGATTTAAAAAATTTTTTTTTTTAGAATAAGTACAGGACCCCTTCCGAAGCAAGCATGAGCCGTATTAGCTCTAAGGAACGTACCCTCATTTAGAAAACATTATTTTTGCTTAAAAAACTCAAAACAGTGTAAAAAACAATACTTTAGTTTTTGTAAGTTTTAAGAAGTGTTTTTCGGCTAAAATTTGTTTTGTTTATTTCAAAAAATCTCGGAAGAGTCAGTCT
>OY744548.1:41002625-41015125 GCA_963556195.1 Sepiola atlantica
CAAGTTTGCCGACCAACAATCAAATGTTCTGTTAAAGTGTGAACAGAAACTCATCGACACTGTATACGTTTTCGACTCGCATGAGTCTTCATCAAGCACGTGAGGAGTTACGCAAATTAAAATTAGTGAATTTATATTAAAAAAAGTCGATTAAAACAATTTTTTATTAAAAGCATTTTAGTATACTTCTCCCCCCCCCCCACCCATATCGAGCTTGGTTGATGGTAGGTTTGTTTGCTCGAATGAGTAAAGCTTCACTTATGGGGAGGCGCAGGTTGCAATTTGTGACAGCGAGAATGGCAATGTTTTTTTTACTAATATGTTCCTAAATCTTTTTTGGGGTGTCATGTTCTACCAGATGTTGGTAAATGGAACTATAGGGTGATGTGAGGTGACAGGTAAGGCGGCGAGAGATACTAGTTCTAGTCATACCAATATATGTATTGTTTTTGGATACACATCCTCCCATTGGGAATTTGAATACATACACAGCATTACTAGTCTTTAGTAAACTGTTATTCAACGTCGGGTTCTTTCTTATTAATAGATTAATTGTTTTAAACTTACATAGTGAAACGGAGCTTATGGTTTTGTCAGTAGGGAAATATGTTTATGTATGATACTTTATAATTAGGATGTATCTGGTTTCAGTAATGAAGATTGATATTTTTATTGTTTGTACTCACTAGGAGTTCTCACACAAATCGTTGTCAGTGATTGCTCACCGACAATAACCAGTGGTGTTTCCTGGAGTCTGAATGACAACAAGCCTCCTCAGATTTCTAGTGTTCTTTACCTCTTTTCGGTAACAACCGCAACCATTAATTTCTCGCTGGTAAGGACCATTGCTCTTCTCTGGGGTTTGGGTGGCAATAAGCCTCCCCAAGGTTCCAGCATTCTCTGCACTTTTCCAGTGGAGGTCTGGTTTGTACTGTCCCTCCTCGGTTTTCTCATCCTCCTCGACCCTCTACAAATATTTTGTCTGGTGTCAGCCTAAGCCGGCACCATTTTTTTATTATTATTTTTTTTTTGGGGGGGGGGGGGGTTAGGGTTAGGGAAGGAGGAGAGCTTATAGTGTTTCTTGTAATTTCTGTTCCTTGGTTCATTTTTGTGTGGTGTTAGTTGAGGCCAGTGTAATTTATTGGGGGAGATTATGAAGTGATGTTTGTTGCAGTTTCTGTTCCTTGGTTCGTGTTGTGGTGTTCTTCATGTGGTTTTGTTTTCTTCCTGTTGTAAATTCCTTGCGACTGGTTACCTTTTGTAGCTTCTGCGGGTTTGTTTCCGCATTCAAGGATTTTCCTTAAGATTGCAGCTGTTTTGATCATTGCCGTCCTTTGTATGGTTTCGATGGTCCCTTTGATTCCAATTTCTTTCAGTCTTTTCTCCATGTTTTTTAGGGATTGTTCCTAGTGCTCCTACGATTATTGGTATTATACTAACTTTTTTCATGCTCCATATTCCTTTCAGTCCCTTGCTAGTTCTTTGTATTTGCTTCGTTTTGCCGTGTCTTTGATCTTCACTCTGTGAACTGCTGGAACGGCGAAGTCTACGATTTTACAAGATTTTTCTTTTTTGTCGATTATAATAACATCAGATCTCCTTGCTTGTATGAGTTTATCTGTTTGTATATCCATATCCCAGAGGATTTTGTGTTTTTCGTTTTCCAGTACTGTTTCTGCTTTATGTTTGTACCATTTGTCTGCGTATTCGAAATTCAATTGTTTGCACAGTTCTCGGTGTACTGCTTTCCCCACACAGTCATGTCTGTTCTTGTAGTCTTTTTGGGCAAGTTTGCTACATTCACTTATTATATGATTTACCGTTTCGTCTCTTTGGCCACACAGTCTGCATTTACTGTTTTCTTGGGTTTTATCTATTTTAGCTTTAATGTAGTGTGTCCTAATCGCATTGTTCTGTGCAGCCATCAGTAAGGATTCCGTTTCTCTATTTAAGTTTCCTTTTCTTAGCCATGTCCAGCTATTTTCGTTGGTTTCTTCTCTTGTGAGTCTTATGAAACGTCCATGTAGTTGTTTTTCTTCCTACTTTTCTTTTCTTGTCTGTGTGTGTCCGGCTTCGATGCTTCCAGCGTTGTTTGTCGGGACGGTATCTCTTGCTGCGGTGATCAGCCTTTCTGTGGTCTGGTTTACGTATTTCTCCAGCTCTTTTTTAGTGTCGTCCACACAGTCTTCTATATTTACTAGTCCTCTTCCCCCTTCGTTTCTCTTCATGTAGAGTCTGTCTGTATCGTCTTTTGGATGTAGTGCGTTGTGTTTGGTCATTCATTTTCTAGTCTTCTGGTCAAGGTGTTTGAGTTCTTCTTTAGTCAAGCTTATGTATAGTACAGAGTATCTTATTAGTGATACTGCCCACATATTTATTCCTTTGATTAGGTTTCTGCTATATAATTTTGTTACTAAGAGCTTTCTTGTTCTTCGTAAATATTCTTTTCCAATCTTCTATTTCATTTCAGTTGATTTGATTGTGTCTACTTCCAAAACTCTCATATATTTATAGCTATCTTGTTCACCTAGCGCCTTCATCTGCTCTTGGTTGGGTAGTTCCATTCTTCTTTTCTCTATTTAGTTTAATACTTATTGATTTTTCCCCGGATATATCAACTTGTTTAATGCTGTTATAGTGTTTGTTGAGATGTACGTGAGTACTCTGTTTACTTTCTCTGTTTCAACTTTTAACTTCTTCTAATCTTCGTTCCTTAGGTATGGGAGTTTTGTTTTGTTATCGGACATTAATCGTTTGATGTGTTCCACTTCTCTTGCTTCTTCCTAAGTTAGTTCTATGGTTTCGTCGTCTTCGCCCTCTTCAGTTTCTGTGTTTATGTTTTTCCCGTCTTCTTCCTGTGAGTTTTCGTCAAGTGGTGTGTCTTGATCTGTCACGCCATTTATCTTTTGTTTGATTTCCGTTAATTCCATCTCCGAGAACCACCCTCTCTTGAGTATCTGCCTTGCTTGATCTGCTATCCTTTGTTCCGTTGTATGATCAATAGAAATGTCCAATAGACCTTTCATTCCTTTCTGGTATCCCCTTTCTGTGGGGTAGCGGCTTTTGTAGAAGCATTCCATTACCAGTCTGTTCTCTTTAGTGGTCCATTTCTTTGTATGGCTTTTCGGTCTGTTCTTTTCATTCTTGCTTTCTTGTGTTTGGTCCGTGTCCTTGTCATACATAGAATTGGATGGGTTACTTACCTGTTTTTTGTCCGTGGTTTTCTTCCTGAAATTAAAGGAGCCAACATTCGCAGGATGCGGACCGGGTCCCCCATGTTGGCCATCGAGGGAGCACCTGCCCATCATGACACTCAGATCTTTCTTCTGAGTCCCACGGCGGTTATTTGTATTCATAGAATTTCTCATGGTTTGGTGTTTGTGGCAACCCCAGGCCCAGTTTACCTGTGATCCTATCACAGGGATAGTGTTTCTCTCATTTTCATGAAATTAAAGGTGAACTATCACACATACATGAGGACACATTTACGAAAAAATAGAATAAAATAAAATATATATATAATAAATAAATAAAAAAAATAATAAATAAATAAATAAATGAAATCACGGTGACTAATTTCTTTCTTTTTTTAATTTCGATAACGTTCAACTCAAACAAAATGCAAAATTATTATCACCCGACCCCCTGAAGTGAAATCACAGAAGCTTCTTATCAGTTAACATTAAAATTCACAATGAATATAACATTTGTATATCTACAAAAAAAACGTACTCAATCGGTGGTGGTGGTGGTGGTGGCGGCGGCATCATCATCATCATCATCATCATCATCATCATCATCATCATCATCATCATCATCATCATCATCATCATCATCATCATCATCATAACAATAATAATAATAACAATAATAATAATAACAATAATAATAATAACAATAATAATAATAACAATAATAATAATAACAATAACAATAATAATAATAACAATAATAATAATAACAATAACAATAATAATAATAACAATAATAATAATAACAATAATAATAATAACAATAATAATAATAACAATAATAATAACAATAATAATAATAACAATAATAATAATAACAATAATAATAATAACAGTAATAATAACCATAATAATAATAACAATAATAATAACAATAATAATAATAACAATAATAATAACAATAATAATAATAACAATAATAATAACAATAATAATAATAACAATAATAACAATAATAATAATAATAATAATAACAATAATAATAACCATAATAATAATAACAATAATAATTACTATAATAATAACAATAATAATAACCATAATAATAATAATAACAATAATAATAATAATAATAACAATAATAATAATAATAATAATAATAACAATAATAATAATAATAACAATAATAATAACCATAATAATAATAATAACAATAATAATTACTATAATAATAATAACAATAATAATAACCATAATAATTATTATTATGGTTATTATTATTGTTATTATTATTATAGTAATAATAATAATAATAATAATAATAATAATAATAATAATAATAATAATAATAATAATAATAATAATAATAATAATAATAATAATGTTTTTTGTTATAGCGGCTAAAGAGTGTTTAATTTACTGATCGACAATGTGGTTTGGGAATTTATTATTTATTAGAATTTGTTTAATGTTCTCCGAATTTTACATGTCTAATCTAGAAAGTAAAACATTTAATAGCATTTCTAAACCCTCCATATACGTCAAGTATGTCGACAACATCCTTCTATTAACTGAAAACTTAGATACATTAATCTTAATCAAAAATACATTTAAAAATAATTCCGTATTAAATTTCACGTACGAAATAAATATAGATAACAAAATTCCCTTCTCTGACATAGAAATAAAAGCTGACACAGATAAGTTCATCACATACCCGTACGAAAATTACAAACAAGGGTTCAAACTTGCCTAACTTAACCGAACCAAATGAAACTCATCTACAATAACATATTTTATACTGCACTTGCCGACATTAAACAAACCCTAATTAATAATAACTTCCAAAACTACATCGTCGATCAGCAAATTAAACACTCTTTAGCCGCCATAACAAAAAATACTACTAATAATAAGAATGATAATAATAATAAAAAAATCAATCTATATTACTGCAACCAGATGCTCCCTAATTATCAAGTGGATGAAAAAATAATAAAAAATATCATACATACACATATTTCCCCTACTGACAAAATCCATAAGCTTTGTTTCACTGTTTACTATGACAAATTTAAAAGAACAAATTTATCAATAAGAAAGAACCCGACGTTGGATAACAGTTTACTAAAGACTAGTAATGCTGTGTATGTATTCAAATTCCCAATGGGAGGATGTGTATCCAAAAACAATACATATATTGGTATGACTAGAACTAGTATCTCTCGCCGCCTTACCTGTCACCTCACATCACCCTATAGTTCCATTTACCAACATCTGGTAGAACATGACACCCAAAAAAAGATTTAGGAACATATTAGTAAAAAAAACATTGCCATTCTCACTGTCTCAAATTGCAACCTGCGCCTCCCCATAAGTGAAGCTTTACTCATTCGCGCAAACAAACCTACCATCAACTAAGCTCGATATGAGTGGGGAGAAAGTATACTAAAATGCTTTTAATAAAAAAATAATAAAAATTATTTAAAAAATTTTTTTAATCGACTCTTTTAATAAATTCACCAATTTTTATTTGCGTAACCTCTCATGTGCCTGATGAAGACTCATAGGAGTCGAAAACGTTTGCAGTTTTAGTAAGTTGTTGTTCACACTTGGACAGAACATTAGATGGTTGGTCTGCAAACTTGAAACGATGGATAAAAAAGAAACAAACATAATTGTCACTGTTATTTTATGAAACATGCATAAACACACACACACACACACACATATATATATATATATATATATATATATATATATATATATATATATATATATATATATATATATACATGACTGTGTTTTACGGCATATCAACACTTTTCGGTTATTTAATGCAAACTCTATATTGTTAAAAGGATTTTATAATATTTTCATAATATTTTAAAATGTTTAAAAGAATTGGATGAATTTTTTTTATATTTCTTGAGTAAACAGTCTGCAATTTATTAATTTTTTCCTGGGGAAGTTTGGTTTATTGAACTTATAGATATTAGATTGTTGGGTATAAACTCACCATTTTCAGAAAGGACATTATGATTACTACTCTGATGTCTTTAAATAGTTCCTTCATAGTACCAACATGAGTGTTTTAGTCGCATGGGAGCAAAATCAACACATTCTAACATAAAGTGTTTTACTGTGTTTGGCACTTGACAAGTCGCACACCATGGTGGCTCCTTCTATTTAAGCAGGAATTAATGTGTGGCTTTTGTGTCGCCAATACGAGGTGGAGAGAAGATGACTTCCTCCTTTCGTTAATTTGTACAGCCCAGCCTATATTCTCCTAGATCAGGTTGTATTGAATGTATTACTGCTCCATCTAGACTGCCATTTCTTATGGATATATGCTAAGATGTTTGTCTTGACGTTTGTGTATGGAAATTCAAATTTGTTGTTATGGGGCTCTTTTTGGGCGGTTTTGGCTGCTGTGTCAGCCTTATCATTTCCTCGGATTTTTATCTGACTTGGAACCCAACACCATATAATATCTTTAGTGTTCAGCAATGATGTTATTCTACATAATAGTTTGATGATCAGTGGGTTACCCAGATTTCTATTTTTCAATGTTGTTAATACTGATAAGAAGTCGGAAAGAATAATGAAGTTTTTTTTTTTACTCTAAAAAATAATATTGAGTGCTAAATCTATGGCATTGGGTTCTGCACTGAAAATAGATGCTTCTTTACGAAGATGTTGTTTGATAGTTTGGTTTTTATGTACAGCTTCACATCCTGTTCTGTTCTTGTCCTCAGATCCGTCTGTAAATATAACGCTATATTTGGGATAACAATAAAGGATTTTATTTAGTTTTTCTTGAAAAATAAGAAGATGTGTGGTAGTTTTATTGAGTGTATTAATTTCCAAGTTTACTTTTGGTTGTGTTATTTCCCACGGTGGTATTGTTGGTTGGATGGTATCATATATCTTTTTGAGTGGATGCAGGTTTTTTTGATTATTGATTCTATTTGGAGGCCAATAGGTTTTATTGCATTTTTTTTTCCTTTGGTACAATTCTTTGTAATTTGGTTTGAATATGGTATTGTATGCTGAGTTTAGTGGGCATGATTTTATCTTTATATAGTATTGTAAGGCTAGTTTCTGTCTTCTTAGGGTTAAAGGAGCTTCATGTGCTTCTACATACAAACTTTCAACAGGAGATGTTTGGAAAGCTCCCAGCGTCAGTCGCAGTCCTTGGTGGTGAACAGTTTCTAATGTTTTTAATTACGATTTTCGTGTTAATCCATAGATGAAGCAGCTGTAGTCCAGTTTGAATCGAACAAGTGTTTGGTATAATTTTAATAATGTGTACTTGTCTGCACCCTCGTTAGTGTATGTCACTATTTTCATCAGTTGGATCGCTTTGTTGCATTTAGTTCTTAGTTATGTTATGTGGGGAATAAACTTTAGTTTTGAGTCAAAGATGATTCCCAAAAATGCATGCTGTTGTACCACAGGTATTTCTATTCCTTCTAGTTTTAAAACTTTTTCCATAATTGACACAAGTGCATGCATTTGATTTTATTTCGGGATATTTTAAAACCATTTTCAATTGACCGTTGATTTATTTTATTCAGGCATTGTTGTGGTATGTGTTCAGTTGTGTTGATGTTTTTACATGCATACATACATATAGATTTACCGTTAGCACATACCCATGAGTGTAAAAACCATATATTTAGTGACTTATATTTATACTTACGAATCCTTCTAAAAACTATTTTATATATTTTTTATATATTTTACTTATATTTGGTTTTAACCTGCATGATTAGTCTTTTAGTGTTTATGGATAATTGTTTTTAAAGTGTTTTTAATTAACTTTAGTTTCTATGTTTATTCTAATTTATTTATTTAATCATTATCATCGAATTTACTCCTAATTAGTGTAACGCTTAGACTGTAACTATAGGTTCCTCTTCTACATTTTTATTATGATATATTTATTAATAATTGTTCTTGACTTTGTTCTTTTAAAAGAATGTATTTTAAATTTAATTAATTTGGAATTTTATCTATATTTTCACTTTTACTTAAAATTTATTATATTTTTCTATATTTTTGTAAAAATTTTTTAGACTAGGATCAAAGTGTAGTATCAGTAGAATGGCCCCTAGAGTAAATTTACTATTGTGGTGACTCAATGATTTTAGGCAAAGGTTAGATAAACAAATATGTTAGAGTAGACAAAAGATGACCAACGACCCTTATTTTCACCACATATTTGATGATTTTGTGCCTGATTGGTCAAATTGTATATCAACTAAATAATTCAAAGTATATGACTTTTTCTGATACTAAATTTAATTTGTTCTGCCCTAGGAGAAATCTCTCTAAACTGAGGCAATTTTTATTTTTGTCCAAATCCAGAGTATCCCTTTTTTTGGGGGGGGGAGGGTGTAGATTTTCCTCGGATTAAAAATCAACATTGTGTCTAAATCTGTCCTCGTGTGGAGGCAAGTAAATAGGGACATAGATGAAAGGAAAGAAGAGGAAAAACAAAAGAGGAGTGTGTCTGTGAATGAGGAGGTGGTGGGAAGAAAAGAAGACAAGAAAGGAGAACAAGGTGGAGAGAAAACTGATAGATATGGAGTAAAAGGGAAAAATAAATAACAGCTTAGTATCAGAGAGAGAGAGAGAGAGAGGGGGGAGAAAGAGAAAGATTGGGCTTATATCAGAATAGAATATCTTTCCGTTCTGCCTTGGCCATCCAATCAGGCATTTTCCCATCCGTCGGGAGAGAGATAGCTTTATCGCAGGCCGCATGAGGCGTCCCTACCAGGAAATACTGACGGCTCAAATTACGGCAAACTTTTCACCTATCCAGTGTTCCGCATCCCTTATTTGAAGGAGCTGGACTCCCTACCCTACACTGACTTCAGCTAGGGGGATACAGGTAAAGAAATAGGTAAATGTGGAAGAGAGAAAGACGGGAAAATGTAAGAGTTGGATAGATATAATGAACGATAAGGAGACCAAGAGAAAGAGGGGAAGAGAGAGATAGGAACTAGATAGAAAGATAAAAACGAAAAATAAAGCCAGAAAGAGTGGGAGAGAGAGAGAGATAGATAGAGATAGATAGATAGAGAGAGAGAGAGAGAGAGAGAGGGGGGGAGAAAGAGATGATACGTATTTGTTTGAGAGTGCGATATGTAGGTGTTAGATAAGTATCAATATCGAAAGCGAGCAAGTGTCATAAAAAGTGTGAGATGTCATATCCGGGTGCGAACTCTGCTTGCCAACCCAAACTTCATATCTGGGTTAAAGTTAGTTTCGGGGCTGATACCGCGTAAGGCCGTTGCATCCAAAGAGTCGAAGTTTGTTCAAACCTGAAAGTACACAATCTATTCAAGTGTCACTTTCTACACTTTCGCCGTTCGCAGCGCACATGCGCACTAGATGAGTTTGGCAAAAGAGAAATATGCAACAAAACAAAAGAAAAAAAGTAATATAGACACAGGTAAGCGCGCGCATAATGCTGTCACGTGTCTACCGGTACTAACCAGGGGGTCGCGTTTCAATCCTGGCACCATCGGCCGAAATAACAAGACAAGAACGAATTTATCCCGAAGATGTATCCATGCATTATGCGCGTTTAGTAATAAAAAATACTATTTCAGACTTAGGAGCAAAGTGTAATTTACTCCTCTCCAGGAGTTAGGCACAAGGCCAGTTTTTATCCTACTCCCACAAGTAAGATGTGACCCAAGCTCGGGTCGGAAAGTGGGGTTTGAAAAGCCAGCGCCCGAGAGGTGAGCACTCTGACCATCAAAAATTGCCTGGGCAGCCCCGTCGGCATTCCCCGGTAGGGGCGCCTCAAGCAGTAAGCAATTAACTTACTCCTCCCCAAAGAGGGGAGGCAAAGCCTGGGAGGGTGGACCTCCTAGAACTGCACAGGACAATCCCATAGACCGGCGTAAATCAAGCCCCGAAGGCCAAGACAATACCAGTCTATAGGGTGCAGTATCCATCGGAACAGATACTACACTTTGATCTCGACCAAAAGGCCGTAGTATCTGTTCTGATACTACATTTTATTTTATTTTTGTCCTCCGTCAGTGGAGAAGAATTTCTTCTAAACTCAAGCAATTTTTAGACATATCTACCCTCGAAACTTGAGTTTCAAATTCGAGCACAAAAGAAAACCTTTATGGATCTTGAAATTAGGATTCACGAAAATGAATTTCGGTATAAAGTGTTTGACAAGCGAGATACGTTTAATTTCCATATTGTTCGTATGCTAAACATAGATACAATATACCTTCATTTACTTTTTATGGATTGAATTTTGTTCCAACAGCACATAGGTTGTTTCAGAGAATGAAAAATCATGATGGAAATGAACGGAAAATTCTGGGTCTTTTAGATAAACTTCGAGCACGCTATCCGTAGATAGTAGGTAAGTTTAGATTCAAAATGGTAGCACTAAAGTCAATGATTAAGTCAGGGACATCTAGTTGACATTTGTGAGTTATTTTGTAATATACAGCGGGTTACCCATGGATAGCAGGGGACGCGTACTCTTTCATAAACACTCTAAAAAAAAGGAGGAGATAATGCCTGGGAGGATGGTATCATGACAACAGAACATATACTACACTACCTCCACACCTCTAAAAACGAAGGAGATAATGCCTGGGAGGATGATATCATAAAAACAGAACAGATACTACACTACCTGCACACCTCTTAAAAAAGGATGAGGTAATGCCTGGGAGGATGGTATCATAACAACAGAGCAGATACTACATACATTATGCCCCTGAATTGAGCATTTAAAGATAGTACATTAGTCTGAAATAGTATATACTATACTATTTCATAATAAGTACAATAGTCTTAAATAATATAGTGTTGGGCTTCAGACAGACAGACAGACAGACAGACATATACATAATCTTTATTATTAATAGATTATTAATATTGTTGTTGTTGTTGTTATTTATATTTATATCCAATGTTACTTTTTAAAACTATTTAATAATTTTTTATGTTCTAATTAAATGTATTCATATGAATGGAAGTTGTAGATGGTCTATAGTGTATTTAAGTCAAACTTTATTTTAAAACTGTTGAACATGATTTGAATTTTTATTAAGATATAGAAGGATATTATTTTGATTTCTTTTAAGCCTTATATGTTTCGTTATTTAGATTAAAAATGTACTTTTTAGAAAATTTAAATTATATATAATCATTCAGAGTGTTTCGCTGTATCACAGCTCTTCAGTATAGCTAGATAAACAATGAAATGCCTAAAAGCGGGAACGAAATTCGTTTAGGTGACAGTCGGTGCTTCTAACCACTTGGCTATCATCTGAAAGTAAGCTAAATCTGAATGTCATAAACATTTTCATTTGCTCGAGAGCTCCAGTTTTTTACGCAAAGAACAATGCATCATAAGCTGGTGGCAGTTGGCGATTTCACTTACTAAACTGCTAAACTCAAGAACGAGAGAATAGTTTAAGCATCCAAACACTGACTTTCGTTGTATAACAACTCTTCGGTGTGGTTAGACAAGCAAGTGCCTCAAGTCAAGATTGAAAGCTGACTGTCTAGACGACAGTCGGGTCTTATATATATATATATATATATATATATATATATATATATATATATATATATATTTGTGTGAATTCGTATTGTTCAGCTGCATCGTAACTGGCTATCGTGATATGAAAGTTTGTCTTTTTATAATTTTATCCGTATATTGGTTTTATTTTACAAGATTTCAACAGACAAGATCAAGAAATAGTTAAAAAAAAGAAAGATATTGTCTTTGGCCGTTAAATAAACCAAACGGGTTGATATGCCGTAAAACCGAAAAGAACAAACCAATCCAAAAAGAATAAATAAGTTTTGTTGCGAATAATGGATAATGGATATTTTTTGTTGCAAATAATGGATAATGGATATTTTTTGTTGCAAATAATGGATAAAGGATATTTTTATTGCAAATAATGGATAGCTTTGTATTTTATTTATCAAAAATGGCGAAAAACTCTACCTGACTCTTAAGTTTCGTTTTCCTATTTTGGATGCAGCAAATAAAGATCACGCTGTCGCACCAGGTGACACTGGGGGGGGGGGGCGTAGAGGGGCACTGTAAAGGGCATCAAAATGTTAACAGGTTGCAGAATAAACCCGGTCATGCACCTTCCGTTTTTTCCTCCTTTTTTTTCTTATTCCCATTTGCTGTCTGTCTGTCTTTCTCTCCCTCCCTTCCCGTCCCTCCTTCTCTCCCTCCTCCTCCTCTGCCTCTCTTCCCCTCTCTCTCTCTTTCTTTCTCTTTCAGACGAAATTGGG
>OY744548.1:41020125-41025125 GCA_963556195.1 Sepiola atlantica
TCTCGGTTTAGTAAGTAGAGATGACGAGAACATCGTGTTGTCTCTATTTGTTTAGCCATTGCCATGTTTACTCTGATCTTCAGCATCCGGTTCATTTTATTTGATGTGAGTGGCTTTCATCTCTGAAAAAGCTCGACACCTGCACCCAATGAAGAAGATCAACCGCCGGACGCCGACGCCATTTTGTATCTTGGACCGTTTTTTTTTTTCATTTTTTCATCCTCTGTTTTCCGAATGTGCACGTTATTTTTATTTCATGGGAATTACTCGGTTTTCGTCAAACTTTTCGTCTTTTTTTTTGTTTTGTCTTATTTGAAAAATGTCGACCCCATTTTGAAAAATCTTTTGTAATATCTGATCTCTCTCCTTTCTCTCTCTCTATCTTTCTCTTTTTCTGCTTATATCAAAATTGGTTTTCGCAGTCTTTTCGTTCATCTGTTTCTTTCTGTTTTACTTTTTATTCATGTTTTCCTACGTAAGTTCATTTTGATTCAATTGGTATTTGTAGTCGTTTTCTTATTTCTTCTTTCCTCATTCCCCTTCTTCCTATCTTCTTTTCTCCCTTCCTTCTTTTCTCCTTTCCTTCTTTTCTCCCTTCCTTACTTCTCCCAATTTTGTCTATCTTCCTGTTTCCCTTTCTTTCTTCCTTCTTTTTTCTCCCTCTTTCTTTTTTCCTTCCTTCTATATTTTCTTCCTTATGTTCTGCTTCCTCTCTCTTTTTTTACTCTCTTCCTTTCTACTTACCTCCCTCTCTTTCTTCTCCCACCTTCGTCTCTTCCATTCCCTTCTATTCCCATTCCGTTCCGCCTTCCCTTCCTCCTTCCTAACCTTCCTCTCGTCTTTACTGCCTCCCCCATTCACCCCTCTCTTTCTCCTTTCCCCTTTCCCTCTTTATTTCATTTATTCTATCTACCCCTAGGGGCACTAAATATTCACTAAATATCCAAATTTCTTAATTCAGAATTTGAACATTCACAGTACGAAATTGATTTGCACCGAAAAAGCTAAAATAGTAACATTTGTTCGATTAAGTGTATACATTGGTTTCCAATGATGATTGTGTTTCAGCATAAAATAATGCAGAAGTGTTGGTTTGTCGTAAAGAAAAAATTGTATTCGTATATTTTGTCAATTTATCCGCAATTCTGAATCCCTGTTTATTGCAAATCCGAGCGATAACAAGACAATATCGCAAGAAATAAAGATTTTGTGAACACAAATTAAAAATAAGAATTTTGTGAAAACGTATTAAAAATAAGAATTTTGTGAAAACGTATTAAAAATAAGAATTTGGGAAAACGTATTAAAAATAAGAATATTGTGAAAACAAATTAAAAATAGAAATTTTGTGGAAAAAAATAAAAAATAGGAATTTTGTGGAAAAAAATTTAAAACAAGTTTCATATATGTATAACTTTGCAGTAGAGTTAATGATCTCTAATATAATAATACGATGCATTAAACACATGATAACCACTTGTAGAAACGATCCCCGAGAGACCGCGCACCTTCCTAGCTATCACCCGATGCAAAACCATGCTCATTATGACAACATTCCTCAACGTCTAAGTCTTGATGAAGAACACATAAATAACTTTTACCCACGTGTGCAGACAAGTAAAAAGCTAAGCAATAAATATTTGAATGATAAAATAAGTGAAGTGTATACACAAATTACAATTAGCAGATTCAAAGGTTTCGGTGTAAATTCCAGTGTTACTGCCACCATCTTTTTATGCAAATATTCACCATTGAAAGATACTTATTTTAATTTCATCTTTTGCCACTTCAAAATTTGTATAATACAATTAAAAATGTTATTCAACAAATAATAGTTAATAAATAAAATGTCCTTTTTAAATCTCATATGCAAATATCAGAAAGTTTCATCGGATTTCCTACTGGCTTAGTAGGCTGGACGCAGGCTCAATGCGTTTCCTCGAATAGTGGCGATGTAGAGGCGTTCGTAAAGCCAAGTTAATTCACGATGCACTCCGGTGTATCGCGTCATGAATAGACCAAGGCTACTGAGGAAGTTCTGCATTGTGGGCTTATCACTCCACTCGTCTCCACGGCGATCGGTTAGAACACAAATCTGCCGAGAAGAATGGCGTATTTTCATTGCAATTATTTCAATAATACGCGATGTTCTCTTTTAATATAGATATACATACCGACATTAAAACAGAGACTTGCAATTCCTTTGCGTGTTATATGAAGCGATTAAGTACATATTCAAGCGAACACAAGCATCAGCTGACTGAAGTATTAGAATTGCTTGTAATATAAACAGTAGGACAACTGTTTTGCTTTTCAAGTAAACTGAATTACAAAAGTTATAGGTGTGTTGGGGACGAACATTTGTAGAGGCATTTGTTTTACTTACATCCTACCTCCCGAAACAAAGCACATTGCCACTGGATAGTAAGGGCCCCCATTACTAGGGGCACCCTAAGTAGGGAGTTGTATAGTGAGATGTTTGTTCACAGTACATTCAATTTTCTGCATGTTGGTACAGTCGGGGAAACAGGGAGCAGGGAGGAAATTCCAAAGGCAATCAGTGCTATTAGAGTAGAAACCTTTCCGGGATCTAGGGCCCACTATAGTGAAGGGGTTTGAATTTGCTGATTAACTTGTTGGTCGAGGGTATTTACGTTGCTGGTGTATAAGTGCAGCAAGTTTGTCGGAGTGCATTCCACTAGAGAAGCATTTGTAGAACAAGCACAGGGACGCAATATTGCGGCGATGGGACAGGGCTGGACCTTGGTAGACAGTGAGGGACCTATTAGATTAAGAGATTTTTTGTGACCCTGTCTAAGCGGGAAATACTAGTCGTTTGTGCACCAGCCAAGATGTGGGAACAATACTCGATGCATGGGCGAATGGTGAATTTGTAGAGATATAGGACTGGTATGCGAGAGAAGGTTTCTAGCCTGGTAGAGGGAGCCCACCTTCTTTGCAGCAGACTTGACAGTATCTTGTGGTTTTGTTTTGTTTCACAATATTTACCAAATATGTAAGTGGAGTCAATTTTCTATTTAAATAATTATGCGTAATTTGCAGTTGCAAAATATTCCGTTCCGCTAAGAAACATTATACTTAACACCAGCGGCAGCAAATTGAAGTATTAGTTTTATTTGTAATCAAGACGATATTTTTGTTCCAAATGACTTTAATTATAAAAGGTGTAGATCAGCGAGGAAGCAATTAGAAAGTATGCCTGGCGCCATTTTTGATGATACGAGCACATATGTAATACAATAATTGATCGCATTTGTAGGTGTCAAAAAGATGCTATCACAGCTTTGTATTTATTTACCTCCTCGCCCGGTAAGAGTGCCTCAGGCGATTAGCAATAAACTAATCTCTTCTGAAAGAGAGAAGGTAAAGCCTGGGAGGGTGGACCTCCTAGGACTGAACCGAGCCATATCTTAGCCCGACAACAATAAAGCCACTGTCGGATTGTCGATGACGTATCCTTGAAGTTTGATGAAACTGCCTTCATTTTCTGACGACATCGTGTTGCATATGCTCGTAGTTATGGTTTACTGTATGTGCTTGTGAAAATGTGCTTCTTATCACCGCTTGAAAGGAAACTACTAGTAAATCAACACACATTAATTACAACAACATTTATTTTCATCTAGCATGGTGGGAAAATAGAGTTTGTTTTAACCACCCATTTAAGCACTCATTTTATACGTTCTTTTCAACATGCTCCCAGTCGAGTTCTCTTACCTATAAAATATTTTCTAACTTCCCAGATGACGTCACATTTCATGTGACTCCTACTTTTGCTTCCAATCTCTTCAAACGTCACCTTCTAACCTCGACAAACGAACACTTAATCAGGTTATCCTTGGAAAGTGCGAGTCACCTTCCAATACGCAACACTATTAGTACAGATTTTTTTCCGAATGGTACCCCCCCCCCATTATGTAAGTGACATTTCAGCGAGCTTCGCGCATTCATTTGATTATAGTGGGACATGCATTGTGGAGAACAAGACCCACGTAAGTAATATATGCACAATAACACAGTGTATCAAGAACATATTCGGTCGCAGGTGTTCTTTCGGAGAGTTCCTTCTTTTAAACCAGTTACCCCACCAAGGCTTGAAAGTGTATATTCTTCGAGTTCACTCAGAGCTAGCGTGTGTGAAGAGGGGGCATGTACTCACCCCTTTCTCATTGATTACCTGCCTCAACTCACGTAAGTTGGATTGGTCAGATTTATTGTAGAGTTTATCCTGCAAAGATAAAAGAGTAAAGGTAATTCAATGGTTGTACAAGCAAAAGTCGCAGAGGACTCTCCTATATATATATATATATATATATATATATATATATATATATATATGTGTGTTTAAGGTTCATATTGTTTTTTTAAAGCATCTATTGTGAAATTTAAGAAGGAATAGGTAAAATAAATACCTTTTGAAGCATTAAGATGCGATATCAATTTTTTTTATAAAAAAGAAAAATAATAAATCGAAACCGATTTTTTTTTTATATAAAAAAAATTGATATCGCATCTTAATGCTTCAAAAGGTATTTATTTTACCTATTCCTTCTTAAATTTAACAATAGATGCTTTTAAAAAAATATGAACCTTAAACACTTATACAAATCACGTCCTGCATTCACGTTCTTCCTATTTGATGATGGGAAACTACATCTTGCCCATTTAGCCCGGCTGTATAACAACAAGCCGGTAAAGAGATAAAAAAATACAAATCCGATGACATCAGGATATATTACACACCGAGGATGCCAGGTTTTGGCGAAATATCTGTATCACTTTAAACTAACAAAAAAAAATGCTAGTTTTAATAAAAAAAAATTTTTTTAAATCGGTTTCGATTTATTATTTTTCTTTTTTATAAAAAAAATTGATATCGCATCTTAATGCTTCAAAAGGTATTTATTTTACCTATCCCTTCTTATATATATATATATATATATATATATATATATATATATATATATATATATATATAT
>OY744548.1:41030125-41032625 GCA_963556195.1 Sepiola atlantica
ACATGCAAAAACAGCCTACAAACAAATCTTACCATGACGTTCATCTTCAACATAATTCCAATCATTGAAATTATGTAACCACCTAATTTGGCAACCATGCACACACATACACACAGTGAATATCTTACAACACAATAACAAATAAAACTAAGCCAGATGTCTTGTATGCACACACATAAACACTACCCACTTTTTCAACATAACACACATGAACATCCAACCTCCCCCCTGACATGCCACAGCTTCAAAATTATATATTATATTTACTGCTATATTTGTGATAACGGTGATTATATTGGCGAAACTAAAATACAATTCCGACACCGATTCAACAACAATAAAGAATCCATCCGGACAAAATTCACTCATCGCTCAGCTAGTATGGCACTACAATCTCATAGGACACACAATAAACAACATCGAATGATTCTTACTAGGCTCTTAATTCCCCTCGGCCAAAATAACCAAACAAAAAGAAAGCAAATGGATCCTCAAATTCAAGACAAGGACTTAACACAGACGTAGGTGACCTGCACTCTTACAATTACTTGCATAACTGATAACAATATAACCACTAGTTAAAACCAATACTATAATTGTAACCTATCATTAAACCAGGATAGAAATAGGCACTACACATATAACACAATATTAACCAATACCGATACCAATACTTTTGTATTTTCTGTTTACCCGTAAACTTTTTTTTTTACTAGAAAGCAATAATATAAACAATCACAAACATAAAATAACCCCCTAAAACATGCGATCTAAATAGCAAAATAAGTTTTATTTAGAAGGTCAAATTATCCAAAAGCGAGACAACACTACATCCAAAAGAGGTCACTAACAGACTGGCAAACATAAAAAGTAATCAAATAATAAATAGTAACCACATCACTTTCAAAATTCCGCTCAAAAATCTTTTGGTTTTAAATATAAAATACAACACACACAGAATTACACAAACGTAGCCAAATAAGGACCAACACCTTCCTTTACTAGGCAAGATTTATTAAGCACGTTGCATAGCTGCAACCGGAAATGGAGGTTGACGGGCGCACACGCGCCGTAGGTCTAGTAATTACTCGTGCTAATATAAACACTAAAATAGTAAAACAATAAAAAATAAATTAATAGCAATATCACTTTCAAATACACCTCCTACGAGGTTTTCTTTCAAAAACAAAACAAGCACACGCAGAATTGTACTAGCGAAGCATAGGGTGTGAATTAACAAGATAAACGCCGCCATTATTTTTCTTTACAAGATGGAACTCAACAGACACGATACAACGAACGGACATAGTCACTACCAGTCTCGCAAATATCTTAAATCCAAGAACTATACGTAAAAAATCAAATGAAAATCAAATAAATAACCACATACTTTTTTGAAACTGTCTCTAAACACACAAAAAAACAACACTTAGCTGAGATTCCTTTTCACTCAAACTATATGATCGTCTAATTTTCAGTAATACTGGGCGACAATAATAACCCGCCGACTTCACTACCACACCAATTCCTCACTAATACCTAATGATGAATGCAAGGTGTTTTATAATAAAAATTATTAAAACCGATATCGCGTTAGATTTTAACCACTACTAACTCATCATCATAAAAAATATCTCGAGAAACATGCGTGAAATATCAAACTACTCTCTCTTTCTCATATATATATATATATATATATATATATATATATATATATATATATATATATATATATATATATGTTTATCACATCGTTTCAGGCTTTCTTACCCTCACAACTGTAGAGTATTTATTTACCTCCTCTCCAAGAGGTTAGGCACAAGGCCAGTTTTATCAGACTCCCACAAGTAAAATGTGACCAAAGGTCGGGAAAGTGTGGTTTGAAAAGCCAGCACCCGAGAAAGTGAGCACTCTGGCCATTAAAAATTGCCTGGGCAGCTCCGTCGGCATTCCCCGGTAGGGGTGCCTCAGGCAGTAAGCAATAAACTTACTCCTTCCCAAAGAGGGGAGGCAAAGCTTGGGAGGATGGACCTCCTGGAACTGCACAGGACCGACCCATAGACCGGCATAAATCAAGCCCCGAAGGCCAAGACAATACCAGTTTATGGGGTGTAGTATCCATCGGAACAGATACTACACTTTGATCTTAGCCAAAAGGTTAAGAGCTCACAACTGTAGAGTAGCGGTTGCAAGCGATCGCATGGGCTCGAACACAGTTCATAGATTCAAGCTAGAATCACGAGGCAAACGCTCAGGACCCCACGATCGCGAGAAATAGACACAGTCAGTAGTTAAAATGAAGATACACTTACCCGGGAGGCGGGGGAAGTGTCATGTCACACATATATAGAAATTAGCTTAGAATGTAGGAGGAATTTAACTATGTATATACCAAGTCGGCGAGTATTCACATCAAGCGGCGTAGAGTGATCGACAACAACAACAAATCGTGTTGGATCTCGCAATGAAGCTAGTAGTACTGTTTGTTATTAAATTCAAT
>OY744548.1:41037625-41077625 GCA_963556195.1 Sepiola atlantica
AAAAACGTCACAGTTCCCCAAAATGATTTAACGTTTTTATGGATTCCTTTTGCCGGCATAAGGAAGGTTTACGGATTGCAACATGGATTTTTGAATCCGCTAAGTATTGAATACTTCCCCAGTAAATATAATGCGACACAATGACGGAAGGTGGGAGAAAAGGCTAACGCTGCAGCGGAAGAACCAGGCTTGTTTCTAAAAATAGCCTGGGCATCTCTGTGGGTATTACCCTATAAGGGGCACCTAAGGCAATTGGCAATACACCAACTCTTCCAAAAGAGGGGGGTTAAAACGTAGGAGAGTGGATCTTCTAGGACTATGCCACAGCTCGACAGATAAAGAGCCACCAAAATGGCGTAATCTCTGTCGGACTGATTGTTGAGAACGTATTATCGACTGCGACTTAGTTGGAACGACTATGAGACGATCATCGCCGACTTAATTATTTTGAAATCCGCGCTAAGCAAAATCTCAAAACACTCTATTTGAAAGTTTTTAGCACAGCAAGGATTTTCAACCAGATGCTGGCCAATAGCAGAGTCCAAAGTCGAGGAGGAGGATTGAAACAAGGATACTGTCCTTCCCTGTCGGATTTGAGATGGAACTTGCTGGTTTATGCGGATCTGCAAATGCAAATAATTCGCTCCATAGAGCCAGCATCACACTGACATTTATAGGAGAGTTTGATAGGAGAGTTTGAATTACCCACTAGACACCATTCTTTGAGTGTATTCGGTCTCTCTGTACAAGAGTTTTTCAAGACAACCTGACATGAGGATACTTCCCTACAAGTAAACCCTGACCAAATATTCAAAATAACATAGTGTTCGAAGCAGAAATAAAATCTACTCAGTTTAGCTATACACCAGCTTATAAGAGAAATGGTGCACCTTCTCCTCAAGTAACAGCACTTAGCTGGATACTTCACCAGACTAGATGAATTCTTGTCCTGAAATCCGTAAAGACCAAGAGACCACAAAAAATCAACTGGTCAAATGGGGAAAAGAAAATGTTATGTTCTTTACTTCTTTACTGACTCAATGTTGCAGAGATAAAGGAAAATAATAGAATAAACGAATATTTATGTTTCTCATATAGAGATGAAGTGTTAGCCCTATGAAGGGGCCACTTGATTTCTGAAAACTTCGACTAAAATTAAATGAAATAAAAATATCATTACTACACTATATAGGACAAAGAAAAGACAGACCTTGTGACATGTACCAAACGCAAGTAAACAAAATAGAAACAATTAATAATGCTTCCAAAATCTGCGTACCCAGGTTTTGACTATTTCCCCTTATCAAGGGTAGCTTCAATTGAATGGGGCATTTTAAAGGCCAAATAGTTTAGGGGATTTAAAATCAGCAATCTTTTTTTCTTGATGCAATCATTAATAAGGTATTCAGGGTAACCATTATTAGTGAATATTTCCCTGATCCTATTTATATATATCGTGTAATTCAGTTTTATACGAAAAATAAAAAAGTGCCTAATTGCTTGCGCCAGAGCATATATATTTTTACATCGGTTGATGAACAGATCACATTCAGTATGTTTAACCCCGCAGGTAAACTTTCCAGTGTTTCTGTGAAACCGAAGGTACCGATGGAACGGCATAAATATGTATAGTGTCCAGTAATATATATATATATATATATAGCCTGAAGATTCCCCCAGGGATGAAACGCGGGAGCCTCTGTGTAGCTTAATTGCTATAAATATATTTTCATAACTTATATATATATAAGGACTGCTTTTAAATATAAATAATCTACTATCAAAATATTTCATAGTATAACGCTTGAAAAATTTATAACCTTATTTTATTTCTCTATTCCCCACTCTCTCCCTCCACTCCCTCCCTCCCTCTCTTTGTCTGAATTTGTCAACATTAACTTTTCACTTCATTAACAGAACATAACCCCTCCCCATCAAAAACGACTAGAAAAGCATGAAAATTAACAAAAACTGCGTTAATTGGCTTCAAAGAGAAACTAGTCGTTAGAAATTGATTAACAGTGACAACTCCACACGCCAATGTTTCAAATTGCTTGTGGCAGCCGCCATCTTTAAAAGACCATATCCATCACTGGTACCATTTGTATTATCGGCGACACTCTTTCTGCTTTCCAACCATCTACCATTGTGGTACCAATGCATTTAATATAACAATCACTGATTTATCATGAATATTGAAATAGGTTTGTAGTAGATAAAGGTATTATCAAAAGTGATGACAAAATCTGGCCATACATACATATATCAACTTTATTTACGATTTGATAGAACAACCAAAAGTAAAGATTTAAGAAGAGTTTAAAGGGTCTAGACGAAGAAAGTGTTGTTTTGTCAGTATGTGCGTGAACTTGTGTGTGAGTGAGTGAGTTCGTGAGATTGTGTGTATAATTTGTACATTGGGTTATTTGCTGAGATGCATGTAGCTTAGCGACCATGGCTAGATTTAGTTTGCCTGCAAGGAGTATGTTGGGTAGCAGTTGATAACACCGTGTTGTGAATGACGTAAATTCGTGTGGCAAGTTAAGTCTCTCACTGCTGGATGTGCTAGGGTTCTCACTTATGTAGCCAATGCTAGCATATGGTTGGCTCCCAAGGCGTCTCTTTCTAATTGGTTGAAGTTCAGTATCTAATTTTCACACACCACAAACACGTATATGAATTACATGTCAAAATGATAGTCTCTTTTATTCTATATGAGAATAATAAAGAATAATAATACTTCTATATACAATATTACAACTATTACTACTACTGCTACTACTAATAATAATACTAATAACAATATATAAGCAAAGAGACATAATAATTTTAATTAGGCATAAAGTGTATGAATTTTCGAGTGAAATCAAAGTAGAATAAATGGTGGTAGTGGCTATGATCCAATGGCCCACTGGTGCGTCTAGTAATATTGATTCCAAGGATTTCCGTGACAAAGAATAACATTCAAGAGTAATGTTCAAAAAGATTTGAGTCTGAGCTTGTATTTATAAATTTATGAATTAATTATGATTTTGACAAGGAAAAGTGTGACGCGGGGGGTTCTTGAATGTTAGGAGCAGGGGCAGGAAAGTACGTTCTATGACGGTCAGAGCATGCAACAAAAATATCACAGCAAAATCGTTTTTCGTAGCACATCACATTTCGATCGTCCGTATCGTAACAAACCACAACAACATGAATTTTATCCGGCCTTCAAGATCAATGTGTAGCATCCGTTCAGCATCAGAGGATCATACTTTCAGAAATTACCCCCTCCTTTCGAAGGAAGCAAAGGTTTATTTTATTTTCACTTCATTCTTTCGGAATTAGAGGTTATTGCCTATCGTTTGAGGTGTCTTCATCCGTTAGGGAATGCCAACAGGACTGGTAGACTATTTTTGAAGCTGTACCAGAATGTCTCTTTTCAGAAGGCTGACCCTGTGTTTAAACTTGCTTTGGTGGAAACGAGTAAACAAATCTACTCTGTCCTCAGTGAAAGAACGAGAAATCCTCCTAGATTGAGACAACTTTCATAGGTAATTTGTTCCCACTCAGCAACAGGCACATCCCACATTAACCTAACCCTAACCCACATTAACCTAACCCTAACCCACATTAACCTAACCCTAACCCACATTAACCGTAACCTTAACCTAACCCTAACCCACATTAACCTAACCCTAACCCTAACCCACATTGACCTAACCCTAACCCTAACCCTAACCCACATTAACCTTAACCCTAACCTAACCCTAACCCTAACATTAACCCACATTAAGCTCGACTTCTGCCACATCCAGCTCTCGTATTCAGATATCCAAAATGGTATTTATTCGTGAATTCGTTTCTCTTTCATCGACAAACGTAAACAATGAATCGAGGATATGTCTGCGACACTCAGTCTGACAGAGTGGGATATGTGTTATCAGCTGACCATGCTCTGATGTTGTTCTGATTAGTCCTACCCTCTCAAGCGTTACTTTCTTTCTTTGAAAAGGGTTTGCTTTATCTCAAATCGCCTTAGAATCCCGACAGGGCCGCTCAGGCATTCGGAGGTAGGGGGGGACGTGTACTACGTTGGTGCTCTGGCTTTTCTATCCCGAATTTCCGGTTTTGTGCCGAATCTTCCAGCGCTGAGAGGACGGTTAATACCATTGACAAACATACAGAAAACAACAATCGATTGTTTTACAATGAAAAATATTAAAGTTATTTGAGATCAATGAAATCGAAAATCGATTCTTTTATCAATTTGCGATTTCTTTTCGGCTTTGATGGCATCCGTTTTTCTTTGTGCACACATTTCTTTGCCATTGCGGGGTTGAAGAAAGTATCGACCTGTCGAGCGCGACAAAAAATCATGAAAAATGTAGAAAAAAATTGATAACGATATTATTTTTCGGTATGTGAAAAATGTTTTTCTTACTATAGAGTCACCACTTATCAAGGCCAAAATCCACTCGATCAAATGGTTAATGAGATGGAAATAACTGTCAGCCGAAAGATGAGTAACATTATAGGAGTACTAACATTAATCACTAGTATGAACTGCGTTTGATAATTTATGGTGCGGTTTATGATAATAGTTTGTTGATATTGAATTTGAAAACCACCAGGTTGTAATTAACAGGGAAGCAATCCTGCGGTAATGTGTTCCCACGGGCGAAAAACCATTGCAAATAAGCTTTGTCCACGGAAATTCTGCCTAGCGTTAGCCACATGGCGAGAGAAAGGAAAGTCACTTTCCGTTGTGGTAATAAGACGAGTTCTTGCTGTGAATGTCTTACAAAGATTGGAGCTCAGTTGAGCACGTTCCATGGAAATAACGATAGAGTAGAGAGAGAGAGAGAGAGAGAGAGAGACTAACAACGTTGTAGTCAGCAAGAAAGATTATTAGCAACAATTCTTATATTAGTAAAATGGCTAACCCTGACTATTGAATGTTCCTTCTTCAGAGTGCTCCACCCATAGGGTAGCAGGTAAATATATATAAAAACTATAGTAATCGACAGACACGTGTTTCCGCGTTTCGAGATTCATCAGCATGGCTAGGCACAGCGATCGCATCAACACCAAGGTTCGAACCCGGCACCTTGTTCACTACTGATCGTGACAGTCTAATGCCCTTACTCTCTGAACAAACGTATCTGCTGCTTAACTAAAAAAATATATCACTTTTAAAGCAATCCTTCTATTTCCTTGTTAGTTACTCTCTGCGAAACTGATACAGTTAGAGAATCCAATTCTTTAGACGAGGGAATCTTGCTTAAATGGAAACCATTATTTCCGCCATCGGATTGTTCCATCTATAGTGGAGCGGATACCTTTATTCATATGTGTATATGTCTATATATTTGTATGTACAGGATTCACTCTTAAACGAATTGACTCATCATTATGAATTTTGAAAAGCAGCTTCAAGACGTAAGCGTAGGTAATGTGTAATATATTTACTTTCATTTAGTTTTATGAAAAAGGGTACAAATAGGTGGAATCCTTTTGTGAACATTCAATTACCACCGAATTTTGTCAAATTTGAACAATAGCTATTAGACATTAATTAATAGATATTCCCTTAACTGTCAGTTACTTAGAGGTATTTTAAGGGGTTTTAGGGTGCATAATATGAGCACAACCTCCCATTCGAAAATTCAAATATTGCATTATATTTGATATAATCATTAAACCCCAAGTAACCTAGATTCCCTGAATTCTAATTTTTTCTTACGACTCCTTAAATTTTTTAGAATCAAAATCCTATAATGGATTTTGATCAAATTTGGAATAACATTATAGCTTTATTTTAATCTTCGCAAGGGAAAATAAAAGTGGTGCAAGACTGTTCTGTTTAGGAAATTCATATTCGTCTTGTACATATACATATATACGTATATATGAAATGTAGTTATCCACGGACATGTGTTTCCTCCCAGGATCGATTAATAATATAGAATCACTGTTGGACTCTTTAATACGTTGCAGAATTTATCATCCCCAAATCTGGAAAGCAAACGGAAACATACTTCAAATTGTATTATTTTGATTATTCGAACTATTATCATCATCCGAGTTGCTATTTTCAAAACGGGTCGGCCGATGTAACCTCCCACCTTCTTCAGGTGCATATTTTTATGTCAAGCTCGGGAATCGTGACGGAATTCCGAATTCAACCCTTTATTCTAATCCACGGGGGTAGATTGTTTTCATTCCGTCAGTCATTACCGGTAAACGTCTCAAGTATTTTTTAAATTATTCTTAGTTATTATCGCCCGAAGTGAAGATTGAACCTTCAACCTCCAGAAGACTGTCCCTTAGTACTTATTGATACTCAACGCAACTATTCGTTGTGTCACGGGTCCATTTGAAGTAGGTCGCCATTTACAACGACTGAAACGTTAAAATAACGATTAATATGAGTGTTGTAGTCCGCATAATAAAAGTAATACAAATTATCAATCGTCTTCTGAAAAATTTAGTAACATACCTCAACTTATGAAACCTTTGTGAAAATTTAGCTTACAAGACTGAAGTCGTGGCTTAAAAATGTTCTAATTTGTAAATGTTTGCTTACATTAGATACTCTTTGAACGAACAAAGCTTCCGTTCAGTCGCAAGAGACAATGGATACCCCCTGCACCGAGGGTTATTTTGAAGCACGAGTTGCGCAATATCCAACTACACATCTCCTGAATCGATATTGCTTGGATCCAGTGACATGGAGGAGTCCAGCATGACTGAAAACAACGCTGGGATAAGCAGAGAGCCGTCTCATATACGGGACCCGAGATTCGCAAATAGTCACCCGTTTCGTACAGAGCAAACTCAAAATAGTCACCCGTTTCGTACAGAGCAAACTCAAAATAGTCACTCGTTTAGTACAGAGCAAACTCAAAATAGTCACCCGTTTCGTACAGAGCAAACTCAAAATAGTCACCCGTTTCGTACAGAGCAAACTCAAAATAGTCACTCGTTTAGTACAGAGCAAACTCAAAATAGTCACCCGTTTCGTACAGAGCAAACTCAAAATAGTCACCCGTTTAGTACAGAGCAAACTCAAAATAGTCACCCGTTTAGTACAGAGCAAACTCAAAATAGTCACCCGTTTAGTACAGAGCAAACTCAAAATAGTCACTCGTTTAGTACAGAGCAAACTCAAAATAGTCACCCGTTTCGTACAGAGCAAACTCAAAATAGTCACCCGTTTAGTACAGAGCAAACTCAAAATAGTCACCCGTTTCGTACAGAGCAAGCTCAAAATAGTCACCCGTTTAGTACAGAGCAAACTCAAAATAGTCACTCGTTTAGTACAGAGCAAACTCAAAATAGTCACCCGTTTCGTACAGAGCAAACTCAAAATAGTCACCCGTTTAGTACAGAGCAAACTCAAAATAGTCACCCGTTTAGTATAGAGCAAACTCAAAATAGTCACCCGTTTAGTACAGAGCAAACTCAAAATAGTCACCCGTTTCGTACAGAGCAAACTCAAAATAGTCACCCGTTTAGTACAGAGCAAACTAAAAAATCGCGTACATATTTAGCACTCCGTAACAATGTTTCGTAATTGAATCGGAATTGTCGTCAAGTAGACACATATTTAAATAGGCACTTACGGAAGGAAATTGATACTGCATCCATCGCAAACAAATATGTTCAGAAGAAGCGTTTTTATTTTGCGTCATTGCTTGTGAAGGAAACAAAGATATTGTTTCCCATAGTCATTATTTCCTTCAGATCTTGACGATTTTACAGGAAACCATGTAAAACCTTCTTTACCGGATCTTCAAAGTTGTTTCTATTCTATAATAATAGTTAAATATTTGTTTATCTATAGATATGCCTGTTTCGTCTTTTCAAGACTTATCAGTATAGATGAAATATTGTAAAATAGCCCCCATAATTAAAAGGGGGGCACTGGACATTGAGATATAATAATTACATAGCCCAGGCAGTAATGCTAGAGTTCCCCCCTCTTACTTGAACACTTTAAGATATAATAAAGCGGCACAGCTTTGTAATAAAAGCCGTATTTACTTGTCTCGATCGCAGCTGACTTACATATATATATATATATATATATATATATATATATATATATATATATATATATATATATATATTAATAATATTTTATAAATAAATATTAATTATCTATTACCTACAGAAATCGATGTCTTATGATTACACAATCTTCAGTCCAGGAAGTTAATTCCCGACGGTCGGCGGGCGCGAACTGCGATCACAAATCGCCACAAATTAGCTTGGAACTTAGGAGGAATTTAACTTTGTAAATGCCAAGTCAGCGGCTATTTACAACAAGCAGCGAAGAGTGATCAGCAACAACAAACTGTGTTGGATCTCGCAATGAAGCTAGTGGTACAGCTTGTTATTAAACTCTCTCAGAATGCCCGGCCTTAGTAAAGAGGGCTATATAATAATATTTTATAAATAAATATTAATTATTTATTACCTACAGACATAAATATACACACACACACACACACACACACATATATATATATATATATATATATATATATATATATATATATATATAGTACACTCGTTACCGGTTGGGTTACAACCACCACTACTACTATTGGTTCTACTTTGATTTAATTCGAGAATTCATAAACTGTAAAAGATGTTTTAGGATATCTCGCATAACTAGGAAATAATAAGTCTCTTTACTTCGATATTATTATTATTATTATTATTATTATTATTATTATTATTATTATTATTATTATACGTTAACGAATTTTGTGTTCGTACATGCGTTATCACCGATCTCTTTAAAAATAAAACAAGCCGCGCGTGCGTGGTCCCCCTCTGTATGTGACTCGATGTAGCATGTGTAAAATGCAATAAATTTGGGCAATTTGGGACATTTTTTACCCCCCCTCCTTTGACCCCCTGGGGGCGCGAACCAGAATTTTTCTGAGCTCAAGGATGCTCATTTTATATCCAGAACAATTGCATCTACATTTTGGCCAAGTTTCAGAAAAATTGAATGGATGGATCAAACGTTATGAGAGAAAAGGGTCATTTTTTGCCATTTTGGGGCTTTTGACCCCTGGGGGCGCGAACCAGATTGTTTCCAAGGTCAGCGATACTTATTGCCTCCACATTTTGTCTAAGTTTCAGAGAAATTGAATGGATGGATGAAAAGTTATGGGGCAAAAAATGTCATTTTTTGCAATTTCGGGGCCTTTTGACCCCCTGGGGGGCTAACCAGATTTTTGTTCAAAAATCGGAGAATGTCACTTTCTACCCTGACAAAAGTTACAACTTCATGCAAAATTTCAGAGAAATTCAATGGATGGTTGTGGAGAAAAATCCGGACGGACGGACGGATGGACGGACGTGCCTTAAAACATAAGTTCCCGATTTTATAAATCGGGGGACCAATAAGATCGACCCAGGTGCAATAGAAAAAAGTCACAGAAAAAAAAGTTAAAGAAAAATCGCAATTCTACCGTGGCCGGTAATACATGAACTTTGGAAATAGCTAATAGCTTACCTAATAGTTACTTTTTAAAAAGTGAGAATTCGACAGTTAACGTTTTTCAAATTTTTAACTCCTATATTTTCTTTTACATCATTCATCTTGAGAAAGACGAAATCGCTTAACATATATACAATATCAGGACCGGCTTGAGCCCCCCCCCCCCCTGTGCCGCCGTCCATCAATATTCATTATTCGTTTTATTATTTTATTACGTTGTTTAATTAATTCGAAAACTATCATTCATATATATATATATATATATATATATATATATATATATATATATATATATATATATATATATATATATATATAAATACGCATTGGTTTGTATTATAGAGAGGAAGGATTAGTTACAATTATTTACCTTTTTCCCTTTTTAATGTTCATTACTGTAAGTTCTATGTGGAGTGTGTATATTCTGAATCTGCAATGTTGGGGTATTGACGTAGTTATGTATGTGTGTGCGTGTGTTTGTGTCTAACCATTGTGATGGGAGTGTATCGTTTCGAGAAGACGTTGGTTATCTCACATCTTGCCCTTTGTGCCCTTTGTATGCAACTCCTTAGAGCTAAACTTTTGCTTAGTGATGCTGTTTCTTTTATGTAGGTTGATAGGTTCCTGCGCTAGAAAGTTCAAATTGCTGCAATATTTTTTCTTTTTAACTTTGATCTGCTCATGTGACTTGGTTTTGTGAATATAATCGTAAACAATGTTCGAAATGTGACTTAGTTTTGTGGATGTAATCGTAAACAATGTTTAAAATGTGACTTGGTTTTGTGGATGTAATCGTAAACAACGTTTGAAATGTGACTTGGTTTTGTGGATGTAATCGTAAACAATGTTTCAAATGTGACTTGGTTTTGTGGATGTAATCGTAAACAATGTTTGAAATTTGACTTCGTTTTGCGGATGTAATCGTAAACAATGTTTCAAATGTGCATTTCACTTCTTTTTGCTCATGAATGTTGTTTTATAGAAAGAAAAGAAAGGAATAAAAAGAAAAGAAAAGAGTAAAGCTAGACGAGTAGAGAAGAAAAGCCAGTGACATATATTGCTCTTCTTCGTATTCCCAACACAGAAGAATTATATTTCGCGTCAGGCCTCATTCTTTTATTGATCTTAAAATGCGAAATTGATTTCCTTCATCAAAAATAAAGAGTCAAAACCAGAAAGGTTTCTCATACCTTTATTTTCATTGCAGTGAATTGCCGACATTCTTTTGGTAAACTCAGCTTCGTATTTAAAGTTACCTCCATAGACTCCGCTAGAGCGAGCAAAAAGCGTAACGTCCATTCCCATCGATCTCAAGCCTAACTCTGTTATTTTTCCTTGATCTTCTCTTAATCGGTTACTATAATTCTGAAAATTATTTTTATTCACCCATACTTCAATCCCCATACTTAAATCACAATACCTAGATTCCCATACTTCAATCCCTATACCTCTATCCCAATATCTCAATCATAATATCTCAATCCTAATACCTCAATAAACATACCTAAATCACCATACCTCAATCTCCATACTTCAATCCCCTATACTTAAATCACGATACCTCAATCCCTATACCTCAATGCCACTACCTAAACCACATACCTCAATTACAATACTTCAATAACCATACCTCACTCGCCATACTCCAATCTCAATACCGCAATCCCCATACCTCAATTCGCATACTTCAATCACCATACCTCAATCACCATACGTTAATCCCCATACTTCAGTTATTATACCTCAATCATAATACCTCAATAACCATACTTTAATCACCATTCTTTCAATCCCCTACTTCAATCCTCATACCTCAATCACCAAACATTAATCCTAATACCGAAATCCACATATCTAAATCTGCATACCTTAATCAACATACCTTAATCCCAATACCTCAATCTCTATACCTCAATCTCCATACATCAATACCCATACTTAAATAAGCATGCATCAATCCCAACTACTTCAATCCCCATACCTCAATCATAATACCTCAATCCCCATACCTCAATCCGAATACCTCAATACTTATATTTAAATCACCATACCTCAATACCCATATTTAAATCACCATACCTCAATCACCATACCTCAATGCCCATACATCAATAACCATACCTCAATCCGAATACCTCAATACTTATATTTAAATCACCATACCTCAATACCCATATTTAAATCACCATACCTCAATCACCATACCTCAATGCCCATACATCAATAACCATACTTCAATCACCATACCTCAATCCCCATATCTCAATCTCCATACCTCAATCACTATACATATATTCCCAGATTTATTCACCATACTTCAATCACCATACTTCAATCCCCATACCTTAATCACCATACCTCAAACGACAAATAACAAATGTTTACATTTACATTTTCGTCATACCTTGAAATTATCAAAACAACGACAGCCGCATTTCAAAGGTGAAATTACCAACATCCTGGATAACATCTCATTACCATCTAGATTATAAATCCCATTCACTACCCTTCTCTCCGATCACCCCGACTGATATCGTTACATATATGCTCCTATCAATTCAGACGTTTTCGCTAAATATCATTCTCAGCAACTAAAAACTCCAACTTCCAATTAATCTGATGTCACATGATTATATTAACCAATCAAATTTTTCGATTGAGCGAGAGTTGAACCTATGCCAAGTTCTGTCAATCAAAAACTAACATATTTTGGTAAATCAGTAATGTTGCGAGAAATCGTAAAGAAAAACACCCACACATAACTGATACCGAACGCAGTAGAATTTAATTATCTACCGTGCGTAAGCTGTTTGTAATTTTTTTTTTTACGAATTTGTTTTCGATGTTCGTGTGGCTTAAAAACAAAATGGCTCACCACGTAGGGCCAAAAGCTTTGAAATACTGCAACTTATTTAAAAAACAAAACAAAAAAAACTTTAACGCAGTTTAAATTTTTTTAAGACATTCAGATCGGGATAAATTATATTTTAATGCGTTTTAAGTAAGTTATCATATTATGTATTTTTTTAAAAAAATTTATTTTTCGGCTGTTAACTATATTGTAAAATTATCGCCATGTTGATTTTAATGTGAAAGAGTGGCATCAACGAAATCTTATATTGACATGAAAAAATGAAAACAGTTTCAAGCTTTAAAACTATACAGTTCGGTAGAAAATTAAATTTTATTGTGGTTGGTTAAAGTTATTTGTTGTCTAATTTGTTACTTATTTCTATATTTTTCAACAGTATACTATATTGCAAGATTATCGGCAAATACTATCTACACTTAACTAATATCAAAAGTATATCACTACACAATAATATCTATCATCGACCTATATTATTATTTCCCCATAATCCCTTTTGTAATTGAGTCAATTATTTAACTTTTCTTCGCTCCAGTGATTGAAACTACTTTCACCGTATGATGCATGATGGACGTTAGCGCCGCCATTGCTGTAGAGAAAACAAGAATGCAGCAAATAGAATGTTCTTTTGCCGCCCTTACAGCTTAATTGCACGTTATAATTAGAACGCATATAAAATAGCGGGAAATGATATCGATTTTAAAAAAAGGAACGCTCGAGTTTTTTCATAATGATCGTGTCTATTCTTTTCTCTTCTTGCACTTGAGATGACTGAAGGCATCCTTTTTTCGATTTTATATTTTAATATATAGTTATCTACTTCAGTGTTTATCTAGTGATCTATGTTTCTACCTCAGTTTTTTTATGTATGTGTGTATCTATGCTTCTCTTTCTCTCTCTCTCTCTCTCTCTATATATATATATATAAACATATATACGTATATATAGTATGTTTTCATCGATTTTTATCTAAAAGCAACAAAGAAATACACATATCATAAACATAATACAATATAAACTGTTGTGAGTATCTCCCTTTGAGAAATATGGATAAGTTAAATGAATGTTGGATGCCGATGAACATCGGTGGTATTTTTGTATATCATGAAAATATATGCTCTTCAGACAGACAGAAACAATCGTTTGTAAATAAAAGTGATTTTGAAGGAAATATGGAATCTTATTCTCGGAGTAACTATGGTTAATTTAAGAGCTCTAGTCGTACACTATTGAGCTACTACATGAACCTTTGTGTTAACTAAAAGAAATTTGTAATATATATATATATACATATATATATACATATATATATATATATATATATATATATATATATATATATATATATATATATATAAGTAAGGTTCATTTTGTCTTCCAATAACCATGTTTATATTTTTTATTTAATGATTTTGTAGTGTTGCAGAGACGATATTGATATAAAAATGTTGTTTGGCTCACAGCAAATGAAACTGACCGTAAAAATACATCGAACAGAAATGTCGTTTATTTGAAATGTGAAAAATAAAAATAAAAATAAAAATAAAAAATAAAAACATAGTTATTGGAATATAAAATGAACCTGACTTATATATGCTCGGCTGTTGCTGATTGACAATCATCAAGCTGAATCCTTTAAAGAGACTGCTAATTAAAAGGCACTGGTATTATATTCTAATACATATATTGTCATAATTAATCAATATTAATTATATATATATATATATATATATATATATATATATATATATATATATATATATATATATACTCTTACATACGTAATTGAGCACTGTACAAAAATACAACATTATAATGCATATATATATATATATATATATATATATATATATATATATATTCTGGTGATGTTTTGTTCATAAGACTTAATAAAGTAGGACCATGTTGTGTTTATATAATGGTGCACAACAACAACTAGAATCATATATTTGGTATGATTTTTTATTCATACAAACATTTTAGCTACATATGTGTACACATGTTAGCTACATATGTGTACACATGTTTCAGCTACAGCCTGATTTATGCTTAATTACTAAAGAGAAAATACATTAAAGTTTTAATACCATAAAATACATGTGTAGATGGAGAAAATATGCGTGAGCAATGAATAAGTAAAGATTACTTACTACTAGAAATGGAAATATGGTAAAATATTTTTTCTTTTAAATGATTTAAGTAATTTTTTTTGCTTTCTTGCATAGGCTATAAAATTTCAAATGATACACATTTTCCTGAAATTAGTCATTTTTATTATTTGTATGCATTTGTCAGTTCTTCGATGTTTTATGGTGACCTATATCTAAGGAGATTACCTTCGGGAGCTAGAGAACATACGATTATTATACTACTAATACTACTACTACTACTACTACTACTACTACTAATAATAATAATAATAATAATAATTAATAATTTGTAATACCTAGTATGATTACAAGAGAGCTGATTTGACAGAAGTGGGCTAAAAAAAAATATAGGTGAATATTTTTACTGTAATTCTGAATGAGTCTCGAAATTCACGGCTGAATGTGTTTTGACATATTTTGAGTTATCAGTTGATAAATAATAAATAATAAAATTGTGTCATTTGATGTTTAGAGAAGAACTCGTAAAAATAAAAACAATTGAGGAAAATACTATGAGGATCAAAGATTGCCACCGTGTTATGAGGCCGCCCTGCAGTTTTTCCCTTAGTTGAACCTGGTTGTGCACCCTAGGTACATAAAGAAATGACTGTGGGAGCAAGGTAATTTCGAAATATACCAACAATAAAAGAAAACCATGCATTTATTTTTGTGCGAATTTTTTTTTCTGCAGAAAAAAGTACCTCTGGAATTGCTGGGAGAATTCACCAACAAAAGAAAAACAAGTACAGAGTCTTAAGATGTAGTACTGCTCTCACATCTGGGGAGGCGCCCTTCAAAGCACTCTTCGTTGTCCAGACAGTTAAAAATTGACTCATGAAATCTAGTAGGGGATGATCTCTTCTGTTCTTTACATACCCTTTCTCACAGAAGAGACGTTGTTAGTCTCTCTCTACTCTATCGTTATTTCCATGGAAGATGCTCGCCTGAGCTTCAATCTCTGGTTACTCCCTGTACGGCATTCAAAACAAGACCGTGTTTTCCTATCACAACTAAAAAATAATTTCCGTTATTCATTCGTGTGTCTAGCGCCAGGCGAAATTTCTAAAACAAAGCTTCTTCGCAAAGCCTTACCGTCTGTGAAACGCATTACCACATGACTGCTTCCCTGCATATTACAACATGGTTGTCTTCAAATCAATAGATTCATGTTATGATTCGTCTCCACATTCGAACATGATCCATCCCATCTATCATTTTCAATCCTCCAATGATGTACTTCATCTTTCAACTGACAATCATTCTAATTCATTAACCATTTTTCTTGAGTGGTTTTTGTCCTTGATAGCTGATAATCCATCTATTTCTATGTAACGTGGTATCCTCAGCAAATGTATTTGCTTCGTGACACATAATCATAAGAAGTAACGTCGCGCTTAACTGGTTGAAGAACTGTGCATGTGCGAGCACACGACATAGGATAATCGGGACCAATACGTTACAGATAATATAAAGTAGTAGATCTGATTAAATTTCAATTCAGCAAAGACGATTGCATGGTCTGTGATGCTATCTATTAGGCCTATTACGCACCCTCCCCTCGAAATAAATGGGGAAGAACGTGAGTGAATTAAAAAAACATAAACGAAACGAAAGCAAAAAGAAAGAAATACTAACTTAAACGACTAAAATTAGTTCAGAAAGAAATGCAACATTTGAAAAACGTATGATTTGTTTACTATTTATTTGTTTTTCCTATCTTACTACGTGTCCCGCTGCGTAGCTGTCCTGCACCTTTGGGTACGACACCTACGAATGAGGGCAAATAGCTGAGTGGGAGACGAAAGCGAGGGCGCACAGCATACTGACAATAGCGCCTGTCCCGGCAGCTAAGCCCTGTTAAACCTAAAGTCCACCCGGTTTAATGCGTGGATCGGGCGTTCGTGTCACGATTTTAATCTATCCCCGTTTCTCGCTTAATGACGGCATTCCTCGACTGGGTCATAGCGTTCACTTCACACCAACAGCTTGGGGTAGACTTTATTAACCACCCCGGGTATGTAAACACATATGCTTCCATAGCATCTCTTACAGATCGGGTTCTTTTTTCTTTTCCTCTCGTTTTGATTTTCTCAGTTTAGATTCCTTTTCCCCCTCTTCTTTCAAAACTATTATTACATCTCTCTCTCTCTCTCTCTCTCTCATCCTCTCCATTATATATATATATATATATATATATATATATATATATATATATATATATATATATATATATATATATATATATATATGTATATATATATATATATATATATGGGTTCTTGCAAAAAATATATTAAATTATATACTCTTTATAATATCCGAAAATGTTCCAAGTTGCAAGCTTAATGAAGTTGTATTACTAGCTTAAGAGCATATATATTTTATAGTTACATTCCAATGACCATAGAAAGAATCAATCGATAACCATAACTTTCACCTGTTCTTTCAAGTTCTTTATCTTCATATGTAAAACAACCACAACCATAACTTTCATCTGTTCTTTCAATTTCTTTATTTTCATATATCGGCGAGTACCTGCAAGTCCTCTTTATTTTACGAACAAAAAATGTTTTTATTTATATTTATATTTTTCATGTTTATTTTTTCCAAATCCAATACTTTTTCTACATCTTACGCGCGTATCACAGCAAAACCAAGAGAAATACATAGTCTTCATCTTAACGAGAAAGATTGTCTATTCAGTAGTAATAGGAAAAAACACATATTCTAAAGACATAATAAAAGAAGATGGGAAAAGTTTAAAAAGAGTTTTTGATAAAAGTAACGGAAATCCAAAATATATGAAAAAAGCTCACATAAAAAATGGTAAAAAGATCCAAGACCCCCCAAGAAAATCTTATTTCCAAAACTAGGAATAACTCTTCGAACAGTTTCTTGTAACTAAATGCAACTGAGCTAGCATCAACCCACCCGACTACAAAGCAAAAAAACGATTGGAAAAATTCACCATAAAAAATAACTTGAAAACCGATTGATAAATTATTATTAATTATGAAGATAAAATATTTCCCCTCAGAAAATTCTATATTAGTACAAAAAGCCATTCAATCGCAGTAAAACGTACATAAGCGAAATTTCAGATTGAAAAAATTACGAACATGGAAATTAATTTTTATATTTTTTGCTGAAATAAAATTGACAATTATAGCTAATTTAATTCCTACGTATTTTTTGTATATGTTATCTAGTTAAATTCCCGGAATCAGTCAAAAAGTATAATCGCTTCATTACATCTATAAAATAATACATATACAAAAAAACACAAGGGTACGTATTTGCTGATATCAGAAAATAAAGCAATTGAAATTACAGATCAAAGTTATAGTTATGGATTGATTGTTCCCATGGTAATTGGAATGTAACTATAACACACATACACACACACACACACATATATATATATATATATATATATATATATATATATATATATATATATATATATATATATCAGTATATATTAGTATATTTATAAAACTAATGAATCAATAAACGAAAAGATAAGAAGAGGAATTGTGTCGTCACATTGACGAAAACAGTACAATTTTAAATGAATACATTTCAACAACTGACATATTTTTCATTAATTTGAGGAATATTTAGCTGACAATTACTTTACAGTAATAAGACAGAGAATATTTATTGTTTTAAAAACAATTAAATTGCTAAAATTTTAAATAAATAAAGAAAGAGAAATATCCGGTTTTATCTATTTAACTGACAATGCCAATTATTTAGACGGAAGAAGAAAGAGTAATTTCTTCTAAATAATATTGACCCTGAGATGCAGTTATTATTTCAAAAGTAATATTATTATTAACAATACATTATTAAGAATGATATAGAAACCATCGTGGAATTTCCACAGAGGTCCAGCTAGTATAATATAATCTGTATTTATATATTTTTGTCAGTATTTACTTTAACATTGCTGAATATGTTAGTAGCTTAGTAGTATGAAAATGTTTCTATGACAAGTTGCGGCCATTTTTTATTCAAGAGGAAATAATTAGTCTATGATGTCCTCCCGAAATTAAACATGAACGTTTCTGTGCAGCTTATTTTTTATGAAAATCACTCCAGGCAAAGCATGAAGCCACTTGATGTAAGGAGCTAAGAAGAACGAATGATGATTATTGCAACGACAGGAGATGCCTATTGACCTTGGTCTTGAAAAGTCAGCAGGAAGAGAGTTCCACAAGTCTGGATTTATTGGAAATAAGCTACTGGAATAGGAAGCTGTATTACAACGAAGACCACTAGATCAACGAGCCAAACGATCTGAAACAAATGAAGCAGAGAATAGATCCGACAATTCTGGATAAAACTACAAAAATAGAATTTATAGAAAAGACTAAGACTAGCTAAATCATGTCTGTGATAGAGAGACTGCAGAAAAGAAGGGTGGGGGGCCAATAAAATTACAGATATGTTTCTGCACCTTATCGAGAACCCTCAAATGGGACAGAGATTCACCACCCCAAATATGACAACAGTACCCCATAATAAATAAATATTGTAATAAAATAAATATATTTTCATTATATATATATATATATATATATATATATATATATGTATATATATATATATATGTATATAAATATATATATATATGTATATAAATATATATATATATATATATATGTATATATATATATAAATATATATATATGTATATAAATATATATATATATATATATGTATATAAATATATATATATATATATATATATGTATATAAATATATATATGTATATATATATATATAAATATATATATATATATATATATATATGTATATAAATATATATATATGTATATAAATATATATATATATATATATATATATATGTATATAAATATATATATATATATGTATATATATGTATATAAATATATATATATATATGTATATATATATATATAAATATATATATATATATATATATATATGTATATAAATATATATATATATATGTATATATATATATATATAAATATATATATATATATATATATATATATATATATATATATATATATATATATATATATATATATACAGCATAATGACGTTGACACACCAGTTCCCGTTAGATCACTGAAATTCAGCGACATTGAGTGACCATTTGGGAATACCAGGTGCTGTATGTGCTCTCTGCTTATCCCGGCATTGTTTCCAGTCGTCTTGCATTTCTCCTTGCCACTGGAATCAATCAGTGCCGAACAGGAAAGGTGTTGTTAAGGATTGCGCAACCCTTGCATCAAAATTACACACGCAGCCACCCTTACAGGGGGTACCGTTGGTTTATATTAAATCCATTTATTCAATATTGTATTTACTTAACTATTATTGTTAAGAGAATTCCATCTGTTTTCTGTGCCGAACTAAAAATATTGTTTGACGGCATATGGTTTGTTTCGGATTATTTCGGTCGTCCGTAAAGACTTGTCGAGAAGAATGATAACAGACTGATGACACAAAAGCCGTGGCAAGAAAATAATTGGTTTTAAACAAAGAATGGCGGGCAGACAGACAGAGACTAGGACAGACAGACAGACATATGCACTCTGCATCTGTGGACACTTTGTTTCCACACGCGCGCGTGCGTTCTCACACACACACACACACACGTGAAGATAGACACTTAAATACATATGCTACAATGATAATTATTACTAGTTGGAGTACTGGTTTCAGGAAGGAGTCATTTATTTGTACGAATGACTCACCGCACATCAAGGCCTAAAAGCCAACTGAGGATAAGAGTTAATGCGTTTGTCAGTTAGATAATGGGGCAAACACCTTGAGGATTGGAGACGATGGTTTTAAACTGGGCAAACTTTGAATATTTAATTGGGCGACTCGACAAAAATTGGTTAACATTGGACGTGAAAACGGCTATATGGTAGTCAGCGTATATTGTGTTTCACAGATCGGTAGTTTTTGGAAAGAAACTTTGCCCATGGAAATTTCGTTTGATTTTAGTTACACAGAGAAACCCCGAAGTGATCGAAAAAGCAGGATAGTAATTAAGACTAATAACCTAGATGGTAACAAGATGAAGGTCAGGGTGTGAGTAGACCTCGCGTTTAGAATACGACTGTGATTGTTGTTATTATTTCAATTTTGTGACGAAAATGAAAATATTAATATGTTATTGGTTGTATTTTGATGTAGGTAGATTGAGGAATGTTTTAAAACAAACAATTGCAGAATTACGTCACCGATCTCGAAAGAATCGAAAAATTAAAAAAACAACAGAGCAAGATTTGCGATCGAAGCGACAGATGAAAAGTTGATTTTATCTGTAAAACTGAGGGTACCAAGCGAATGTTGAAATTCTACTACAGTAAGCAATGAAAAAATTTGTTTGCTTCATTTTTACTGCAACAACTTTCGCATTTTGGGCCAGTAAAGAACGGCGCAGAACGCGACACAACTACCGATCATTATCAGCGAGAAAGCATCATGAGTATTGATTTACTCCTCTCCAAGAGTTAGGCACAAGGCCAGTTTTTATCTTACTCCCACAAGTAAGATGTGACCCAAGGTCGGGTCGGGAAAGTAGGGTTTAAAAATTGCCTGGGCAGCCCCGTCGGCATTTCCCGGTAGGGGCTCCTCAGGCAGTAAGCTATAAACTTACTCCTCCCCAAAGAGGGGAGGCAAAGCCTGGGAGAGTGAACCTCCTAGAACTGCACAGGACAGACCCATAGACCGGCGGAATCATGCCCGAAGGCCAAGACAACACCGGTCTATAGGGTGTAGTATCCATCGGAACAGATACTACACTTTGATCTTAGCCAAAAGGCCGAGAAAGCATCATGAGTTTTATTTACTCCTCCCCAGGAGTTAGCCACAAGGCCAGTTTTATCTTACTCCCACAAGTAAGATGTGACCCAAGATCGGGTCGGGAAAGTGGGGTTTGAAAAGCCAGCGCCCGAGAGGTGAGCACTCTGGCCATTAAAAATTGCCTGGGCAGCCCCGTCGGCATTCCCCGGTAGGGGCGCCTCAGACAGTAAGCAATAAACTTACTCCTCCCCAAAGAGGGGAGGCAAAGCCTGGGAGGGTGGACTTCCTAGAACTGCACAGGACAGGCGTGCAGTATCCATCGGAACAGATACTACACTTTGATCTTAGCCAAAAGGCCGAGAAATCATCATGAGTAGCAATAATAATCACAACAACAAATAGATAAGATGAACTAGTGTCAAAATGTCGACAGGAAAATAAATGCATTTTTAGGCAATAGAGCAAAGCTTCATGGGACCCGCATTAAGCGGAACGGGTGACCTTAACTAAGCTCGAGGCAGGGAGCTAGTCTGTCAAAGGTTATACTCCCACCAAGACTGGTGCCCATTTATCCATCGAAGTGGTGTGGTGTAGTGGTTGCTTACAGCATCTACTACTCCTCAAAATGGTCACCCATCTAAGTACTAAACAAACTAAATGTCGCTTAACTTCTTCGGTCATTGGACGAGATTTAGCCGTAAATTCATCAGATGTAACATGTGTGCATATGGTTATTAATCGAATCTCTGAACCTGTACGGAATTATTTAATCCACAGGGGTAGATTGTTCTCATTCAATCAGCCATACTAGTGAAGTAAACGAATAATTCAGTTAAAAATTCTGTATAGTTTCCAAAGTTCGAAAAGATGCACCTGGTGAAGTTCGGAGGGTACATCGACTGAAACATATATAACAACCAAGATGTGTAGTACGAATAATCCTAAATCAATCCTCGTCTAAAAAATTCCACAATATCAAATGTTATATATGCACTAACTATATAAATATGTTATATATGTTCTTACTATATAAATATGTCATATATGCACTAACTATATAAATATGTTATATATGTTCTTACTATATAAATATGTTATATATGCACTAACTATATAAATATGTTATATATGTTCTTATTATATAAATATGTTATATATGCACTAACTATATAAATATGTTATATATGTTCTTACTATATAAATATGTTATATATGCACTAACTATATAAATATGTTATATATGTTCTTACTATATAAATATGTCATATATGCACTAACTATATAAATATGTTATATATGTTCTTACTATATAAATATGTTATATATGCACTAACTATATAAATATGTTATATATGTTCTTACTATATAAATATGTTATATATGCACTAACTATATAAATATGTTATATATGTTCTTACTATATAAATATGTCATATATGCACTAACTATATAAATATGTTATATATGTTCTTACTATATAAATATGTTATATATGCACTAACTATATAAATATGTTATATATGTTCTTACTATATAAATATGTTATATATGCACTAACTATATAAATATGTTATATATGTTCTTACTATATAAATATGTCATATATGCACTAACTATATAAATATGTTATATATGTTCTTACTATATAAATATGTTATATATGTTCTTACTATATAAATATGTTATATATGCACTAACTATTAATGTATGTGCGTTGAAGATAGAATGTTGCGTATGTCTAAAATATAATACATTGCAGATGTAACGAAATATAACTGCTGCTGTATATGAGTTAAATATAAAATGTTGTCTATCCGTTGAATATAAACTTATATCTTATATATAAAGTAAAGTCAGTTGTTTGATAGCTTCGATAACAAAAGAATAAAAAGAATCATGCATAAATGTATTAAGTTAATGATTTCTGCTACATATTAGTATATGTTGTTAGAAATAAAAACTTTAGGTTTGCTAAATTTCTGTAGTTTAATATTTGGTCCCGCTCGTCAGAGGTGTTGAACTCTAACACTCAGATCTACCACTGCTACTCACGTACACCGGGAAGACACTTCGTAAGACACATACTTCTGCAGAACCTTTATTATTATTTATTATAAGACTAACATAATAATAATTGTCCTCGGGTCACTCTTATCAATTTTAAACCGACGATATCTCCCACGTGCGAACACATTGGAGAAAATAGTTTTCTTGAACTGTGCTATCCATTGGTTTTTGCCTATATTTTTACAATTAAAATAAACTTATTAGTTCAATATAATCGATGATTCTGTTTTTCCTTATTATTAGTCTGTTGGTTATTTAAGAATACCTGAGTACCAACTTCACAGATGTTAATTACGGAAAGAGTAATCTAGCCAAGTTCTATAAAAATACAATAATCTCTTTAACTAAGGCATCCATATTAAATAAAAATGTGCCATTCACTGTTTATCACCTACATTGTATTTGTTATAAATACAATGCAGGTGATAAATACATTCCTTACTTTATTATAATCGGTGAATTTGTGTTTCGCTATTATATCTTTGTGCTTATTCTCGAATATCAGAATACCAGACTTACAGAATGTTAACTTAAAATAATAGAATAAAATGGGAGAGAGCCAATGAGCTAAATATGGATGTAAGTAAAAAAAGACTCCATGGCACCGTCGAGGAGATTAATAAAGTTATCTTTTTAACGAGCTGTACGTTTTAATCAATTAGCATTTTCATTTTAACGATAAACACTGAACGGCATAGTTAACGCTCACCAAAAGGTAACTATTACAACTGCTTTTAAGTTACAAGCGCAGAGAGAGAGAGAGAGAGAGAGAGAGAGAGATGAGGAAAGAGATAGCCGCCCAGGAACTATTACTACTGCTTATTGTTACTGCTGATCACGCGACAATTAACAACGGATTACTCCAAATATCTCTTTCATTGGAACATTTGTAAAGATCGTGATCAAATGACGTTTCGCTATGAAACGAAATATTGGTGGTTCGAGTTCAGACGGAGATGATTACATTTATTTATTGTCTACTCTTTTTTAGTCGAACGAAACACCTACGTAACATACACATAATTAAAAAAACAATCAAACACACTTTTTAGAGAAATAATTAAATTACAAAAAAAAAATTCATCATGAAATTACATCCATCAGAATACATTTAGGTTTTCAGTAAACAAGTCAGCCATTTTAATGAATTGTATGAACCTATTTCATCAAATAATTTTCGAAATAGACATTAAAACAAAATTACCTAAACTTCTGGGCAATGCTGGGTATGTGCAACTAGTATTAAATATAAGATGTTAGATATGTGTGAATAGTAGTCTGATAATTTACTAATCCTCATCTAAAAAAAAATCGAAATAGTATATTTCTTCTTACTGTAAAAATAACTGTTAGCTAAAAAACTTTTAAATAAATATCACTTTTAAAATAATAAAAATTCAAAGAGTACGATTTTAACATTGTTTAAGTAGACAGGACGATAGAATTTGGTTTTGGAACAATTCATTTTAAAATGGGTATAGTCGTTGTTTTTTGTTGTTTTTTTACAACTAAAAATTAAAAACAAAAATGATTTCACTGCATCCCGGAAAACAACGGGTAGATACACTGGTTATTATGATGAATATAAGTACAGTACGACCTTTCAAAAAATGTAAGTTCAGAGATATGTGAGCATAATATACATAAATATATACATCTACGGCACACACACGCATACTATATATATATATATATATATATATATATATATATATATATATATATATATATATATATATATATATATATATATGTATATATTTTTCAACCAGTGTTCTGTCTGTTTAATTACGTGAGTTTCCGATGGCCGAGTGGATATGGCGACTGCTTGCAATTCTAGACAAACCGGATTCGCACCACCCTGACTGTCTAAATTTGTTACTTTCCTGCAATAAGCTTGAAATGCTACCGTCTGTAGGTATTAGAAATTTAATATATATATATATATATATATATATATATATATATATATATATATATATATATAACTGGATTTGCATATCTGATGAGAGCGGACCACCGCTTGAAACGCGTTATATAAAATTATGAAATGATAAAATAACAAAATAATAAATAAATGTTGAAAATAATATTTTACAAATGTTGGTAACCTTACTCCTTTACATATACACTTTTCTCTCGTAGGAACTGCACTAATACTGCACTACCCTCTTTTCTCTCTCTCTCTCTCTCTCTCTCTATCTATCTCTCTCTCTCTCTCTCTCTCTCTCTCTATATATATATATATATATATATATATATATATATATATATATATATATCGGCGTCCCCGTCGTCAACAGCTGCGCCGTTTCGTCTTCTGCCAGTGTGTGTCTGTTGCTTGTGACATGATGAAATCTGCCCGGCGAGTCTGTTGTATGAGACATGCACAGTAAACACAATTAACACACTTTACTCCATTCCCTCAACCTGTGACACCTGCTTTGATGGACGCAGGCGCACGATTTTTACATATAGCGCGACTACCTTGACCGGGTGGGGATTGGCGGATGGGAAATGGGAGAAAGTGATTTTCGGATAGAAAAAAAGTAATGAGAAAATGCACAAACTGAAGAAACTAAAATAAAGAGAAAAAGTTATAAAAACTTTATTTTTTTACAAAACACACACATTATATATATATATATATATATATATATATATATATATATATATAGTGTCTGTCTACTTGTTTTCAAGTATAACTATTTTTTTCGTATCAATGTGATGCTAGTGTTACACTTCCTGGTAAGAGGCACGGATATGACTTTTTAGACTTTTACAGACAATATTACAGAAGTGGCAAAGTGTTCTTTCTGATGATTGTATGGAATTCCATTATTGAAGCCACTTCTCGCCTTTGTTTGGTTCTGCAACTGTTGGTGATTCACCAAGCCGGCACATGACATCGTTATTATGTTACATTTTAGTATATTAGCGGTAATTAACGTACTCTCTCTCTCTTTCTCTCTCTCTCTCTCTCTCTCTCTCTCTATATATATATATATATATATATATATATATATATATATATATATATTGACAACATCTTTGACAACATCTTTGAGGTACGCATGATAATGTATTTAAGTTAAATATTTTGAAAATCAACAATCGTGCAATTTAAATGAAAAATTCATTTATTTAATTTTTTTGTAAGCTTTCGTTGTAGAACAACTTTGTCAGGCGAGACTATCTTATAGTTTTTTTCTTCTTTTCTTCCTCCTCATTTAGATGGTATTAACACCGAAGGGATGAATCACGATATAAGAAGAAATACACGTCAAGTTCAAAAAGACGTTAGGATAAGTGTAGTCCTGTCGATGTTATGCGCAGATTTGTACTTTTTAAGTAAGTAAATTAACAACATCTTTGAGGCACGCATGGGAATGTATTTAAGTGAAATATTTTTAAAATCAACAATTTTAGAATCAACAAAAAATTGCACGACAGAACTACACTTATCCTAACGTCTTTTAGAACTTGACGTGTATTTCTTCTTATATCGTTATTCGACCCCTCGGGGTTAATACCATCAAAATGCGGAGGAAGAAAAAATGCATTTGAACGTTATATAACTGTAAGAATAGGATGAGGGCAAATATTTAAAAATATATTTTATTTAGTTTTGTTATGTGTGTGTGTGTGTGTGTGGGGGGGTTATATGTACGTCCGTGTGTGTTGAGCTGAACATCATTTGTCTGTCAAGCCCGGATTCGGATGAGACGGTGATCACGTGGCGTCTCTTCTCATATTTGCTTTGTTCCCGTCTCAAGTTCTTTATTTTGTCTTGAATTTGTGCCTGATTGCAACTATGTACCCCACCCTTTAGGCCAACTCAGGTAGGATGTGGCACAGTACCGGTTTAATGTCGGATGGCGCAGGTCGTTCCAACGGTGTTATTGTTTTAATTACCCTTTTCTCTTCAGCATTTCGGAAGGTGCCAAAAGAGACAAGAACACATCTAGATACATATACTACACTTTGATCTGAGATTTTCTCTGACTTTTTAAATCCATTTCCAACGGGGAAAGAGAGGTATATTAAAAATCACAAATGCGTCCACATATAGAACACTTATCGATGAAAGCTGAACGTTTTTTATTCTTCTCTTCTTGTCAGCCTCTTCTTGTGGACTTTAAAGAGCATGCGTGGATATTTGATATCAATGTATGTTCTACTATATGAGGATTATACATAGGGTTACTCAAATATAGGGATTACCTTTTTCTTTTTAATTCATTTTATTTGTTCACAAATTGCGAATGGTGACACTTAATTTGCGGCAATAACAAATAAGAGGGGGTATTCGCGAGGAGTGTTGAAAACCTGAATACGTTGAACGTAGGTGTAAAAAAAGAATGTGACACTCCTGCGCCAAACATGGTCGACAACTGACTATATATTAGCTGCACCCACCCGGAGTTGCCCAAGAGTGTTTTTATTTTCATTTTTCTTTCATTTTTTTTTTTATTTCTTTTAAATTTTGCCGTTTTGTTTTACAAAATGATTTTTTAATTATAATTTAATTATCACAAAATTATTTACAATTCTTAATCGAACCAAATTGTTATCAAACTACAAGTAACTGTGTTTTTTTAATTTCTACTTATAACATTACACGATGTGAACAGATTGCAAAATTTTAAATTGTTTTATACATGAGAATTTGCTTAGAATTTTAAAGCCAGAAATGATTTTCTATTCTACAGTGCCAACGATTCCAACATTTCGAATGGACACAAAGTAACTCTTTTCTTTTTCCAACTATATTAAAGAATAAAATGGCTGACTTATTTACGGATCATTCAGGGTGCATTCTGGAGGATTTAATTTCGTAATTAAATCATTTTTAAATATGATTTTATAGAAATCCGTTTTAGTACTTTATTGCATATTGCAAGTCAATAAAATATGTCAGGTGTAAGTCACGCAAGGCCGTGAAACACGCAAATGTATTGGTATTAAAATACGATTGGGTTTACTGCAGTTTCGTGGTTTATTCATTCATCGCGTTTGTATTAATATATTTATGAGCGAAGAATATATACATATACATGTATATATATATATATATATATATATATATATATATATATATATATATATATATATATATATATATATAATGATGGTTAAAATGCACGATATATCATAAAATGAAATTACGTGAAGACATGTGTGAAAAAGACAAAAAGACTTTTTTCTTTTAGAGGCAAAATCATTAAAAAAAAACGAGAGATTTTGCCGGTTTCGATCTGATCTTCAGAAACAGTGAAGATTTTAAAATTTTCTGAATAACAGAAAAAAGATGTTAATATATATAAGCGGTATTCACTCAGCATTGCCAATGTGGAGACATATTACTGGTCAGAAATAATTTCAAATACAATTTTTCCTTGAAAGAAAAATTTAGAATAAAAGGTTCAATATACATAATATATATATATATATATATATATATATATATATATATATATATATATATATATATATTATACGAGAAGAATAGCCGTCTTGGTACGGATGACATAAATTGCCCAAATGGAATTGTTTTGAACAAATTTTATGAGTGCAAAACTGTTCTGTTTGTTGAATTAATTTTATCGCCTTACGAAGATAAAACTCAAGATATAATGATGCAAAATCTTATGATTTTGATTCAAGAAAACTTCTACAATTTTAGTCTTAAGCTTAAGGAGTCTCAAAAGAACTTGAATTTCAGGGAATATTTCTTAATTGGTGTCTAATGAAACTTTTTAAAGTTCAATGCAAATCTGAAATATTTGTTTTTATATGGAAGGTTATTCCTATATCATGCCACCCAAAACCCCTTTAACCTCATTCTTACTGAATGCATTGATCTAACTCTTATAAGAGAATCCTTTTAAAGAGCAGGTACTACGTAGGAACTGTTAAACATATCAAGTAGAAACTATAATGTACTTTTTTAAAGCAGTGGATCTATATAAAAGAATATACAAATTTGAAGATCTATAAATCCAACTTGATGGGGCATTAAATGGCTTTAGAAAGGTGATATGCCGTAAAAAAATTGTTTAAACTACTCTAAGAAATTCAAATTTAAGGGAATAATTATTCATTAATGTCATATACCTATTGTTAAAATTTCACAAAAATCAGAGGTATCGTATTTTTTTACGAAAGACTTTCACTCCCTTTTTTACCCGTTTGCATGATACTAAACTAAACAAAGCCAACACTACAGCCGCTTACCTCTTACAGCTGTGTTCCAAATTTCATAATGATCGGTGTATTAGTCTAGGGGTGAATCATGTACATACAAATATAAACATATAAACATACCTAACTTTATAAAGTTATTCTTATATATATATATATATATATATATATATATATATATATATATATATATATATATATATATAAAATATAAATATTTATATATATATATATATATATATATATATGTTTAATTACTTAATTTATGAATTAATTTTTTGCATACAGATGTTTTTATAATTAATCTACTGATTAATATTTGCGGGCACATATGCGTTTATTCCAGTAAGATAGGACTGAACTATCGCGAGTTGAAAAAAAGCGCTGATGACCTGCATATTCCTTAAAAAAATAAACAAAAACGCTCAGGGTAACGAAGAATAATTTTTAAAAAAACGCACCAGAAAAACACCGACCGAGTATTGCAAAAAAAAAAATCAATAAAAAAAATCAGCGTAATATTATATATATATACACATATATAATACATAGTATATATTATATAATATATATATATATATATATATATATATATATATATGTATGTATGTATATAATATATATAAATATTATATATACAATATATATTATACATATAATAGATATACCATATATTATATTATATATATATAATATAATGTATATATATAATATAATGTATATATATATATATATCATATATATATATATCATATATATATAATACAATGTGTATATATATATCATATATATAATATAATGTATATATATCATATATATATATATATAATATAATGTATATATATATATATCATATATATAATATAATGTATATATATATATAATATAATGTATATATAATATAATGTATATATATATATATAATATATATATATATATATATATATATATATATATTTATATATATATATATATATATATATATATATATATATATATATATAATAAATGTTTCGATATGTGGGGGTACACGCGTATGGATGTACGTGTGTGTTCCTGTTTTCTGAGCACGTGGGTTTTGAATGTTATTCTATGATTTAACCCATTCAATCATATGAATATTAGAAGGTGTAGGCCCTCTCCAAGTCTGTTTGCCGCCCCACCTTTCCTGTTTCGTCTCTCCAATCATATATCGCTTTGAATTTTAGTTCTTCTCTTCCTAGGTTTGTTGCCTAGAATGATTGCTTGTAATAATCCTCCCTGCCCGTCTTAGTGACTTTTCTAGATTGGAATGTTGTTCCTCGTCACTCTAAACTGGCTACAAAGAAACATGGACACGGTGAATATTCACAATACTAGTGTATAACCTCCGTAAAAAATAACAGAAAAATGCTTCGCCAGTGTTCGATTAAAATTGACATAAAATTATAGAATTACGTCACTAATTTAATTTTTCATATATAAATTATTTTTATCATTTCTGATGACCTAAAGAAAAAAAAACACCTACCGTTGACTTTTTATTTAGAGTAGATGATTTCTTCTCGAATTAATTTCAGACGTCGAGGGTTGTCTTACTTGCTATTTGCTTCTTAATGTAAGGTTTACTAAGATTTTGTTATTTTAATAAGATAGGACTGAACTATCGCGAGTTGAAAAAAAAGCGCTGATATCCTTAAGAATAAACACCAACCGTGACTTTTCTTTCATAATTTTTTTACCTTTGATTATTAGAAGGTAGGGGGTTAGCCATTAAGAAAATGACGCCGGTTGTTAAAAAAAAAACATGTTAAAAACGTCAAATACGTTATCGGTTTAAAACGAAATTGAAAGAGAACAGTTTTCGCTTGGAAAGCAGAAAGGAAAGAAAAGAAATAAACGGTCTGATCATGGAAATAGATTTGCATTTTCCCTTCGTCGGGCAGACTTTTGTGTGACAAATAAATACAAATTGCTCTTTATTATAGAGTAGAGGATTTATTTATTTGATTGTGAAACCAATTTCTCCGGCCGGGTTTTAGTTACATCTTCACTTTGAGAAACTTTAAATTATTTTTTTCGTTTCATTTTAACCGTGAGACATGTTTATGGTGCTTCAACTGTCTTTCACCAACTGACTAAATTTACTCTGACTATATCAAATATGCTCATCTCTCATGACCCGTGATACTACTCAACCGATCAGGGCCTTTTTCTCTCCCAGCAACGTTCACTTTTTAACACTCACATATAATAAGAACTTCATCGCTTTCCAATGAATATCATCAGTGTGAAGGTCTATGTACCACCCTCAAATGGGCATGAACTCGGCTTACCGTTTCAATAGTCTGCGTTGATTGTCATCACAACTACACGACCTATTAACTAGAAAACCCAATTACTAGTGAAAACAAAATCGACTAAAAACGCTGTTATGTTCATACATCTGTGTAAGTATGTTAAAAGTGCAAGCAGCTAACATGTGCGTATGTTTTAAACCATTTTTATAAAGTGGTGCACTTCTGTTATTGAAATATCAATTAAATGCAATTTAAATTTTAAAAACACACGCAGAAGTGGCCAATTGATTTGGTCGTAATGTTGTTGGGGATGCGAATGATTACACGCTGAGAATAGTTTGGCCAGCTGTGGTGACCTGTGTCCCTCTGAATTAGATTTGACCTCAATCATACATGCTGTGTGTATCTAATATATATATATATATATATATATATATATATATATATATATATATATATATATATATGCGTGCGTTCGTGTGCGTCTATGTCTGTGGCTGTGTCTAAACGAATAGATTGAAGTACCTTATTTGTTGTCTGGAGTGTCAACTAACTTAAATGCTAACACAGTCACGTGAATTTCTTGACCTCCAATTGTCTGAGGTCACTTTCGCCATGTTTAATTTCATAGCCAGTACTTAACATCTAAGGTCATTTTCTCGCCGCCAAACCGTTTGAGGAAAGCCAATAAATACAATTAATTCTTCTTCTTCTTCTTCTTCTTCTTCTTCTTCTTCTTCTTCTAACTAGCCAAATGGATAGCGGCGCGGATTATAATACCAGTTATGCAGAATTCAACACCAATCTCATCTATTCTTGTGTTGGAAACGGTATGAACCCACACTTTAACCCCAGCTATGGGTAAAATAGCATCATGTTTTCACGTGATCGTATGCAAATAATTTTTTACAAAATCTATAGTCGGAATAACCCAATAAACCAAAAGTGTTGATATGCCGTAAAGCAGACAAACCAAACTATTTTACTACTACTACTACTACTACTACTACTACTACTTGTTGTCCATCGTGTCCGATGATGATGTTTATGAATCCTTCTTCTAACCATATCTTTCTCACCGGCCATATTTAACTCTGACCTTCCAGACGTTTATTTAAACTATTTAGACCCCACTTCAAAGTGTTCTTAAATCGCGTTGATTGTAAAACTCTGCGATTGAAACTTTGTTTTTGTACCGGTGAAATAAATCAAGGAAATAATTCGTAATAGTTGTCATCATCGAAATTAGAAACAGAATGAAACAAATTGGATGAAAATTGCATTCCATATTAGAAATTTTTAGATATATTTCTCTTTTGTAACGTCATGGTCTTTAGAATCTGTTAAACCTAGTTGTAATTTATTAACGCAAATATATTACGTACATATACGTTTGAAAAGCCCTCCAAATCTTGATTGTTTCATCAAAATACATCAAATACAAATACCAACCCATGGAAACAGTACAATGTCTTATATTCTGTTATTGATGTTTGAATAACAAGAAGAGTGTGTAGCTGCAAGGTAAATTTGGACGGACTAGGTTTAACCGAGAGAGATTAAGGAAACTTTGCGTAAAAACATATAAATGTACAGAAGTGACGGTAAGACACACGTCCGTAAGTGCGTCAGATAGAAAAAGAGAAATAATAGATTAAGTATTGAGAAAAGGTAAACAATAGAAGAAACGTACACAAAACGAGTACCAAACGGAACAAATGAATAAGACTGGGATTGTCAAGTGAAAATATTTTTTTTAAACAGCAGCGACAGTGAATGTTGTATTTATATATCGACTCTTGATTGGACAAAATCTCCAATCAGCAGTTTCTTTCAGCCAATCAAAAGATTCCAGCACGTAGTTTGAAATACACAAAAATACAGATTTTTTTTCTGCCTCTTTCCTGTTTTTCTCCTAAACAGAACACACGTGCGTACGCCGCTTTCAGGCCTGAAAATTAGAGAAACGTACAAGATTATGCATACCCGGCGTTGCCCGGAGTTTTTTTTTACTTTCATTTTTGTTTCCGACCATTTTTTTTTCAACTATGCCTTTTATTTTGTTATACCCATTTTTTTTTTTTTCTAAAAAATTTAATCATGTTTCTTAATGAGAAGGCACATTTAAATATTACGGAATCGTTTGCTTATTAACTTATTACTTGAATTTTTCTTTAAAATAGGATTTGTAAAAAGTTATTTTTTGTACTTTACCAATTTTTTTTTTATATTTCTAAAAAAATATAATCATGCTTTTTTATTAGAATATCAAATTTAATTATTACGGAATCGTTTGTTTATTAACTTATTACTTGAATTTTTCTTTAAAATAAGATTTGTAAAAAGTTATTTTTTTGTAGTTTACCAATTTTCTTTTATATGTCGGAAAAATATATAATTATGCTTCTTTATTCTAATAACTTATTACTGGAATTTTTATTTTAAATATGATTTGTAAAAAGTTATTTTTTTGTACTTTACCAATCCTCTTTTATATTTCTAAAAAATATAATCATGCTTCTTTCATTAGAAAGTCAAATTTAATTATTACGGAATCTTTTACTCATTAACTTTTTACTTGACTTTTCTTTTAAATAGGATTTGTAAAAAGTTATGTTTTGGTACTTTACCAATTTTCTTTTATATTTCTAAAAAATGTAATCATGCTTCTTTCATTAGAAAGTCAAATTTAATTATTACGGAATCTTTTACTCATTAACTTTTTACTTGACTTTTCTTTTAAATAGGATTTGTAAAAAGTTATGTTTTGGTACTTTACGCTATTGCATTTTTGATATCAATAAATAATCGATTCATACTACATTTGTAAAAATAACCTGTAAGTAATGTTTATGCGGGAAACGCAAACAGACACAGAAGAAGTTGTCACACAGTTTTATTAATATACTGATTGTGACTGATTTTCATAAGTAAGTGTTTGTGACGTCATCTAGCGATGGAAGGTTTTAAAAGCTCATGTTATGAAAGAAAGTCTGGTGCACGGTGTACTGACCAAGCCGGTCGACAGTTCGCACCAAACACAAGTTGGGAGCTATCTTGTTATCATTACCGATTTGCTGTCCAATTATCTGCTTAGACGTCACAGGGATGGGAGAAAAAGGGAGCGGGGAGGGGTCTCGTCTCATCCTTTTCACAGATTAGAAGAAGAAGAAGAAGAAGAAGAAGAAGAAGAAGAAGAAATGGTAGATAAAAAGAGCAGTGGGATGTGGTAGAATGGGTGATAATACAGTTACGCCAGCTTATTTATTAAACCATCTGTAATAATGAAACCTATACGTTGCTCGCTCTATAACGCCATAATATATGCATGCATGCGTGTCCGCTCATGACTTGTGCGTTTAAGGATAAATATGATATACATCTTCTCTTAGATATAAAGTTATAGATAAAGTTACGTATGTGTATATGTGTATATATTGGTATGTACAGGATTCACTCATAAACTAATTAACCGATCATTATGAATTTTAGAAAAACAGCTAATAAGCGTAAGGAACTGTATGCTATGTTATATTTAGTTTAATTTAGTTTTATATACAGTGGGTAAAACGGATGAGACGAAACACCCCGCTTTCCCCCCCCCCATTCCTGTGACGTGTAAGCAGATTATTGGACAGCAAATCGGTAATGATAACAAGATAGCTCTCAACCAGGGTTCAAATTTTTACACCGCCTAATAAACCTGTATTGCTCGGGCCTTCGGGTCTGGATTTACGCCGGTCTATCGGTTGTCCGTCCTGTGCAGTTCTAGGAGGTGCACCCTCCCAGGCGTTGCCTCCTCCCAGGCGTTGCTTCCCCTCTTTGGGGTGGAGTAAGTTTATTGCTTACTGCCTGAGGCGCCCTTACCGGGGAATGCCGACGGGGCTGCCCAGGCAATTTTTAAAACGTCAGAGTGCTCAAATTCTCGAGCGCTGTTTCTTTCCCACTTTCCGACCTTGTGTCACATCTTACCTTGTGGGAGGAAGATAAATAGAAGCTCCCAACTTATTTTTGGTACGAACTTTTTTGAAAATTCAGATATCTGTAATTTTGATGAAATTTGAATAATAGGTATCAGCTATCAATTAATAAATATTCCCTAAAGTCCAGGTTCTTTGGAGGGGTTTTAGAGGGCATTACATGGACACAACGTCCCATGTGAACATTCAATTAGTTCAGATTGCCTAGAATTTGATCCATAGTCATTAGACTTCAATTAAGTAAAAATTTTAGAAATTTACTATAATGGATTTTTATCAAAATTGGAATAACGATTCTAAACATAAGGTTTCGTATCATTATATCTTAATCTTAATCTTCGTAATGGGACATAAAAGTGGTGCAACATTGCTCTGTTTGGGGAATTAATTTTCCAAGTCTTGGATTTGGTATTCTTCTAATCTTAATATTTACGTGATTTATTTATATATATTTCTGTAGAGGGTGATTTCCTAAACTAATGAACGGATCATTATGAATTTTGGAATATATATTCTAGAAAATACGGTGAGTAACATGGGAATATTATGTATATAAAGTTGTTTTTTTTTTACTTATTTTTATTTTATACACCGATAATTATGAATCATTATAAATTCTGAAATATATTTTCTTGACAATCCAGTGAGTAACATGGGCACATTTTGTTTTTTGTAAAGTTTACCATTTAAGGGGTGCGCCCACAAAAAAACACCCCCCAAACTTTTACTCTCCTAAAGTATTGAGGCGATCCTTATGAATTTTGGAATATATATTCTAAGAAATATGGTGTGTATATTATGTGTGTGTTATGTGTGTGTATCCTGTGTGTGTATCATGTGTGTGTATCATGTGTGTGTATCCTGTGTGTGTATCATGTATGTGTATCATGTGTGTGTATCATGTGTGTATATCATGTGTGTGTACCATGTGTGTGTATCATGTGTGAGCGTAAATGCAGGAACGTGTACATATTTTGCTCGTGTAAGTAATTGTGTATGCGTGTCTCTCTGTGTATGTATATGTGTGCGTGTGCCCTCTTCCTATTTGTGTGTTGTGTGTTTATCAGTTTGTACTTGTCATCGTGTCTTAGTGTTTATCTGTGCATAAGAATTAGACTGTTTCTTTAGGTGTGTACATTTTTTGTGGGTATATGTATGATTACGTATGTGTTTTTCTCTTAATGTGGGCGTTTGCACGTGTGTACATGTCGGTGTTGCAGTGAGCGTATGTGAATGTGACTGTCTTCACCTCTTTCTGTTTCTCTATCTGTCTTTTTCGTGTATAGTATTTGTTTATTAAATTGTGTGTGTGTGTGTGCGTGTTTGTGTGTGGGTTCGTAGCTGGATCGCTCTTTTCACTTTCAGCTCTTTTCTTTCTATTCGCAATTTTTTTTCTCATTCGATAGCAAAATAACTTTGAAAAGCAAAAAAAATCAGTTTTTTAAATTTTTTCAGCAACTTTTTTGTTTTTGCTGACATAGAATATTTAACATATTTAACATTTTAATGATATGCGAAAAATGAGTTTTAAAACTAAAATAATCGCAACTATATTTTATTTCCATATTGAAATTTTTCATTTCTTCATTTCTTTGCTGCATAAAAAAAACTAGCCTGACAGCCCGTCGTAACTCAGGATGAAATAAGAAGTCTGAACCTCTTTTGCATCCAGCTCTTAACACCCTATTACTTTTTGAGTCTTCATTTTTACATTTCATGATATTGAATTCTTGGGATAGGGACGAAGGGTGTACTCAGGATTTACGGGGCGGGGTGTAAGTAGAGCAATTTTACTTAATTCGTAGCCTTTAAGCCCCTCAAGGCATACACGGCGTTTTTCAGGAATACTGCTTCAATCCCTTATTAATATTTCTATTCTTATTTTTTAAATCTCTATGAAATTAAAATCTAAAATAAAAGTGAAAGGTCGTATTTCTTTTGTTATAGATGTTAATAGCAATTATGCCTCCCCACCCCATTTTATCAAAATGGAATATACCTATTCACGTTCTCTGGGTAATGAAGTTTCAGAATATATATGGGTATTAGAGTCTAGCTCCAAAACTCTATTCGGTGTTCGTCAGCAAGCAAACACATGGATGAAAACTAATATATATATATATATATATATATATATATATATATATATATATATATATATATATATATTAGAAGTTCATACCAAATAATTTTTTAAAAAGGTATGAACTTCTAATATATATACATATCCACGTGCTGGCGTGATTTCGTACCGAAAGTGAAAAAAAAACACCTCATGGGCCGGCTACACCATCTGAGACCGGCAGACCATTAACATCGGATCTACTAACTACACTGAAGAAGCCGATTGTACTCGGCAAAATATATCTGTAATATGAACTAAGAAAAAAAAATGAAAGTTCATAAAAAAAGAAAAAAAATCGGTTTCAATTTTTCTTTTTTAATAAAACATTATCGCATCTTAACATGTTTTAAAAGGTATTTTGATTTACCTTACCCCTTGTTTTAATATATATATATGTATATATATATATATATATATATATATATATATATATATATATGTTTAAATTACATTTTTATAAACTCAAAGTTTTATAACAGCTCGATAATGTACGACTAGAACTGTAATAAAAAATATTGTTAATATAAAAACCACATTGAATGTGTGAGAAAAATTCTCACAAATTCACAAAAAAATCAGTTTTATTCACATACAATTTTTTCGGTCTCCCACCAAAATAAAGTTTGAAATGTATAAGGAATTTATTTTTTCTTGAAGAAGCTATCATCAGTTCTCGTTAAAAAAGGTAACCCTCCAGACAGGAAAAAAACTCTAATGATTATTTTTTAAATATTTTGTTTCACTATATATTATTCCCATAAAACACTCTGTTTCAATTATTCTTTAGATCATATAGTTCAATGGGGTACTTTACTTTAATACATTTATAGATCCTCAGCGCTGTCTCCTTTTAGGAATGGGGAGAGATAGGAAAAGAAAAAAGATGGGGGTCCGTCAACAGTACTGTCCATTACGGCCGAAAAATCATCTGTTTTATTTCGCCATACTGTCAGCTAGCTAACATCAACATCAACATCAATATCGGTAACATCTTCTTGAAACTTATAGACACACACTTCAATAGAGATAACCCTCTGCACAAGATATTTCATAACACTTTCAAAATTAGCTACTCATGCACTAAGAATATAGACAGGATAATCGACACACACAATCAAAACTATCAAACACAAAAGATACAAACACAAAAGATAAAAAATGTAACTGCCAAGTAAAAAGTGAATGTCAACTGAGAGGGAACTGCAAGGTTGAGTGCGTTGTATACAAAGCGACCATCCATCTAGAGGAGAAAATAACAACACTAAAGTCTACATCGGCATATCCGCGGGCAGTTGGAAACAACGGCTTTACACCCATAGACACTCCTTTGATCCATTGCGAATAAAAACTTAATTGGCTAAGTACTGGTGGATGCTTAAGGGAGAGAACCTTACACCGGTGAACTCCTGGTCAATCTTATTCAATTCCTAGATCCCTGGGGGTCAAACATAAATGTTACATTTGTCTAGAAGAGACAACTTGAATACTTAAATATGAGCATAATAATATATATATATAATAAGACGAATTGATTACTAGATGTAGATACAGGTACAAATTAAAGATTACCATTGACTTCGACACCGTTAATCCGACACATTAGGTTCAGCATACGCACATCTGAAAGTTGCTATCATTAATATAGATATCCGGACTACCGACAGTACTGGAACTAGGTGGCATTACATATGCATCAATCAGCTATCGCCTGACCCCCTTTCCCAATATCAATCACTCCAATGTTCATGCCTATCGCTTCCTTCCGCCATCTGAGGTCCCTGCATAGTACTACAGTAAACCGCTTGGGTTAACCTTATGTCTGTGCTCCGAAACTCATACTGCCTCCCTTAAATGGAACATGGGACAATGGACGAATATGGATGTCCTGCGCATATGTAGAAATGTATACCTATGGATATACACATATAAAGGTTCAGTGTGTATGGATGTGAGTGGGCTGTATATTCATTGTATGCACATGTGTGTGGAAATGCTATGTATATAG
>OY744548.1:41080125-41085125 GCA_963556195.1 Sepiola atlantica
TTTAATATTTATTTATAAATATTATAAAAATCCCGTCTAAGTAAAAATTAAAGTTAAGCACTGTTAGGAGATATTTATAAATGGACATTAACTTAGCTACAAGGCCAGACTCAGACTAAGGTCGTTGAGTTCTCTTGTCTGTCTTAATGTTTACGCTCTAATGGGCATACGTATAACTTAAATGGTCCGTATCACGTAATTTGATATGGCCGTGGGGATAGAGTTACAGCGTGTAGATCCAAAGTTCGCTCCGTGAAAACGGTTCGCGCCTTATGACCGTCTGAAATTATCACCGAAGAGAGCAATAAGCTCGAAACGACGTCGCCTGTAAGTAAAAATATCATTTAATATAAATATATATATATATATATATATATATATATATATATATATATATATATATATATATATATATAACGCTGAACGAAGATCTTCGCTAGTCATTATAGAATGGTAGCAATGGCCAACTACTCGGAAGAACGGCTTTACGAAAGCCCAAAAAACCCTCCTCAACAAAGTCAAACACACAGTTGAGTCGGAAATGTTTTGGTTCTTCTCAGGGCCAGATACACAACGGGCGCAAGAAGAGGTAGTTGGCCTAAAATCTGCATAACGAACCGTTCGTAAGGACGATCCGAAGTTCTCTCAAACTGTGATAGTCTTTTGGTGTGTTTCCAGCGAAGGCCACGTCATTCCGCTTTACATCTTAGACAAGTGACACTGACTTAATTCGGATGGTTATATTCTTTCCACTGTTATAAAACGCTGGGTGTAGAGGGTGTAGAGGGACAGGACATACACACGTGACACACTTCCGGGAAATTCCAGAAGTTGTTATCTGAGAATTCCACGATTTCACAAGTCTCAACATCTTGACACTCAAAATAAACGTGAAAATAATCATCTCACTAGATCCAAGTAGTCAAGAAGAAGAAAAAGAAGAAGAAGAAGAAGAAGAAGAAGAACAACAACAACAATCAGATTCAGGATCTTTTGAAGAAGAGCCCCGCCAAAGAAAAATACCACGGACAAAACAGCCTTAACCCCTTGAAACAGACAAAATGTGGGTTGTGCAAAAAAAGAATTGCCTCCATTCATGTCATTGAGTATTTGCATAAATTATCGTTTCCCTTACATTTCTGCCTGCATAAAAACTTACACCGATAGCTATCCATCATTCCATGATTCATTTTACAGTGGTGTTTATTTCCTATTTTGTACAGCAAGAAATGAAGGTTCCATTGATCTTACCGTGAGGACCTAGACCCTTACCTTAACGTGACCCTAATCCGACACATGTCTCGACAGCACTCGTAAAAGTAAGTCAATAAATCTTGTGCGCACTGCGCATGATTAGAAGAGTTATCCTCTGCAAAACTCATTTTTCCAATAGTTGCCGGGCTTTTCTACAAAGGCTTTCATATTTGCATTTGAGAAAAACGGCTACCATTAAATGCTGGGAATATTAAAGACATCTTTGGTGTCCTTAAGAAGAAAAACATCACTATAAATGAACAATGCACTTGAAAGTGGCCGTTGCCAGGAAGTATAAGAGTCACTTGTTTACGGCAATTAATTTTGATGTTTTTAATTTCGTTACCAAATTATTTTGCGAAATGAACATTTGTTAAACGTCTTTTTATTACTTTGGGTGAATCGATGAATAGCAAAGAGCAAATAATAATGTGTAATTCCTGTAGAAACTTCTTTTTTAATGTTAAAAAATATAAAGTGTTTTTAGATATGTATTCTTGCAGAAGTCAAGGGAAATAAACTATTACATATAAACTATTACTGTAATTAGATAACAATATTCAGTGACTAAGGGAAAATGTTTTCACTTTAACAGTTTCCTAATCCGGAATAAGTATTTTCAGAAAATAAACTTTCATAAAAATAAAATATATTTTTCCTAATAACATAGAATAAAAGAACGAAAACTGTAGGCCAGTCAAAACCAAGTATCGATATTTCAGACAGATTGCTATTTGGGATTTTCTTTGAAAATCCGACAAAATAACTTTATATATTAGATAAAATAGCCTTTTAAAAATAATACGTATATGTAAATAAATTAAAAAAGGACAACATTCTTTTCAAAAATCGAGTAATTTTAATCTTTCATTTAAATTAGTATTTTTTAAAGTAGCAAATTAAGTGTCGTGTTTGATGGTGTATTTATCGCACTTTGACAATGGCTTAAGTATTCGTTATGGGAAATGGATAACGTCTTATAATGATTTTCTCCCAAATTCTACTAATTGCCAAAGAGTATAAGGCATGTTTCTCCGTATTCCCTGTAGAAAAAGGCTCGCCTTACTTGGTGTCTATTATCAATGTTCAAAATGAAATGGGAAACACATTTTGTGGCAAAATTTCTTCGAATTTCAAAAAAGTTCAAATCAGATAATTAGCAAGTCATATTTTATTTCGATTTTTTTCAGTAAGAAATGAAATTAGTGTTCTTATTTTGTGGCAAAATTTCTTTCGAATTTCAAAAAAGTTCAAATCAGATAATTAGCAAGTCATATTTTATTTCGATTTTTTTCAGTAAGAAATGAAATTAGTGTTCTTATTTTGTGGCAAAATTTCTTCGAATTTCAAAAAAGTTCAAATCAGATAATTAGCAAGTCATATTTTATTTCGATTTTTTTCAGTAAGAAATGAAATTAGTGTTCTTATTTTGTGGCAAAATTTCTTCGAATTTCAAAACAGTTCAAATCAGATAATTAGCAAGTCATATTTTATTTCGATTTTTTTCAGTAAGAAATGAAATTAGTGTTCTTATTTTGTGGCAAAATTTCTTTCGAATTTCCAAACAGTTCAAATCAGATAATTAGCAAGTCATATTTTATTTCGATTTTTTTCAGTAAGAAATGAAATTAGTGTTCTTATTTTGTGGCAAAATTTCTTTCGAATTTCAAAACAGTTCAAATCAGATAATTAGCAAGTCATATTTTATTTCGATTTTTTTCAGTAAGAAATGAAATTAGTGTTCTTATTTTGTGGCAAAATTTCTTTCGAATTTCAAAACAGTTCAAATCAGATAATTAGCAAGTCATATTTTATTTCGATTTTTTTCAGTAAGAAATGAAATTAGTGTTCTTATTTTGTGGCAAAATTTCTTTCGAATTTCAAAACAGTTCAAATCAGATAATTAGCAAGTCATATTTTATTTCGATGTTTGGAAGTTATTCAGTAAGAAATGAAATTAGTGTTTTTATTTTCGATTCTTTAAAGCCTCAGCTTGGAAAAACTGAACTAAAATGATTTAGTCGCAAAACATAAACAACGCACAATGACTATCGAATAATCTTAAAAATACATTCTTTTCTTTTTGTATATAAATGTTCCCCAACAAAAATACATGACACTTAACACAATTAATTTACACAGACATATATAATTGTTGCGAATAGAAAGGAATGGTCGGTAAGATGTCCAATGTTCTTCTGTGATCAGCTGCGCAACGACATAGACATTCTTTGGTCGACAGCGGACGGATGTTGTTTTCTGTTTCAAAGGATTCTATGTGTGTTACTTCTTTGTCCCGTATTGGAAGTTGATGTAACAATAAACTCCAAATGGTAAAATCCATTACGTTTAGATCTGGACTTTCTGAAAGCCAGTCGTTTGGTTTAATGATATCATAAGTATTGGCTCTGAGCTAATGATATATAGGCTTTTGTTGCATCTTATCATTTCAATCCATTTCCTCCCATTATTTTGTTTACATGGAAAGATCTGTCTACATAATATTGACCTAAATCTAAATTTCATTATTTTTAGTGGTACCTGTTGTTTCACTGGCTTGAATATTAAGTTTTATTTATAATTCATTCAAGATAAAGGTACGATAGGTTCTCATATGTTCAGAAAAGAACGACTAATAGTAAGATGTGAGGGGTCAACTGAGCACAAGAAAGTTAGTTGATTGGATTTTTGCAAGAATGTCCCGTATAAACAACCTTCTTTGAAACATATTTTGGTCAAGATTCATGACATCACAACAAAATGGCGTTCAATAATAGATCGTGATTTCTTTACTAAAGCAGTTATATTCTCGTTATATGGGAGTGATAAAAGTTAAGAAAGTGTACGGTGGTCACAATATTGTATTTTACAAATTAAAGTTAAACGGAATATGTTGATGTACATTGTTCAAAATGGCGATCTCATGGATTAAATCGAATTTTGAGCCACATGAAGTTTTTTTCTCTCGTGTACAATGTGCATTTCCTGTTTTAAATGTCAAGCCGATGTTGTTTTCTTTTACTTGTGTACCTACAACAGTCAAGCACAAGACAACTGACTCTAGGAAATATCTTCACGTACGTATTGTATAACATTAACACATATAAGACAACTGATTTGAGCCTGAGCTCAAATGTGCGCCTCTGCGTGATTGTATGAATACTCAGCAGGGCCAGATGATCGATGATCTTCAGCAGAACGACAGAAGTCCGGAGCACATGAATCTGTACATGACGTCACATGAACCTGCGTCGTTATTGTCGTACACATTTCTCAGGTATGTAAAGGTCTTTCCACTTAGACATACACGAATATTGTATTTTCTTAAATTTTGCGTTTCATCTGTATGTTTAACTTTCAAATCGTACTCCCTTTTTGACTTATAGCTGCACAGATGGTTTTATTTTGTATTTTGACGTGTTGAACAATCTTTGTTTTTCGTTTATCTTGTTTTTGTTTTTTTTAATTCTTACCCGTTCTTTCGTCTAATCCCTCGCTGTCCCCCTCTCCCTGTTCTAATGATGTTGATCTTAAAACCTCAAGAGAATAGCAGACACCCACGTCGACTTGACTTTCAGAGTCCGAGCCTCTTGGGTACGCCATTCTTCGAATAATTTGACAGATGACGCAGTGTGTAGGTGCGTATTATTTTAGCCTTGTGCAATGACTCAGTTCGCGGATTTACATTTGAGAAGGTGGAATCAACTGGAAGCGAGACACTCATGAAATGATATCAAGTCTCGCGA
>OY744548.1:41090125-41152625 GCA_963556195.1 Sepiola atlantica
GAATACCTAACTATACATTTACGTAACTTATTACAACATCATAAGTCTGTGGAATTTCCACGAATAAAGTTAATAAATCTATTCTTATATTTTCTATTGATTTTTACAATGAAAATGAAAAGACGATTTCACACGTGCTTTGCTTGCTGACGTCACTCGACGTTTGAGTGGGTGGCGCAGTAACGTTTTCTCTTTTGCATTCCCTAACACTCGATTCGACAACTTTTTTTCTCATGAAATAATTGTAAAAGAAACTTGCACTGTTTTCTCCACGTTATCCACGCAAATCAATACGGATATCAATATTACTGAATGGCTAAGTTAGTCGTCGACTTCGGGCGTAGAGTTACACTAAAAGGAACAATAGCAGAAGTCAGTCTTGAGACTGAATGTTTTTGCCTGACAACGTAAGTATGGGCCAAAGTCCTATTCTGGCCTTACTTATCCATATTGTATGAAGTATGCCCTCTAAATTTTCATAACTCATAAATTCTTTATTTGATTAGACTGAAATTTTTCATGGTGTTCACAGTTATCAAATGGCATCAGATCCATCCATCAAATTTAGAAAACAAGCTGAAGTTGAAATCCCGTTAAAATTTCGACCGTGACACAACTTTTCAATATCAATGTTAAATTCAAAAAAACAAGGTTATATACGCTACGGGACTTCATTAGCCACCATATCGGCTAAGAAGCGAGTCTACGACAAACATAACCGAAGTTATCGTCAAAAGTGTGACTTTCACTTTTTCCGGGATCTTGACCAAAACATTTGAACTATATATCGCAAAATTAAATCCGTTCTAAATTAGACCATGACCGATATTTTAACCAAGTTTGGTGACGATTGGTCAAGCGATGTAGACGCTGAGCTGTATGCAAACAAACAAACTCGGCCAAAAACATAACTTTCGCCTTGACGGAAGTAATAAAGTGAGACAAATTTGTATGAATCGGCATAAACTGGCTTGATTCGGTTGTTAGCATTGGTTCTCTCAGATTTTTTGTTATAGAATCAAGTATTTACAGAAGAGGCCACGTGATGTAATAGTATAGTTTCGGATTCAGGCGGACAGATACCAAATCTCCATTGGTACTAGATGACCTAACGATACCGTAAGTAATCCAATTAAACTTAAGAAAAGTCCGATTTCTAAACTGGGGGTTCCAGCAGGTGTTTTAAATAAAGGGAGGCGCGATAGCGCTCTATCCCTTAATAGACTTCAAAAACGGTGTATGCTGGAAATCTCATTTCTTTGATCAATCATAACTCAAAACCAATAAACAAAATTAGTTAAAACTTTGCACAAAATTTAGTTCTATAAGTGTGTAGAATTTCAGTGTCATTAGTCAAGGAAACCCAGAGATCCAGAAAGTTTAATCATGAAATCATGTTATCTGTGTGTACGTACGTACGTACGTATGTGCCACCCTGTATCTCATCAACTATTTGATGGATTCAGCTGATCTTTGGCATATATAGAGGTTCTAGGGTCTAGTTGATGGCATTTTAATTTCAGTTTACCATATATCTTAGTTTTCCAGAAAATTCCAAAACACCTTAAAAATGACCATTGTATTGAGGCATAGCCTTTACAAAAGTTGTGACATTCCATGATAAATGCCCTTAATAGGGTTAAGATGAAAATTCATATACACTAAATGTACAAAAGCAAGGAAATTCCCAAATGTTTACACTTTTATTGTCATTAAGGGTATGCGAGCACAATAGGGCTATGTATTTTACTGGTAGGAATTTTTCTTCAGCGTACCTCACACACTTCATCCACTTATGCATAGAGATCTATACTGTATTGATGTGATAATGAAATGGTTTGGTTGATATGTAGTCATACCCTTAATTAATGACAATAAAAGTGTAAAAATTTGGGAATTTCCTTGCTTTTGTACATTTAGTGTATATGAATTTTCATCTTAACCCTATTAAGGGCATATTATTTCAGTATAGTGGCATTTATCACGGAATATATATATATATATATATATATATATATATATATATATATATATATATATATATATATATATATATATATTCCGTTAGAAACTATTCATGTGATTCAAATTTCAACGTTTTGTAAGACCTCATATCGATTTTATCGATATATAGTTCTGCCTTGAATTAACTTTCCAAAAATGTAAATATTTTCTTACAAAGAATTAAGAGAAAAAAGCAAATAAAACGAAAATAAAAGTAAAAAATCTACGGGTAGATAGAGTTTTAGGTATAAAATATCTCTCCATATTTATTAAATTGAGAATCACTAATTTCGATTATGGAAGCACATTCTAATATCTCAATAGAATTTCTTATATATTTCCATCTGGTACACTGTTTAAATTTTGTTAATGTTTCTAATATAATTTCAGCGAGAACAAATTTCTACAAGTTTGAACTGTACGCTGTTTTTGCTGCCTCTTTATTATTTCTGGTGTGATGTCAGTGAAGAGTTTTAAAAAAAGGAGATAACTTAGAGCTAAATATTACAAGGAGATAACTTAGAACTGACTAAAAGATTGGGAAGTCTTAAAAGGAAAGATAATATAAAGCTAAAAGGCAACGTATTTGAAATGCTCCGAGGAAATGGTGCGAACACATTGTGGGGGAGTCATTATAAAACGTTTCTCAAAGTTGTTGGTAACGTCGATGTAAAGTTGTAAATATGTAGAGATGTAATTTCGTTAAGTGAATCCAATATTATAAACTTGTCAGTAGACGACGATTCAAACTAGATTTTATCAAACATATGAAGTGATCTTATTACATTTTATAACTTGGATTGAATAGCAGATGGACACCGACCCTTTATAGCCTTTAAAGGTTGTCAGCGTAGCATATATAAATATATATATATATATATATATATATATATATATAAATATATATATATATGTGTGTGTGTGTGTGTGTGTGAAAAGATGACAGACGGAAAACAAGTCAAGTATATATAATAATTAAATATTTATTATTAAATATTTATTATTGAATAATTATATATATATATATATATATATATATATATATATATATATATATATATATATATTACAGAAGTTAAGAACAACATCGGTACCGTCGGTTTCAAATCCAAACAAAAGAGAACCTATAATTGGTCTCCTTTACCGAACATTTATTTTTTTTTTTTTATTTTAATACAATAAAAGACCATCAGAAAAATCGAAAAAATAAAAACAGGTATAATTAAACAGAAGAATTTTGTTATTTTTAATGGTTGCATATATATATATAAATATATATATATATATATATATATATATATATATATATATATAGGTAAGTCTTCGTCGTTCTTGTAAATTATTTTACCATAAACGCCTTAGTGCCAAATTCATAGTTGCGAATTCTCTAATTCACTAATCATATTGATTCTTGCCTAGCCGATTTTTATAGATCATTGTACAATGTTAATGTTGTACAATGTTATCATTGTACAATGTTAATGTTGTACTATGTTATCATTGTACAATGTTATTATTGTACAATGTTATCATTGTACAATGTTAATGTTGTACAATGTTATCATTGTACAATGTTAATGTTGTACAATGTTAATGTTGTACAATGTTATTATTGTACAATGTTAATGTTGTACAATGTTAATGTTGTACAATGTTATTATTGTACAATGTTATCATTGTACAATGTTAATGTTGTACAATGTTAATGTTGTACAATGTTATTATTGTACAATGTTATTATTGTACAATGTTATTATTGTACAATCTTATTCTTGTACAATGTTATCATTGTACAATGTTATCATTTTACAATGTTATCAGCACTAAAATAACGTATAGCTGTACAGTTTATTTAAACAATTTTGTATTTCCACTCCGACAACTGGTAATATGAACACATTTTTTAACTATGACCGAAAAATAAAAATCAACGAGGGGAATAACTCATATTCCCAAATAAAGAATATAGAAACAACTAACATTTTATTTCATTTTCAGTTTTCTTATATGTTTTATAAAATTAAAAAAATTAAAATGACTTCAGCGCATCCCTGGAAACACCGGATCGGTACAGCTAGTAATTTATATATAAACAATAAATGAAACGATTAATTTAGTTTAGTTATGCCATATAAAAGAGCTAGCTGTAGTACCTGTCTGTCTGTCTGTCTGTATGTATGTATGTCTGTTTGTTTCTCTGTCTGTCTGTCTGTCTGTCGTGTTTCTCAAATCTTCTTCTGCATTTCCATTTAAGACAAAAATATTATTTGCTGAAATTACTCTTTTCAATCAGTAAAAGTTTTATTGACGTAAAAAAATATAAATGCCTTATTATCTATTGTTTATAGGGCAGTTGTCTGTCTGTCTGTCTGTCTGTGTCAAGCTAAAAGTAAAAAGTACACAAAAACACCCACAAAGATGATATATTAGTTTACAGCATTGCCTCGGACAGCATACGGGCAGGGTTTTTTTATATTCATTCCTTTGGGGGTCACCATGAACACATTTAGTCAGGGAAGGACGTCGACATTGACTGTGATTTTTTTTTCATTAGCAATTAGTCTGAAACTCAAATTAAAGTGCATGTTCTTGGTATTTGGGATTGGATCAAAATGTAATATCTGTTCTGTCGTCGGTCGGAAGAGGAGCAATGCTTCTTGGCTGGAAAGGGTGTATGACTATAGTAGCGCGGGAGGAGAGGGGGAATGGAAGAGAGGGGGAGAAATGAGGGAAGGGAGAGGGGACAGAGACAGAGAGAGATGGAGTTCGATAGCAAGGAGGATAGAGAAAGATACAGAGGGAGATCTATGCTCCCGGGTAACACCGGCTACCTTGCTAGTCAGAAAATAAATGGCATTTATCGATGATTATAGTTTTTATTTAATAATAAAATTCATGAAAGTATAGGGTAAATCTTTTTAACAAAATGTAAAGTGTATATTGTTATTTTATTGATAGTGTAAATGTTAATTCCCACCCCCAAATAATTTGGATTATTCGGACTACTGTTCTCATCTTGGTATTTATTCTCAAAACGTTTCAGCCTATGTAACCTTCAACCTTCTTCATGTGCATCTTGTCGAACTCGGGAATCTGTACGCAAGGAATCTTGGCGCATCTGATAAAAGTGCTAACTATAACCCTAATCTTGACAGTATTCTGGAGGTTTAGAGTTCAATCCCAAGTACGGGCGATACTAAGAATATAATTAGGAATTAATTAAGACTTCGATCCGGTCATGGTTTACGGAACGAGCGCAAGTTAACCTCTTGGATTAAATAAACGGTTCCATTCGAAATTCCATACAGACAATATGCACTTGAAGAAGGTCGGAGGTTACATCGACCGAAACGTTGTGAGAACAACATCAAAGATGAGAACAGTAGCCGTAATAATTTTTAAAAACACATTACCAATCGTCATCTGCAAAAATTCTGAAACATAAAAAAATTAACGGTTGAATTGAGAAGATGATTTAAAAGGAGAACCGTGCAAAAAAGCGTCACAAATAAATGAATAAACGACACAAAAAGAAGAGATGTTGCTTCCCGGACTGAGACATCGATTAAATTTGTTTTTTACTTAAACTTGTTTACCATTAAATTAAGTAAATTTTAAAATGTTCATATGCGTCAAAATTTACTATTTGCGAAAGTAAAAAATAAATACATTATATTTCGTATGTTGAGTTTTAAAGGGAGAATGCTCATTTTATTAGCTGGGAGCCCATGATGAGGCTAATTAAAATCTGGAAAATAGTTGCAATTCGATACGTATTTATGATGCAAGTTTGATTTGAAAAGCGTGTGACATCTGTTTCAAATGTGTAGCATCTTGAACAGATGACCCGTAATCTAACCGAAACATTTGTCGATAACGCCTCACCATAAATATATCAATTCGTCTCGACTGCATGCGATATAACCACGTGATGTAATTTGTTGCCAGCGTTTCCAGCACTTTCGCCCAGCAATTCAAACCCCATATTTTTTTTATTTCCCTTCGAAAAAAAGATAGAAAAATAAATTAAAAAAAGAAAGTGAACTTGCGGCTTTCATTTATTTGTGTTTCCCTCGGCCATTACAAAGAAATTAGAACATGTCAGCCAATAGTGAACGCGTCTCCTCTTACAGGTGTCAGAGGTACGCAGATGTCAAGCAAAAAAAAGTGAAAACCTTACCCATTACCACACCCACCTCTAGAATATCCTCAGTCGAAAACAACGGAAAGAGAAACAATTGGCTTCATTTTTTTCGAGTAAAAATCATTCAAAGTTCATTTGTAATTTCTTATTTGTTTGCTTCATTTAGACCCTCTCACACACACATTATATATATATATATATATATATATATATATATGTGTATATATCAATGAAAAGAATGATAAAAATAAAACTTGGAAGAATTACAAATTTTATTAAATATATATATATATATATTTAATCTATATATATTAATCTTTCGCTGATTTATCGAGTTGTTGATAATGGTCGCGATGGCTAAAGTGTTGGAATTTGAGTTATAAACATGACTCGTGTTCCGGGGTTCGAGTCCTACGACTGCTATGAATATTCATCTCTACACTGACGATTCCCGTAAGGATAAAACGTATACGAATGTAGAAATAACAAATATTTATAATTATATATATACAACATATTATTAAACTGCTATTTTGTTGATGCTATTGTTTGCGCATATAATATTACTAGACACGTGATTATTTAGACCGCGGAAAGAAAGTTAATCATGAAACTCGTATAGGATTCGAACCTGTGCTTCAGAAGAGGAATTGTCTAACATAGGCGCCATTTTGGACCAGTTGAATAACGAGCCATGTTATCCGCAGCGATGTTGTAGGCGGTTATGAATTCAAATTCTGGTTGTCGAACGAAGACGCATGGCATGCTGGTTGTTTAGAGAGATACGTCGTTCATTTAAAAACATTGGTCGGTCAGAATTATTAAAATTTTAAATAGAAGCCTTTATCAATGCAAGATCAATTTATTATTATTTTTTTACTTTAATCTTATTAATTTCGGAATGTAGGTATGTGTCTTCTTAAAATTATATATACATACATACATATATGTATGTATGTATGTATGTTCTCAAAACTCAAAGGAACTAACACTTGATTTCTATATGAGATACATAGATATTCGAATATTCCATTAAATTTCCTCTTTACCTGTCAGACGTTGCGTTAGTAAAGAAGTTAAGAACATTAATTTTCTTCTTCCCAAGTTATCAGTTAACTATATTTTAGTATATCTTGCTTTTACTTGAGTTAACATTACTTGGAAAAAGTGCATCATTCCTCGTATGAACCAGTGTATGGCCGTGTCGAGGGGATCTTATTTGGGCATTGAATACTATGTTATTTTGAATATTTGGTCAGGGTTTACTTGTAGAGTGAAGTATCTCGATATCAGGTTTGCCTGACAAACACTTGTACAAAGTGACCGAAGACACTCGAGGATGGTGTCTAGTAGGTAATTCAAACTCTCCTGTAACTAATTCAAACTCCCCTTATATATCTGTATGTGTGTGTGTGTCGTATTTAGTGTTTGTATGTAAACATGTATGTTCTGTGTGTATATATATTTGTATCTCTATGTGGAGTATATATGTATGTGTGTGATTCTCCGTGTCTACGTCTATGTGACTGTGTGTGCGTCAGATTCCATTGGGTGTATCGCTTATCCTCTTTTAATAATTATTTCAATTTTATTAAATTGATTTGAATTACTTCTCTTCCTTAATTTTCCGTTATAATTTGAAATATGCTTCTTAGAAATTGGATTTTGTTCGAATATTAATCAAAAGTTAAATGCTGATTTATTTTGAAGTTATTTAAGCAATGTTTACCCCGGAATTTACAATTTCCTGGATATGATATATTAGGACTTGCCCTGGTTGGATAATTTTCACATTGAAATGATGACAATATGTTGAGCTAAGACTTTTTAACATCTAATAATTTTCTCCGATAATATTGACAGCTACCCACTTAATATTGTTATGTATTTTTAATGTACTCCTATCGGCGATTTTAATCTCTGAATGAGTTGCTTCTAGTTTCTTGTTTTGTTTTAATTGCTCTCTGATAATTTCCTTTATTATGTATTTTCTTTATTTTGTTATATATATATATATATATATATATATATATAAGTATAAATTTTTATTTATACAAACATTATTGGTTATATATGTGCATACGTGTCTTGGTCTGACGAGGTTGACTTTCTGCGAGGAAGTGTTTTTCAATCAGATTTAGGAATGTCTTGCCCAGTTTAGTACTGTTGAAGTAAATACTGAAAATTAGTACATAAAAAATTTATATCTTCTCATTAAATTTTATGTGGATACATGAAATAGTAATATATATATATATATATATATATATATATATATATATATATATATATATATATATATATATAATTGTTTTGTTTTCTATATCTAAACGCTTCAGGCATATACATATAAATGTATATATATATATATATGTAGATATGGATGTATATATTTTATTAGATCGAGAGTTCAGATCCAAGGAGTTACACTAATCCGTTTAAGGATGGTTTTTCAAAGATAAAACTCTTCTCGTCAGAGGATAAAATTCGGTAATGTGATATTTATAATAAATAAATATAACTTGTTCAATTTTACTTTGAAAATTGAACAAGAAATAACAGAAAAGGTTGGTGATGAAGAAATAAATGGCCGAGAGGTAGAATGGTAGCAGTATTGAGTAGCCATTGCCGAAGACAAAAGGGGACGCTATGGTGCAGATAGCAAAATAGAAAAAGTTTGTAGATTTGGAGAAAGTTTTTTAAAACATTCTTACAGGATTTCAAATAAAGAGGGTTAAAAAAATATCTCACTTGGTCCGTAGGGATTCGTGTCTTCGTTTTGTGTTTTTGCATCTGAACTTTCGATATATATATATATATATATATATATATATATATATATATATATATATATATATATATAATTACAGTAAATATTTTTATTCATAATTATCCATACACATATATATGGTTAGTGTTTTTCAAGACTCGTCAGTTGGGATCATAAAGCTATGCCATCAGCCACTGCGTTTGAACGCCGGACTAAAATCATCCTTTTAGACGAGCATCTAATTCCAGTATTGTCCTGACTCATTTCTGAAGCTAAAAACTGCGTTCGAACCCATCTGACAGCCTGAAACCACCACTTCCTGCACTGATAAGGATGTAAGTCCGAAACAATGTTGTCGGTAGGTAAATACACTTTAATATTTAATAAAAAAAACATATTCATAGTAATGGCCCCTTTAAGATAAATAAATCTTAATTGTCGAGTACTGTCTGAAATTATAAATATCTGAGGTCGTTAAGATATGGAAGCAACGCTTACATGTCCGTGTGTTTAAGCACTTTTTGATCTCGGAACGTTTGAACCCTGCCGCTGGCTTTAAATGTATTTTAATTAATATGTGGTGATTTCCCTTGGCCTATTGGATTAGGCGTAGGATCGTGACACTCTTCTGAATCTACGAACTGCGTTCGAACCCGTCTGACCGCCCAAGATGGCTTTCCTAATTTTCCACCAGCCATAATTGGCGACGCATCTGCTTCGTTTTAAATTTCATTAATTCACAGCTAAGATTTCTTTCCCGTGGCAGTCACTCTACGATGCAAACACCAAATGATCTGTTTATTCTGAATATCCCTCCGTCTCTAAAGTGATCAACTAGTAGAATACCCTCTCCAGGACGAGTATTCTGCTAGTGGACAAAATTAATTTACCGAACATAGACAGTGTTGAACCACTTTTATGTCGACTACCAGTGAACATATATGAACATATAATGTTATTAGACCTTATCTCTCGGATTCTTATTCCAATTTTGATCAAAACCAATGAAATGATTTTGATTCGAGAAAAATGTGTAAAATGTCGTTGTCAAATAATTACGGATCAAATTGCATGCACATCGAAATATTTAGATTCTCGAATTAGAGCTTTCATCGATATTATGTCCATGCGACAACTATTTGAAATATTGCGAATGTGTATTGAGTGATGTTTAATGGTAACAGTTTCTTATAAATCAGGGGCATCTGAATTTTGATTGATCGCTCCCAGCTGCCACTTACATAACCTCAATAATAAAACTAAAAATAATCCCATACTACCGACACTTTCGCCTGTGAGATGTATTCTAAAATCAAGAATAATTAGTTTAATATTTTTAAAATTGCCCCATATATATATATATACACATTTATATGTATATATATATACATTTATATGTATATATATCTACAGTTATATGTATTTATATATACACACATATATACAAATATATATATATATATACATTTATATATATACACATATATACAAATATATACACATATATATATACACACGTATATATATATATATATACATATATACACATATATACACGTATATATATACATATATACCTATATATACATATAAACATATATATATATACATACATTAACGGGGGAATAACGGATAGAAGGAAAGAAATAGAAAGTTGAAAAGAAATAAAACAAGTTCAAAAGAAGAAAGTGGTGACAAAATGAAAGATAAAAAACGAGAACGAAAAATAAATACATAAATAAAGAAATAAAATTGAAAGAGATCGTTCGAAAGATATGGTTTATGAAGATGAGTCATAGATAAACGAGATAGCGGGTTACGGACAGCGGCATCAGTCACTTCAATTTTTTTAAAGTTTGATTTTTCGTACCAGATCGAAGCAATTTTGGTCTGAGTAGACAAAGATTACATAGTCTTCATACATTCCCACCATTTGCCAAGATGGCCGCCATCGAAATCTACTAATGTCAATATCTCGGAAACTATTCACCATAGAAACATAGATTTGGTGTCTATACTAGGTTTTGATGGTCGGGGAATCATATAAAACCATTTCTCTCTACATCAGAGTATTTACTTGTTCAGAAATGGTAAAAACAAAATGGCCGCCACCAAAATCCGATATAGGATTTTGGTCGTTGCCATTTTGAATTTTACCATTTCTGAACAAGTAAATTCTGCTTTTTTATCTTTCATTTTGTCACCCCTTTTTCTTTTTAACTTGGTTTACTTCTTTTCAACTTTCTATTTCCTTCCTTCTATCCGTTATTCCCCCGTTTATTACTCCCTTCCTATTTTCGCTTTTTTTTATTCCTTCTTCCTTTTTTCTTCTCCCTCCATTCCTTACTACCTTTCTTCCGACTCTCCCTGCTTTCTTCCTTTCTTTATTTCTCCTTTTCTTCCTTCCTTCTCATTTACCTCATTTATTAGAAACAGATTTTAAAATAATCCGACATTTTGGATAACGAGACCGCGGCCCCCCATCTCCAGACAAACTGCAACTGAATGTCCACCCAAGATGGCTTTCCTAATTTTCCACCAGCCACAATTGGCGACGCATCTGCTTCGTTTTAAATTTCATTAATTCACAGCTAAGATTTCTTCCCCGTGGCAGTCACTCTACGATGCAAACACCAAATGATCTGTTTATTCTGAATATCCCTCCGTCTCTAAAGTGATCAACTAGAGACGAGTATTCTGCTAGTGGATAAAATTAATTTACCGAACATAGACAGTGTTGAACCACTTTTATGTCGACTACCAGTGGTTGAAATGAACATATAATGTTATTAGACCTTATCTCTCGGATTCTTATTCCAATTTTGATCCATACCAATGAAATGATTTTGATTCGAGAAAAATGTGTCAAATGTCGTTGTCAAATAATTACGGATCAAATTGCAGGCACATCGAAATATTTAGATTCTCGAATTAGAGCTTTCATCGCTATTATGTCCATGCGACAACTATTAAAAATATTGCGAATATGTATTGATTGATGTTTAATGGTAACAGTTTCTTATAAATCAGGGGCATCTGAATTTTCATGGATCGCTCCCAGCTGCCACTTACATAACCTCAATAATAAAACTAAAAATAATCCCATATTACCGACACTTTCGCCTGTGAGATGTGTTCTAAAATCAAGAATAACCAGTTTAATATTTTAAAAATTGCCCCATATATATATATACACATTTATATGTATATATATACATTTATACACATTTATATGTATATATATATATACATTTATATGTATATATATATACATTTATATGCATTTATATATACACACATATATACAAATATATATATATATATATACATTTATATATATACACATATATACAAATATATACATATATATATACACACGTATATATACATATATACACATATACACATGTATATATATACATATATTCATATATATACATATAAACATATATATATACATACATATATATACGTATATATATATATTTATATATAAATTTATATATACAAATATATATATATAAAAATTTATATATACAAATATATATATATACATATATATATATATATACATATATATACATATATATACACATATATACATATACATATATATATACATATATATACATATATAAATATATATATACATATACATATATATACATATATACATATATATATATACATATATATCTATATATATATATATATAAAAATATATATATATATGCATATACATATATTAGAGAGGATTAGATATATACATATTCATATTTTAAAGAAGATTAGATATGTGCACACACACAAACACACAAACACACGCATACACACACACGCACACATATATATATATAGTATTTAATAAATCAGACTATTACACTAAACTTCAAACAATTATTGATGACCGCACTAAATTCAAAAGAACTAAAAACAACCCTACCAACATGTTATTAACACAAGTTAACAGACTTGTCACTGCCAACAAAGCACACATTGATAATTATCAACTTCCCAAAATAATTGGCGATTACAAACCTGGATATTTATACAGAAAAGTTAAGATACATAAACCTAATTCCCCTCTCCGAGCTATCATATCCCAAATAACTACTCTTATATATTCCTTAACAAAGACCTTAAATGAACTTATCAGCCAGTATCTACCTAGCAAATATAGTGTTAAGTCCACACAAAAACTATTACAAACATTACAAAGCAAACAACCAGATAATGTACACCAATGTACACGTAAAGGAAACACAGGCATAATTATTGACCCGTTACCTTAAAATTAATTTTAAAAAGTGACTATTAATCTGTACAACCGAAATACCTTTTAATAAATTCAAGGGAAATATTTATTGACTGAACCCAAAATCTTGTAGTAAAAAAAACTCCTCCCAAACTATTAGAAAGAACCAATGTTATTTATAAGTTTAAATGCCCTTTGGGAGAATGTAACTCCCATAATAATAATAAAGCTAATGGCTACATTGGTTTTACAAGAACTACCCTATCCCCCCGCCTCACCGTGCATCTTGTAAACTCTAACTCAATTTACTAACATCTACAAAAACATAACTCCCCCCCCCTCCGATTTAAGACAAATTCTAGTTAATAACACTAAAATAATACATTCCGAAACCAATTAAAAAAAATAAAAATACTGGAAGCTATCTATATAAAAGCACAACAATCTAAAAGTACAACATCAGATATAGAACCAGTGGTAACATTTTAAAATGCTTAACGTAATGCGATTTTGTTCTGTAAAGCCATTCCAGCGTCGCTACATTTTAAATCGTCAACGACTTTCCTGTGCTTTTCTCTGCCGTCTTTTTAAAAATGATCTTCTTGCTCCAGCTTTTTTGTTCATTTACTTTTCACACATATTAATTATTTATTACCTACAGACATCGATGTTTCATGCTAACGCAATCTTTAATGCAGGAAGTTAATTCCCGATCACAAATCGCCACTGATTCGCAGTCAAAAGCGTTCCCCTGTTGGCCACCGTGAATTAGCTAATAATTAAGGAGGAATTTAACTTTGTAAATACCGAGTCGGCGAGTATTTTACACGAGCAGTGAAAGTGATCTTACAACAACAAACTGTGTTGAACTCGCAATGAAGCTATTAGTACTGCTTGTTATTAAACTCACTCAGAGTGCCCGGCCTTTAGTAAAGGGGGATTATAATAATATTAATAAATAAATATTAATTATTTATTACCTACAGACATTGATGTTTCATGCTAACGCAATCTTCAGTGCAGGAAATTAATTCCCGATATATATATATATATATATATATATATATATATATATATATATATATATATATATATATATATATATATATGAGGATAAAATGCACGATATATCATAACATGAAAAGCCGTAAAGACAGGATCTATGGAAAAGACAAAAATAAAAAATCAATAAATACAGGACTGAATCATCAAAAAACGAGAAATTTTACCGGTTTCGTTCGAATCAAAGAACGTCTTCTAGATAAAGTGGAGATTTTAAAAATATATTGAATAACGGCAAATAATAGGAACAAAGAAGAACGCACATCAGGATCTTTTGGGCACGTGTTTTGTATTTAGAAAAACGAAAGAATTAAGCATTGCATGCGACGAAGACGTTTAAATGGGAAAGGGTGATAAAAAAGGAAAAAAAAAGAAAAACGAAAAGAAATGAAAACATAGATGAAAAGTAGTAAAAATGAATAGTTACTTTAACCGGAATATGAGTTTGTAATGCAGTGGCGAGATATATTGCATTGTTTCAGTGCGGTTTTTGCCAGATGTTTGCTTAAAGAATAATATCCGAGTGTAAGATTTACGTTAGATAGTTATGAGACAATAACTTCAGCGCTTTCGATGCACTTGCGGTCTTGGGGAGGGGCGGTTTGTAAAGTCAGGATTGTGGGTGAAAGTGTTTCTGTGTATGACTATGAAATTCGGGATTTTATATTTCTGTCCGTTTCATCGATATAAAACACCGCACATGAAGCACACTTTATTTTGTAAGTGTATGTGGGGAAGAAGTGTATGTGGGGAAGAAGCGTATGTGGGGAAGAAGTGTACGTGGGGAAGAAGTTTGATGTTCAGTAAATCCTTGTTTTAGACGTTGATGTCACTATTTTTATCTTAGATCTGAATTGTTTTTGTAAGAAAATAGATATGAGATTATTAGGGAGAACGATGCAAGATTTATTTTTATCAATCATGTTGGTGTTATTTGTTCTGGTGATGTTGTTATGAGGGGAAATTTTTTCAATGTTAGTCTATTTTTTTGTGAATATAAAAAGCTTTGCGTTTAAAATTTTGAATGAAAAAAGAATAGTTTGTCTAAATTTTGTATTTCTACGACAAATTTAATCAAATTATATTTCATTTTCTTTTATTCTTGTTTCCATTCCTTATTAAACATTAATTAATCATTATATCTACCATGTTTAAAGCTGTTTCTTCATGCAATCAAACTATACAAATAAAACTGTAGTCTATGTTCACGAATATCAGTGATGAATGTTCAACAGTTTTTTGTTTTATGCGGAGACACTTTGGTGATTGTCTCATGAATGGGAGGTGGGATTCTGAATGTCGTTCAGACTAAACCGACCTTAAACCCCCAGATTCTTGTCGGTGGGTTTATCGCAAAGATGATTTCTGTTCTAACAATCCTCAGACTATTTCTGAACTGATCCTTCGCAGCCGAAATCAAGACAGTGCCAAAAGAGGAGTGGGTCAGCGTTATTGAGAATTTTACACGTCCTTTTCAGGTTTGCTTATCATTGTTAGCGATATCCTTATGCTATCTAATGTTACAGGGAAAATAAAACAATTTATTATTACTTCATAGGGACTTATATATAAGACGTGCGCATACATGACCCACATGACCCACATGCAACCATATGACACCCTTACACTCATACTAGTGCTGAAGTAACAACTTTGTTAAACTGTACGTCGCATGAAGGAGTGATCACTCTGGCCATTAAAAATTGCCTGGGCAGCCCCGTCGGCATTCCCCGGTAGGGGCGCCTCAGACAGTAAGCAATAAACTTACTCCTCCCCAAAGAGGGGAGGCGAAGCCTGGGAGGGTGGACCTCCTAGACTGCACAGGACAAACCCATTGACCGGCGTAAATTAAGCCCCGAAGGACAAGACAATACCAGTATGGGGTGCAGTATCCATCGGAACAGATACTACATTTTGATCTTGGTCAAAAGGCCAAGAATCTAGATGTACAAAAACGAATGACATATATTCGCCATTTTTCATTTAATTTTCTATAACCCCTCCACACACGCATATATATATATATATGTGTATATCTAGACAGCATCTTCTCTTGCAGGCAAGTATTGTTGAATATAAGAGACAACTCATGTCTAGATATCCTTTGGTAGATCCTTTCAATAGTCCGAATCAGGATCTTAATTTCAGAGGGGAATTGGCTAATGAATTTGCCATATTTTGGATTTGTCTCCCAAGTACTTTCAGACCCATCCGGGTCCATCTTCAAAGGAATGAGGTTAATCAGGTATAGACCATGTGTTAGTATTATAGAAGGTTTTGGCGGGAATTATGTACTAAGTACGAAACTATATATAGAGCTATAGATATTTTAGAATATTATTACTGATATTAAAGTTAATTCTCTTTATTAAGTGTTTTGTGTTTATATATATAGGGTTTCTAATATATGGAGTTTTTGTTTGTTAGTACTATATTCTAAGATTTTGGTATTTTCTACTAAGAGTTTTCTTAACTCCGATCGGGGGCAGCAGTGGTCGTTAGTTAAGTGTTGGGCTAGGGCGCTTGTATCAGACAAATGCATCGTCAATCTTCTCGACAAAGTCGTGGTAGTCAAACCTATGTATATGTTTTTTTCTTGGTTGTCGGAGACACAGTCTCCCAAAGAACATTTAAACTCATAAACAAAGTTTGTCTTATCCAAAACTCTAATCGAGGGGGAAGAATTATTTGTGATAATAAGGTTAGTGGTTTTTACTTTATTGTAGAAAATGATCAGTTTTACTTTTTTATTTCGGGCAGTGGGGAATACGTTCTTATTAATAATATTTCTTAGAACTTGTTTATCTATTTTATAATTCTGATGGAACTGGTTACGATAAAATAGTTTAATAGTTGTGTTAAGTAGAGAATTGGATTTATTATCATTATTATTATTATTATTATTATTATTATTATTATTATTATTATTATTATTATTATTATTATTATCATGGGAATTATTTTTAAACAGTCGAATTTGTTGGTCGATTACGTAGTTTGGGAAGCCATTATTAACTAGAGTTTTTTATATTGATAAGTTCATGTTGGAAGATAGTAGGAGAGGAGGCAATTAGTTTTGCTCGAGTTAGTAAGTTTTATAGAAGTAAAAATAAACTGCCAAATTAATACTTAAATTAATTGGATTGTTGAACACTGTTGTAGCAGCCTACTAGATGTGTCCGCTTGAAGTAGACTTTAATTATTTTCTTTTCCAATCGCTGCTATGTGGGCCTAATCTATTGAGAGGTTCAGTCTTGAAAGTTAAAGGGGGACTCTGGTCTGGAGTTGGGATCGTGATACCGGCAGAAAAGTTATCCTTGACCCTGATGCTTCCCGGAAAAGGATGAAACATATATGTATGTGGATAAGAATTTAAGATATTTATAATATATATATATATATATATATATATATATATATATATATATATATAGTCTCGGAAGTTCTTTTAACCTTCAAAACTGAAAAAAAAAAAAAAAAATTGTTGAAAGATTTTAGTCTAGTAAGTCCAGTAAGTCAATCAATCTATTGCAATCACTATTTTAGTTTACTTCGAAGAATATACTCTAATATAAATATATTTTTATATATGTTTTTATATATAAGGGATCGTCAGTTGTTTACCATGAAAACTGTTTCGGGATTTTAAAAACAAAACAGTATTTCTTTATCATGGCATCCCAGCAGTGTTGATCAGACACCACCTCCCTATTTAATAATTATTTTTGAATTTACAAAGTTTACAAATATTTGATTTTGTTTTGCCTCCAGATTTGTTTTTCTAAAGTATTAAAATATAGTTTCTCCTTACCTGTGTTGTTCCTTTCAAAGTGAGTATTTACTATTTTACAGAACATCTATTTTATAGAGTTAGATGATTCCATTATAATAACCCCCCTTTTTTTCCTCTTAGTTATTTTCTTTGTCTACAAATGTTTTAAAATTAAAAATATATATTTATAAAAATATTTTATATATACATATATATATACATTTATTTATTTATTTATTTCATCATGGACTATTTACATATGTTATACATTTTTATAGTAGAGTTTTGGATTTCTTTTATCAATTTCTTTTGATTTATTTCATATAATTTAAAAGCGTCAGGATAGCGTGTTATTGCCTTATTTAATTGTCTAAATATTTTATTTTTATCTCCACCTTGTTTAAGCATTCTTATTACTAATGAAGTGACTGGAGGTATAAAATCCATTAACCTTAAAGTAACGCGGGCTATTCTTAGAAATTCGGACATTATACTCCCATAAAATATATACATAGGACAGGTACTACTTTTATGCGGCATACGAACGATATGAAAGGGAAAAGAATTTCTTTTATCAAACATTTTATAAATAAATCTACCATATATATATATATATATATATATATATATATATATATATATATATATATATATATATATATATATATGTGTGTGTGTGTGTGTGTGTGTGTGTGTGTGTGTGCGTGTGTGTCTATGTATATATATATATATATATATATATATGTGTGTGTCTATGAAAGTTCCTAAAATATAACAAAAAAGAAAGATAAAAGACACTAAAAAATATTATAATCAAAACAATGTCATAAAGAAAATTGAGGCTCTGATTGTCTTCTCTGGACAAGAGACTTGGGGAGAAAAAGGATGTGACATTGGAGATGATTCACTTCCTTTACTGAAGTGGTTGAATCATGTTGATGACAAGGGGGGAGGTAGAAAGGGACACAACCCCGAGATTCCAGAAAATGATAAGATTCGCCACGAAGCTGTGAGCCTTGATTACAGATGAAAAGTGGCAGAAAAAAGTTCAAGAAACCAACTGTGACAACCCTAACCCTTACCCTAAAACTGTGACAAATGGCATACGTTTGGATCCCGCTAGGATACATATATATATATATATATATATATATATATATATATATATATATATAAAGAATAATGCCCATCTCGGGGGATGGGTAAAACGAATTCTCCGAACAGAACAGTCTTGCATTTCTTTTATATCCTTTTATGAAGATTAAAATAACGATAAAATGCTACTAAATCTTATGTTTAGAATCCCTATTCCAATTTTAGGCAAAATCAAGTACATGATTCTTAATTTAGGAAATGTATAATGTTAAAGGTTTAAGCTTAAGGTGTTTTGAGAAGGGATTAAGGGATCATTCTTAGTTGGTGACCAATTACTATGGATTAAATTTAATGTAAACCTGAAATATTTGAACTTTCAAATAGAAGGTTGTGCACTTATTATTCACTCTAAACTGAAATTTGGAGAATACTTATTAAATGATGTCCAATACTTAGTGTTGAAATTTTACAAAAATCGGAATTCTTAAAAAAAGTTTCATGCAAAGGGGGAAAAGAAGGGATGGACCCCGTTTCACCCCCTTTGAATAAAACTAAATGAAAAGAATAAAGCCCACATTATAACCATTTACGACTTACAGCTGTGTTCCAAAATTCATAATGATTGGTAAAGTTTAGATGTGAATCCTCTACATACACATATATAAACATATACACATACTTTAATTTATCAAGATAGAGATAATTTCTTTACTTGTACACACACATCGTCCAGGAAAAGTGATTTTACTTTAATTTTTTTTTCACTTTTTTATTTTTAACTGTGCCGTTTTTTGCATTTTTTTACATTTTTTTTCTAAATAGGATTTTACAATTAAAGTTCATTATTACAGTACTTTTGTCAATTAAATTATTAATTGAACCAAATTGTTGAACTCATATTTTAAAGTGATGTTTTACTTTCTATTTATCAAACTATTGGATGCAAATCACTTTAAAAAAACCTTTGATTTTTTATATGAGGATTTAGTAAAAATGTTAAAGCCAGTTAAAATGACTGTCTATTCGTCAGTTTAACTGTTACCAAATTCCTTTAAAATTTTGAACGTCACGAAGTAATTCATTTTTATCAACGATTAAAATAGCTTAATTTTTGATGATAACATGACACTTCTAAATTCAACAATATTCCCGAAGCCTTTAAATGGACGGAAAGAAAGTAATTTCTGACGTTAAAAGGCAGAAATCAACTTTATGATTCTTTTATGTCCTTAAACAAAAGAAATACATTTATTTTATAATAATCATTCCCGTCATGCGCCACATCTTTGAACCTCGTCTGTGCATTCGTCTCGATTTCAAGAATGTGATATTAAAAGTTGTATTGATTTAATTCCTATTTTGGCTTTAAGGGGTTTTAGAATAAATAACTGGAAATATACATTAATAATATATGTTTCCGAATTTTTAAATGACGATTGATAACTTGTATTATTAAGTTCCTAGTGGAGAATTCTTGTATTTTGAGAGTTTTAATCCTGTCTTGATGTGTCGTACTCTAAGGTCATGACTGAGGGAATAAGAATAATCTACCCTTGTGGATTAAATAAAGGGTTCAGTTCGGAATTTTATACAGGTTCTCGAGTTCAACATAAAGATTCCCTAATTCGAAAAGATGCACCTGAAGAAAGTTAGAGGTTACATCGATCAAAATATGGTGAATATAAAAACTAAGATAAGGATAGTCGTTCGTATAATCCAAATAATATAAGATGATGAAGAGGAAATTACAAAAAGTTCGAAATTTGAACAGGTACAAAAAATAAAAATGATATACAATGTAAAAACAAAATATAGGCCAAAGATCACCGTTGAAAGTACCATAAGAGTTCGTAGAAGCCGATTTGAAGTAAGTCCAGTCTTATTTTCGGAAAACATTAGCATCGTAAGTTGTAAAAATCCATTGAAGTTGTGGATAGGTAAAGACTATTAAATGACCCAGACGATCTGTCCAGTTAGAAAAAGTTGCTGTTTGTGAAAGTTTAGGATGTCAGTGGTGTATTAAAAGCTATTTGGGTAAACTTCCATAGGCTTTGTAGAGAGAGTTTTTTTCACGCAACTTCGGCCAAAACGATTTATGGAGTTTGGCTGACCTAAGCGTCACAACCATTTGTGTCTGTACGACCGCGTTTAATGTCGGAATACCACTTCTTAATCCTTGTTTCTGAAAGGGCAGCATCCGAATAACACTTATCAAGTTATTGATTTGCTTAAACAGATTTTTTTCTATCAGAAACCAATGCTTTATCAAAAGACAAAATTCAGATTATTCTATTGTTTTGAAAATGTGCAAGGTAGTCACTTAAATAACTGTAATTTGTAAACTAATAATTTGATTAAGCTAACATTTGTAAACCTTCATAATTTATATATCAGGCACATGATTATTGAGTGAGTATATATATATATATATATATATATATATATATATATAATAATTTAATGATAAATATTTAATTATTATCTACATCAGTGTAGAGATAACTGCTGAAACTGAACGCACGATTCGAACCTCGGAACAAAACTCAATTCCGAGCCATTTATATTTTATTTTGTTTGCGATATATTTGAACGAATATTATTATTTATGCAAATATATATATATATATATATCAAGGGAGGCGCGATAGCGCTCTATGCCTTAATAGACTTCAAAAACGACCTATGCTAGAAATCTCATTTCTTTGATCAGTCATAACTCAAAAACCAATAAACCAAATTATTTAAAACTTTGCACAAAATTTTCATTTGATAGGTTCTATAAGTGTGTAAAATTTCAGCATCATTAGTCAAGGCAACCCAGAGATCCAGAAAGGTCAGGAGTGATTTTGGGTTATCCGTGTGTACGTACGTACGTGTGTGCCACCCTGTATCTGATCAACTATTTTATGGATTCAGCTGATTTTTAGCAGAGATAGAGGTTCTAGGGTCTAGTTAATGGCATTTTAATTTCAGTTTACCATATACCTTAGTTTTCCAGAAAATTAAAAAAAAAACTTTAAAATTACCATTTTCTTGAGGCATAGCCTTTACAAAAATAGTGACATTCCATGAAAAATGCTAGTATACTGAAATCATATGCCCTTAATAGGGTTAAGATGAAAATTCATATACACTAAATGTGCAAAAGCAAGGAAATTCCCAAAATGTTACACTTTTATTGTCATTAAGGGTATGACTACATATCAACCAAGCCATTTAATTATCACATCACTACAGTATAAATCTCTATGCATGAGTGGATGAAGTGTGTGAGGTGCGCTGAAGAAAAATTCCTTCCAGTAAAATACATAGCCCTGTTGTGCTCGCATACACTTAATGACAATAAAAGTGTAAAAATTTGGGAATTTCCTTGCTTTTGTACATTTAGTGTATATGAAGTTTCATCTTAACCCTATTAAGAGCATGTGATTTCAGTATACTGGCATTTATCATGGAATATATATATATATATTTGTGTTATAATTAAATAAATCCAGGAGGAAATCCGGGTGCTACGTGTTATTATATTTATATATATATATATATATATATATATATATATATATATATATATATATATATATATATATATATATATATATGTATATATATATATATATGTATATATATATATATGTATATATATATATGTATATATATATATATATATTAGTACTATTTCATGTATATACACTTCTATACACGTATATAGTATATTTTCTGTATTTACTTCAGCAGTACTCAATACTGGAATAGATCTCAGTAGTAGTATCCAAATATATTTATTACAGTGTGGATAAACTGAGACAAAAAGTGGGAGAAATTATATCGTATTTAAATGAAAGTATACATTTTTTACGATACTTATAACTGATAGGACTCAATTCTTTTTATGGAAGAACATTGGTTTAATGCAGCGAGAACTATTATTGGTCCAACTCACTTGCTGCTATAAACAGGAGAAATTATATCTTTCGTATTTAAATTAAATTATTCGTTTGTAGACATTTTGTACGATACTTGTCACCGAAAGGATGCGATTCTTTTTACGGAAGATTATTGTTTTTAGGCTAAGTGGAAACCGATGAGAAAGCTAGATAGAAGATCGTCCCTCGGCACTCCCTCAGAACAGGCACGAAACCGCTAATCCTTACTTCAGAAACAATCAGATAATGCCTAGGATGATTGCCTGCTGAGACAGAACTGATACTACACTTTCATCCAAGTCTTAAGGAATGGGCTGGAAATTTTGGATAAATATACAACTATCTTCTCTATTTAGTTAATACTATCCGTATCGATGCGACGTTACCCGGGAGTCTTTTTACATTCATTTTTGTTTCGCTTTCCTTTTTTCAACAATGCTTTTTGTTTTTGTAGGAAATTATATTTTTTAAATAGGATTTTGAAAGTGATATTAAATTAATACGTTCAATCGTTTGTTCATTAAATGATTCTTGTAATCAAATTGTGATAAAACTATAACTACTTTTGTTCAGTTAATGTTGTTTTAATCTCTCCTTTTAAAAACTTTTATTCACCCCTAACGAGGCATATTGCCACTGAGACGTAAGATGTTACTGTGATTAGGGGCCAAATTTATAGGAAGTGTCCTCAGTGAAGAGCTGTGCACCAAAGTACTTGTTCACATTACATTTAAATTTCTGAATGTTGGTATAGTAGGGGAAACAGGGATCAGGGAGGGAATTCCAAAGACAAGTTGTCGGAGAAAAGAAGCTACTAGAGTAGAATGTTTTCCGGCATTCTGGGGACTTCTACAGTAGAGGGGTGTGATTTTGCTGCTAGTCGGGTTGATTGGAAGTTGTAAAAATCCATTGAAGTTGTGGATAGGTAAAGACTATTAAATGACCCAGACGATCTGTCCAGTTAGAAAAGTTGCTGTTTGTGAAAGTTTAGGATGTCAGTGGTGTATTAAAAGCTATAGGCTTTGTAGAGAGAGTTTTTTGGAATTCGTTCCGTGGAAGTACTTGTAAAACAAGTACACAGATGCCATACTGCGGCGATGGGACAGAGGTAGACAGTGTGGAACCTATTAGGGTAGAGACTCTTTTTTGCACTCTGTCCAAGGGGGGGAGACTATTGGTTGGAGCAGCATCCCATATATGGCTACACCAGTCCATGCACGAGCGAATGGTGGCTTTATGGAAATATAGTATACTAGTAGGTGAGATAATTTTTCTAGACCAGTAGAGAGAGCAAACCTTCTTTGCAGCAGACTTGGCAGTATCTTCTATGTAATTATTCCAATTGATGTTGCCTGTGAATGTTAGGCCGAGGAGTTTAAATGTTGAACTCTCAGGAAGGGTGCTATTAATCGTTGCAATTGGTGACCCGTTATAATATGGCAGTTGGCGCGGTATCTATTAGGTTAGACATTCGTTTTTATATCCTGTCCAAGAGGAAGAGGCTAGCGGTTGGTGCACCAGCCCAGATGTGGCAACAATACGAATGGCGGCTTTATGGAAATATAGTATACTAGTAGGTGAGATAATCTTTCTAGACCAGTAGAGAGAGCAAACCTTCTTTGCAGCAGACTTGGCAGTATCTTCTATGTAATTATTCCAATTGATGTTGCCTGTGAATGTTAGGCCGAGGAGTTTAAATGTTGAACTCTCAGGAAGGGTGCTATTAATCGTTGCAATTGGTGACCCGTTATAATATGGCAGTTGGCGCGGTATCTATTAGGTTAGACATTCGTTTTTATATCCTGTCCAAGAGGAAGAGGCTAGCGGTTGGTGCACCAGCCCAGATGTGGCAACAATACGAATGGCGGCTTTATGGAAATATAGTATACTAGTAGGTGAGATAATCTTTCTAGACCAGTAGAGAGAGCAAACCTTCTTTGCAGCAGACTTGGCAGTATCTTCTATGTAATTATTCCAATTGATGTTGCCTGTGAATGTTAGGCCGAGGAGTTTAAATGTTGAACTCTCAGGAAGGGTGCTATTAATCGTTGCAATTGGTGACCCGTTATAATATGGCAGTTGGCGCGGTATCTATTAGGTTAGACATTCGTTTTTATATCCTGTCCAAGAGGAAGAGGCTAGCGGTTGGTGCACCAGCCCAGATGTGGCAACAATACGAATGGCGGCTTTATGGAAATATAGTATACTAGTAGGTGAGATAATCTTTCTAGACCAGTAGAGAGAGCAAACCTTCTTTGCAGCAGACTTGGCAGTATCTTCTATGTAATTATTCCAATTGATGTTGCCTGTGAATGTTAGGCCGAGGAGTTTAAATGTTGAACTCTCAGGAAGGGTGCTATTAATCGTTGCAATTGGTGACCCGTTATAATATGGCAGTTGGCGCGGTATCTATTAGGTTAGACATTCGTTTTTATATCCTGTCCAAGAGGAAGGGGCTAGCGGTTGGTGCACCAGCCCAGATGTGGCAACAATACGAATGGCGGCTTTATGGAAATATAGTATACTAGTAGGTGAGATAATCTTTCTAGACCAGTAGAGAGAGCAAACCTTCTTTGCAGCAGAAGTGGCAGTATCTTCTATGTATTTACTCCAATTCATGTTGCCTGAGAATGTTAGGCCTAGGAGAAAAAATTATTAGCTTCCAAAACTTTTAATATATTTTAATATATTTGCTAAGAATTTAAAAAAGACAGCTTAAATGACTTTTAATTTAAGACAGTTTAAATGTTTCCTTTAAAATTTCGAAAGGTCACGAAGTAATTAATTTTTTTGACTATTAATAAAAAAAAATTGCTGACTTTATGAAAAAAACAAAATTCATTATGAGTGATGATTTAACGTGCCTATCTAAATATCGGACGTCGAAAATATTTGTTCATTCTTTTTTGTCCCTTCTTTCAGTTTTTCTTTGGAAATGAGAGCCTTCCAATATGGCATACAATACAGCATTTAACTACAATTCCAACTTGAGGTAATTATTACGAGTAGGTATGATTAACCATTACGCTACCCGCAGTTACACTTATGACTTATCTGGCAGAAATATCTAACATCTTTACGATCTAAGCTGACGTCAGCACCCCCCCCCTCCCGCCTTCATACCCAGTGACACATATACTTACATTTGTCGATTTTGCGTCTCACATTTCCCCGTTACATCGGAATGCGGTCGGATCTTGTACACTTTACTTCTGTAGTCCTTTCCCTCCCATCCTCTACAGTGTGCGCCTCTTTGTTACCCCCGCCCACCCCCACCCAGGGGCCCATCACCCTAGCCCTAAGTTCCAATCGTCGGTAACAGGCAATAAAGGTAATGAAGGGCTTTGGCCCGTGACTCCCCTCCCCATAAGAAGGGAAACGATCCTGTCGCAAATGGATCCCATATGACGCCCTACTAAGCCACGAGGACACTTTCTCCTTCCATTCTCCAAACCTCTTTACTGTCTGGGGATAGTGGAAGGGTTCAAGTTCCGCGCCAAGCATGAAACAAGTGGCGCTTTAGGATTACGACTAACATTTTTATAAAATAATAATACTTTCCTTTCGTGGCGAAGAGGATGGCGTACTGATAAGATATTTGACTACTGTCCAAGCGGTTTCAAAAGAGAAGTTTGTCGATTACACACACAAGTATATACATATATAAATATAATATATATAAATATATATCTATATCTATATATATACATGCATCCATATATGTACATATATATATATATATATATATATATATATATATATATATATATATATATATTAGTATTTTATTTAAAACTGTATATAGCGGTGTTTCATCGAACTGGCCACACCAGGCCCGGGGTAGAAATCTACTTTTAGTGGGAAACCGACTTTTCAGCACCGTTCGCCTTCTGAACGGTTCAATGAAACCTAGGTGCATCCAACATCCACTGTAATATATAGTTTTTAAAATAAAAAAAACTTTAGATTACCCCTTGTTTAACCTACAATCGAGCACTTTACGTTTTTTTTTCAACTAACATGCTATACATACAAATAATATTTTTTTCAACTAACATGCTATATATACAAATAATATTTTTTTCAACTAACATGCTATATATATAAATAATATATTTTTTTGAAAATCTACACGTCATGCAATTTAAATTAAAAAATCATTTTTTTTTGCAACGTTGTAGAAAAATATTGTCAAGCGAAACTGTCTTATAGTTTTGTCTTCTGTTATTCTTCTTCCTCATTTTGATGATATTTAAGTGAAATATTTTTGAAAATCAACACTAAATAAATGATTTTTTCATTTAAATTGCACGATGTGTTGATTTTCAAAAATATTTCACTAAAATACATTTGCATGCGTGCCTCAAAGATGTTGTCAATTTCTTTATTCATAAAACGCCAATCTGCACATAACATCGACTGGACTTCTACTTATGGTAACGTCTTTTAGAACTTGACGTGCACTTCTACTTATATCGGGATTCGACCCCTCGGGGTTAATACCATCAAAATGAGGAAGAAGAAAAGAAGAAATAAAAAACACTATAAGACAGTCTCGCCTGACAAAGTTTTTCTACAACGAAAGCTTGCAAAAAAACTTAAATAAATGATTTTTAATTTTTAAATTTCACGATGTGTTGATTTTCAAAAATATTTCACTAAAATACATTTGCATGCGTGCCTCAAAGATGTTGTCAATTTCCTCATATAATATATATATATATATATATATATATATATATATATATATATATATATATATATATATATATATTGTGTGTGTGTGTATTTAGGCAGCATTTTCTCATTCATGCAAACATTGTTAAAAAAAAAGAATTCGTCTGTTTAATTATACTTTTTTATTTTTTCAATTATTCTGATGGTCTTTTTTATATTATAATCAAAAAAATTTAAAATGTTCCATAGGTTTCACGAACATTTTCGATTTTTCGTCGAATCGTCCTCATGTGTCAAATGCAAGTTAACAAAAAAGCTGGAGAAAAAAGAGAATTTTAAAACGACGTTGGAGAAACGCGCATAGAACGTTTTCCGCATTGTTCCAGGAAGTCGTTGACAATTTTAAATTCAACAATGCTGGATGGCATCACAGAACAAAATCGTATTAAGAAGCATTTTAAAATGTTACCACTGGTTTCATATGTGATGTTGTTAATAGCGACATTGGTTTTACCAGCACTACCCTATCTCGCCGCACCATGCATCTTGTAAGTTACCAACATCTACAAAAACATAACTGCCTCCGTCTGATTTAAGACAAATTCTAGTTAATAACACTAACATTATACATTACGAAACAAATTTTAAAAAATTAAAAATACTAGAAGCTATCTACATAAAAACACAACAACCTAAAATTAACAACATCACATATGAAACCTATGGAACATTTATTAATTTTTGGGGTTTTAATACAAAAAAGACCATCAGAAAGATTGATAAAATAAAAAAGGTATAATTAAACAGACGAATTCTGTTATTTTAACTATGTTCGCATGAATGTATATATATATTTTTTTTGTATAATTAGGCAACAATTCTTCTTTTATACATATCTGGTATTTTGCATTGTTCAATCATCCGCCTGAAGACGACCAATGATGGTCGAAAACGTTTGCGTCAAATATGGAGTTTTCCTACACTCCTTGGTTAATAGTACGAGATCTATTGTTCGACGAATAGAAAGATTGGATCAAAAAATGAATAAACAGAAGTTGGCACTCCTGTTCAACCAGATATATATATATATATATATATATATATATATATATATATATATATATAGTACGTCAATGAAAATTAATAATTAAAAAAATCAAAAAAACTTCTATAAAATTAAAAAAATCAATCAAAAAAAATCAAAAAAATTTAATTTTAAAAGAAAACTTTTTCAAATTTGGAACTTTGACAGTCCTACCCTGTCAACTTATCAATCATAATTTTTCCTCTGGTGATAAGATTTTAATCTTTGAAAAACCTGGTTTAAGGAAAGAAAGAGATGAAAAATAAATGTTTTTATTAACTAAACTACTCCTTGTTTTGAACAATTGAAAATACCGATTTGCTTCCATTTGCAGGTCTTATTAATTTTCATTGACGTACCATATTTTTGCTCTATCCAGTATATTGAGCTTTCCTTATTTCACAATAGGTCCAACTCTCTAAAAGTTTACCTTTTAGTTATAATTTACATATATATATATATATACATATATATATATATACATATATATACATATACATATATATATATACATATATATACATATACATCTATATACATATATATATACATCTATATATATATATATATATATATATATATATATATACAGTAATCAACAAACAATTTAGTATGTCGCATATTTAGTTTTGCTGGACAAGCAATTTATTCGAGTCTAGATTGAAGCCTGACTGTATTTTAACAGTCTTTTTTGTTTAATTTTGACATTTTTGGGTTCTAAGTTTTTTGGGATTCAATTTTGTAATAATCGTTTTTCTTCCTTTACTTTTTTTAATAGCAGTAGAAGATCTCAGACTGATTAAGGGATTCATCTTGCATATTTGAAGATTGTACATTATTAAATGGCCTTGCCACAGACTCAGATGACCTTGATATTAGATGGGTTTGACGATGTCAAAATATTGAGAAACAAACAGTGATGGTTTAGTCTACTTATTCTATAAAATAAGGCAGATAACCCTTCTGTCACGTTAACCCTTTCTTAACCCTCTTTATCTGACCTACACCTGGAGACATCTGGTGACAAAATCGTAAATGATACCTTTAGTCTAAATGAAAAAATAAAGAAATACTTTTATATAGATAATTCATAAAAAGCTATAACAATGGTGAAATATATGTATTTAATGGGCGTCATTTTACTTCACATTTTCCATATATCTTTAAGGTGTCGTTGCTTATTCGTTAATTTGGAATACTACCAAAGTCTAAGCATTTGACTTCATTTATCAAACACACACACACATATATATATATATATATATATATATATATATATATATATATATATATATATATATATATATATATATATATATATATACTATCTACTGGAGAGTTTGAATTACCTACTAGACACCATCCTCGGGTGTTTTCGGTCTCTCTGACATGAGGATACTTCACCTTACAAAATAAATCTACCTAAATAGTCAAAATAACATAGTATTTGAAGCCCAAAGAAGATCTCCTCTACAGGCTATACATTGACTCTTAAGAGGAATAGTGCACCTACTCCAAGTAATGTCAACTAAAGTAATAGCACTTAGCTGGAATCCGGTAAGACCAAGATACAATAATAAATATATACTATAACAGAGAAAACTGGTCAGTTGGGGAGAAATTAATGTTCTTAACTTCTTTACTAACTCAACGTTTGACAGGTAAAAAAAGAACTTTAATGGAATACTCGAAAATCTACGTATCTCATATAGGAAGGGTTCCCTTGATTTCTGAGATTTCGACTAAAGTTAAATGAAACAAGTGAGAATATATATAACAAAAAACATAAAAGACATAAAAAAACTACACACACCAGGCAGAGATTAACCTGAAATTTAAAAAATAGAAAAACTTGATAAATGCGTTATAACCCCGAAATATTGTGATATTCCAGAGTCACACATAAAATTCTAATAACCGAGGAGAAATCCTGAAGCATGTCAGATGTATATATATATATATATATATATATATAAATCTTGAAGCAAGTAATATTTGATTACATATATATATATATATATATATATATATATATATATATAAATCTAGAACCAAGTAAGATTTGATTACATATATAAATCTTGAAGCAAGTAATATTTGATTGCATGTATATAAAATCTGACTTACTTCAAAATTATACCTCAGTCATTAAAATTGTATGCGTGACCCCGAAATATCACAATCAAGTGTTTCTATTTCATTATCTCAGATTACTCTCTGTCTCGTGTGTGTAGCTTTTTCGTGTTTTTGAAGCTGCCTTGTGTTTGATTCGTCATTACCGAAAAACTCAATTTATCATCATTAGTTTGAACTTGTTTTTTCTCTCGGTTTAACAATGTATTTATGTTGAACGTGATGGGGGACGCTGCAATAACGAGTGAATCCCACCAACGCGGTTTCGACCTTCTTCACCCTCACGTGGTACCATACCATCACATTTTCATATATCAATAGATCACCACTTATCAAGGCCCAGAAGCAACTCGAGTATAAGGTTTAATGAGATTGTTAGTTTGACGATGAATAATACCATGAGAGGATGGGAAACGATAGGTTGAATGGGTACAGTTTATGAGGACGGCTCAACAAGTATTGGACATGAAAACGATCATGTTGTAGTCAGCTGTAAAGCAGCCCCATAAAACTGTGTTGCGCAGATGGGAATTTCTAAGAAAGAAACTTTGTTCATGTAAATTCCGTTTTGTTTTCGAAACAGAGAAATGAAAGTTCATTGCAGTGGTTATAGTAAGACGAGTTGTCACTGTGAATGTTTTACAGGGGGATTAGAGAGTAGGAGTCAGTCGAGCACCTACCATTAAAATAACGAAATCACGATAGAGTAGAGAAAGACTAGCAACGTCTCTTTTTTGAGAAAACAGAAGATTATCACTTCCCACTAGATTACGAAACCGATGTTGTACTCTGTCAAGGCAAGAAAGGTAGTTCTGAGCGGCACCTCCCCAGATGTGGCAACCCTTGAGAACCGAAAAAAAACCTTACCTGCATCATGACATCTATCATCGACCCTCAATTCGTGTGCGGCGCAGACCAAACAACCGGAGATATTCTTGAATAGTGTGTTTTTCTGTCATGAACCTAACGACTTTTTGCCTTCCCGTGACGCGATTTAATTTTCTCTGAACCTCGCTTATAGTGGAAAAAACCGACAAACTGGGTATTTAACAAAGATGGCGCCAATTCCGATGGATGGGTAAAATCACGTTGACCCGACCGCTGACCGCTGCTGACCGCTGGATCAACGAAGTTAAGCAATGTCGAGCCTGGTCAGTACTAAAATGGGTGACAGTTCCTATTCACGTTCCTCCCCACAAGGGCAAAATTAAACACAAAGTCGGTTTTTAATGGAGACAAAATCGAGCTCCCCAGAAAGAGGCACTCTGGATTGAAACAAAAATAATAATTGTCTCAGTCTAGAAGGACCTCTCCTACCTTGACCGATGACAAAATAGACTAAGTGTAGCATCAGAACAGTTACTACGCGTTGTTCCTAACCAAAAGGTACATTTCCTTGCAAAAAAGATTCAACAACAAACGTCGACCGGGATGTGCATGCGAATGTGAACCACTGGTGAATTTTATATTCCCTAGAAACTTCCTCTTTCGGAGAGAGCTTGCCCCACTCGACCAGGGTGAATACCGCACCACATACCAGATACTAATTCTGACGAATACTTGAAGGTTGTCTGAGGGCGGCACAGTGACAGCAAAAACATGAGCTTAGTTGATCAGATAGTCACAGTGAGTACTTGGGCTGTCGGGTCCCCATTCGGCTCCAATTGTCATCTCAGTGTTACTCTTTCTGTTCTGATACGAGCTCTTTCTTTATTTCATTTTGCCATCTTGTTCCGCTGATCTATTCTGTGCACAAAGGTTTCGCTCGGTCAACTGCACGGGTCCAACGATCTTTGATTAAATGTGCAATGCGTACAGCAACTCTTGTATATAAAGTATGTTTATATTCTTTCATTCATTTGCTTAAGAGCCCAAGAAGCATTTATAGAAAATGAGGTCGCTAGTCCCAATATAAATAATGCAAATAAAATAATCCGCATCTAAAAAATCTGACAAAGACTCGTGATATTGGATATAAGCAAATCCACAACACGATGCTGCGGGAATAAGTTCTTTTGTTGACCGAGTCAACATAATATATATATATATATATATATATATATATATATATATATATATATATGTGTGTGTGTGTGTGTGTGTGTGTATATATATATATATATATATGTATATATATATATATATATATATATATATTGAGCCTTTGATCTTGAACCTCTTAACGGCGTCTTTTGAATATATATTTTTATTCTTTTTTTAATGTTATTTTATTTATTTACTTATTGTCTATGTGTCCCTTTTTTACAGCGTTGTGAGGCGAATCTGACACAGATGTCAGTCTCTGGAGACCCGTCCGGCCAGTCAGACGAAATGGCGAAATTGTACCGCCAAGCGATCAGTCATTTAGTACAAGATATTTGTGTAACTCCGCAGCGTACGCATGCGCAGACGATTCGACACTACAAATGAAACAAGTCTCGCAAGCATTCTATCTTTTGTCGATCTATACCCCCTCCTAAAAAAAACAAATTCGTTTGAATACGTTGTTTAAAAGTTGTAATATTGAAGTCTCTTTTTGGTGGTGATATCGGGTTTTAATTTGTGTATTGGATTTATTATTTATTTTATTTTTATTTTTGTGTTTTAAAAGTTTTATTTTGTTTTATGTTTTATTTACATGTTTCTATATTAAAAAATCGTCATGAAAAAACGAAAATAATAGAGCTAGCGTCTGTATATACCGTTAAAAAATTTGAGATCCATGAAACATAACACCATGAGATCCATGAAATTTAACATAAACCACATTCTTGAAAATGTACTTTTTTATTGATTTTATTTTTTTATTTTTTTTATTTACTTTTGTTGGGGTACCAAACAAAGCATATTGCCACTGAAACGTAAGGGGGCAACTATTATAGGGGCCACATTTATATGAAGAGGGTGCTCTGAGTAAGGAGTCGTGTGGCAAGATGATTGTTCACGTTACATTTAAATTTCTGCATTTTGATATAGTCAGGGGAACAAATGGCAGTCGGTTTGAGGAAAGAAGCTATTATAGTAGGAAATCTTCCGGATCTTAAGGACATCTCTAGTGAAGGGGTGGGATTTTGCTGTTAGGGGCTACAAGTGCAGTAACTTCATCGGAGCACATTTCGTGGAAGTACCTGTAAACCCTGTCGTACTTATCGAAAGTCCGGATTTTTTTGTGTGCGTATTTATATTTTCTCATTCAAATTTCATATGAGATTGTTGATTCCTACAAGAGATGATCGCCAACGATGCATAAGAATGTTAAATAAACAATCGATCTATTCGTTTAAAGTTGATGAACTTTTAACATTTTATTTTTAGACGGAAAGAATTTCTATGTTAAAAAATGCGCAAGATAAAGATTTGCTACCATATATCAGTCTATCAAAAGACGTGCTTTTTGGATGCGTTTTCTAATCAACTACGGCCATAATAAAAAGAGTTTAAAATTGGGTCAAATGCTTTTCGTATTTTGTGCACATGCTTCGGAATAACTGTATGTTTTTCTTTATGAAAGTAGGTTGTGTCGGAGTCATCAATCACCTCCATTTCAATTGATAAACAGACGATGAATTATACAACATGTATTAGAATTGCTATCAGACGTTACCTGGGAATGAAGGAGTACCCTAATGTACTCCTGCTCCTAACCGTAACCCCACATTACAAAGGTAATTTCTTTATTTTTTTATTTCTTTATTTTTTATTTTTTATTTTTTCATTTCTATATTGTTCAAGTGGCAAATAAAATACAATTGAATTAAGTAAGACAACATATGTGCTGTTTATAGATGTCAAGCGTTGTCCAAGGTTGTCTTTACACTTGGGATACTGTTTTTTTCTCTATTACTTCCTCTAGTTAGAGGCAACTTATGATATGTCAGAAAAGCATTCCGTACTTTAATGTTTCTATGAGTACCCATTTTTGTGGATGATAAAAAATAATTAATAAAGATAGCTTCTAAAACAAATTTTAAAAAAATTGTAAAATGAAAAATACTCGAGGCTATCTTTATTAAAATCCAGCCACCTACAATACAGAACATTACGTATGAAGAACAATAGCACAGGAAATAGGAAGTAAAATCAACCGAACCGTTGCTTATGAGAAGCCCAACGATTGGCTAAGACAACTACAAAAAACCGGGTTGAATCATCACATAGAAAACAGAACAATAGAATAGGAATATGAAGTAAAATCAACCGAACCTTCGTCCGTGAGAAGCCCAACGATTGGCTAAGAGAACATCAAAGAATCTGATTGGTTAACTAGCTAGTCGTGTATATAAAAACATCCGGCAAAACTAACTCCATGCATTTCAGCCTGATGATTCCCCCGGGGATGAAACGCGGCAGCCTCTGTGTAGCTTAATTGTCATAAATATATTTTCATAACTTACTATATATATATATATATATATATATATATATATATATATATATATATATATGTTGTGGTTGCAAGGTTGAACAATAATTAGTGAGGAATACAATGAAGACGCAAACAACAGGGAGAATGCAATAATAAGTGTATTAAAGAAAAGGTATAGTTACAGTATGTACAAATGAAGGTGTCGAGTCAGAGAGTCTTGGTGGGAGGACATGTACGCTCTTCGGCGTCACTTCCGGTGGCATTTAGGTAACACACACTAAGGCTAACCTAGGCTTGCCATTTATAGTGTAACGTTATTCGTATATGCAAATGAGTGGTTGCCACCACAACACCCCCCTCCCAAGATTTGAAGTCACACAGATTTCAATATCTTTTTCTTTTTGGGTTTACCATCAATGGTTCATTAAATTTTCTTTTCCTACCTGATCTTCGGGGTTCAGGTGTATATTGAGGCGGTTCCAAATTAAAGGATTCGTATATGATATCTATGGTTTCCTCCTCTTCGACTGTTGTCGTATAATCATCATCTTGGATATGACGTTTTTTTATCTGATTTAGGTGCCTTTTATGTATACTCTGTGGACCTTTAATCATATATGTACAATCACTAATGCGTTTATCCACTACTCCATATTCCCAGTAGATGTGTTATTCTTGTAGCACTTAAAATATACTCGATCTCCCGAGTTATATTTCTTTCTTCTCGTGTGTGTAGTGTTTCGGATAATTGCCTGTCTTGGCAACAGTTTATCAAACGCTGATTTTACCTTTCTGGCAAACATTAAATCAGCTGGTGATATGTTTGATGGTGTACTAGGATGTGGTGTGATTCTATAAACTTGCAAGAATTGTTGCAAAGCTTTTTCTGTTGGTGTTCCAATGGATTTCTTTAACGCTCGTTTTAGCGTGTCCACGAACCTTTCCGCAAGGCCGTTCGACCTTGGATGATACGGCGGAGTCGTGATGTGCTTCACTCGGAACGTGTCGCAAAATTCCTTAAACTCTGCGGATGTGAACTGCGTTCCGTTGTCAGTGACCAGTGTGTCTGGTACACCGAATCTTGCAAACAACTCGTGTAGGAACCCTATTGAGTTGTTCGTTGTTGGATTCCTGCAACGCATTACCTCCGGCCATTTTGTGTAACTATCCACTACAATTAAATAATAGTTTTCTCCTACTGGACCAGCGAAGTCCATGTGGATTCTCGACCATGGTTGGTCGGTTTTCGGCCAAGGTTTGTGTACCATAGGTGGGGATTTTGCTGCTAACTGGCATCCTTTACATTTATTTATTGTTGCTGCTATGTCAGTGTCCATGTTACGCCAGTTCACGTAGTTTCTCATTAACGACTTCATTCGATTTATCCCCGGATGTCCCGTATGGAAATCTCTTAACATCCTATTCTGCAATGTTTTGGGTATTACCACTCTCTCACTGTACAGTAACACATCGTTACATATGGAGAAAACTTCCTGCACCTTTGTGTCCGTTATAATTTTCTCTTTTATGTCCTTTATGTATTCGTCTTTCTCGGCTTCCCTTTTAATGTCCGACAAAGTTACGGGTAGTTCCTTAATGATGTTTGCTACCATATTTTTTACTTCAACATTTGTCCGAATTGCTGCAATGACTGATTCTTCCAGATTGTGTTTCTGTGGTATCAGTCTTGACAGTCCATCCGCATGGCAAATCTTTTTTGATGCTAGATGTTGTAGCTGGAAATCGTAATTAAGTAAGATTGTACCCCAGCGCAGCAATCTATTTGCGGTGTATACCGGCAATCCTTTTTTTGATCCATAGATCGTGACGGTTTATGGTCGGTTTCAAGTAAGAATTTTCTACCATATAAATATCGGTGAAATTTAGTCACGGAAAAGATTATGCTCAATGCTTCTTTTTCGATTTGTGAATATGCCCTCTCGGCTAGTATCAGCGTTCTCGAAGCGTGCGCTATTGGTTTTCTAGACCCATCCGGCATAATATGTTGAATGCATGCTCCTAAGCCGTAGGAACTAGCGTCACTAGCGACGACTATTTTTAATTTTGTGCGTTAAGAATAATTCGGATGTTAGTGCGCTCTTTATTTTGTCAAAAGCGGTTTGACATTCTTGCGTCTAGTTCCAAGGTGTATCCTTTTTAAGCAGATTATTTAAGGGGGCTCGCAAGTTATGCATTCCTTCAATAAAAGATTGATAATAATTTGCGAGTCCTAAGAAACTCTGCAAGGTTGTTACGTTATCAGGTGCTGGCATATTTTTTATTGCCGCAGATCTGTCTGGGTCTGGACGTCGTCCATGTTTGTTTATTATGTGTCCAAGATACTTAATCTCGCTCATACAAAAGTCACATTTACTCTCTTTTACTTTAAAGCCGAATTCTTGTATTCGAGTAAATACTTGTTTCAAATGTTCCTTATGTTCTTGTAGGGATTTGCTACTGACAACAATGTCGTCCAGGTATGCCGATGCGCACTCAATACCACTTAGCATGGTGTCCATCGCTTGCTGAAAAATGGCAGGCGCTACTTTGATGCCAAAGGGCAATCAGTTGTATTTGTATAATCCCTTATGCGTATTGATGCATAGTATTTTTGAGCAATTTTCCTCGACCGGTATTTGCAAATATGCATCGCTCAAGTCTATCTTGGAGAAGATATTACCACCATTTAACTTCGTGAATATTTCCTCTGGGCTTGGTAGAGGGTAATGGTGATCTTTTAATAGGGAGTTGACCCCGGTCGAAAAATCTGCGCACACTCTAACTTCGTCATTCTTTTTCTTTACGTATACGGTGGGGGCTGCCCACTCGTCGTGTTCTATTTTTGATCGAATTCCTGTCTGTTCCAATCTATCTAATTCTCTATTAATCTTTTCCAACCCAGCGAACGGAACGTTTCGCTTTTTTCTAAAAATTGGGCTGGCGTTTTCTTTAAGTTCAAACGAGGCCTTGAATTTATTACAGCGACCTAAGTTAGTCGTAAATGCTTCAGGAAATAATTCTTTTAAATCGTCTTTTATATTTACTGTTGTTGGAGAAGAACATTCCATTTTTTTACAGAATGTATTGATTGGCTTATCCCATAGTCCAAATTTCTCAATTAAATCTATTCCAAACAGATTTTCACTATTTTTCAGTACGGATATTTTTAATTTCTTCGTAATCCCTTTTAATTTTATCGGAAGGACAACTTCTCCTTCAAATTTTATACCACCACCAGTTACCGTCCGGGCTGATTTACTCGTTTTCATCATGGTTGGTTTTTTACCCAACTTTTTCCATGTATTCAGGTTTATAATAGAAATATCGGAGCCGGAATCGAGTTGTAACTTTATTGGTGTTTTAAATATTTCCACTTTTACGTATTTTCGCCGATCTTTGTCTAATTTTGTATTTGATTTTGTTTGCTGTACTCTCTTTCTGGTGTAATCTTTATATCTGCAGCAATCGCTTTTGTGTCCCACCTTCTTACAAATGTAGCATTTTTTCTTTTTATGAGGACAATCTGATTCCCAATGCTTTTCTGTACATCTCTTACAGTTATATCTAGGAAGAGGCTTGTTATATTCTGTCCTATATTTATGGTTATTAGGATTGTAATATCCCGTTCCATTTCGATTGCTTTTCTTTGTAAAGTTCTTGGTAGTGTGTATGGTTTTATAACTTTTCTTACATATGCTACTCCGGATTCTTCTATATTTTTGAATCCTTTTTTAGTGTAATGGCCCTTTCACAGTCCTCTGCTAGTTTCTGGAGGGTTAAATCTTGCTCAGATTCCAGCTTAGACAACACTCGTCTGCGTATTTCTGCATTTTTCGTGGAAACTAACCCTTGTGCGAAGATTAGACATTTAAAATCTTCTACCGTTAGTTCCGCAAGCTTAAAATTATCGCAGTTTTTATTGACAACTGATGCGTATGTCAAATAATCTTGGTTGTCCATCTTTCTTAGATTCATGCACAGCCATCTTTTATGAAAAAGAGATATATTTGGATTAAATAATTCTTTTAGTAATTTCACAGCTTCCATGAACGCTAATTCCGCAGTTTTTTTAGGTAATATGTAATCTATGAATTTGCTGTGTTCTGATGTACCCAATTTCCTGAGTAAGAGGCTCACTTTCTGGCTATTTGGCCAATTTTTGCAGTCCAGTTGAAAGACATCCTCGTATCTTGTATAGTATGCTTCAAAAGTTTTTCCTTCCTCCGGCACATAATTAAATGTGTCCATACTATTAAAGATAGTTGTATGGGAGAAATTAACACTGTCGACATTTTCTCGATTACTCTTTAGTAGTTCCAGTGTTTTAGCAAAACGTTCATTTTGTCTTTCCTCGCGGTCAGCTTGTGCCTGTAAAAATTGCATGAACATTTTTGATAAGTCTTCCATTTTTTTTTTTTTTTTTTTCGTGACGTTTTACTGTATTATCCGTTATCCAGTGACAACTTTAAAAAAAAAAATCCTTTCCTTGAGCTTTAATTTCTAGCTATGGTATTTCCTTTTAGTACCGCCGCCAAACAAATTATTAATTAAAAAAATCCTTTAGTTGTTGTTTTGCTAACGGGGAGCAGTAATTAGAATCCACTGGTGAACTTTTTTTTTTTTCGTAGGTTACTTCCTTGCTTTTCGTAATACGAGTCTGACCTGTCGTTTTGCGACAGAACAAAATCCGCTTTTCGTTTGCAAGTTGGTCCTTTAGTAATACAAAACAGATTTGTCGTTTAGCGACAAAACAAAAATTCACTTTTACATTTGTTTGCAAGTCGGATTCCCAGAAAACGGCGTAAATTGTCGCTTTTGCCACGTTCGAGTTTTTTTTTTTCACTTAAGTTAAAAACTTTTCTTTAGCGTAAAATCCGTTTGCTCGTCAACACTTTGCATTGTACTTTTTTTTTTAATAGTTCTTCGTCAAACTGTTATATTTGACGCTTCATATCTCGTCGCCAACTGTTGTGGTTGCAAGGTTGAACAATAATTAGTGAGGAATACAATGAAGACGCAAACAACAAGGAGAATGCAATAATAAGTGTATTAAAGAAAAGGTATAGTTACAGTATGTACAAATGAAGGTGTCGAGTCAGAGAGTCTTGGTGGGAGGACATGTACGCTCTTCGGCGTCACTTCCGGTGGCATTTAGGTAACACACACTAAGGCCAACCTAGGCTTGCCATTTATAGTGTAACGTTATTCGTATATGCAAATGAGTGGTTGCCACCACAACAATATATATATATATATATATATATATATATATTTACTAGAAGTGACCCGTGACCCGAAATGAATACCACTATTTATTCTACTTTGATTGTATTCAAAATTCTAGAAACTGTGACGTATCTCTTATGACATTCTTTTTGCATAACTAAAATATTAAGTCTCTTTACTTGTATATTGATTATTATTATTATATTATTATTATTATTATTATTATTATTATTATTATTATTATTATTATTATTATTTAGAAGTATTATTATTATTATTATTATTATTTAGAAGTATTATTATTTTTATTATTCTTAAATAGAAGTACAGAGAATTATTATTTTGACATCTAATTTACATACGTGTTGTTGGTGTGTACAGGCTCATCTATGTAAATTAGATGGCCTTGCTTCAAAGGAAAGTAATCCATTAAATGCTCACAGAGACATTTTAGAAATATTAGAAAGTTGTTGAATCAACATAGAATGAGATAGAGCGAAAGAAATTCATTGATAGCTAAAAGAGAGATGGCTGACAGTAAATTACAAATTACGGCGAATTAAAATGGATTTTTTTCACATATAACTTAGTCTCAGAACTAAATCATATTTACCATGTGTCTTGTATGGTTAATGTATATAGGAAAAAGCCTTAAGGTAACAAACTTTGCCAGACTCACATTTATGCTACTATTACTACCGTATAGTTTTTGAATAAATAATTGGTATATGGTGTATAAAAATATATATTTGTCTATATTTTTTGAATAAATAGCCAAATTATTCAAAGTAAAAGCTCGATGAATGTTAACATTTAACAACATGACATATAAATAAACAATATAAATAAACAATATAAATAAACAATATAAATAAACAATATAAATAAACAATATAAATAAACAATATAAATAAACAATATTACGATAAATTCTAGTGACCAAGTTTGTATTCATGTTTTTCTAAATCCAAAACATTCGGTGAATTTGACGGTCCGTTTCGCGTATACATAAACAACCAGGAATAGATATGTATATCCAGGATCTTTCATCTATGCAGCTCTTCAGAAGTTTAAAAATTGTTTCCAAGCAAACAAACGCAAAGCAGAAACCGAGAAAAACAATGAACAAGCAATTTATATTGAACTCAGTTCCTTTGAGGAAACCTGGACTTTTTCTATTGTTGTAAGGCGGCTTTTAAATTAAAAATATGAATAAAGATATGGTCGCTTGAATTCAGTGGAATATTGTTATATATATATCTATCTATCTAGATAGATAGATAGATATATATATAACAATATTCCACTGAATTCAAGCGACCATATCTTTATTCATATTTTTAATTTAAAAGCCGCCTTACAACAATAGAAAAAGTCCAGGTTTCCTCAAAGGAACTGAGTTCAATATAAATTGCTTGTTCATTGTTTTTCTCGGTTTCTGCTTTGCGTTTGTTTGCTTGGAAACAATTTTTAAACTTCTGAAGAGCTGCATAGATGAAAGATCCTGGATATACATATCTATCTATATATATATATATATATATATATATATATATATATATATATATAAAAACATGGGCATTTCCTTATAAACCTCGTAACATCAATGTAGATAAAGAGGATCTGGCTGCTGAAACCGGGCAGCGAAGGTATGTCTGAGCTTCGACTTCCCCGACAACCTTAACCAGTTGTTTGTTCAGTGATTGGCGAAAGAAAAGTAAACCATTCTAACCGCTAAAAAGTCGCCTCAAACGAGTTGCGAAATTGCAATGTTTATTCATTGATTAAATAAATAAGCGTACAGTCATGCTTTTCCTTTTTGCTTGTTGCATACAGGAAAAATACCAGGAGATAATGAAGCGTAGGTGTCTAAGAGTATGGTGTCACTACTCACATAAAGGACATCTCATATAATAGTTCGTCTTCAAATAACAATTTGTCATAAATCGTTTACAATAAATTTAAAATGTGTAGATTAACACCTGCAGCAAAATCACTCCTCTAAAAATAAGATTCAACTGTTTAGACAATTACGTGTGTACACCCTGAAAAGCTTTGCGGAAAGAAGAAAAAAAAATGCAATTAATATAGAATTTAGAGTAGGGGATCAGTTTCGTATATAAATTTAGCGTAAAGTGATCACCCATTTCCGAACAATTCTAATATTTTAAGATTTTTAACTATTTTTTTACAACTAAACCTAAGTCTGACTTGAAACCACATGTAATCACCTAAAAAATAGACCAACCTCTATCCAAAAAGTAACGAACAGGATTTATTTCCTATAGCCAATAAAAATGTGTTGGTTAACGCTAAAATGGCTTGTAAATGAGGAATCATTTTACGTTAAATTTACATGCAAAGCTGATCCCCCACTATAAATTCGAAAATTATTTTTTTTCTTTCCAACACGTTTTTCAACATGTTTACACGTAATCGTCTAAAAATATAGAACCTCATTTTCGGGTGGGTAGGCGATTTAGCTACAATAATACCCAATAAGTTTTGTTTTATAACCCAAAACCTTAAAGTATATAAACCCAAACCAATCGATTGTGGTACTATCGTGGTCCGGGGATGTTTCCCGTGTCCAATCTTCGTTTGAGGCACCATTATGACAAGATCCTGGTGCATTTTAATTGACTGAAAGCCTCATTAAACGAAACGTTGAATTGGTTTCGGAGAAAAAACGCGGGCGATATTCGATATTAAAAAAAATCCGTTGCAATTTCAATTTATCAAGTGTAACACAAGGGCACGCAATATGATGTCCAATTACTCGCTTACAATATGTATTGTGTTTTGACATTAAATAACCCCACAAAAAGGGTTGATATGACGGAAAACATAAATTAATCGAATCATTAAAGCGTTTATATAATGCGCAAAAGGAGCTGATATGCATTAAAAATATGTTTTTATGTTTTTAGATGACGATTGTGATTTTGGATTTTTTGGATTATTCGAACTACTGTTCTCGTCTTGGATGTTAATCTTCAAAACGTTTCGACCGATGTAACCTCTGACCCTCTTCATGTGTGTCTTGTCGAACTCGAGAATCTAGACGGAATTTAAAGCTGAACTTTTTATTTAATCCCAGAAGACTCACACTTCGAACTGAGTATTATTTATAAACTTTACACTTTAATTTGATAAAAATAGACACATCAAACTCGTTGGCTAAGCTATCTGGATTCTAAAAATGTCCGTAAAGTAGCTGTAACACTGGGCCCCAAATCTGAAGAATACGAGTTTGAACTGATGAAGAATATCTATTGGAACGCACATGGTCGTCGCAAAATTCAACGCATTAATATTCATCAACTTGAAAACTGAAAATAAACATAAATAAACTACTATAGAAATGTCTAAACAAACCAATAATAATTTGAATCAAATTAACATTAATTAAAGAGAATTTATGCATGCTTACCTCTTTTTCGCCTAATTTTCAGTTCAGAAGCAAATATTTCGTTGCTGTCGGCATGCTATTCGTTTTCAAAAATGACGGGATCGAGGTTGAACGTTCCGCTCGTTAACTAGTACCAGAAATAAGAGACATTTTGGTTATACGTCATCAACAATCAGTCTGACAGTGACTTTGTGGCTGGTGGGCTAAGGTGTGGTCCTGTTCAGTCTCAAGAGGCACCCCAGGTTTTACCTTCTCTTTGACAAGGGCTTAGTTTATCGCTAATCGCCCGAGGCGCCTCTACTAGGCAATGCCGACAGGATACTCAGGCATTATTTTAATGCCAAAGCACGATAATCCTAGTGCAATGGCTTTTCAACTTAACACTTGACCTTGTGTCTAACCTCCCGGAGAGGTAAATAAAATAAATTGAATGTCTCTTCCCTTGATTAATACCGGCAAATAGGCAAAACGGAATAACTCACACACATTTACAGTATTAACCTCGGCCTGCTTCATAAACGAATTGGGACCATTCGATTATCGAATGATCAAGATAGCAATATCATTCAATCGATTCAAACCGGTTCGTCTTGCACATTGCTCTCTAAAATAACAAAAGTTCGTAAAAGTCATTAAGACAACATTAATTAACGCTTGGATTAAAACGCATGAGACTAAAAACCGGACTAAACTTTGGATGCGCTAATAAATAATAAAGTTTGCTCTAAATTATTTAAAAAAAACACTTAATGATCTTTTTACGGATTGGCTATTTCGTCGGTCCTGGCAAAAATAAGGCGGCTGTATTTTTTATATTCCTCTGAGACCGGCAACATAACCCTAACCTTAACCCTGCGATCTTTATTTTGCAGAAACAGGTAGAACAACCTCTTCCTTATTTTTCATGCTAAATTATAAAATCGAAACCAGAATAAACAATTAAGAAAAAACAATTTCTTTCTATAGAATGAGACCAATATCGACCTGAATGTTTCCTATTGCTATTTACGGAACACACCGGAAATGACCGAGCCGTCGACGAAGAGTCAATTACTACCGACTGTACATGAAACAACTTTTTCACTTTTACCCTGCTTAAGTTTAGGGTCAATTAACTTTAGTTCTTTTTATTTCTTTTTTTTTTTCGGAATATTTTAAAAGTTTATTTATTTGAGGGCTAAAAATCTTCTTAAACCTAAACCTAAGTTCACCCTAAACCTAACCTAAATCTAACCTAACAAAACGGGTGCATTTCTGTTTGTATGTGTTGCAATTTGATGATTTTGCCATAAGGCAGTTTTTTTTTTTCAGCAGAATGCGATTAGTTCGTCAGGAAACTGAACAGCTGCTTCCACCGCCTTTAACTTCATTTTGATTTTGCTGTTGGATGCTTTATAAAATCGTCTGCTTATTTACATTCACATCGTAAACCATTTGTTTGTTCCGTAAATGGTAATCAAAAACATTCGGCCCCTCTTATCGAAGAACCAAAAGAACTTGTTCGCCACCCATCGAGTGGTCATCTCCTTTTTTTATTACAAGTTGACCTCTGACCCATACAATCTTTGACATTTTTTATTTTAGTCTTGACCATCCGATTTAGAACGGGAGAGGAGCGTGATTGACCTAGCGGATACCGTCGCGGCATACGAAATAGCTATTACTAGTTCAAATCATGTCGTATCTAATGTAGTAAAGGTATGAACGCATAGTATCACGACCCATTTATAAAATAGCTGCTTATATTCAGTTTATTGTACCGAAAATGCTGACTTACAACAGACAAACTAATTACTCAATGAATCGTTTACAATCAATATTATGGTTGTGCATTGACTAACCGTAAAAAGGCTGATATGCTGTAAAATATAGAAACTAAACCAATCAATGTTTATGAACTCGGCAAAGCCAGCGACAAAGGTCCGTTTGAAAAAGTGTCACGGGACAGGGATTCGTTTCCTGAAACCAATCACTGAAATAACAGCATAAATGAGTCATGAAACTGCATACCTCCGCCTGACCACGTAACGATGGGCCTTACTTCTCCATATTGTATGAAGTATTCCCGAAGTTATGCCATATAAACGTTAATAATTAAAGAAAGCCAACTATTTATTTGATCAAGCTGAAATTTTGAAAACGCCATGCAGCAGATTCATACAAGAAATTTGAAAAAATCGGAAATTGAAATTATTGATCAAAATTTTCACTATCCTGGTCATATTCATATAAGATGTGGGGTTCATGGGCTAAAATATGGGCCAAGTAGTGAGTCTATACGATAGAACAGAACCGAAGTTATCGCCAAAAATGTGACTTAAACTTTTTTGGTGACCTTGACCTTTAATCTAGATATCCCAAAATTTAGTTCTAAGACCATGGCCGATAAATTTAACCAAGTTTGATTATGGTTGATCAAGCGATGTGACGCTAGTCTGTACACAAATAAATAAACTCGATCGAAAATCATAACTTCCGCTTTGAGGGAGGTAATACATACATGATATAATACTTTTCGGGATTTTTTAGATGAAGTTTGATCATTTGTATTATTTGGATTATTCGAACTGTAGGGGCCCGTGTCGCTACGGATAAAGGCGTCGATAAACAATCAATTATAAGTGACCGTGTTCTTGAGCAAAGTGTAGCATTTGTTCCGATACTACATTTCATCTTTTCTGCCCTCGGTCAGTGAAGAAAAAATCCTTATAGACTGGTGCAACTTTTATTTATTGTCTCAATCGAGAATGCCTCTTTTGGGGCAGCTTTGTTTTCTCTACATTACAAACAGATTTTGTGTCAAACTCTGCCCTTGTGTGGATACAAGTAAATAGGAACACTCTTCTGATATTTACGACATGCGATACAAAAAATAACTTAATAATTAAATTACTGAAGACTTCTACCCGGTGATTACTGACGAAACGAAAATAAGCAACCCCTGTGGATTAAATAAAGGGTTCAATTCGAAATTCCGTACAGATTCCCGAGTTTTACAGAAAGATTCCAAAGTTTTAAAAGATTCATCCGGAGAAGGTCAGAGGTTAGATCGGCGAAACGCTGTGTAAACAACAACCAACATTAGAATAGTAATCCGAATCATCCAAATAATAACATTTATTTCAAGTCTTAAAACAGGGATTCAAATATCGAAAAAGCAGCATTTAAATTTTTTTTATTTTTATCGAGTGGTCATGTCTGCATTTCCTCATTATTTCGCTTTATTTAAAAGAAAATGCTGTTTTTAAATACTTCTTTCGAAGTTCAAGATGAAGTTTCCCAAGTTCGAAAAGATGCACCTAAATAAGCTCGAGGGTAACATCGGCCGAAACGTTATGAAATTGCAACCAACATGAGAATATGAGCCCGAATAATTCACCTAACACAATTTATATAACAGTTCGTCATCAGATAATCATTTATAATACATCGTTTACAGTAGACATTGTGTTTCGACGTTAAATTGTTCAGATAAAAAGGGTTGATATGCTGCAAAATAACAACTCTAATCCATCTAATTATGTCTGCTTGTCTTAAACTGCCTGTCTCTTTTTGTCTATTGGTTTCCTATCAAAATTAACCTAAACTTTTTCGGCATTATGATTGCCGCATAATTCAAATGAAAAAATATAAATCTATTTATAATGAAGATTTAATATCTGTCTGCTGAAGCCAAAACAATACTTTTACTTGTATTAATAATAGATGTTCGGTATGTGTCTAAACTATACTATTACTTCTATTAATAATGGACGCTTGGTATGTGGCTAAACAATGCTATTACTTCTATTAATAATAGAGGGTTTGTATATGTGTAAACTATGCCATTGCTTCTGTTAATAATGGATGTTTAGTATGTGTCTAAACAATACTATTACTTCATTAATAACACTGGGTAACAGCCAAATAAACGTCAGGGGTTTCTCAGATGATTTAGACTAATTTTGGTGTTCTTAGTCCGAATATCACATTGATTTTTCTCTATCAGGTCAACTTTGTGAGATACAGCCATAGGCCTACCTGACGAGCTATACATATGCTAATATCAGGGGTTTTGAGTTCAATCATATTTTTCTTGAAGAATATATCGAATTACAATGCACAGACACGAATAATATTATAAATAATTAATATATTTGTGTTTATCATAAATTTATGTGTATAAATATGTATAGAATTTATTCAATATTTAATATATTTTTGTGTCAGGTTTATAACGAGGGTTATACTTTAGCAAATTTGAGTCATTCTTCCCAAGTACTCCGTAGTGACAATATTGCCTCTTAGATTCTCTCTCATATTCTCATTACCTTAACATTCATTGCCTTTGCCTTAAATTAACTCATTGTGAGCTCAGTGTGTGTTTAGACATGGAAGTTGGTGCACGCCGGTTTTGTTATGCAGGTTCGTGTCTCTGAGAAAATAGTACAATTATGGCATATTCAGTGGCTATAAATCCTAGTACTAATTTATTAAATTTCTATGTTTCAGAATGAGCGTATTTAAAGAGCAGTAAACGGGAGATTCAGCTTATATTTGTTTATTTTCCTTTTTCGAATTCATCGGGTTTTTAGAACAATAAAGGGAATTCCACAATTAGCCAACCAAATCAATACCTGTCTCACCATTACTCCATAAGAATATATGAATAAAATATAATTCAAAATTTACTTAATTATCACTTAGCAAATCAAATTGATTCTAAATTTCATTGTTTGACACTCAGCTGCATCTTTCTTTTTTCTTTCAGTTTATTGTGATGGCTTCGGCGCGACGGTCATGCAGGAATAATCCTGACGTGTTCTGCTACATCTGCGAAGAATACACGCTGTCAGGGGACAGGAACAACATCACAATATTTGTGAAACGCGCCTACGTGGCTTACTTTAAAGTCAAGCTAGGTGACCAAGATAAGTCCTGGGCACCGCACACGGTGTGCAAGACGTGCATGGAATACCTCCGGCGGTGGACGAAGGGAGCGAAAACTTCACTGAAGTTTGGGATTCCGATGGTTTGGAGGGAGCCGTTTGACCATGCATCGGATTGTTACTTCTGCGCCATCAATACCACTGGCATCAACAGGAAGAATCGGCACAGCCTCCAGTACCCCGACCTTCCATCTGCCCGCCGTCCAGTGGCTCACTGCGAAGAAATTCTTGTACCAGCGTTCACACAGCTTCCCGACTGCGACGACGAGGCCACCACTACAGACGAGCAAAGATATACAGAAGAGTTCGAGTATGAAGCACAAGATGGTCCACAGCTCTTTTCACAATGTGAGCTTAATGATCTGGTTCGGGATCTCAGCTTGTCGAAGACTTCCTCCGAGCTTTTGGCCTCCAGACTCAAAGAGAAAAATCTACTTGGCAAGGACGCGCGTATCACTTTCTTTCGTAGAAGGCATGAGGACTACATGGGCTACTTCTGCCAGGAGGAAGACCTCGTGTACTGCCGAGATATCGCCGGTCTTCTTGTTAAACTTGGCGCTCCTCAATACGATCCGAGAGATTGACGACTCTTCATTGACAGCTGCAGACGCTCTTTGAAGTGTGTGCTCCTCCACAACGAGAACCAGTTCGCCTCAATCCCTCTTGCGCACTCTACAACTCTCAAAGAGAAATATAAAGCAGTGAAGTACGTGCTCGACAAAATCCAATATGAGCAGCACAAATGGGTCATTTACGTCGACTTAAAGATGGTGAACTTTCTACTTGGTCAGAAGTCCGGGTTCACGAAGTACCCATGCTTTATATGTATGTGGGATAGTCGAGACAGACCCCAGCACTATGTAAAGAAAGAGTGGCCGGCGCGAAAGCAGTTAGTACCTGGGGCTAGAAACATCATAAACGAACCTCTTGTTGACCGGGAGAAGATATTGATCCCACCGCTACACATGAAGCTTGGGTTAATGAAACAGTTCACGCGCGCTCTGGACAAGGATGGGAGGTGCTTCAACTACCTGTGCCGAGCCTTTCCTCGACTGACCACTGAGAAGCTGAAGGCCGGCATTTTCGATGGTCCACAGATACGGAAGCTCATAAAGGACACAGAGTTCCAAAACTCCATGAACACCCTAGAGTGCGTCACGTGGAAATCGTTTGTGCAGGTGGTGAACAACTTCCTGGGGAACACGAAGGCAGCAAACCACGCCAGACTCACCAGCAGCATGATAGAGGCCTTCCAAAAACTCGTGTGTTTGCTGAGTATAAAGATGCACTTCCTGTTCTCACACATGGAGAAGTTTCCTGAAAACCTTGGGGCGATGAGCGACGAGCAGGGAGAAAGGTTCCATCAGGACATGCGCCAAATGGAGGAGAGGTACCAGGGGAGGTGGGACACAGTCATGATGACGGACTACTGCTGGTCGCTGAAGAGAGACAACCAAGCAGCTGCTCACACACGGGAATCGAAGAAACGCCGATTTATGCCGTGAATTCTGAACTTATGTGTCATGTAATGCTCATACTTATACTAATATTATGATAATTATGCTTATCAAATTTGATGGACTAAATAAAAACTGAATGAATTTGGATACATTGACTTTTATTTGTTGAGGAAAACGGAAAAAATCGTCAGGGGTTTCTCAGCTGATAATCCGCAGAAATTTTTTTTTTTACGAAAAATCGATTTTTTTCTGAAGCAAAAGAAACTGACCTGAGTGAGCAAAACCTAGGTCATTTTCGGACTAAGAGCATCAAAATTAGTCTAATTCATCTAGAAAACCCAGAACGATTTTCAAAACATATTTTTTGTTACCCAGTGTAATTGATGTTTGGTATGTCTCTACATTATATTGTTACTTCTGTTAATTATGGGTGTTTAGTATGTATCTAAACTTAACTATAACTTCTAGTAATAATTGACGTTCGGTATGTCTCTAAACTATACTGTTACTTCTATTAATGATGTGTTTGGTATTTGTCTAAACTATACCATTACTTCTATTAATAATGGATGTTAAGTATTTTTCTAAACTATACTATTACTTCTAATAATAATAGATGTTTGGTATTTGTCTAAACTATACTATTACTTCTATTAATAATAGATGTTTGCTATTTGTCTAAACTATACTATAACTTCTATTAATAATTGCTGTTTAGTATTTGTCTAAACTATACTATTACTTCTATTAATAATGAATGTTTGGTATTTGTCTACACGATACCATTACTTCTATTAATAATGGATGTTGTCTATTTCTCTGAACTATACTATTACTTCTATTAATAATAGACGGTTTATATTTGTCTATACTATACTATTACTCCGATTAACAATAGATGTGTTGTATTTGTCTAAACTATACTATTACTTCTATTTATAATAAATGTTTGGTATTTGTCTAAACCATACTATTACTTCTATTAAAAATGGATGTTTGGTATTTGTCTAAACTATACCATTAATTCTATGTATAATGGATGTTTGGTATTTTTCTACATTATACCATTACTTCTATTAATAATGGATGTTTGGTATTTGCCTAAACTATACTATTACTTCTATTAAAAATAGATGTTTGGTATTTCACTAAACAATACATTTACTTCTATTTATAATAGATGTTTTGTATTTGTAAAAACTATACCATTACTTTCATTAATAATGGATGTTTGATATTTGTCTACACTATACTATTACTTCTATTAAGAATTGATGTTTGGTATTTGTCTAAACTATACTAGTACTTCTATAAATAATAGATTTTTGGTATTTGTCTACACTATATAATCACTTCTATCAATAATTGATGTTGGGAAGTTGTCAAAAACTATACCATTACTTCTATTAATAATGGAGATTTAGTGTTTGTCTAAACTATACCATTATTTCTATTAATAATTTATGTTTGGTATTAGTCTAAACTATACCATTAATTCTATTAATAATGGATGTTTTGTATTTGTCTACACTATACAATTACTTCTATTAATACAGGATTTAAACTATACCATTACTTCTACTAATAATAAATGTTTGGTATTTGCAAAAACTATACTATAACTTCTATAAATAATGGATGTTTTGTATTTGTCTAAACTATACTATTAGTTTCATTAATAATAGACGTTTGGTATTTGTCTAAACTATACTATAACTTCTATTAAAAAAAGATGTTTGGTATTTGTCTTAACTATACTATTATTCTATTAATAATGGATGTTTGGTTTTTGTCTAAACTATACAATTACTTCTATCAATAATGGATGTTTGGTATTTGTCTAAACTACACTATTGTTTCTTTCAATAATTGATGTTTTGTATTTGTCTAAACTATACTATATCTTCTATTATTAGTGGATGTTTGGAATTTGTCTTAACTGTACTATTACTTCTATTAATAATGGATGTTTTTTATTTGTCTAAACAATACCATTACTCCTATTAATAATGGATGTTAGGTATTTGTCTAAACTATACCATTACTTCTACTAATAATAAATGTGTGGTATTTGCCTAAACAATACTATTACTTCTATTTATAATGGATGGTTAGTATTTGTCTAAACTATACCATTACTTTCATTTATAATTGATGTTTGGTATTTGTCTAAACTATAATATTACTTCTATTAATAATAGATGTTTGGTATTTGTCTTGACTATACCATTACTTCTATAAATAATTGATGTTTGGTATTTGTCAAAACTATACCACACCTTCTATTAATAATGGATGTTTTGTATTGGTCTTAACTATACCATTGCTTCTATTAATAATGGATGTTTGGTATTACTCTAAACTATTCCATTACTTCTATAAATTGTAGATGGTGTGTATTTGTCTACACTATACTATTGCTTCTATTAATAATCGATGTTTGGTATTTGTCTACACTATACTATTACTTCTATTAATAATGAATGTTAGGTATTTCTCTAAACAATACTTTTACTGCTATTAATAATAGATGATTGGTATTTGTCATAACTATACCATTATATTCATTAATATTCGATGTTTGGTATTTCTCTCAACTATGCTACTACTTCTATTAATAATAGATGTTTGGTATTTGTCTAAACTATACTATAACTTCTATTAATAATGGATGTTTGGTATTTGTCTCAACTATACTCATAATTCTATTAATAATACACGGTTTGTATTTGTCCTCAACTATACTATTACTTCTATTAATAATGGAGGTTTTGTATTTGTCTAAACTATACAATTACTTCTATTAATAATGGATGTTTGGTATTTGTCTAAACTATACAATTAATTCTACTAATAATAGATGTGTTGTATTTGTCTAAATTATACTATTATTTCTATCAATAATGGATGTTTTGTATTTGTCTACAATATATAATTACTTCTATTAATACAGGACTTTTGGTATTTGTCTAAACTATACTATTACTTCTATTAATAATGGATGTTTGGTATTTGTCTAAACTATACTATTACTTCTATTAATAATAGATATTTTGTATTTTCACAACAATTATCATATTACTTGTATTAATAATGGATGTTTGGTATTTGTCTAAACTATAAAATTACTTCTATCAATAATGGATGTGTGGTATTCGTCTAAACTATACCATTACTTCTATCTATGATAGATGTTTGGTATTTGTCTGAACTATACTATTACTTCTATTAATAATACACGGTTTTTATTTGTCTAAACAATACCATTACTTCTATTAATGATAGATGTTTTATATTTGTTTAAACTATACTTCTATTAATAATGGATGTTTCGTATTTGTCTAAACTATATTATTACTTCTATTAATAATGGATGTTTGGTATTTGTCTAAACTATACTATTACTTCTATTAATAATGGATGTTTGGTATTTGTCTAAACTATACCATTACTTCTACTAATAATTGATGTTTGGTATTTTCCTAAACTATACTATTATTTCTATTAATAATGGATTGTTGGCATTTTTCTAAACTATACTAGTACTTCTATTAATAATGGATGTTGGGTATTTGTCTACACTATGCCATTACTTCTATTAATAATAGAAGTTTGGTATTTGTCTACACTGTACTATTACTTCTATTCATAATAGATGTTAGGTATTTCTCTAAACAATACCATTACTTCCATTAATAATGGATGTTTTGTATTTGTGAAAACTATATTAATGATATAGTTTTCACAAATAAATAATACATTTTTGGTATTTGTCTAAACTATACCATTACTTTCATTAATAATAGATTTTTGGTATTTGTTTAAACTATACTATCACTTCTATTAATAATAGATGTTTGGTATTTGTCTAAACTATTCTGCTACTTATATTAATAATGGATGTTTTGTATTTGTCTAAATTATACTATTATTGCTATCAATAATTGATGTTTTGTATTTGTGTAAACAATACTATTACTTCTATTAATAATGGTGGTTTGGTATTCGTCTAAACTATTCTATTACTTCTATTAATAATAGATGTTTTGTTTTTGTCTTAACTATACTATTACTTCTATTAATAATGGATGTTAGGTATTTGTCTAAACTATACCATTACTTCTATTAATAATGGATGTGCTGTTATTGTCTAAACTATACTATTACTTCTATTAATAATAGATGGTTTGTATTTGTCTAAACTATACAATATCTTCAATTAATAATTGATGTTAGGTATTTGTCTAAACAATACTATTACTTCTATTAATAATGGATGTTTGGTATTTGTCTAAATTATACTATTACTTCTGTTTATAATGGACGTTTGGTATTTGTCTAAACTATACAATTACTTCTATTAATAATGGATATTGTGTATTTGTCTACACTATACTATTGCTTTTATTAATAATGGATGTTAGGTATTTGTCTAAACTAGACCATTACTTCTATTAATAATGGATGTTTGGTATTTGTCTAAACTATACCATTACTTCTATTAATAATGGATGTTTGGTATTTGTCTAAACTATAATATTACTTCTATTAATAATAGATGTTTGGTATTTGTCTAAACTATAATATCTCTTATATTAATCATGGATGTTTGGTATTTGTCTATACTATACTAGGACTTCTATTGATAATAGATCTGTGGTATTTGTCTAAACTATACCATTTCTTCTATTTATAATGGATGTTTGCTATTTTTCTTTACTATACTATTATTTTTATCAATAATGGATGTTTAGCATTTGTCTAAACTATACTATTACTTTTATTATAATGGCTGTTTATTATTTGTCTAAACTATACTATTACTTTTATTAATAATGGATGTTTGGTATTTGTCTTTAACTATACTATTATATCTATTAATAATAGACGATTTGTATTTGTCCAAACTATTCTATTACTTCTATTAATAATGGATGTTTTGTATTTGTCTTAACTATACTATTACTTCTATTCATAATGGATGTTTGGTATTGGTATAAACAATACCATTTCTTTCTATTAATATTTGATGTTAGGTATTTGTCTAAACAATACTATTACTTCTATTAATAATGGATGTTAGGTGTTTGTCTAAACTATACCATTACTTCTATCAATAATGGATTGTTGGTGTTTGTCTTAACCATACTATTACTTCTATTAATAATGGATGTTTGGCATTTGTCAGAACTATACAATAGCTTCTATTAAATGTACTAGTGTATACTTTTTTAATGCTCAATTAAGTTTACAATATTATTTCAGACTTATGTATATCTTGCATTGCTCAATTCCAGGAGTGGAGGTAAGTTTAATATCTGTTATATTGTAATAATATTATCCTCCTTGGCATTATTCGCTCCTTTTGGGGGAGTTGTGTAGTATCTACTTTGTTGTCATGATACTATTGATTCATTATTTCATTCTTTTTCATGGGTAGGGGGTAGTATTGTATCATCTCTGTTGTCATGAGTTCATCCTTCCATTTGCGGGAGGTAGTATAGTACATATACTTCTATTATTGCTCATTATGATACCATTCTATGAGGCTAGCAAAAATATGTGATTGGAAGGAACAGATTTTTGCTAGTACTTTTAATGTTTTAAAAATCTAAATTTAATATTTGATTCTAAAGTCATTGACTCTAGATTATTTATGGCGTTTATATTTTCATACGCAAGTCGTTTATACTGTTTTATGACATATCAAGCATCTTCATTCGCAATTCGTTTATTCTGTTTCACGGCATATCAACCATCTTCATTCGCTATTCACCACTGATGCAGTTTTGTGTTATATACATGACAGAGAAGAAGAAGAAGAAGAAGAAGAAGAAGAAGAAGAAGAAGAAGAAGAAGAAAAAAAATTATGAACCGCTAGAGATTCTATTAAAAGAAAAAAATAATCTATTTAATAAGTTGTTTTTGTTTTTTGTTTCTTTCAGGATAAAAGTTTAAAATTAATCTACAAATTAAATAAAAAACCACCAAAGTGTATCAGATCAATTTCGTCCTTTTTTATAATCACTGCCATATGCAGACTAATTAATACGCAAGTATTTGTCTCTTCAGCCAGTTGAACCAACTCAATCGGGGACCCTTCCCACGTACTACCTTCCTCTTTTTAAGAGAACTATTTTTCCGTGCGCAACTGTTCGTGGAAAGTTGGCGTATTTATTCTCACAGTGATCAATCTCTTGGGGATTCCAGCAGACATCAATCGGCTTACGAGCCATGTGATAGCATGTCGGTCGAATCTCCCACCGAAATGAAACTTGTGAAATGACCAGGTCAGGCGAAGCGAGGTTAGTTGTGTGGGTATCGCTCTCTACCCTGGTTCCCTCGCTGTGGTGTGTCGGTTGGTTTGCGGAGAGGAGAAACCCGGCGGTAGGATAAAGGAAGAGAGGAATTATTAGTGGTTTTGCGTGGGAAGATAAGACGTGAAGAGGCAAAGTGGGGACGTTGAATCGAAGAAGAAGAAGAAGAAGAAGAAGAAGAAGAAGAAGAAGAAGAAGAAGAAGAAGAAGAAGAAGAAGAAAAAGAAAAGTAAAAAGAGGAATTGAATGCACTAGTGTAAGTACACGAGAGTAAATTAATTAAGAAAAGAAGAAAGAAAGAAAAAGAAACAAAGAGAAACAAATAGAGAAGAAAAAATAAAAGCAAGAGGGGGAAGAGAAAGAAAATACAAAGAAGGAGGCGGAAGAGGAGGAGGAGAAGAAGAAAGACGAGCAGGATTAGGAGGAAGAGGTAAAATGAGAAGAAGGAAGAGTAGGGGGTAGAGACGAAGACAAAAAAGAAGAAGACGAAAAAGAAGAAGAGGAAGAAGGAGATATAGCTGTAAAGTATTAGTAAAAAAGCTGCATTAAAAAAGCAAAAATATTTCTTTTATTCCTGAATTGAATTCCATAAATGTGTAATTAATTTATGAAACGCCAATTTGTTTTGAAATGGAAACACGACCAAAGTTCTTGGAATCTTTTGATGGAAATTTAGACAATTTATTAAAAGAATATCCAAATTGATTGCCGAATGTTTCATGCCACAAACACCCACTCACATGTAAACACATATGTAAATTACTGTCTGACTTTACCGACTCGCTATCGCTTCATAAGGTTCACTACTTCAAATACTTGACACATTATTTTAAAATAATAAGCATGTCATTCATAACTTTGTTGTAAATACGAAACAAAATATTTCTTATGTATCCATATAGATAAATAAACATTAACATTTTGGTAATTTATTTATCTTTTGAATGTGACTGTTAAGAAAGGTAAAGAAAGAAAAAATCAATTTGAATTTTCACTTACAATTTAGAAATTGGTCGCAACTTGTTGAAAATAAAGCCGGTCATTCTAAAGAAAGGAACATTTGAACACAAATGCTAAATAGTTATGATAAAATAATATTGCGAAACAGAATTATTTATTATATTAAAATCCAAACAATCATTGAATTTAAAAAAGCAATAACTAGTAATAGTTCATTAATAAAATATCCTTTTTCAAAACCAATATATAAATCAGCTAACCTTGCGACCGATATTGCATATACAAAAGCAGTATGTAAAAAAAGGTGGTGCGTCAATTCTGTAGACTTTCCTTGAAATAGCGTGCTTCGATGTTACAGTTACTGCGAGAAACGTGACCAACTTCTGCATTTATTCATTTCGAAGTAAATAATTGATGTTCAATCTGACAATATGTTTTCAGTAAACGTTATTTAACTTCTGTTGTTAAGGATATACGTGTTTTGTTTCTGCCCATTCCTACAATATATTTTTCTGATATACAAAATATAAACACGTACGAAAAGGCTTCATCAATGTATATTCACCACAATCATTTCCTTTTGGTCTGACTGAAAAAAAAGAAAAATGAATATATAAATGAAACCAATCCGATTGCATTTTGATTTCCTTCGGACTGATTGTGGCGAATGTACACTAATGAAGCCTTTTCGTAAGTGTTTATGATATTTTGTATATCAGAAAAATATACTTTCAGAATGAACAGAAACTTATAATAAAGTTTTGTTGGATGAATTTTGGAGTGTTTTCTGAATAATTATTATTATATTATGATTATTACATTATGATTATTATATTATGATTATTACATTATGAGCTCTAGTCGTATTATACATTATTTTTGTGAACTTTAAGAAATTTATTGTTGACATCCGTCTGTCTGAGGAGACAATGGAGTTCTGCGCCTCAGATCAGTCCGTTGCCGAATTGCAGCGTCTGCTGTGACTGTGCAAGCCTATTCTGGATCAACAGACTCTGTTGCAGTTGCCATAGATGTAAGTGGTTTCTGGTTGCGAGAGCTCTGTAGAAGCCCTCTGTCGTCTGTGCTCTCTCCTATTCCTCCGCTGCTGGTCTCTCCTCTCCTCACTCCTCAGTCAGCATGTCTTTACAGGTCTTCTGCAGCGACTGGTATCCCCAGCGACGGACTCCCAGCCTATCAACTCGATGTCACCTGTCCTCATGGCTTACTTGCAGACATCCTTGTAGCGTAGGACAGGTTTTCCTGGTTGTCTGGAGCCGGTTACATGCTCGCCATAAAGAATATTATTTGGGATCCTCTTATCGTCTATTTGCCTGGCATGGACAACCCACCGGAGTCGTCGTTGGGTGAGTAGAGCGAACATGCTCGGGATGTTCGCCTGATCAAGGACGCTCTTGTTTGAGATGTGGTCCAGCCAGGTGATTCCTAAGATTCTTCTGTTTTTTTTTCATGTAGAAAGATGTTTAGTCTGTCCTCTTGGCGTAAGTAGAGTGCCCAAGATTCACTACTGTAGAGCAGCGTGCTGAGCAGGCAGGCACGGCACATCTTCATCTTGGTATTAGTGGTCAGCATCTTATTATTGCAGACTCTCTTCGTCAAACGAGACATGGCTGTTGTTGCCTTGCCGATACGTTTATGGAGTTCTGCACCCAGATGGAGATGGTGGAGCCGAGGTATATGAAGTCCTCGATAACCACAAGGGTGTAGTTGCAAATGGTGATGTTTGGGATACTTCTTACATCTAGGCTGAGGATGTAAGTCTTTTTTAGGCTGATGGTCATGCCAAACTCTTTGTATGCGTGCGCGAAGCAGTTGATGAGTCGCTGCAATGCCTCTTCAGAGTGTGCCGTCACTGCTACATTATCAGCGAAGAGCATCTTGCGTATAAGTACTTTCCGCATTTTGGTCTAAGCTCGAAGGCGGGCAAGATTGAAGAGGCTGCCACTGCTTCTGGTATGGAGGTACACTCCATCCTTCGACTTGTTAAACAATTAGGACAACGGCAGAGAGAAGAAAATACCAAAGAGTGTCGAGACGAGTACGCACTACTGTTTCACCCCACTCTTGATTGGGAAAGGTTCTGGAGAAGAGCCATCGTACTGTACGGTGCCCTGCATGTCCGCGTGAAAAGATGTGATAATTTTCAGTAGTCTGGAGGACATCCAATCTTCTGCAACAGAGTGAAAAGTCCCTATTCTGCTGACAATAGTCAAAGGCCTTGGTTAGATCGATGAAGGCGATATATAGTGGTTGTCTCTGTTCATGGCATTTTTCCTGGAGCTGTCGTAGGGAAAAGATCATGTCGACAATTGATATTCTTGCTCTAACCCCACACTGTGCCCCTGGGTATACACGCTCAGTAAGTAACTGCAGCCTGTTGAAGACGGCCCGGGTGAAGACCTTCCCTACAACACTTAGGATGTATATTTCACTGGTATATTTGTACAAACTGATGATACTTGCGTCACACATCTCATGGGGGGGGGCAGTTTCTTTTTCCCAGCATGTCTGTAGTAGCTGGTGCAGGTAGTAGAAGAGGGCTGTCTTCTTTCCCAGCTTGGTGATTTCAGGTGGGATGCCATCTTTTCCTGCATCTTTGCCACAGGAAGTCGATGGCCTGGTTTAGTTTTGTTACAGAAGAGGAAACGTCTAGCTCTTCTTTAACACGCAAGTTGACGGTGCTCTCGGCGACTGTGTCCGTGACAGCGTTTTTTACCGCGTAAAGTTTCTGGTAGTGTTGGGCCAACCTCTCCATCTGTCTCCAGTGGTCTAATATTTTGTCACCGGCAGTTAATATCAGGGATACGATATTGTTTATTGTTGGGCCAATGGCCTTCTTCAAGCCTCCGTACATGCCACGAATGTCGCGGCAGTCAGCAGAGAGCTAGATACTCTCATAGAAGTTTAGCCAGTAATCATTGGCACAGCACCGAACGATCCGTTGAGCGTCGTTCCTGATTTTCCTGAGTGCAATGACTGTCATCTAAGAAGGCTTTCTTCTTTCAGGAGAAATTGATATATATATATATATATATATTAGACATAAGTCTGTATGTCTAATGGACTTATAATATTTTATCTAAACTGTCAGTCAATAGATAGGAACATTTTATTATTTTAATTATTATGGAATAGAAATACAAAAAAGGAAAATGCTTCAAGGTCATGAAGTGCAACGCCCCCCCCCACACACACACAAATCTTTGTTTTCTATTTCCAAACGCCACGTGAGTGAATCTTAGATAAATATCTTCGCCAATGACACGAGTAGGCCTGATAGTCAGCGAAACAACAAATGCTAACGAAAATGCGAGATGAAAGCCTCATTCGTCAGTGTCAACCGATCCAGTCATTGAATTTAATCGAAACAGACAAGCGACAACGGATTCATCTGATGTCAGCACAGATAAATGAACGTTCACAAACAGACACATGTGTAGAATTGGTTAGTAAAAACATGGTTACGTATCTGTGGAATATCTAAGCACTATTACATATGTTTCGTTTAATAGCAGAGTATTCAGACACTTAAATCACACACACAAATATATCTTCGGTATATATTACATACAATGTGTATCTGCATATATAAAAGGCAATGTTTGTTATTATAGAAGTATATATCTTAACAGAAAATTCAAAGAAGTGTCAATAAAGGTTACATTTTTCACAGAATCTAAAAACGACAGAATTGAAATTTTTCTTCGATTTCATCTGGGGTAACTAGAGGCAATTATCGGTTAGGTACATTTAATAACTGAAATAAATTAGAATGTAAAGAAACGAAATTCATTTTTTAAATATATATTTTTGTTTCCTGAAACAAAAAATACATTATTTAAAGCTATTTGCTGTTTGACATATGCCAACAAGTAGTTGATTAGAAAACACTATCCCGCTAACAGTTATTTTTATTATTTGAAATAATATTGTAAATGTTATTCTAAGATTTTATTTCATGGCAAACATTGTAAATATGACTATATTTAAAATTCTTTCCAACTAGTAGTTTCCACAGGAAAAAAAAGCTGAGTTAATATCGTTTATATATATATATATATATATATATATATATATATATATTTATTTATATATTTATTTATTTTATACGTACATAAAAGTAATTCATGGACCGTGTTTCTGGCTCACAGCCGTCATCAGCATGGCTAACTTAGACAGAAGTCGAACCTACGATATTGATGTATGTAGTCCAGTGTTCTACCACTGGACCAAGACGCTCCGTCCAGAAATGTGTACGATTTTTATCACCTAAATATTTACTGTATTTTTATGTAATTACTTTTATTGGTGATTGTAGCGTTCGTTGTTATTTTGCTTACTATTATTTCGATTGTCTCACTTTCCTAAGTGATTTCCTAACTTAGCCATGCTGATGACAGCTGTGAGCCAGAAACACGTGTCCATGGATTACTTTTATGTACGTATAAAATAAATAAAAATATATATTAAAAATACATTAAATATTTAGGTGATAAAAATTGTACACATTTCTAGACGGAGCGTCTTGGTCCAGTGGTAGAACGCTGGACTACAGACATTAATATCGAAGGTTCGATCTCTGTCTAAGTTAGCCATGCTTATAACGGTTGTGAGCCAGAAACACGTGTCCATGGATTACTTTCATGTACGTATAAAAATTAATATATATATATATATATATATATATATATATATATATATATATATATATATATATAGACAGATAGATATACAATATTAATTTCAATTATATATATATATATATATATATATATATATATATATATATATATATAGTAAAGTAGGTGGTGTCATTATTCGGAAACAACTTATTCGTACTTAAACCATGTTTTCGTAATAGCCAGTTTAATCAATCGTGAACATAATTATT
>OY744548.1:41160125-41225125 GCA_963556195.1 Sepiola atlantica
AGCTCGGAATCTCCACATCAGTCACCCCCCCCCCACCACCACCACCACCACCTCCGGAAAAGAAAATATCGCTTTAAAGAGTATCAAATAATAACTATGAGATAATAGCGCGTAAAAAAATACTTCATACTTCGTCAGATTTCCATCATTCCCGCCAAATTGAAGGTGACCCTCGCTTAATCATTAATTCCTCAGAGCAAAGACGCGACGAAATGACGAAGACGCCGACTATAATGATGTCGATGATATGCGTAGTAGCAATGGCGCTTCTCCAACTGATCTTATATATATATATATATATATATATATATATATATATATATATATATATATATGTAAAAATAAAAATGGAATAAAGAATAAGCAATTCAACAACTAACAAAAATAAACTCAAAAACTCATGTTGTAAAGTTCCACCGAGATATTTCGGTCGTAGATACGACCATTTTCGATCAGTTAATAAACTTTATTGCAAAACGGAAAAGTTTTCAAATTCATACAGAGAATGCGATTGCAAGAAAATGTCACGTGCATTATATATATATAACTTATTTGTAATATAATAGCAAGAAAAATCCCAACAGAGTGCTCGATTAATTGAGAATTAAAGTTAAAAATTAAGAGCGTAATATTTATTTATTTTGGTACAGAAAAATAAATACAACATTTGTACCGTCGGTTTCAAGCACAGAAGGGATTAGCCATCCGGTTCTCTTCAGCTTCTGCTGTCATCTGGATGGCTAAGTCCTTCTGTGCTTGAAACCGACGGCACGAATGTTGTACTAATATTTACTGTACCAAAATAAATTATATATATATATATATATATATATATATATATATATATTCACCCCAAACAAGGCACACTATCACTGAGACGTAAGGGGCTACTATGAATTAGTGGCGAAGTTCATAGAATCATTTTACAGAGGGAGTTGTGGAGCGAGATGCTTGTTCACGTTACATGTACATTTCTACATGTTGGTACAGTCGGGAAAAAAGGAGCAGGGCGGGAATTCCAAAGGCAAGCGGTTCGAGGAAATAGACTACTGAAGTGGAAAGCCTTCTGGTATATTGAGACCTCCACAGTGAAGGGTGTGATTTTGCTGCTTGACAGGTTGGTCGGTGTGTTTACGTTGAGAGGGCATACATGCTGCAAGTTCGTCGGAACACATTCTGTTGTTTAAGTAGTAGTAAAATAAGTGCATGGATGCAACATTGCAGCGATGACACATGGGGCTGCAGCTTGGTAGACAGTGTGGGACCTTGGCAAAAGTTACCATGTAAATGTCCACCAGTCCGACACCGTATCTCTTCAAAACTGCTTGAAAAAATATATAGCATTTTATGTAGATGCATCTACGATTTCCGCCAATGGTTTTAGCCATATTATTCTTGCAAAGTTTTGATATGATTTTAAGGCTGTTTAAAGTCAGGAGGTCTTTTCTATATTTTCGAAATGTTGCTAGTAAAATGGCTTCCTGCTTTGAATCACAAGCCGACTATCGTCGTGTGGATGACAAACCTTGGATGTTTTTTAAATTTTTTTATTGAAAATAACTTCTCTCAAGAATTAATGACAAGACCAAAGGTAATAAAGATGGCAAAGATTATAAAAATAAAGATGATGATGATGATGATGATGATGATGATGATGATGATGATGATGATGATGATGATGATGATGGGGAGAATGAGGATGGCAATGATGATGACATTGATGATGACGGTAAAAACAGCAGCAGAGCCATTTATCTAATCAAACATCGCCGATTAGAAAATTATTAGTTTTGAAAATGATGAAACTATTTCGTAAAGCAAAAACGTCGAGTAAAACGGCACTCGTAAAGCAGCAATTTCGAGAAATTAAAGACTGCAGAATATAAATTGTGACATCAATAACTTTAAATTCAGTTTTTTAACAAGAAAAGTTAACGACTTAGAAATACTACGATATCATCATATTATAAAGGAGATTTAGTGTCTGTATTTTTGTTACTAAAACTCAAAATGCGACCTGAAAAGAAATCGCAGGAAGACTCAGCGTTGTCTAGGATTGAATAAGTAAACCTATGTTCTTTCTCGCTCCGTCTGAGATACGATATTGACTTTGTATTCTTTTTTTGTACATTTTATAATACCATATTGACTTTGTATTCTTTTTTTGTACATTTTATAATACCATATTGACTTTGTATTCTTTTTTTGTACATTTTATAATACCATATTGACTTTGTATTCTTTTTTTGTACATTTTATAATACCATATTGACTTTGTATTCTTTTTTTGTACATTTTATAATACCATATTGACTTTGTATTCTTTTTTTGTACATTTTATAATACCATATTGACTTTGTATTCTTTTTTTGTACATTTTATAATACCATATTGACTTTGTATTCTTTTTTTGTACATTTTATAATACCATATTGACTTTGTATTCTTTTTTTGTACATTTTATAATACTATATTGACTTTGTATTCTTTTTTTGTACATTTTATAATACCATATTGACTTTGTATTCTTTTTTTGTACATTTTATAATACCATATTGACTTTGTATTCTTTTTTTGTACATTTTATAATACCATATTGACTTTGTATTCTTTTTTTTGTACATTTTATAATATTCAATTTTCGAATGAGGCCAAAGGATGTACTAGATTAGGTGGCAGTGACACTTATTGAAATAAATATCGGTGAATTTATAGTGGTGCATCACTCTTATGGAACACCCGGCGTTTCCTGACAATAAATGAAGACCCTTGTTCACTCCTGCTCCAACCCCGAACCCCGAACCCCGAATTAATATTTCTATTCTATTTTTTTTTAATTCTATAAGTTTTATGTCATAAATAACAAAAATAAAAAAATAAATAAAATAAAATGTCGCATTTCCCGTTTATGGATGTCACGTGACACAATAATGCTATACCACCTTTTTTTAAGATCAAATATACTTATCGAAGTGCCCAGCGTAATGTAGTTGAAGAATATATATATATGAAAATTTATCGCTAAAATCTTAAGAAAGACAGAAAGAAAGAGAGAGAGAAAAAGAGATAAAGGATAATATTTTTTTGTAAAGCTAATATATATATATATAATATTTATAAATAAATATTAATTATTTATTTATTACTTACAGACACCGACGTTTCATGCTAACGCAATCTTCAGTGCAGGTAGTTAATTTCCGACGCTCAGCGGGCTTGAACTCCGATCACAAATCGCCACTGATTCGTAGTCAGGAGCGTTCCCCCGTTGGCCACCGCAAATTAGCTGATAATTAAGGAGGAATTTAACTTTGTAAATACAGAGTCGGCGGGTATTTTACAACGAGCAGCGAAAGTGATCTACAAACTGTGTTGGATCTCGCAATGAAGCTATTAGTACTGCTTGTTATTAAACTCACTCAGAGTGCCCGGCCTTAGTAAAGGGGGCTTTAATAATATTTATTATAAATAAATATTAATTATTTATAACATACATATATATATATATATATATATATATATATATATATATATATATATATATATATATATATATATATATATATATTATTTTTATTCATATAGATATGTACAAAAAGCCGCTACACTAGCATGTCGATGTTATCGGCCAATGATTATTAGAAACTAAGATCTCATCAGGCGGAAAAAAAGTCTGATCTTTTACTTAGATTTTCATATTGGGAAAGAATGTAAGGAAGGAAAAAGAAAAAGCCAAATTCAAAACCGGTAAGTCACATGGTCAAATTTAAAACAATTGAAAGAAAACGTTTGTAAGCTGAGGTGAAGAGTTTAAAGATTGAAAGGTTAATCCATTTATAACATATTTTCAATGTCTCAGATCGTAAGTCTAGAATGAGAAAAGAAAGGATTTGTCGGGTGCCCAGTTGTAGGTTAAGAGGTAGGAGTGGGTGGTTCCAATGCGTAGTATAAAGGTTTGAACGAAATGTGTGTGGAGGGGGGGGGAGAAAGTGGGGGGAGGGACATGAGGGAGGAAGAGGCAGAGTTTGCGTGTATGTTTTTTTGTGTGGTAATTATTATGTGTCTAACTCTGCCCTCGTGGGGAGGCAAGTAAATCGCGACACTGTGTTATATTTACGGTTTAATTTAAATATAAAAAAACTAAAATAAACATTTAGTTTATTAATATTTGATTTTTAAATATTTTTGACAATCTAAAATATAACTCTACTCTCTATCTATCGCTTTCTGTAACTTTCAAGTATTACTTAACCGAATGTTTATTTAACATTCGGTTAAGTAATTGAAATATTACAGAGAGCGAGAGAGATATGAGAGTTTTAGTGTGTTTTTAAAAACACGGTTTTATATCGAGAGACATTTTGTTTTAAAATGACTTTTTCTACATAGAATCATTCATTAAATTGTCTTTTCCAAAAATGTAAATCCTTTAATAATAATAATAATTCTCGGTCTTTTGGCTGAGATCAAAGAGTAGTATATGTTCCGATGAATACATTGTCCTGTGCAATTCTAGGAGGTCCACCCTCCCAGGCTTTGCCTGCTCACCCTTTGAGAAGTGTTTAGTTTATTGTTAATCGCCTGAGGTGCTCCTACCGGGAAATACCGACGGGGCTGCCCAGACAATTTTTGTCGGCCAGATTATTCTTCATTCAAATCCCACTTTCCGACCTTGTGTCACATCTTACTTCTGTGGGAGATAGATAGATAGATAGATAGATAGATAGATAGATAGATAAAAAAAAAAAATAAATAAATAAAAAAAAAAAAATAATAATAATAATAATAATAATAATAATAATAATAATAATAATAATAATAATAATAATAATAATTACAATAATAATAATAATAATAATAATAATAATAATAATAATAATAATAATAATAATAATAATAATAATAATAATAATAGCAGCAGCAGCAGCAGCACTAGGAACAATCCCAAAAAAACTTGGAGAAAAGATTGGGAGAAATTGGAATTAAAGGGACTATCGAAACAATACAAATGACGGCAATGATCAATACAGCTGCAATCTTAAGGAAAATCCTCGAATGCGGAAGCTAACACACATAAGCTACAAAGGCTAACCAGTCACAAGGAATTTACAACGGAGAAAACAAGACCACACGAAGAACACTACAACAAGAACCAAGGAACATAAACTACAAGAAACAGCACTTCATAATCTCCCCCCCCCCCCAATAAATTACACCGGCCTCAGCTATCACTACACAAAAATGAACCAAGAAACAGAAATTACAAGAAACACTATAAGCTCCTCACTCTCCCCCACCCACCCCCAAAATATTAAAAAGAATGAAAAAAATTCTTCTTTTTATTTTTTTACCATAGGAGAAGAGAAAAGGAAAGGAAAAAAATGAATTGAAGGGAAAAAATTAAAAAATTAAAAAATAAATTATCATTTTTTAAATTTATTTTTTAATTTATTTTTTTATTATTATTATTATTATTATTATTATTATTATTATTATTATTATTATTATTATTATTATTATTATTATTATTATTATTATTATTATTATTATTATTATTTTCTTTTTCTTTTTTTTAAAGAAATATTATTTTATTCATTTATTTATTTTTTTAACTGGTGCCGGCCTTGGCTGACACCAGACAACATATTTGTAGAGGGTCGAGGAGGATGAGAAGACCGAGGAGGGACAGCACAAACCAGACCTCCACTGGAAAAGTGCAGAGAGTGCTCAGACCTTGGGGAGGCTTGTTGCCACCCAAATCCCAAAGAAGACCAATTGTCCTTACCGGCGAGAAATCAATGGTAAGAGACTGTTGCGATACCGCATCGTTATCGAAAAAAGGTGAAGAACACTGGAAGTCTGGGGAGACTTGTTGTCACTCAGACTCCAGGAAATACCACTGGTTGTTGTTGGTGAGCAATCACTGACGATGATCTGTGTGAGAACTTCTAGTGAGTACAAATAATAATAATAATAATAATAATAATAATAATAATAATAATAATAATAATAATAATAATAATAATAGACAAAAACTTTAATAATGACGATGGCACAGTGAACGAAACATAAATGAAACTAACGATCCCGAGCAACGCCGGAGAGTTACAGCTAGTATTACAATATATATATATATATATATATATATATATATATATATATATATATATATTATTTTAAAATTTGAACAAAATAATTTCTTAATGGCGAATTTCATCTTACGACTGAAATAAATCATTCATAAGGGTGTAACAATGCTGTCTACGGTGGTTGGTTAATTCACCCACATTTGAAAAAAAAAATATATCTAAGGTTTTAACATATTTAGCTTTATTACTATCGGTGTGTGGTATGACATTTTTCAATTAAAGACACTTTCATTGTGCAGGAAACGCTGGGACAGCAGCGGGGGGGGGGGCTATTTCAAAAACTTCAAATATTTCTCAAATGTATTCGGATTTAGATAATCAGATAATTGTTTGTTTTTACACTTGGATTAATTTATTTAATTGAAGTAAGTATAAGGTTTATTTATTTGATTTCCTTTGAACTTGCATTATTATAAATAAATGCATTATTGAGACCGTCTACCCTACCGTTGTACTCATAGACTGGCTTTTAGCGATGATAAACATGAGACAATCGGAGCTTCACCCACCACCACCACCACCACCACCACCACCACCACCAGTAGTCAAAGGGATTTATTTACAAGTCAATGTACATAGGAGTGACTTATCACCGCGTTCACCTGGCCGTATTCGTCTAGACCATATATTGTAGGGGCTCCAAACGACCTGTGTTTATCAACACAAGCCCGACAATATTGTACCTAATCTAAAAGCATTGAAGAAGAAATGAATGCTATTATAATTTTTTCAATGACCACTTCATGGTAAGGGTTACTTAGATTGTCATTTGGATGATGAACAGTACTATGAGAGGATTGGAAATGATGGATGGTATGGGCAGAATGTGATTCCTTAAGAGGACGGCTCGACAGGTATTTGGCGACATTTGACTTGAAAACGACCATGTTGTATCGTCAAGGCTGTTCAGAATTTACATCTGCTGAATTCGTTTTAGAAGAAGATGAGGTACTTTTAAACTTTTAAAATAAATCGCCATTATTTTTACTATATCATTAATAAAAGTTTGTTTTTTTTCAGCGAGAATTATCTCCATATCTGAATTTTGTAAATAAATAGTCTACAAACGAACGATTATATTTAGCCTTTAGGTGAGATATTGGCAGATACTACTGTTAGATCATGATGGGGGGCGGAGGACTGAGAGTAAAAGTGGAAGTCATAAGTGACGTCACTTCCGTTCGGGGCTGATTCTGTCTCTTGGTCGCTAACCAGCAGACGTGAGAAACGACCGAACCTCTGCCACTAGGCAGGGGCCAGAGAGCCCAGAATGGCTACTATAGTACATCTCTCCTCAACTAATTCCTTTGTTCTCTCTCTCGCTCGTCCAAACTCTTCAGTCTGACTTTTTGTTTTATGTTAAATAAAACTGTTAAAACCAGATCAGCATCAGGGTTATGGTTGACTGAGTTTGAATATTTCATAGGGTTGGGAAGTAAGGTAGGTAGAAAGAAGAATATTTATTTTAATTGAAAAAATAAAAAGGGTAGAAAGTGTTGGGAAAGGTAAATTTCATGGTGGTGGGTCGGATAAATTGAGTGTGGAGCGTACACCTTGCCCAAGGGTGTCCACTGTAGTTGAATGTCGGGACCAGAACTGGGAAATATCGTAGTCGCCGCATGATTACTATAGCTGTTCATTATTTTATCAATATGGCCGACGGATCCGTTCTCGGTTATTTTTGCACCTAACCCTAACCCTAACCTAACCAGTGGCCCCTCTCGGGAGAGCTGGGTTTCCCCCACTTTTGTTGCCTTGTACCACTTTTTACTGTAGTTTAAAGCAATTAAATCATACCAAGATTGAGAAAAACAATTTTCAAATCAAAGTCTTTTAGTTTTACTTGATAAAATAAAAATATGTAAATAGATTGACCGTAGTCGACAGCGACCCTAAGGTAACTACACCGAGATATGGAGGAGCGTACCATTCCATTCCTATGATTTCCCTATTTATCTTATAATACTGAGTGTTTAGCGAGGATGGCATCAAGCACCATCTTTTTAGTCTTTGGTATGACTCGATCGAGGATTGAACTCCGGTCTCCCGGGCCATTAACAAACCTTCTAACCATAATGCCAAATTTACTTGATATACCAAACAAATTTGTTAGGTTTCCCAAGATGATCGGGTATGGAATGAGGGGAATGACGAAGACGAAACAAAATCTTTTTTGTTGTTGTTGTTTTACGGCCGGATTACACGATTATTCGCCAACTTTTCACATCTTTCAAAATGGCGACCAATTAGGTGCACCAAGTCACATACATCTACCGAAGTTCACGTCCCACCCAAAACTTTATCCGAAAATATTTACAATGTAATTGATCGTCTTCAATATTTTCGGCTTTATTTGTTTCAAATCGCGTCAACCGGATAGAAAAAATATATTTCACATTTTTTTGTTCCCTTCTCAAACGAGGGCCACCAAGGCTAACGCGCCGTCACCTTTCTTCTCTGCACTGGATACACAGTTAAAGCACGCTAGCCTTCAAGAGAAAATACGGCATTTTAAAAAGGGACTTCGAAATAAGAGTTCCTGTTTATATCCAACCTATTTACATGTGGTGTAAGTCTTTACTGTGTGTGTGGTAATCTGAAGGGATACCGTCACAAACTATGAAATCTACAATACCGAGTTTAAATACTATCAAAAGTAGTAGGTTCAATTACGCACTTAATCTCTTAAGAATGGTATAAACACCCAATTTCAGTTTAACTATAAATAAAAAATAGCAATTTGTGCTCAACTAATTGTATGAAGTGAATCGGTGACAATAAGTATAATTGTCTGCTATTAAATACCCTTGAAAGTTTGATATGCCGTAAAACTGTAACAAACTAAACAAGTGATATATAGCTTGATATACAAAATTATTCTCCGATTAGTAATGGTTAAGCCTTGCATATATAGCATATATCATAAATTAGTTGAAAAAACAATAAAGTGCTCGATTGTAGGTTCTATTTTATTTACAATATATATATATATATATATATATTTATTTATACATATATAAAATACTTTATATATATATATATATATATATATATATATATATATAAAATATATATATACCTATTTATATATATATACATATTTCATGATATTTTGAAAGTACAGAATTTTATTACTGCAATTATGAAAGAAAGTCATATCTTATCGCTGATGATTAAAAGAAAAAAAGCCAGCCGACTAGTTTCGCCCTAACTTCAGTTGAATCGAGGGATTTTCAAAAGGATGAAAAAATAGTATACAATGGAGCTGCCTCTTAGAGACTAATAACGCCTAATTCCAGCAGACACTCCCTCTGTTTACAAAGGGAGGGATGTTTGAAACGAACATAGATCGTTTCACTCGATATTCCATCTGAAAGATACGATTTATGTTTGTTTGAAACAGTCCTCTCTCTGTAAACAAGAGGGTGTCTGCTAGGATTAGGCGTGATTAGTCTCTAAGACACATTCCCCATCTCTATATTAAAGTAGACTCGTTTTCCCCTGTAACTTTGACTACACTAGAAAAATAACCCACTGCATCACAGGCTACGAAACACACCTCTTCAATCACATTATTCACTCGAGCGTGTATTTATCTAATTTCATCTTCAAACATTAAATAATATTATAAGACCGTTATGTCTGACTCTTCCAAACACGTAATCCAAACAGAGAGTATCGAAAACTTTCTCCTCTACTAATTTCTACTATCATCTTCCCAATAAACACCGGAAAAATATAGAACGGATACCTAAAAAAAACGTAACCGTTATTATTTTAATTCATTCTACTACTAGTTTAACACATATTACACTACAATCATAAACCAATTAATGAACGCTCTCTCATATTCCTTTGAATATTGAGAATATCGTATTACATATAAGATTAATTCACCGTCGTTATTTCTAATTATTACGTATAGACTTAATACCATTCCGGAATTAACGGATTACAAAAACGAACTGAATCACTACCAGTATACATTGCTTAAAAATAGCGTCTCCAATATACTTATCGCACTGAATGATTTCATTTCAATTACCAATTCTTCCATTGATTCGGGTATAATTTCTTTATTCATCTTATATATTTAGGTCCTAAACACTTAGGCATTTTAATACATAAAAATATAATATTGTAGTATTGTAATATTGTAGGCGTAACACACATAGCAGACTTCGGTCAAAAACATCAACTTGCTTATAAATATTTAATGAAATCCCGTAATACCATTTGCTTAACCACGCTGACACTAATCATTCACACAAAACTTAGGTACATTAGACCATCTATACATACATACATACATACATACTTGCATACATACATACATACATACATACATACATACATACATACATACATACATACATACATACATACATACATACATACATACATACATACTTGCATACATACATAACACTATTATAACCAATCGAGAAACCTCTAATTATAAATATAAGTATCTTCAAATTGTTACTTGTTGTATTTGTTTGGGTTGTTTTCGGGCTATTTAATGGCGATGAAAATTGTTTTTTTTGTTTTTTTGCTTAACAGAAAAAGATTGAGTTTTGCAAAAGGAAAGGCGGAAAACAATCTCCTCGGTCAGTGAACAAGATATCCTTCTAGACTACGGAATTTATTTCCTGGGAAATTAATTTTCAACACAAAACTCATATTATTATTATTTACTCACTAGGAGTTCTCACATAGGTCATCAGTGATTGCTCATTGACAACCGGTGGTATTCCCTGGAGTCTGAGTGATAGCAAGTCTCCCCAGATTTCCAGTATTCTCCACCTCTTTCCGATAGCCAAATTTGCAGTATCATAACAGCCGTTTACCGTTGATTTCTCGTGGGTAAGGACCATTATTATTATTATTATTATTATTATTATTATTATTATTATTATTATTTTCATGTCAACTCCACTCCATCATTCACTCACTCACTCAGTCCCTATCACTCGATTTATTTGTATTTACTATTTTTTACGTTTGTATGCTTAAAGTTATAAGTATCTTCAAATTTTTATTTGTGGTATTTGTTTTGGTTGTTTCGAGTAATTCAATACAAGAACAAATTGCTGTTTTGATTTTTTGGAATTGCAGAACAGGATTGAGTTTTGCAAAGGCAAAGGGAAAAACACAATCTCCTCGGTCAGTTAAGAAGAAATCCTTCTACATTGGGGCAATTGTTTCCAAGGAGATGAACCATCTTCACATTAAAAACCAGCATTGTCTAACTCTCTACATAGTCAATGGTAAAAGTGCAGACTAGTTAACAGTCGATAAATCGAAAACAACAAAACAACAAATGCCTTACACCAATCGCCATATATTTCAATCAAGGGCAGAGTTAGACGAAAGTGTCACTCCGGATTGGGATTAAGGATTTTTCTTTATTCACATTGGAAATCATTACACATATTTTGGATCAGATTTACTTGGAGGGTAACATTGGTTTTGAATTTTACGAATAACTCCCTCTTACAATCGATGGAGGGGGCAGTCACCCAAATCATAGAGAAATCTATTTTTTCATTCAAAACATCGATAAATCCTATTTTCATCACCTAAATTACTTACAGGGTTTTTTTTAACTTCTTTTTTACGAAATACTCTAATACTTATATTTTTACAAATTTAATTTATATCTCACCCGGGAAATGCCGAGGCACAGGTCCTGCTGCTTTTTATTTTAAATATAGACAGTTGTTTTCTCCCTTTTAAAATCTGCTTCGATTCAGCTAGTTGTGTTATTTAATTGCTCAGTAAAATGTGTTTGTATGTTTTTTCAAAAAAAAGAAAGAAAATCACCCCACCATTTATTTTAATAAATAAAACACGGAATAATAAAAACAGTTTTTAAACAAAATTTACCCTTTACGGCGTAAAATGTAAAGCGAAAAATCCTCAACTCACTTAAGGTCGTAAAAAGAGAATAATATTTGAAGTTTTTCAAATCGAAAAAAAGGTGTACCTAAAATAAAATCAACAATTTAAAAAATAAAATACAGTTAATTAATTGCTCAGTAAAATGTGTTTGGTTTTTCTTACAAAAAAAAGTAATTTTTAAATCAATTATTTTTAAAATTAAATAATTTGATTCAATAAATTTGTGCTTTAAAACATAATTTCTAATAATATTTAAAAAAAAAAGGTTTTAATAACAAAATCAAAGTAAATATATAGTTTTTGAGCGACTCGTACGATAAATTTCAGAGAATCTGTCGTTTACATGTGATTAATCAAATAACGATCCCCTGTCTTGTGTCCTCTTCTCTCTATCTTTCTTGAAATAGAACTTTCTGTGCGGTCAAAATAGAAAATTATACTTAATAATCAGAGGGCGGGTAAGACATATACTATATTAACCCTAAAGAAGGAGGGGGTATTGCGTGGGAGGATGGTATAATTACAACAGAACAGATACTACACTACTTCTCGCCTAAAAAAGTAAAAGAGAAGGTAATCCCTGGGAGGGTAGTATCATGACCACATAAGAAATACTACATCCCATCCAAAAAAGGAGGAAGTAATGCCTGAGAGGATGGTATATGACAACAGAAAAAATACTAGACTACCTCCACACCTTTCAAAAATAGAGGAAGTAATGCCTGGGAGAATGGTATCATGACAACGGAACAGATACTACACCACTACCTTCACACTCGCAAAAAAGGATGAGGAAATGCCTGGGAGGATGATATGACAACAGAACGGTTGCTACACTACCTCTACACCTTTCAAAAAAGGAGGAGATAATGCCTGGGAGGATGGTTGCATGAGAACAGAGCAGATACTACACTACACTATGAGCATTTAAAGATAGTACATTAGTCTGAAATAGCATATAATATACAATTTCATAAGTACAATAGTCTTAAATAGTATAGTGTTGGCGCTTAGACAGCCAGACAGACAGCCAGCCAGACAGATACATAATCTCCATTATTAATATATATATATATATATATATATATATATATATATATAATAAAATACAATGATGTTCAATCAACCAAACAAGTTTATCAATATAAAGTAAGGTATGTGTATATGTTTATATAGTTGTATGTACAGGATTCAATCCTAAACAAATTAACTGATCATTATGAATTTTGGAACACAACTACTAGGCGTAAGGGTGATACTTCATTTATTTTTATGCAAAGGGTGTAAAATTCAAATGTCTCTAATTTTTGTTTAATTTTAACAATATGTATTAGACATCAATTAATGAACATTGCCCAAATTTCAGTTTCTTTTTAGTATTTAAAAGGATATTTAAGGGCATATTATGGGCACAACCTCCCATTTAAAAATTCAGATATTTCAGAATGGCATTGAATTTGATTCATAGTTATAAGATACTAATTAAGCAAGATTCGCTGAATTCCATTTTCTTCTTCAGACCCTTCAAACTTAAGCCGTAATTTTAAACATTTTCTCGAATCAAAATCATGTAATAGATGTTTATCAATCTCTACACTGCATTATCCAAATATGTTTTAGAACTATGCATTCCAATTCACTCACAATTAAAACTAAATTCAACAAACATAAAATACCAGCACTATTAAACCCACACAAGTCGGCATTTACACAAAACTATGCAATAAATCCAACAGGATATACATTGGTGAAACTCAATGCTCCTTTCACTAAATAATTTATGAACGAAACAGCCATAGAACCGGACAACACTACAAATGAACTGGTCACATTACATGCTAAATGTAAACCACAATTTTAACACACAAAATCTGCAATAATCAAACACGCACAGGACACTAGCCTAAGACTATTCATTTGGGCCAGCCTAATAGGCTATGTACGAGAGGCGGAGCTTCTTTTAAATAGCAACACACTAAGCTCATAACGAACCACAAATATCTCATTTTGAATTTGGATAAATGCAATTACAGATTTACACACACCCTGATTTTCACCCACTGTAAATTCACTCCCAACTATCTTCCCTTTTACATTTTATTTCCGCCTTCCACTACTAACAGATACTTCTTCATCTATGTTTTCTCTTCACTTCCTTTTGGCTAAGATCAAAGTGTAGTATCTGTTCCGATGGATACTACACCCCATAAACTGGTATTGTCTTGGCCTTCGGGGCTTGATTTACGCCGGTCTATGGGTCTGTCCTGTGCAGTTCTAGGAGGTCCACCCTCCCAGGCTTCGCCTCTCCTCTTTGAGGAGGAGTAAGTTTATTGCTTACTGCCTGAGGCGCTCCTACCGGGGAATGCCGACGGGGCTGCCCAGGCAATTTTTAAACCCCACTTTTCCTACCCGACCTTGGGTCACATCTTACTTGTGGGAGTAAGATAAAAACTGGCCTTGTGCCTAACTCCTGGAGGGGAGTAAATCAATACAACTATACCCTGTGTTCACGACTAGTTAAAACATTACCTTTCAAATCAAAGAAATCTCAAATATCTCTCCAAGAATTAAACCAAATTTTCCTCGGGTAAAATATTACGATAAATACAAATACGGTATCCATTTTGTATTTAGAGTTTTTTTAACAATTATATCGTTGAGTAAGAGTTCGCGCCGGAGTCCACATATAGCAAAGTTACTTTATTTAACAAATGAAAAAATAAAAGAAAAATGGAAATACAGTGTTCATGGCAGTCACAAAAACATAACCACCTCTGATCAATCAATGCCAGACGTTAAAGACAAGTCCCTATTTACTTGCCTCCACACAAGTTAGACACACGGTCACTTAATAATGTGGGGAATATCCAGTTCTACGAAAAGGGACACTCTGGATTAGGATATAAATGAAAATTTCATCAGTCTAGTAGGATTTCTCATTCACTAACCTGGGAAAAACAGATTAAATGTAGTGTCAGATCTTAGTCAAAAGGCCGGGACACATCTGATAACCGATGATGCTGAGGATTTGCAGTCAAGTGTTGAGATAAGTATATTTATTTTATTAGTATCTATTATTATTATTATCATTATCATTATTAGTAGTAGTAGTAGTATTAGTAGTAGTAGTAGTAGTAGTAGTAGTAGTAGTAGTAGTAGTAGTAGTATATATATAAATATTGTTAGTATTTTAATTATTAATAAGTATGCATTTAATCTAAAAGTACTTAATACTCTGAACCCAAGAACAGGCATAGATAACATCGGATTCCACCGTTGCGAAAAGTGGCATCCATATAAAATGTCTTATTAATCAATGAAGAGCTTAATTTACAATTAATCAAAAAAGCTTTTTTAAAAAGAAAAATGCAAATTCTGGGAAAATATTCTTCCAGATATAAAATTGCAGCTCTTTTCTCGTGTCTTTTTAATTCTTTGGGAAATTGATACATTTTTGGATTTGCGGAAAAATATGGAAAAATTAAATGTTCTTCTTCCCACGCGACCCCCATTTCGCCAGATTCTGAATATTCCCACAATCAGCATTTGGGAACGATATATGAAGTTTATATTTCTTTGATTTATTTTCTAGTTCAAACAAACCGAATTTGATGTCATTTGAGTCTCATGGTTTTTGCTTGAACACATATGACTGACCTTTCTCCAAACTCTGAAAATGCATCTTCAAGATATATATGTATGATAAATATATGCACAATAACCATTATGAACAATTTTGCTACATAGATAAATAATATATATATATATATATATATATATATATATATATATATATATATATATATATATATATATATATATATATATATATATATATATATATATATATATGATTAATAGACTAATACTTTTAGGATGATGTCTAAGAGACTTTAAAAGTAAATGTTACATAATGAATAAATAGATTAAAAATATAGATAAAATAGATAAGTATCGATCCATTATTTATTAATATGATAAACTAAACTTGAAAATAGGTGTAAGTTAATGAATAAGTAAATGACTATTTTATAAAAGATTCAATAAATTTATGGATAAAATCACTAACTATTTGAAATTCATATTAAATGGCATCAAGTATTTATGTAAAGTCTGTTGTTTAATGTTACTAACCATCGAGCTTTTACCTAGAAAAGTTTGAACTATACAAAATATAAAGTATATGCACTAATATATATTTTCTCATATCTCTCTCTCTACACACAACGCATATATATATATATATATACATATATATATATATATATATATATATATATATATATATATATATATATATATATATATATATATAAAATGAAGGTTGTTGAATATTTTTTCGGGATCTAGATTCGAATATTTCCAATTATAATTGATATGTTTTGATATTTTAGAATCTACTTATACATGAAAGCTCTGATTGATATAACCTAGTAATTATTGAGAATATTTTTAACTGTCATTGGAACATATCCTGATTATGTAATAACATCTATGTTGTACTAAAAGTAATAATAAAGTAATTCAAGAATGAATTGTTTCGGTTTATCAACTTTTCTTAATATATATATATATATATATATATATATATATATATATATATATATATATATATATACTGGCAAAATATATGCTCCCACTGGGCGCATATATTTGCTAGTATGTGTGACAAACGAACAAATACTTTACTGCCTCCTCCAAAGGAGAAAGTCGTGCCTGAGAGAATTGTAGCATGACACCAGAACAGAAACAACACTAAAAAGTAATCCCTAGGGAGGGTGGTATTATGACTACAAAAAGGTACTACACTACCCATCCAAAAAAGGGCGGAGGCAATTCCTGGGAGAATGATATCGTGACGAACAAACATAAACTACACTGGCTCTCAAAAAAGGAGTTAATACCTGGAAGAGTTTTCTCATGACAACAAAATAGACACTAAACTATACCCTTGAACTGATAAACTTTAAAGATGATCCATTAGTCATAAATAATGTAGTAAACTGAAAAGATAGTAAAAGTATAGTTTCGGCTTCAGACGGAGCAGATACCAAATGTCTGTTTGTCTTCATATTGGTCGAGGAAGGAGCAGGTGCTCGTATTAGCGCAGGAGTTGGAAGTGGATGGTGTAAGTCCAGGAAACTTGTGCCATTACTAACCAGCAGAGCGTTACCAATGCCGACAAAGAGAAGAGTGCATCAGTCATGTGTACGCAGTGTGATGATGTATGGAAGTGAAGGTTGAGGACATGCGTTGCATGGGAAGAAATGATATGAGAATGATACGATGGGTAATGCGAGTCTTAAAGACAGGCTTAGATATAATGACCTCAGAGTAAGATTAAATCTGCACAGTATATGGAGATGTATGCAGAACAGGAGACAAATGGCCACATTGAAAGAATATATAAGATTATTGGGTTAATAAATGTAGAACAGTTGAAGCAGTAGGGTCAGTTCCAAGGAAAACATGGAAAGAAGAGAAAGGGGGGGTAAATAAACACCTGGGCAAAGATAGGTATGGTTGAGAGTCAATTTCTACAAACCGTTCAACAGGTACCAGCATATAAAACAGACGTAAAACTCAATATGATGATATGATAGTTATATTCATAAACATTTGTACTCTGCAACCCCTACAGGTGCGTATTTATGCAGTCGATAAAGAGGGAATTTCTAACTGAATCATTTTATTTAATTTACTTGGGTTAGATTGATCTCATTCCACGTGCATTCTCTTTTAAATATCACGAATTAGTGATTTTGTTCTTAAATTCCTTCAACAGGAATCGAACTCAAAACATCTAGTTATAATGTACTCTAAAGTGTATCTTAACTAACACCTTTATTCACTCCAGTCCTAAAGAAGGCTGGAGAGTTCATTAACCGAAACGATGGAAGCAGGAAAACAATCAAGATGAAGAAACGGGGAAATAATTTAAACAACAAAAATACCTTGTAGCCGTCACATAATTTGATAATGTACTATTTTCTTTTAATGTAAATAGACAGGTTTACCTCGAAGTTATTGGTCCACTAATCAATCAGAGGTATTGGCGTAGGAATACAAGGATTTGTTAGAATATTTCTTACGGAGTCCATGCAATCGTTACAAAAATAATGGCCGCCTGAAGCGCTGGGTTTAAAAAAGTAATTTTAAGACAAAATCTGTAGTTTATTTCTTGTAAATTTTAACATATATAATAATTAATGTGTTCACAATAATAATTTGTCATTTTTTTACAGTTAGAATGTATTTTTGAAACATATAATACCTTTAATGATGAACAGTCCAAAACATACCTATTTATGTTGCATGAGGTCAACTTAGGCACAATTCCTCCAAAACTTCTGCCAATATCAATAGAGCATGGGGAGATGGACCCACAAACGAGCGGGCAGTACAAAGATGGTTCCAGAAATTCCGTCATGGAGATGAGAGCCTTGAAGATGAATAAGGTAGAGAACGACCGTGTAATCTTGAAAATGAACAATCGCAAGCACTTGTTTAGCAAAATTGTCGTAAAAGTGTCAAAGAAATGTCTCAGTAATTGCTGTTAGCACTGCAACAATTTCGCGTCATTTACAGAGTATTGGAAAGGTAAATATATTTTCATGAATAAATGTATGTTTCTGAAATAAGCCATTATTTTTGTAACGACCTAATATTTTTCCCGCGCCTAACCAGTTGGACGTAAGACATCACATAAGCAAGACGTATATAAATAGCTTTTCGAACTCGCTAACGGCATTATACATCCACGTGGCGCATTTTGTTGAGATTGACTCTGAGTTGTTTTTAATTCCTTTTCAGCACAGCCCAAAATAAAAGGCATTTCTATTAACTTTCAATGCTGTCTGTCCTCCTAATTTTATTCATCTATGGGGTCAGATGGACACTCTATTAGTCTAAATTTTATTATAATGTTCAAATATTCTCCATTATAACCTCATTTCAGAATTATCATCAAATATGCTAAGATAGTTTTTTTCTCATATTCAATTTCCTGTCGGAATTCACATTGTGGATTTCATTAGGCAACTTGGTCTCACAGATTATAATCAACGTAATCTGAGTTCATTCACCGCAACTCGACCGATACGCATGACCTTGAAATGGAATGAAATTTGGCTTAGCAAATAAGTATATTTTTGAAATGACAAACAGATGGAAGAATAGTTTTTTTAATTTTCTCACGAGTCCCGAATAATTTTGTTCGTACAAATTTGTTCACCGGTAAATGAATTATGTCGGCTGGAACGTAAAATATTACTCCCTCCCCACATGAACCCATTTCCAATTACCGAAGTATCAATCGCCTTTTATGGGAGATCAACAACACAATGATCAGTTTTTCTCCCTAAAAATTAAAATAAAACTGATCATTCGTTTGTGATTTTAGATTTGGGATTCCGTTTCTAGCCAAACAGTTGCCCCAATCTGAATTAAAACCGGAATTCAGAACTGCTTCTGTACACTTTACTGCTTCTGTACACTTTACTGTTTCTGTACACTTTACTGCTTCTGTACACTTTACTGCTTCTGTACACTTTACTGTTTCTGTACACTTTACTGCTTCTGTACACTTTACTGCTTCTGTACACTTTACTGCTTCTGTACACTTTACTGCTTCTGTACACTTTACTGCTTCTGTACACTTTACTGCTTCTGTACACTTTAAGTAACCGATTCACGTAAAATAGTAGCAACCACTTGAATCTTGTTCCATTAGAAAGAAAGAAAGAAAGAAAGAAAGAAATAAATAAATAAAGAAATGATAGGAATTTTATGATGTAAAGATAACACATCACTCAATAAGTCCCGGACATAACTAATAAAACAACCGGCAAAATTCGACTTTATTCATCCAGATAGTTTCCTTCGGGGACGATACACTGAATCAAACGCTTCTATAACAATTCGATGCCTTTTATTGTATAACGATTTATCTTTGGTTTCAAAACATCTCTTTACAAACAGCCAGATGTCGCTGGGGATCAGATCTGGGAAATAAGTTGGGCCCAGAAGCAATTTAAAGTGCTATTCATGTACTTTTGCCAAGGGTACTTCGTTTTACTTTGTAGACGTCGTTTGCGACTTTTTCCTTTGAACGCACCGATAATTCAATATAATGTTCGCTATTGTTAGTTATTTCTTACTCAAGGTAATCTATGAACAAAATCCCTTGCGAATCCAAAAATACTCAGGCCAAACACATTACCTGCTGATGTTTCCGTCTTTGGTTGCTTTGGACGGCTTTCACCTGCTGTTGTCCACTTAGCTGATTGTCGATTTAACTCCAGAGTAAAGTGGTGGTCAATGTTTCATCCATTCTCACATTTTTACGCAAAACTTATTTTCCTTGCGATGAAACAGTTGCAAACACCGCTCTGAATAATCGACGCGTTGTTGATTTGATCGACTGTGATCAAACGCGGCACCCACTGTTAGCACAGTTTTCTCATTAACAAATGTTCATGCTAGAAAGTCAATACACGGGATTCTGACATCTTCACCTCCTCTGGTATGGCATGCATTTAATTTATGGTCGGTCAAAATAAGTTTGTTTACTTTTTTATGTTTTCCAACACAATTACCGAATTTGAGCGACTTAAGCATTTAGCATCATTTGCGTATGCACAACCGAATTTAAAGTTGGCATGCCACCTCTTAACTGTTAATTCCGACAGAGAAGAACCTGAATAACACTAATCAAGCCATTGCTTTACTTGAATAGTATTTTATCCCATCAGCATGGAATGCTTTATCAAGTTACGAAATTCAGATTTTCCATTGTTTTGAAAATTTGACACAGTAGCCCCACTTAAATAACTGTAATTTGTAAATTACAAAACCGATTGGGCTCAAATTTTGACAGGAGCCATTTAAATGTAAGTACTTTATAAAACTCATCGGATTTTTTTTAAATTAATTGCTTCAATGAATAAATATATACGAATAAAACAATATATACGAATAAATACATATATACCAAAAAATAAGTGTAAACGAAAGAAATACGAATAAATAAGTATATACGAATAAATTAATGTATACGAATAAATAAGTATAAACGAATAAATAAATACATGTGAATAAATAAATATATACGAATAAATATATACAAATAAATAAGTATAAACAAATAAATCAATAAATATATGCGATTAAATAAATATATACGGATTAATAAAGATATACGAATAAATAAATATATACGAATAAATAAATATATAGTATAAATTAGTATATATGAGTAAATAAATATACTAATAAATAAAGATATAAAAATAAATAAATATATGCGAATAAATAAGTATATACGAATCAATATATATATATATATATATATATATATATATATATATATAAGAATCAATAAATATTTAAGAATAAATAAATATATACGAATAAATAAAAATATACGAATAAAGGTATACGTAAATATATATCTATACCAAAAAATAAGTATATACTAATATATAAGTATATACGAAATAATTAATAAATACGAATAAATAAAGATACACGAGTAAATAAAGATATAAGAATAAATAAAGGTATCTTCTGAAAGCAAGACTTTAAAAAAATGTATTTTTCTTCTTCATTTTGCTGGTCTAAAAAATAAATAGATTGTTTTATTCATTTTAAAATTGCATTAAGATCTTGACGTACATTTTCTGTCTCCACGGAAGTAACACCGGTTAATACCATCAAAATGAAGGAAACAAAGTCTCGGCCTTTTGGTTGAGATCAAAGTGTAGTATCTGTTCCGATGGATACTGCACCCTATAGACTGGTATTGTCTTGGCCTTCGGGGCTTGATTTACGCCGGTCTATGGGATTGTCCTGTGCAGTTCTAGGAGGTCCACCCTCCCAGGCTTTGCCTCCCCTCTTTGGGGAGGAGTAAGTTAATTGCTTACTGCTTGAGGCGCCCCTACCGGGGAATGCCGACGGGGCTGACCAGGCAATTTTTGATGGTCAGAGTGCTCACCTCTCGGGCGCTGGCATTTCACCCCCCACTTTCCGACCCGAGCTTGGGTCACATCTTACTTGTGGGAGTAGGATAAAAACTGGCCTTGTGCCTAACTCCTGGAGAGGAGTAAATTACTCTTACTTTGAGAAGGATATATGCATCGTGAGTCGTAACCTAAAACCATAAAGAATAAATGATGTTATTCATTTAAAAATTGCATCATTGTTTTGGTTTTTCAATTTCTAATATAAAATATTTATACACATCGATGATGTTTCATAAAATATGACCAATTTTTAACATTCAAATACGCGCAAACTACGCATAAACATCGTCCAGACTTTACTTCACTATGAAACTCGTCTTTAACACCTTTTCTGTCTCCACGGGCGGTTCACCCCCACGTGATTAATACGCGCAAAATGAAGAGAAAAAAATGATTTTATATATTTTAAAATTGCATATTTTTTTTTGGCTTTTTCAATTTCTAACATAATATATATATATATATATATATATATATATATATATATATATATATATATATATATATATATATATATATATATATTGTTTTGGTTTTTCAATTTCTAACATATATATATATATATATATATATATATATATATATATATATATATATATATATATATATATATATATCGAGGCAGCATTTTTTCCTTAAGACACGTATTATTAAAAATAACCGACAATTTTTGTCTGTTTTTTTTAGTATTGATCCCTTCAATTTTCCGGATTAAAATCTTAATCTCGGAAGAAAATTGGCTGATGAAACTGCCGTAATGTACATGTTGGTCCAGAGTACTTTCTGACCCGTCTGGGTCCATCGTCAGTGGAATAATGACAAACAGGTAAAGACCTGGAGTGAGATTTATAATTAATTATGGCGGGAAAATTTAAATATGAAACTATATTTATTAGGTATTATAAGCATTTAAGTATATTAGTACTAGTGTTAAAATTAATCTTGTTAATAGCAGGTTTTTTTGTTTTAATGAGTAAAGCTTCTAGTATGTGGAGTTTTTGTGTATTAGTATTATGTTTTAAGATTTTAGTATTGTCTACGAAAACTCGGTTATTTTTAATATACATACATATATATATATATATATATATATATATATATATATATATATATATATATATATAACTACATTGATACAATGACTTTCTGTCCATTAGTGAAACATTCTTTTAACTATTCTTGCTTTAAACATATCTTAAATCTTAAAGTTTTGGTGCAAATTTTCAAATAAATACTTACCAATAATAAGCACTTTATCGGATCTTCTTTCTGAGGATAAGAGTAATTCTTTGAAAACCCATGGATTAAAGGTCATTTTATTATTGTTCAAACACCTGATAATGAATTTGTAAAGTATGTGGCTTTTTCTTCATTCCATTATTACCATATATATATATATATATACATTATAATTGAAAATAGAAGCTTTTTTCAATGCAATTTTTTTAAGTATATTTTTTTTTTACTTTATAAACGCCTTGTCTCTTTAAAACACCAGCACGCCCGATGTTTCTTCGTTCCACAACCAGAATTTGAATTTATAACCGCTAAGACAACATCGCGGTGTGAAACCATAACACGGACGTTATAAAAAACAGTTTCTTTTTTCTAAAAATAAAATATGAATAAATACTGGACTTGTTTTCACGGGCAATGCATCGGTCAAATTTAGTTAATCTCAAGCATATAAGTTGACAAGTGCTTGTATAATGTCATATATATAGCCGCACTGAAGAGGTGTGATAGAACAAATAAGTCGATATTTGTATAGAGTGTATAAGCCCTTTTCTCCCGGGTTCAGCACTGTCGTTAAATGATATCGCCTGCTGCTTTTTAGCGCAATGCAAAGCTCTCTATAAATAAACAAATAGAACATTGGAAAAGTGGCGCTCAATGTTTAGATCAAGATATTGTAGATATGATTTACCAGCGCCTGTCTCGTAGCTCGGTTATAAGAGCTGCTTACTATCAATTAGATTGTTGATGGTTCGATCCCTGGTTTGGGATACGTGCTAGTTTAGCCACACTGAGGAGCTGTAATACAGCGTAACATACTGTCCGTGAGTGACTATATATATATATATATATATATATATATATATATATATATATATATATATATATAATTATCTATAGATAAATATTATTTTCAAAATAAACCTATATACACATGTGTTTCATGCCAAACCTGAAATCATCAGTATGGGAGGAGACAATCCCTGCCGGTCACACGAAAGTCACACGCATTGTCTAGAAATGGGGAAGTAAATTAACGTTTAAATAGCAAATACAGCGGCTATCTAGCATGTTTTAATGTTTTAATATTTAAATGTTTTAATGGTTTGGAGAATTTTGGAGGTCTGCACACCTTTCACTTATTGAAGAAGTCTAAGTTTTATGAGTACATCCAGAGTCGGATACCCCAACTAATAAGTAATACTATAGAAAAACCTTAAAGGAATGTTCAATAATATTTAGACATCTTGAGTAAAGAAATCTTGTTATAAAGATGCCATTTCTGAATGTCATGAATGGGGAAGGGGAAGACAAGAGGAAAGGCCGGGTTTAAAGAAAATGATGGACTTCCAGGTCTAATTTTTCGGGGAATTAATTTAATTCCCCGAAAAATTTGACTTGGAAGTCCGGCTTGTTAAGCTTCAATATGCTCTGTGTGTGTGTGTGTGTGTGTGTCTCTCTCTCTCTCTCTCTCTCTCTCTCTCTCTCTCTCTCATTCTCACTCTCACACGGAGACGGCATCTCACACGGAGAAGCGCTACCCGCGTGTGTGAAAATAAAAGTCCGTAATTGGCGGAGGGGGAGGGGAGTATAATTGCGACGGTGACGTTGTGGTTTTTCTTTTCCCGAGAGAGATGTGCCGCGTCTTTTTAACAAAAATAAAGAAAAATAGAAATGAATAGAAATGAAATAGAAATTAAAAAATTAGACAAAAAAAAGTAAACGACGGAAAGAAAAAGCAATGAGTTGTTTTTTTATAACTTTCCTCACTGGAATTAATCCACCTTAGCTTCGTGTGATAATCGCGCTTAAAAAATGTCATGCGTATCAGATTACCGAATATTTATCCCATATGCTATTTTTTTACAATTGTTTTTTCTTTATTTTAAAGTATATTTTATCTTTATTCTTATTTACATATTATATATATTTTTTATATTTCACAGTTATTTTATACTTCTTATGTGTGTTTATTTATGTAAGTTTTATTTTGGTAATTTCTGTCCGCTTTCAGAAGCGTCATCGCATTTCTAAGAGAGGCTTCGTCGGTCTACAAAAGCATTTTTATAAGAGGTTTTGCCCATTACTCGATTCGTGGCTATGTCGGTCCGTCACGCTTTAGTTTAAGATATAATTTTTCTTGGTTCGTTACGCTTGTGTTTGAAATATAATTTACTTTGATCTGTCACGATTATTTTTCAATTAGCATTAATCCCCTTCAAAGTAGGCCCATTGTGCTTGCACACACTCAGCTCACCGATCCATCCACTGCCGGAAACATCTCTGGCAGTCTTCTTTTGGAATGGTGTTCATCTCCACCGTCGCGTTCCGCATTATCTGTTCTCTAGTCTCTAAACGAGAACTATTCAGTGGCGTCTTCAATTTTTGAAACAACCAGATGTCGCAAGGAGCCATGTCACTGTTTGTGCTTCCGGTGCGTATTCGTGATGCACAATTTCACGGATATCAAAGAAGACAGTCATCATCACCTTGATTTTGCTTCGAACATGTCGCGCTTATTTTAGCTTTGGAGACTCGGGATGCTTCCATTACGACGACTGTCTTTTTGTTTCTGGCTCATCTCCAGTTATCACGGTGTTCAGAATGCCAGGATCAGTGTTGGCGGTTTTCAGAAGGTGCTGTGCAACTTGAAAACGGAGGTCCTTTTGTTCATGCAACAACAACTTGGGCACATATTTCGCAAAATTGCATGTGCGGAATCTTTACTCACTCCGACATCTTGGGCGATCTCCCGCACGGTTTAACGACGATCTTCCATCACCAAAATTCGCACCCTCTCAACAAAAGCTGCACTCCGAGCAGTTTGGTCCCTGCCAGAACGCTGGTCACTCTCCGCTGATGTGCTGCCATTTTTTTAATCGATTGGACCATTCCTTAATTTGTGTTACACCCATCGCATCTTCTTCAAACACTTGCTGAAACTTACGAACTGTTTTGCTTTGAAAATCATCAAGCTTTTGACAACATTTGATGCATTCCATATGCTCAACACGTTCAGTCATCTCGAAAGAATCGGTAATCCGACGGACATCATATGTAGCATCTAACTCAGCGACCGACAAGGCAGCGACTAACGCACAGGTAAGCGGTGATAAAATCCACACATTCGCATGAAGGGGTTCTCGTTCACTGTGTCGAGTGATGCCGCTCTATCGTCTCTATTTCACATGGGAAAATGAAGATTAGATACTTTTTAGACATATATTAGATTAGATACTTTTAGACACACATATATATATACATATGTACATATATATATATATATATATATATATATATACATATGTACACACACACACACACACATATATATATATATATATATATATATATATATATATATATATGTATATATATATACATATTTCGTTAAATATTACTGATTATTTTTTAAATTTTAGACTGGAACAGGTAGATGAATTTGGCGTGCTCGTTGTGTACCCTAATACTTTCGGTTCCTTCCGGGGCAATCTTCAGGTTCGGGTATCGTGTAAAGACATGTATTTTAAAATGTTTAGTGATGGTTTGGGCGGAAACTGTGTGGTTGGTTGTAGTATTAATAAAGCATTAATATTAGTATCAAAAGCATTTTAAGATGTTTTAACTGTTATCGAAATTAATTTGATTAATTGCTGACGTTTTAGATTTTATGTGTAGAGTTTCTAATATTTGTAGTCTTAGGTTGTTATTTTCTGTATTCTAATATAGTTGTATTGTGTACGAAAAATTTTAGATGTTGGGAGCTGGACAAGAATGATTAGCTTTTAGATGATGAGCTATTGCGCTGATGTCAAATAGGTGCATAGTAAGACGTCTCGATAGAGTTCTGGTAGCCAAACCTAAATATATGTTTTTTCAGCCTGAAACTCGAAATCAAGCATCAAGAAAGGATCAAGGAAAATATGCAGAACCCAGTCAACAAAATATGTCTTCAAGAAACAAAAATATAATTTATATATATATATATATATATATATATATATATATATATATATATATATATATATATGTATGTTTTTGTGTGGTAAACTCCAAAAAATAATTAACTAATCATTATAAATTTTGGAACACAAATGTTAAGAGTCAATGGTTGTAATGTGGGCTTTATTTACTTTATTTTCATTTCATCCTGAAAATTCAAATTCTACCGATTTTTTAAAAAAACTTCAACAGCATGAGACGCCAACTAATAAATGCCCCTCAAATTTAAGCATCTTTGGTTTATTGTAAAGGATTCTTAGGGGGCAAAATATGTGCACAACTTCTAATTTGAAAATTGTAATATTCTTCATTTGCAAGAAATATTATCCATAATTATAAGACACTAATTAAGCAATATTCTCTTAATTTCAATTCCTGAAAACCCCTTAAGTTACTGGATTTTAATCTTAATTTGAATAAGGATTTTAGACACAAGGTTCAGTAGCATATACATTATCATTTTAATCTTTGTAAAAGGACATAACATTGGTGCAAAACTGGTCTATTTCGTACCCCTCCTTAAACAAGTTTTATTTATAAACTTCCGATTTGTATAATTACGGATTGTTTAAAATAACTCAAATCTTTCCATATTTTACTAATACTATACCAGCAGTGACAATGAAGGTCTAAGTGTAGAATATGAAAAATAAATTCAAATAACTGACTGCTCAGACGTGGGCCATAAAAACGTCAGATATAAAAAAAACAGAAGATATGAAGTGAGTAAAAAACGTTGTTGTCAGTGGTGAGTTAGTGTTCAGAACAGCAACAAAAGACAGGTGATACTATGGATTTCCTCACACACATCTAGTCGAGACCGTCACGAAATAATGAGGAAGTGAGATAAGTGGATGACAATAGGGAGACGTGCGAATTTATTGAACTCCCCAGACGGGATGGCGTCCTGACAGTTGATTGTTAGTTTATAGATGGCTGGATACAATAAACTGAGAAAAATAAAGATTGTGCCATATTCTGGTTGTCGGCTGACGCTGGGAGGAGGACCGGAAATTTAGGATTTTCGGTTAAGAGTAAATATATTTGGGGGACTGAGCAGACGAGGGTTTCGTCAGAGTTCGGTTAGGAGAGATTACCAAGAGAGTCTGCGAGTCAACAACTCAGCGTCTGACAAAAAAAGATTGTCACTGGGGTCGACACGACCGGACAACGTTCAATATACATCGTTTGGAATCCCTAGCCACGATGATATCACACACACACACACACACACACACACACACACACACACACACACACCACTGAGCCCAACTAAGTTATACATACAACTTGTCTTGTGTTGTTTTTACCGTAGCGCGACCATTGAGATGATCATTTGGGCTGCAGAAAGTTTGATTTTCATGAATAAATGCTTGTAAGGATGTTTGGTGTTTTTATCGGTTTTCGATTTTTCTCGATTTTGGTTATCAACCGTAATATATACAGTTGTAGTTTCTGTCTGTTTACGATATTCTTCTAGGGCTCTGGAGATAAACCATCATCTTTCACTCTATTATAACGCCCAATGTGTATTTATCTGTATATATATATATATATATATATATATATATATATATATATATATATATATATATATATATATATATATATATATATATATATATATATCGGTTCCATCACGTTAAAGTTTGCGAGAAAGAAAGTACCGGACAAAACGATTTCAAGTGCTTAACGAAAGTGAGGAAACAAATGGCACATCTGAAATGAATTCGAAAAGAAATCCATGACTCGATTTCCATAATTCGACATATTCTTTCTTTGTTATCTTTTGTCTTTCTTTAGCGATTTATACGTTTTTTGTATCTTTTAAAAAAACTTTCCAGTTTGAGACGTTTTCTTACTTATTTCCTTTTTTAGCTTCACCGATTGAGACGTGATTTTATATTAGTATTAATCTGAGTACGAACACTAGCGAAGCATAATTCTTTCCGTCATTTTTTAATAGGGTGTACACTTGTAACTATGCACATTCTGAAGCTACATCACCCCAGTTACTTGAAAATAGGTTTCATTTGGATCAAAAAGGGAATAACATTAGCATGTTAGGATTTGCGTTCACGCTTTAAATCCATTAAAAGGAAATACGACGTTTTAACTTTATTTTATTTGAAAATATTTTGAAAAATATACAAATTGCAGAATAAATATAGAAACGTCAATAAAGGATCGATGGCTTGGAATAGGAGTACATAAAGGTCCTTATTGATTCCTGAGAATCACCGAGTGTGCCTTAAGGTTATTAAAAACTATAAACTTACCAAAAATGATTTCAACAAATGTAGCCCTCCAACTACTAAATCAATGCTAATAACATCCTTCGGCCCCTCTCCAAAAGTCTAATATCGCACTACTTGCGTAATTAGAAATAGGAAAGTTACTAAGGTGATATATTCTCGACGCAAAGGAAAAGGTCGAGTTGATTTCATTCCGGGTAATGCCGACTCTTCCCACTAGTTAGAATGTTATACATTGCGAAAAAAAATAATGGAAAGTATTTTTAAAACTTAATAATTTTTTACATTATTTATATTATTTTTATTTTCTTATCATATTTATATAATTTTCCATCATTTTATCGCTTTTATGCTTACTTTCCAATAAGTTGATAATCATAGAAAATGATATATCATTTCCAGTAAAGTTTACTTTTTTATATTATTGTTATAGACGAAAAATATACGTTCTTGATATTATTATCTTGATTTTATCATTTTTATATCATTTTGTCGAAATTGTTATATTAATAAAATTATAAGACAACTTCACGTATGTATGTGCGTGTTTTTCTCGCGACTACGTGACTTACAAAATAAATTAAGATTTTAATTATTTACTATTAATTGAATATCTATTACAATAAAAAAAAATTCAACAGTAAAATAAAAAGAACTTTTTAAAATCCTATTAAAGAAATAATTACGAAATTAAATCCACCAGAATGCATTTCGGTTTCTTACACAGGTAAGCCCTGTAATCTTTTGTTACTCTGAGACCTTATAAAATTTGAAAAGTATTTGTAAGCATTTAAACTGACGAATAGAAAGTCATTTAAACTGGCTTTAAAATTCTTAGCAAATCCTCATTTAATTAAAAGATGGAAAGTTTGGAAAGTTATTTACATCCAATAATGTTTATAAATAGAAATAAAAATATCATTAACTTAAGAAAACTAGTTTTAGTTTCATAACAATTTGTACAATTAATAATTCAAGGACCAATCAATACCATCATAATTACATTTATTTTTTAAAAGCCTATTTAAAAGAATGGTAAAAAAAAGTTTTTTAAATACCCCTGAGCCAACGGCTTGTTTGATATAATTTATTTTTCCGTTAAATTAAAAATATGTTATATCATTTTCACTAATTCTTCATCGACTAGCAGGAAAACGCGACGTTGCTCGGGATTGAATGAGGATCACTACTGTGTACCTTTTCACTATGCACATACCATTATATTACTCTCTTTATTTTACTGACCCCTTCTTACGTTTAGCCCCTAGCCCCAATCAGAAGGAGCTGACATGTTGGAAAACTCTCTGAATTAGTGTCTTATACATATGAGTTTAATTTCATTAAAATCGGATTGAATACGTATTTGAAGTTTTAAGGAAGTTCGCCACTTCGAAATCGGATTGAATACGTATTTGAAGTTTTAAGGAAGTTCGCCACTTAGAAATCGGATAAACGTATTTGAAGTTTTAAGGAAGTTCTCCACTTCGAAATCGGGGAACATAAATATTCGGTACATAGAGGGTAACGTAGAGATTCGGCATCATTTCTATTTTTCCCCCGAGAATTTTATACATATGATATAAATTTCATCAGAATAGGATATATTTTTGAATGTTAAAGGAGGTTTGGTCACATATCTTCCTTAGGTTAGGAGGAGGGCACATAGAGAATCGGACGGACTACTTCCATTGTCGTCTGCAATAAATTGTACTTAAGTATACACTTTGAGATTTCATGTAGATTCTCTAACCTTTCTTTCACTAGGGAACACATAAACATCTCATAAACACACTAACGAACAGACGTTGAGTTTTTTTTATATATAGAAGATTTTTCTCGATGATTTTTTTATCATTATTTACTGCACTTTCTCCTTTTTACTTATTAATTATTTTATATTTTAATATATCAAATATAATTTTTATATAAAACCCTTTTTTCTCATTCGATTCTCGCATTCTCTCTACTTTTCTCTGTCCTCCTTCCTCATTTTCCAACTAATTCCCCGTCCACATATCGTTCCTTTCCTTTCCACTCTCCTCATGCCGCCATTTTCCGTTCCCGTCGTCTGATTATCTCCAGATGGCAAACATAATTCCGTTGTTTTATTGTAATTCTAATCAACCTCTTCAAAATGGGAGACAGATTTCAGTGTGAAAGAAAATATGTCGAACTATTCTCAGGAAAATTAAAAGCCATCAGTTTGATACCGGACCGCACTGCAAAACGTGAGAGGCAGGGAACTTTTGTTATTCCCAAGAATAATTTGGAAATATTGCTTTCTTCAAATCCATGAGAATCGTTACAATTTAAACCTACACCAAAAACTACTTCCTTCCTGTCGTCGCTGACTTTGGAATCCAGTATCGCAGATTCAAATCCAATCGAACTCATTTTGCTCGTTTACGCACGAATAATGTTAAATAGTTGAGTACGGCTTTATAGTTCATGAGGAACTTATTCCGACCACTTCCGGATTCTGATTTGTTATAATTATTACTCTTATAATAGATCAAATTTAAAGAAATTATATTTCAATAAGTTCATAGTTACTTGCCGTTTTTTTGTTTTGTTGTTTTCTCCGTTGCGGGATGACATCATAATTAACATGGCGTTGACTCAGTGATAGCTAGGGGAAACACGCTGGAACATCACAGTAATGTCTCGAATGAATTTGAGATCATTTTTGATCTTTTGATAAAAATTATCGATATTTTGGAAGTTATATAGCTTTAAAATGTATCCGCTTATTATTATATCAAATATTCTCGGTATAACCATCACACGCAAGTTTATGTGCTTTATTTGACATGGTAAATACTGTTTCATTTACATTTGTAACAGTATTAGTTTTGTAAAGTGAAATTTTGCTTTTAAATGAAATCATTTATATACATAAAAAAGAGTATCTGTTTTTTTTTTTCAGAATCCGTTTCAATTTGCAATTTTGAACAAAATAGAAAAATAAACTGGTGAAAAAAATTCTTCTTTGCAAATAGTAACTAAAACGCACCAAAATTGAGAAATTAGTGACTTGTATTTAGAAATGAACATAAGATAAAAAACAGCGAGACTTATCAGACTGCACAAAGAACTAAAAGTTCTAGAAAGCGACATAATTTGAACTCAGCTGAACATGAAAACCCGAAAAAAAACGTCATTCTTGTTAAAAAGCGAATTTTCATTATATTTCAAACGAAGAATAAGAAATGAGTTGGACTAATTTTAATTCAGTAAAAATCAAACGGACTCTCGGCCTTCGGGCTAGGATCAACGTGTATTATCTGTTCTGTCCTCGGTTCGTGAAGAAGATTCCTTCTAGACTGAGGCAATTTTCTGTTTTACTCAATTCAGAGTGCCCCTATTAAAGGAGCTGGATTTCTCCGCATAAAAAAATCGATCTTGTGTCTAACTCAGCCCTCGTGGGGAGGCAAGTAAATAGTGACTCTCTTTGTAGAAACCATCATTTTATTTTGGTTGATTGTTACCGCACGGAGTTGATTTCTCATTTCACCCTCACAAAGACATGAATTAAATCGTGCTTAAAAGAAAACTAAGACATCATTAGTTTTTTAACAGCCGTATCTTATCTATGACCAACAGGAAGACCCGACGTTGCTCGGGATTGAATAAAGATCACTACTATGCACTTTTTCACTATCCACGTAACACCATATTACTTTCTTTGTTTTCACTGACCCCTTTCTCCCGTTTCGCCCTCACCCTAATATCGTCGAAAAAAGCTGAAATTTTGAAAAACTATCTGAATTAGCGTTTTATACATATGGTATATACGTATTTGAAGATTTTTGGTGGTTCTGTCCCCATGGGTCACTTAGATGTCGGGACACGTACATATTAGGCCCATAAAGGATAACGTAGAGATTCGGGACCACTTCCATTGTCTTCCCCGGAGAATTTTATCCATGTGATATAAATTTTATCAAAATAGGATATATTTGAAGTTTTAAAGGAGGTTCCGCCCCCATAGCTTCTTTATGTTAGGAAGGCACTTAGAAATTCGGGACCACTTCCATTGTCTTTCCTGGACTGTTTTACATATGATTTAAATTTAATAAAAATGGGATGTATTTGAAGTTTGAAGAGGTTTATGCCCACAGAGCCTCTTAAGGGGTATAGATTCGGGAACAATTCAATTGTCTGCCCCGGTAAATTTTACATAAGAATACACTTTTAGATTTCATGTAGATTGCCTAACCTTTCTTTCAATAGGGAAGACAGAAATATCACACACACACACATAGAGTTTTATATATATATATATATATATATTTGTGTTATAGTGGAATAATTCCAGGAGGAAATCCGGGTATGAGAGCTCAATGTAGTAAACAGAGCAATAATAAAATATAATAACACGAAATCACATAATTGTCGATGCAATAATTTATTTCAACCGTTCGGTTTTTTCAAGCATCACTCAGACAATTACATTTTTGAGACTGATAGAAAATTGAATTTCCCTACCACAGTTCCAATACAATCATAGATGGTAGTAGTAGCAACCAATCTGATACATCTTTTATAGAGAGGGGGAAAATTTAAAACTTATATTTAACTATGGCGGGCGAAGGGGAGGGATCTTTAAGTTAATCAACTAAAAACTGCCATGTCAAAATTATGACACATACGACTTGGCGATATCAACCATATAGGCAATTTTACTCACGCGCATACACAAAACTAAATACGCACGCATCATATGCGCACTCACATACATAATCTCACTCGCACATTATCATAACTAAGCATAATCACATCCGCAACTTTTATTCATCTCCAGCCAGAATGCGTCCGGCGAAACTCGTGTTCTCAAATTCGGTTAGAGAAAAGAAAGAAAGAAACAATTAACAGGCACAGAGAATATATAGACAGACCGCGTGTCATAAATTCTCAGTCCGTCTGGGTTGAAATAAGATTACACGCACATACATATATGTATACATACAAATCCATACGCACATACACACACATATATACACATACACACCCACACATATACACATCTATACACACATACATATACACACATATATACATATATATATATATATATATATACATACATATACATATATGAATACACCTATATATATCTCTGAATCTATTTGAAATATTGACCAAATGCATACGCATGTAGTTGTTCACACATGTAAACATACATACACATACATACACACACACATATATACATATACGCACATATACACACATATACGTACGCACACATACATATATATCCACACACCTACACACAATATTTACATAACACTCTATATTCTTACTGATGTAATATGAGTTCTAAAAATTAGTCTTACCTTATTTATATTTTAGATTAATTTGATAATCTATTATTAATATGCGGGGGGGGGGGTTATCGTACCTAATGTTATTCAATTTGGTATCTTCACCGTTGTAATTCTAGAGGCCCATCGGATTACTAATTCAAGTCTAATAATGTCTATTGGTAATATTTGACATTTATACTTATATTAATTCAAAAACTAGTGTATTACCTGCAGAAAAAAATTTTTTTTTTCATACCACTATCTTATTTTAAATAAATATCCGCGTATCCACAAATACTATATATCACCAAGTCAGTAAATCTGTGTCTATCACAGATATTATTATAAATATTATGGGGGGGGTTTACCGTAAGTAATGTTATTCAATTTGGTATCTTCACCGTTATAAGTCTAGAGGTCCATCGGATTACCAATTCAAGTCTAATAATGTCTAGTGGTAATATTTGGTATTTATACTTATATTAATTCAATAACCGCAGAATTTTTTTAAAAACACTATCTTATTTTAAGTAAATAATCTGAATAAATAAATATTTCAAAATACCATTATATACGCATACACACAAATACTATATATCACCAAGTCGGCAATTCTGTGTCTATAGCAGATATTATTATAACTATTATGTTGGTGGTGGGGGGGTTACCTTAAATAATGTTATTTAATTTGGTATCTTCACCGTTATAAGTCTAGAGGTCCATCGGATTACTAGTCGTTGATTATTTTAAATTTATATTTATGTCTGCACTTAGCCATAAGTTCATCTCGTTTATTCAAGAGGTTATTTCGATCATATTTTAGGATTCTTATTTTTTCTTCTTCATTATATTAACATTAAGTGAATCAAAGTTTTATCTCAAGGCTTTTTTCTATATACTTTAATGACACAAAATGCATGCTTAAGTTCTGGAATTAGGTTTTGGTTGAAAAAATTATTCTAATCAATCGTAATTTGCAATTAACGTCACTAATCTTTGTCACTTATCTTTCACTATACATAGATGGCTATCTATGTATTTCTCTCGTCTTTCTCACTCTATGTTGATTCAACCACTCTCTAATATTTGTAATGTCTCTGTGAGCATTTAGAGAAAGGAGTACTCTTTTTTCAGCGTAGCTTCTTAATTGCTTTATTTTTGCATTTAATATGCATAACGTGTCCGTGCACACCGTAAAAACGCACGTAAATAACAGAACAAAATAATAATTCTTTAAGTAAATAAACTTATTTATTAATGCAAACATTATTGGTTACATATGTGCATATGTAAAAAATAAAACTGGAAAAGTAGTGTTAGGGTTAGGGTCACTGCTTGTTTAGTATTTTAATGAAGTTATTATCAAAACTGACGTAAAATATTATGCTTCATCAAGGTTCGACCTCGCTATTTATCAAGATATATTACTAAAATATCAATATAAAATCATAGAATTACGTTGTTAATTTATTTTTTCACATATAAATTATTATCATCATTTCTGATGACCTAGAGAATAAAACACACACCAATCATTGACTTTTTATTATAGAATGAAGGGATTTCCCTATTCATTTGCGGCTGCGAGAGTTGTCTGATTTGCTATTTGCTTTCACACTTCTCCACATCACTTGAAATACTGGGGCTAAAAAAGGGAACGTGTTTTACTTGCTAACTTTTGCGTGACGGGATAAAAGTACACACACACACACACACACATATATATATATATATATATATATATATATATATATATAGTACAAATTTTAATTTATACAAACATTATTAGTTACATCTTGTCTTCTTTGGTTTGAAAAGGTGGACTCTCTTTGAAGAGTACAACCGAAACATGTATGCACATATGTAACCAATAATGTGTGTATAAATAAAAAAATATATACTAAAAGACATCTGTATTTGTTATTGAGAACTTTTATAAACACTGGAGTTTCAACAAATTTACATCTACAGAAACTAATACAATACAAGTACTATATATATATATATATATATATATATATATATATATATATATATATATATGTATATGTATATATATATATATAAATTTGTCATTTAGACGTTAATTCACTCTTCCATTTCCGTGGAGATGCATGTTGACCGCAACGGTTAACGCTCCTACTACTGAGTCAAGAAAGACATTCGTATTAGGGTTCGAATCGTGCGACCGACAGCGATTGTCTCCTCCCATACTGATGATTGCAGGTTCGATATGAAACACACGTGTACATAGGGCAATTTGAAAATAATATTTATTCATAAAACATTGTTCAAAGTTTTTCTAGATGGAACACTTTAAGTAAGTTGTACGACAAGCAGTCATTTATAGCGTAATGCAATACTCTAGGCCCCCGCCTATTGAGTTCTGTTTGACAGCCTGCTAACATGCCCGCTGAATTTGGCATTTAGATGTTAATTTACATCCCCATTTTCACAGCAATGCGTGTTGGCCAAAACAATGAACGATCCGACTACTGAGTCAAGAATGACTTACGTATGGGCGTTTGATTCGCGCGGCCGGCAGGGATTGTCTCCTCCGATACTCATGATAGCATGCTTGACATGAAACACATGTGTATATGGGTCAATTTGAAAATAATATTTATTCATAAATAATTATATATATATATATATATATATATATATATATATATATATATATATATATATATATATATATATATATAAACTAGAAGAATAATTGTGCCTCAGGATGGGTAAAATTAATTTCCCGAACAAAACCGTTTTGAATCACTTGTATCTTCCCATTGCAAAGATTAAAATCAAGATACAATGATATTAAAAGTTGTGTTTTTTGTAATTGTGATCAAAATCCATTTCCTGATTTTGATTCTAGAAAATATTTTAATTTTAAGGCTTAAGCTTAAAAAGTCTTAAAAAGAAATTGAAATTCAGGGAATTTTGCTTAATTGGTGTCTAATGACTATGGATCAAATTCAATGCAAAGCAGTTTTAAAAAGGGCAGTTTTCACCATATTATGCCCCCCCTCCTCATAACTTCTTTAAAATTATCCGAAGCAATTGAAATTTAGGGAATATTTATTAATTATTTCACAAAAATTTGAGCTATCTGAATTTTCACGAAGGGCTTCCATCTCCTTTTATCTCCTTTTCATAAAATAAATTAAACTAAATATAGCCAACATTTTGAAACAGAGCTGTTAGGCATAAGTTTAGGCTTAGTTTTAAAATTCATAATGATTAGTTTAGGCGTTAATCTTGTATATACATGAATAAACAAACCCAACTTTTAATAATACAAAAAAATACACATTGCTATTCATTATAGAGTGGAGGAGGAAAGTTCTTTGTATTTTTGTTTGTTTAGTTTACACATTGTTCTGTGTAAGAAAAGAAATCATTTTTAAATTCATTCTAAAATTTGGTGTATAAATTAGGGCGTTCCGATTTTGGGCCAGACATTTGTCCCTATCTACGTTACGTAGAACTGATGTTGATATTAGTTGCAGCCATCTCGATTAGTTTGGCATTGAGACACCCAGAATGATCTAAGCGTCACATATATCCAAGCAAAGTCATAACTCCAACGCACGATTTTCGATTGCCATCTTGAATCGACATTTGTCATCGTTCTCATCAATGACATTTTAGTTCAAGTGGGGTTTCTTTTAAACAAAGACTTCTTAAATATCGACAGTTTCTTCCCCCAATTTTCCCTCGTTCTGAAAACGTAATCAAAAACGTTCAAAGCAAAATGTTTAAAGCAAAATGTTTTCATCACCAGGCCTTATCTAGACGACATTTTGATGTATGCCCAAGACTCTCGGCTTTCCGTGCCTTTTAAAAATCTACCAATGTTACTAACCAAACTTGACACTGAGCAACATTTGTGGGTGGCGCTCCACGAAGCGTGCAACCACGTGATGTCGATGGTTCTTTGAGTTTTGTATCGTAAGAAGATGAGATTGGCTGAGAGAAAAATGTGGAAACATCTGTTATAAGATGAAGGGAAAGAAAAGCCACCAGATGTCGAAAGAAATGAATAAATGAGGAAATCGGTGCACTCAATGTGGAGTCATACATACATACATACATACATACATACATACATACATACATACAGCCTTTCTCGTTATATATTTATATACCTTTCTCTTGCTTTTTTTCTTTTTCTCACATATTTTCTTCCTCTTTTTAATCCACTCTCTTTTTCTCTTAAGTAGTTCTCTTTCTCTTTCTCTCTCTCTCTCTCTCTCTCTCTCTCTCTGCCGTTTGTGTTTATCTTTTTTTCCTCTCTCTCTCTATCTCTCTCTCTCTCTCTTTCTCCTACTTTTCTCTCCCTCTTTTTCTTATGTTATCTATATTGCCTTAGCTCTTCTTTGTCTGTTCTACTTTCTCGTTCACCTTCTTTCTCCCCTCTCCCTACTCTCTATATATCTCTATTCTCCTATCTCACTCTTTCTTTTCCACTCTCTTTTCCCATTTACTAGTAATCATTCGCTTTCACTCTCTCTCTTTTAGCTGTCTGTTCTAGGCATATTTCTCTCGCTCATCTCTTTCTTTCTTCTACTTTTTCTTCAACTTTCTTTATCTCCTTGCCTAGTTATCTTTCTCTTTCATTCTCTGTCTTTCTGTTCTACTCTCTCGACCCCCTCACCCTTTCTCTCTTACTGTATTTCTTACTTCTACGCTCGATCCGTTTCTGTCGTTGTTGCTTTTTATCGCTTCCTTTTTCCTTTTCTCTCACGCTCTTTATTCCCCTCTTCCATTATCCATCCTTCTATCACCCTCTATACGTCTCCATTATCTTTCTTCCCCATCCTCTCTATAACTAATCATATTATTTCTATCTTTCTCTCTCACTCTCTTTATCTTTCTCTTTCACTGTTTCTCTTTCTAGCTGACCTTCATTTACCCTTTACCTCCTTCCTCTTTATCCCCTCTTTCTCATCCTCCTCCACCTCCTCCTCTTCTCTCGTTCGTTCTACTTCCTATCTAGCTTTCGATTTCCATCTCTTTCTCTCTTTTCCACCTCTATCTTTCTCTTTTAAATATCTCCACCAAAACAACAATCATAAAAAACAACAATAAAGCACTGTCCTACGAACAACAAACCCTGACGATGGCTTGACAATTGGCCATAAGTTTGAGGAAAAAAGGGAACGTATATAGGGCAAATATTCTATCTTACTGACCCGAACAAAAAAGACTTGTTCGAAAGAAATAAGAAAAATGTACAAATAATGAGATGGAAATATTCAGTTGTTTCAAACGGATCCGTTCCAAAGCGTACCTTCTCTCTCTCTCTCTCTCTCTCTCTCTCTATCTCTCTCTCCCTCTCTCTAATATGTATATATATATATATATATATATATCATGAGAGAGAAAGGGAGAGATGTGTGTGTGTGTGTGTGTTTAGGAAATACCCTTATAACTCACTTCAAATCGTCAGCTTCTCAAGAAAAGAAGACGGTCCGATATATATATATATATATATATATATATATATATATATATATATATATATATACATAATATATATATATACATAATATATATATATATATATATATATTATATATATATATATATACATAATATATATATATTATATATATTATGTATATGTATTATATATATTATATATATATATTTGTATATGTATGATATATATTATATATATATATATTTTTAAATATATATATATATATATATATATATAATACATATACATAATATATATAATATATATATATATATATATATATATATATATATATATATATATATATATTATGTATATGTACTATTTAGGTGTGTATGTATATATATATATATATATTAGCATTAAATAATCGACCGACCTTTACAGCTGTGTGTTATTAAAAAGGCTGGCGCATTTACGAACGCGCTCTACTCCCTTCCCCGGGCAGGTGGCGATTATACAGGTGTGCAGAGTTGCGTATGTATCAAGCACTTATCTAGTTAAAGGTGCGATTTCAGAGTTTTCCTTCTCCCAAACTAGTTGCCATACCTAAATTCCAGAGGCTCTATTATATGGATTCCTAAACAGCTTCAATAAACTTGAACTTTCCAATGTCGCACTCATATTCTGCACTTTAACCGTAATATATATATATATATATATATATATATATATATATATATATATATATATATATATATATATATATTTTGATTTTATTCCATTAGTTGCGACAAAACAAGTTTTGTTTCATTGGTGCAAATAGCGACCAACTCATCGGGCTGGCGATGGAATTCAAATGGCATAAGTTTTAACTTCACTTTAACGGGAGATTGAAAATTGAAAATACATTGGAGGGGGAGGGGGACAGAGTTGGGGCTTTGTTTATAACGGTGACATGGGACATGAGAGGGGAGGGGGGAGGACCCCAACAAGTCGTGTTTCAAATTATTACGTGGGAGGTTTTTCACGTGTTTGTGCTGTGATGATCTCAATTTCGACCGGTTGGGAGGAAGGGAGATGGGGCGACGGCCAGAGTGAGTTAAATTTAAAATGAGAATAAAATTATGATTATAACCGTCATTCCTATTTTATTTTAATTCTAATAAGTAATTATCATGTGGATAAAAATGTTTGATAATTTTAATTTAGGGTATTAATTGCTACTTCTGCATTTTATTTATTTTATTTTAATGTTTTGTTTATTATTTGTAGTGAATTTTGTTGTGATTATATTTTTTTTAAATTGTGATTATATTATACCGAGATCAATACTAGTGGAATCATTTTATAAGAGAAGTTTTCTGGTGTTACCAGTTTTATCATTAACAAAACCGATTATGATAACAATGATAACGCCTGCGATAGTCGCAGTGATAATAGCCGTAATAAAAGCCTTAATAAAAATAAAAATAAAAATAAAAATAAAGATAAATAAAATTAGAATAAAAATAGAAATAACAAGTTTGTAAGAATATTAATGATAATAACAATAATAATAATAATAATAATAATAGTATTAAAAAAAAAAAAAAAAAAAAAAAAATAATAATAATAATAATAATAATAATAATAATAGTATTAAAAGAAAATAATAATAATAATAATAATAATAATAATAATAATAATAATAATAATAATGATGATGATGATGATGATGATGATGATAAATATCACCATCATTACCATCTTGCTACTTGTGAAGTCATTGAGCGAAATAAGTCGAATTTTATTAGAATTATTCATCGTTTGTTTGTTTTTTTTTTCCATTTTAAACGGTTATATTTAAGCGGTTAGCTTTTAACATTTATCTACTAGATTTGTTTTGACAGAGAAAATTAATCCACCGCTTCAATAGATTTTTTTACGGATTTCTCTTTTTAAACAATTTTCAAAAATTAATGAATTAAAAAATAATAAAATCAAACAGTGTTTATTAAAACTATTGCTACACGGACTTTAGTTGGTGGTAGGGATAAGGGGGGGGTATTTTTTATTTTATAAGAAACATATAATAAAATCAGTGTTTATTAAGATTAAATTAAAATATATCACTAATTAAACATCATAATAATTCGCTAGTAACCATAATCGACCTCTATTCAAAAAGTAGGTATGTAATTGTAAATGATATAGTTGACGGATTGGGAGAGGGCGTATTTTGAAAAGTGCCTTTTAAATACACAGTTATAAAATGTTATTTATATGTTATTTAATCAAGGCTCAAGAATTATTTATATATATATATATATATATATATATGTGTGTGTGTGTGTGTGTGTGTGTGTGTGTGTGTGTGTGTGTGTGTGTGTGTGTGTGATGTGTGTATGTATGTATAATACAAAAATCAATTCTTTTATATAGTTTAGATCGATTTTTATGGGAATACATTTCCAAAGGCAAATGAAGTCTAATATTCAAATCTTGAAATAGTTATTTGAAATTTAGAGTTATGTCATAATGTTATCTAACAGAACTATCAGAGTTATATCATAATGTGATCTAATAGAACTATCAGAGTTATATCATAATGTGATCTAATAGAACTATCAGAGTTATATCATTTAGTCATCTAATAGAACTATAAGTTATATCATACTCTGATCTAATAAGAATATCAGAGTTATATCGTACTGTAATCGAGTAGAACTATCGAAGTTATATCATACTGATATCTAATAGAACTATCAGAGGTATATCATAATGTGATCTAATAGTACTATCAGAGTTATATCATACTTCGATCTAATAGAACTATCCGAGTTATACAATACTGTAATCTAATAAAAATATTAGAGTTATATCATATATTGATCTAATAGAACAATCAGAGTTATATCATACTGTAATCTGATAGAACTATGCGAGTTATATCATACTGCGATCTTATAAAACTGTCAGAGTTATATCATATTGTTAAATGTCAATTTTGGCGCAAAGAAAACTTTACGCGTTTCAAGTAACTACACGAAAATCCCGTTCTCAGAGTCTGCTGCAAAATGAAAACCATACAAGTTAAAAATTAATGCAAAACGTTCATAAAAACACCAATATATATATATATATATATATATATATATATATATAATAATGGTAATAATCCAGGTGAAAAATATCCACAGGGTGGTAATCCAGAGAATTTTAACCGGGTTTATAAAAAGTGCTCAATATCAAAATAGAGCTTTATATATGATAGTTTTATTTACACAGACATGTACAAAATCTGCGACACTGGCATGTCGATGTTATCGATCAACAGTTACTATAAACTGAGATCTCATCAGGCAGAGTTAGAATCCGATCTTAACCTCAGATCATATTTGGAGAGAATGAAGTGGAGGGGTAGAGACAGAGAAGAAGAAGGAAAGAAATTTAACATTTCAAAAATTAAAGCCGTTAAAAAATTAAAGTTAAAATTAAAAATTAAAAATTAAAAATTAAAATCTAAAAATCTAAGGTCTAGAATCTGAAACAGACAGGGCAAATAAATAAATAAATAAATAAATAAAAAAATAAGAATATATGGTGGAAAGAGGAACAAATAATGATGAGGGGAGAGACACATAGAGGAAAAAAGAAAAAGAAGAAGAAGAAGGAGAGAGAGAGAGGGCGTCTGTTGATATATAGATATATATATATATATATTTGTATATATATATATATATTTGTGTATATATATATATATATGTATATATATATATATTTGTATATATATATATATATTTGTATAATATATATATATATATATTTGTATAATATATATATATATATATATATATATACATATATATTTGTATATATATATATACATATATTAGTATATATATATATTTATATATATATATATATATTTATATATATATTTATATATATATTTATGTATATATATATTTATATATATATATATATATATATATTTGTATATATATATATATTTGTATATATATATATTTATATATATATGTATTTGTATATATATATATATATATATACAAAATGAACAACAATCTAACCTTCAAAGTACATAACAAAACTACATATAAAAATAAATACATACATTTTAATCTCACCACGATAACAAAATCAAAACGGACCTGATAATCGTTTTATTTTTCATACATGTATTCTGAATTTGTAGCCTACAATATCTAAAAGAAGAATTCAAATACATCATAAATTCACTCAAAATATTGCAATACCCCACATATTTCATATTAAATGCAAAAAAGCCATACAAATATTTCTAGAAACAATAAGCAAAAATCAGATGCACCGAACAGTTCTCTTATAAACATACATCTTCTTTTACCTACCCACGCCAATCATACCATTATTCGCAACACTTTAAATAAACTAGGAATTCAAACAATATAAACTACATCGCAAAACATAAAACAAACACTAAAAACAATAAAACATTTTCCTAAAACACTAACATCTAAATCAGAAATATATACTACGCCATTCAATAATTGCAATCAGATATATGTTGGTGAAACTCAACGGAACTTAAGAATAAGCTTTATGAACATAAGATATCTAAAAACTAACAATTCCCTAAATGTACTATTCTCTTAATATTACATGAATATTATTTTAACTTTAAACAAGCTAGAAACAAGTTAAATCTATCTTAAATGACTCTCGCCGAAGACTTCTTGACTCAGCACTCATTATAAACTCTGATACAGTTAAACAACGTAACGGTTTCTACAGTTTATCTCTTTTAATCAACAAATGAATACGTACCGAAGAAAACTTCATTTTAGATCCAGGCTAACTGCCTTGAACAATATCCCCTACAAAACTTGTACATAACACCACTATTTCAAAACAAACAAAAAATATTCATTCCACTTCATAAACGCACAACATATTTTGAATTTTGACGTCTTTGCTTCGTTTTGGTAAAAGAGAATAACAACGTTCTTCTGACGTCATAGATGCACCACGCATTTATTTTCAAATTTTAACTCAGAAAGAAATATAAGCAATTTTCGGTTTTTTTTTTAAATTCCATAATTTCTATTTATATATATATTCTTGCGTTAAATAATCGGCCGTCCCTCACAGATGTGTGTTGTTAAAGAAGGTCGTTCCTTCACCAGGCAGGTGGCGAATGTACACGTGTGCATGGTAAAACGTGTGATTTCGGAGTTGCCAGAATAGTTTTGGAGCAAAGTGTAATAAAACTTATATTTATAAACTTTTCTAAATCACTTTCGTAAATTTTAAGTAGGATGGCCCCGAGAGTAAATGTGGTATTGTTGTATTGTGGTGACTGCAATGAGAATCATAGAATAGTAGAATAGTCAAAGAAGTTATACTAGACCAAAGATGACTCCCATTTTCCCACACTTTTGATGACCGTGTAACTTTTTTGTTACAATGTATATATTTTTGCGTTATATCAAATCAATAATTCAAAGTGTAGTGCATGTCCTGATACTCCACTTCATCTGTCCTTTTCTCTGTCAGTGAAGTACGACTCTTCTAAAGTGAGAGCATTTCTATTTTCATCCTAATCTAGAGTGCCGTTTTTGAGGAGATGAATTTCTCTGAAATTAAAAATCGACGTTATGTTTTTCTATGTCCTCGTGGGGAGACAAGTAAATAGGGATGACTGACCGTGGTCACCCTCCAGGGATTCTAGAGCATATGGATTCCTACATTTTTATTCGTCGGGTCTGCAGATGCCAACACGCGATTTACGATGGCCTTCAGATAATTAATGAGGCACCCGTTTCCAAGCTAAGGATGCTTTCTAAGTTGTTGAAGATGACGATGAATGGTTGTATGGTTTGAAGAAAGCTTAATTGGCAATACTTCAATTGATATCGCAGAGGTTTCTTTAAGTGATGACGCAAGGAGCTCTTCACTAAACTCAACTAGATGTCGTAATCGGTCTTCATTCTCAAAGCTGAAATTTCAATTTCTAAATTTTGTAAACCATCTTTTGCACCTTCCTTCATTAAGGTCTTCTTCTCAATAAGCTGACTGAATAAATCTTTTTTACACTCATGAAAAATGATGTGCCTCAACCCATCTTTTGGATATAATCAGGTTTTAGAGTTTAATTTTTCCTGTATAATCTAATTTAATAAAATTAATTTTGTCGGAATACATATATATGATATATAAATAGTATATATTGCCATTAAACATTTTAACTTACCATTAAATTTAAGAGAATTAAAATCCGAACAGACCTTATAGGATGAGCTTATATATATATATATATATATATATATATATATATATATATATATATATATATATATATATATATATAGTGTTAAAGTAAATAATGTTCGTAAGAAAGCCGAGTATTTTTCTGTCATTTCCAATATGTAACTGTCCCGTTAGCAATCTGGGAACAATAAGAAGTCAAAATAAAATATGAATGCTGGCAGCTGCAATGTGTATGTGAATTTATATATATATATATATATATATATATATATATATATATATATATATATATATATATATCAACATTCATTTTTATTCTCCAACAAGTACGGACGTCCACCCAGTAGTGGCCATTATTTTATTTTATTTTTCCTCCCAATATGTCTACCCTACATGTATTTGTACTTGCATGACATTTTTCTCTATATTATCATCCTGATGAAGTCTTATAAATAAAGACGAAACGTTGATGTACACATAAAAAACATCCATTTTTTGGTTTTCCTTTTTCATTTTCCCATATATATATATATAAGATTTAAATAAAAGCGAAATTTTAGTCTCCGGCAATTTAGTCTCGAGAACACTTTTGTCAAACAGGAGAAATCGTTGGAATACAAAATATAAAAAAATAAAATTCACAAGAAAGAGCAAGAATGGAGAAATTAACTGCTGATGGGAATAAGCGTTTTAAATAAATTGGATTCAATAAATCGAGTAAAAACGTTTAAAATACAGAGGGGGGGGATTGGCCAACTAACTTTCCCCAAAGAGAATCAACGACTTTGCGAAATGTTTCTGCTTGCAAAGAGAAGGTTTTCGCAAGGCAATAGCGACAGATTCACCTGTTCTCAAATGAGAAGTAGAATCCGCCCTGGCAATCACTCTATTTTATATTTATTGGCATAACCTGCACCGTCAGCTAAATGGTAGCCAATATACGATTCCAAAGTCGGGAAAGAGGTATAGCACAGGGAATCAGGTCTACCCTGTCTAATTTGGGATGGGATATACTGGTTTATTCTGGTCTCGAAATGCAGCCAGAACCACATCACCATTCACCGTGGATCAAGTCGAAGAGTCTGGGCCCATGACAACCCACCATACAGTCACTTAACCACCAGAATACCCTTTATCAAATCAACTGTCCATTTACAATCACTAAATAACCCCTCATTGAACCTTAGTTTTTCCTCACCACTATCACCGAGACAACTGCCAACACCTAAACCTCTACTATTACCTCAGAAATTATCGGAGTCAGATGATGAACAATTAGCCTTGGAGAAAAACTAAAAACACCATTGAGGAAGAAAGCCTCAACGGCTACCAAAGAAATAATAAAAACTACAAACATCGCTCTCCAAAAATGTCTTTCATCCAACATATCCCTCACGGGGCTGAATGAAGTAACATATTCTGCAGGACTCTACATTGTCAGGAAGACACACCTTCAATTCCAAAAGCAATGGGAGTCCAGAGCACAAAATACAACACCACCTTGGAAACTGAAGCTCCCAAAACAACTAAACCTTTGCAGAAAGGAATTGTCTCAAATCAAACAATTCCTTGCAGTTGAAGAACACTATCTACAGGCTCAGTTTTGAATCTAAGAAAAATATAGAGGAGATTAAAAACATAGCGAAGGAACTTGAAGGCAAGATTCCAGCAGTTGCCAAAAGAATCCAAACAAAGGACAACAAGCACAAGGCGAAAGTTGAAAACAAACAGTTTCAAAAGAATGCAGGACTGTTTTACAGAAACAGAGAGAAAATCACGGTAGAAAAGCCACCGTAAAAATTAGAAGACTACTGGAGACCTCTGTTTTAGAATGAGGTATCATACAATCAAGAGGTCAAGTGGATCTTAGATATAGCTCGAAGTAAGCCAGAAATGCTAGAGCCAGAGACAACGTCTGGAATGATAAAACGAAAGTTGGATCAATTTCAGAATCACAAAAAATAGCATAGTCAACATTCCCAATTTCTGACTTAAGCAACTAACATCACTGCATAGCCATTATAGCAGTTGCTTCATCAGACTGTTGAGGGGTGAGGAGGCCACACCAGCATGGCTAGTAAAAGGTGATACAACCCACATACCCAAAACGAGTGAGACACAACCCCCTACTAAATACAGGCCCATCTGCTGTCTGACTACAACCTACAAACTCTTTATTGGCCTGATTGCAGACAGCATCTACAAACACTTCTCTTCTGGATCGTACCTGGAAAAAGAATAAGCAGGGTGCAGGAGGAAGTGTTTAAGCGCCAAGGACCGGTTGTTGATCAATAAGACCATCATTGAGGACTGTAGGAAGAGACAGAAAACCCTAAGCATGGCTTGGATCGATTACTAAAACGCATATGATAGTGTGTCCTACGCATGGCTGCTGTGGTGCCTTGAATTATATAAGATCCACCCATTCATCAAGAAAATCATGGCTTTACATATTAAGATGCGGAAAAAACCATGGCATTAAACCACACTAATGAAACAATTACAATCGCTGGCGTCAAGATCTTAAGAGGAATCTTCCAATCTCCTCTACTGTTTAGATCCGCAAAGTCACTTACTAAACAAAAGCAGGAGTGCCTCCAACATAAGCCAGAGCAGCCAACAAGACCCAAAGAAAAGAGTCAACCGCTTGCTCTTCATGGATGACATCAAGATGTATACCAGTTCAGACGCTGACTTAAGTTGACTCTTACAGGTTGGCCATAACTTCTCCAAAGATATTGGAATCAAGTTTGGCTTGGACAAATGTGCCAAGTGCTCTCCTCTAAGCTTGGTAGAAGATCCAAACGGAAAACATACAGTTTGATGAAGATACTGACATCAAAGAACTTGAAGACCAAGAACAATACAAATACCTTGGCATAGGAGAAAACGATTCAATTCTACATGCCAAAATGAGAGAAAAAAATGCCAGAGAAAAACATGTACGACATGTTAGAAAAATTTGAAAAACAGCTGACAAACAAAAACAAAGTAACCAACTAGCCATGCCAGTGATAACATACGGCTTTGGCATTATTGATTGGCCATAGAAGGACATTAACAGGCAAGACACTACAACGAGGAAAATCTTAACACTGTACAGAGTAATGTACAGAAACCAGTGTCTACGAAGACTGTATATGCCCAGAGGAGAAGAAAGTATAGGTCACTCATAAATTGACCATCAACATCGAGCCACTATTGTGAGCAACCGCCAATATCTGATGATCTCTCAGAACCCAAACCTCGTGATGGTACGCCAACACCAAAAAACAGAGCCAGAAGAATAACCTCTATCACAAAACTGGCCAAACATTTTGGACAGGACTGTCTTACAAATGAGGCAGAAACGGATTGTTATCCGTTTCTGCCTCAAAGAGCTACCAGAAATACACCAAGATCTTCCATTGCAGAAAACTAGAAGAATGGGCCAACCAACAACGTGATATATATATATATATATATATATATATATATATATATATATATATATATATATATATATATATATATAATAAATGCTTCAAATTTGTTTGATAAACATATTTATCCATACAATTGTTTCTGTCAATTTACAAAACAAACATTTTCTCCTGATGTTTTCAAAAGGCTTCTTCAGTGAATTTTCTCTCCCATCAAATAAACCAAAATTTTTCCCATCATTTTACTTTTTTTTCAAAGCAGACATTTCTAGTTGCATCCGTATGTAGTTAATAACCAAAACTAATATTAAAAAACACTCGAGAAAATGATGTTATCTTCCGTCCCAGTATATATATATATATATATATATATATATATATATATATATATATATATATATATATATATATATATATATGGTTGATGCTTGATTGTCGGTCAAAACAGGTTTTGATCTTAGGGGATAGCAAAACAGATGAGTTATGGCAGATGGCCCATTTAATAGACAGGTATTTTCACAGCTGGTCTATTTCCAAAATGAAGGCAGGTTTCATCTCGTAACAGATGCACCATTTCACCACCATCATCACCACCATCATCATCATCATCATCATCATCATCATCATCACCACCATCATCACCACCATCATCATCATCATCATCATCATCATCATCATCATCATCATCATCGCTTTCTTCTTCTCATGTTTCCCCACCTCCCCTCCTCCTCCTCCCCCTCCTCCTCCTCCTCCTGTTTTAGGCAAACAGGACAAACGAAATAGATTTTGAAAAAGACAGAGAAAACGCCTTCCATCGTTCCAAGCGGCGTTGGCATGAACAAAAAAGTGCAATGAAGACAGAGGAGGAGAAAAGGTTATTCGGTTAGTCAATAAACAAAACGAAATTAAAATAATTCATCGCAAAATAAAGCCGTTGTGACTCCCCATTTACTTATTATGGGGAGACACAAGGTCGTTTTTTATGTGAAGAAAATTCAGCTCCGTAAAGTTGGGAACTCTGGATCGGGACAAAAATAAAAATTGACTCGGTCTTAATTCATTTCTCCTTCATTATATAGATACCTACATACACGACACTGTAAACAGTTGAACGCCTAATATAAGTAAGGAAAGGGGTCGACTATAGTTGAGGGCGACCCGAAGGCTCCCTTTTCCTTAGTTACTACACATAGGTGTAGGGGGGCATTACTTCATTTACCCTTGATTTGCTGATATGTATGAATAAGATTTAAAATTTCTTAACACTTTTGGGATATTTTAAGTAAGATGGCCTTTAGAGTAAATGTGGTATTGTAGTGACTGCAATGATTCTTGCTAAAAGTAGGATAAACAAATATGTCAGAGTAGAAAAAGTATAACCAATGACCCTAACTTTTTATAATGCTGAATGTTTAGCAAGGAGGCATCAAGGGACATTTTTAAGTCCTTGGTATGACTCTACCGAGGATTGAACCCTGGTCACGCGGCCCATTATCGAACACTCGTGTCATTATGCCAAAAGGGCCGGTATAAAATAGTTACCTAATAAATGTTGTAATTCCGCACTTCGAGGTTCGAACCCATAAGAATTCACTGCATCTGAAAACTTGAAATCAGTATGTCATCGCAAGCCAGTTTCTGGTCGACGCAGATCAAAGCGAACTGTTTAGGAGTGCTGTGTTGTTAATTTGTATTCGTTTGTTAGACGAGACTAAGATCATGCCATACGATTCTCTGGTCCGCACGAAGTTGTCTTCGTTATTCGCTGCTCTTCGTTAAATTACATGAGTGTAGGTGTTTACCCACAGAGAACAGAAAACACTTAGCAGTTGCATGCGAAGTCAGGGAAGATTTGGCCGAGAACACACAAAGGAATAGCGTAGAAGCAACGTTGTCACTCGCACACAATTGATGTGTGGTTCTGCGACTGACACGTCTTGGCTTCCCACATCCAGAGGTAGAGACGACCAAAAAATGACGGATACTGATGCCGACTTCTTCAAGATTTTCAGCAGATCCCTGTTAGCCGTGCAGCTATGATGGCCCTCAGAGTAAATGTGGTATTATGGTGACTGCAATGATTCTAGTTAAAAGTAGGATAAACAAATATGTCGAAAAACGATAACCAATGACCCGGTGAAGAAGGATTGGATTTTGTGGGTTAGGGGTGGTTGCTGATTTCTAACCTATCCGTGATTTACTCAAGACTTCTTCCAAATCATGGCAGATGGAACGAGAGCATACTACCCCCGTGGATTTAATAAAGGGTTCCGTTCAACATTCTGTCCAGATTCCCGAGTTTGGCAGAAAGATTCCCAAGTTCGACAAGGTACACCTCAAGAAGGTCGAAGGCTACATCGGCCGAAACGTTGTGATAAAAACACCCACAATGAGAACAGTAGTCCGAATATTCCAAATTCTACAAATTATCAACCTTCATCTCAAAAATTCCGAAACATAATAATCTAAATATGTTTGGGATTTTTTTTTTTTTTAATGAATATCAATATTTTTGAAAAAAGACAACAAAAAAATGGATTTTACTTTCTTCAAAATTGATTTGAATTTGGTTGGAATTAGAAAATAACTTCGGATTCCGATATCGATTGAAGAGCAATTTTTTCAGATTAGTAATAAAATTGACTTATATGAAGGAACATAGCCCACAACCCCCCCCCCCCAAGGAGGAAGTAATACCTAGGAGGATGCTATCATGACGAACAAACACTTTCTCCTTCCAAAGGATAAAGTAATGCCTGGAAGGATAGTCCCATGACAGCAGAACAGATACTACACATCGCCCTTCCAAAGAATGAGAGCCAGATACGAAAACTCGATTAGTATTATATATTGTAAAACTTAATGTTGACTTTTTAGAAGGTTTTCATTTTACTATATTTTAAAGTAAAATGATCTCTCCTGCACAGAATTCCGAAAAGACGTTATGCACATAGTAAACTGAACACCCTGCTAAAAATTGAGCCAGCAATTGTTGCATTTTTTTTGTTTCTCTTCTGAGAAGTTTGTGCGGCAAAAGTTTACTACGCCGACCTTTTAATTCTACATTTGTTATTAACATTTGTTATTTAATATTACATTTGTTATTCTTTGGAATAGGATTGAGTAAACAACCACTATTCAGATAAAAAAAAAACAAGTAAAAAGTGACTGGTTCAATTTTTAGCACGAGAGGAGGAGGAAGAGGAGGAGGAGGGGGAAGAAGAAGAAGAAGAAGAAGAAGAAGAAGAAGAAGAAGAAGAAGAAGAAGAGAAGATGATGATGATGATGATGATGATGATGATGATGATGATGATGATGATTTTTAAAGAATATTCATTCGCCTTTAATCGGAGGTGTCATCAATTTGTTATATATAGATTTTTTTAATTAATTAATTTATAAATTAATGTTTTGCGTGGATAAAAAGAAGACATGGACACCACAGGTTCAATCCCTGCTCGGGTGGTCATTCTGATGACGGCTCATAGCTAGAAACATGTGTCCATGTCTTCCTTTTAAGCTTGCAAAAAATGAATTTACAAATTAATTAAATAAAAGATCTATATTCTTCGTTTTGGTCTGAAAAGGTTGAGTCTTTATGAAGAGTAAAACCGAAATATGTATGTACATATGTAACCAACTATGTTTGTATCAATAAAAAAATATACTAAAGAACAGCTCTACTTGTTATTGAGCACTTTTTATAAACACTAGAGTTTCAACGTATTAACATCAACAGAAACTAATATAATACATGTACCATATATATATATATATATATATATATATATATATAGCGTGGGGAATAAGATAGACAAAAATGTTATTGTATCATTTTTCCGAACAATTTTTCCACCAGAAAGAAGTGATTTGTGTCCCCCAACCTAACCAATGTCTCTTAAAACCATCGCACCCCCTTAACCTCACAGGATATGACCCGTTTATTAAATGAAAGTTCTACTCGCTTATTTCCGCTAATATTCGACTCCGTGATAAGAAGAAGAAGCAAAAATGGAAATGTCTCATCAGGGAATCCATTTTTTTTTTTCACCCAAGATGAGCGGTCGTCTCACTTTCCGGCAACTATTTCAGAAACTCAGCGCCGCCATGAATGTTCGCCATCAAATCTCTCGACTTACTGCTGACATGCTGTCAACTCCGTTAATTGCGGCCTCCATTTGTTTGCATATCGTCATTTAATGTCGGAGAACGAAATCCTGCCAGGACGGAAGTCTTTTATTTTCAATTATATCTATTACTAATGGAGATTTGGTATCTGTCTCTCTGAGGCCGAAACTATACTTTTACGTCTATTAATGTACCATTGTACCATCATGGGTGGTGGGTAGTGTAGTATCTGTTCTGTTGTCATGATACCATCCTTCAAGGCATTACTTTTTCAATGGAAGGTAGTGTAGTGTCTGACTTTCTGCCATGAGACCATTTTTCCAGGCATTACCTCCTAGTATAGAACTTGTTCTATTGTCATAAGATCATTCTTCAAGACATCACGTCCTCCTTAGCGGGGCGGGGTGGGGCGGGGCGGGCGTGTAGTATATGTTTGTTCGTCATGATGCCATACTCCCAGACATTACTTCGTCCTTTTTGGGTGAGAGTCGTGAAGTATCTGGGATGTGGTCATGATACTATCCCCAAGGGATGACTTCATCGTTTTTTCTGGGGGAAGGGTGTGTTATATTAGCAAAATATGCAACCGTGTGTCGAATAGTGTTGCTAGTATATATAATAAAATGTTATATTTAGTTAGAAACATTAAGTAATCCTACATGTTTTCATATGAAAATATTTTCCAATAAAATAAAATTACCTTGATATTAACAGTCATTAGTTTATTTTTCGATGATATTTAAAGATATATTTCATTAGAATTTATGACGATATTTTCCGTAGTTATTGTTACTGGCTATCCAGTTTAGCACGCAGTATCAATTCTGCGTGTGAAAGTTAAATTTCTGGCCGTTTTTATGTGTTTTTCAAACAACAGCTTTAGCCAAGCATAGCATTGCTATCTATCACATATTTAAAGAACAGAGTTGAACATTCGTCGTCATCTGAAAAAGGGATTTTTTCCCGAGATATTATGTTATACGGACTTCACTATCAAGTGACACCGAAGGAAAGCAAGATTTGTAATTATAATTTTAAAAAAATAAAAAAATAAAAAAAAAATTAAAAAAAAAAAAAAATAATAATAATAATAATAATAATAATAATAATAATAATAATAATAATAATAATTATTATTATTATTATTATTATTATTATTATTATTATTATTACTACTACTACTACTACTATGACTATGACTATTATTTTTTTTTTTTAATTTATTTATTTTTTTTTTATTAAAAAGGACAACAATTATGTAACCATGTCAAAACGTTGAACAAAGTTTATCGAAAAATTATAAATTCGAGAAGACATGACGGTCAGAAAGGCCAGAGAAGCTGCGTTAAAATTGTATACTCCAGGCAAAACATAGAAGTATTTGAAATTCCAAAATGCTGAAGAATATGAATTACTTACCCAAGACGGAAGGGTGATAGCTTCCCCGTGAATGGACAATGGATATATTACTTTAATTGTATTTGTACACATTTGGGAAACTCATAGTTGTCACCGCTGTCTAACAGAGCATCCGCCATTATGAGTAGAACTGATCTCTTTGCTTTATATTATAGATAACTGTAACCCCTTTTCCCGGACTGACATAGAATTTCTCAAATCTTTTCACATCACAAGATTTCCAGCTTCTTCTACCAATTGTCTTTTGTAAATTAAAGTTTGGTACGATTTCGATTTTATAGGTGTCCATTCTGTTTTTATGGTAGATTTAACAGAGCAGGAAATACTGGTGCATGGGGAAAGTTTAACATTGCTTACAGGGTACACATCGATCTTACCACAATCGATCAATAAGAATGTGTATTTTACCCTCTTTACGTGTAATTGGTTCGTGTTCTCAATATTTGAAGTTTTTGCATTGTTGGGTTCCAAGTAGAGTTAGGCTCGGTTTTATTTTAACCAATCTACACGTAATAACCTCGCCTTATAATAATCTTGGGCAATATAAAGCGTAAACGAAATTTGAATGTATTCCATCTTAATGAAAATCTTAAGCAAAAAAAAAACAACAACAAAAAATAATATGTAATTTTCTCATATAAACAAACAGTAAATAACGACAGAATATCACTTGAATTTCATTGAATCAACGCTAAAGTCAAGTCTAACTTGCCTCCCGTTATTAGAACAAAAACAAAACAATAAAAAAGGTAATATATAATTTTCTAATAGAAACATACAGTAAATAACGACGGAAAATCATATGAATTTCATTTAAGCAACGGTAAAGTCAAGTCCAACTGGCCTCTCCGTGATTTAAAAACAAAAACAAAAAAAGGTAATATATAATTTTCTTATACAAACAAACAATAAAAACGACAGAATATCACTTGAATTTCATTAAACCAACGTGCAAGTTATGGCTGACTGGTGTTCAGCCGTGACCTTCGTTATAGCAGACATGTTCACTGGAAAGGGACATCTGTCGAACAGTCAGACTATGGGCATTTTGACTTCTCCCTTCACTTTAAAATTCACCAAATATCAGGAAAATAATCAATTTTAATGAAATTTTCTGTGCTCATTAATTAAAGACAAGTGAATATAATAAATCCATTACTTCATTAGAAATCTTAGTAAAAAATATATTATTTCGTTAAATTTGCGTAGGCTAATACTTAACAATAAAATGGTGTCGTCATAATTTTTTTCATTTTTTAAATATGAGAATTTTTCTTTGAAAAATAATTTGTCTGATCCTTTAAATAAATTAATTCTTTCCGGATTATTTTTTATGTTTGAGTTGATTGTTATGACAAGATGGTCTACATCGAATGAAAAGACTAGTATGAGAATATCTCTTAGTTTATAAACACAAGAATACAAATTCCTTTTTGTTTTATTCTTTATATGAACATTTAATCATAATTATTTTTAGCTGAATAATATGAGTTGTCTCTCATTTCCCCCCAAAATAAATGATATTTCTGTATTATTTTTTAAACAAAAACACCTTTATTAAAAAAATGCATAAATGTATTTTTATGAAAATAAAGCATCGTTGGTGTTATCAATAAAACAAAATGTTTAAAATATAATTCTCATATATTATGATAAAAAAGCCCCTGAATTCCGTATTGATAATGACTAAATAAATTAACACATTTTAATAAATGTATTTATTTAATAAAATATAGTTTCTGAAAGAAAACACAATAAAGTTTATTTTCAATAAAGTTACAGTTTGGCCAAAAGATTGTAATAAAATATAGTTTCTGAAAGAAAACACAATAAAGTTTATTTTCAATAAAGTTACATTTTCGCCGAAAGATTGTAATAAAATGTAGTTTCTGAAAGAAAATACAATAAAGTTTATTTTTGATAAAGTTACATTTTGGCCGAAAGATTGTAATAAAATATAGTTTCTGAAAGAAAATACAATAAAGTTTATTTTTGATAAAGTTACATTTTTAAAAGTGCGTCTGATACTTCGCAGAAAATTAATAATTTATTTCAAGAAAAATTTAGAAGGTGTATTTATCATCTTAATTAGTGAATATCAATTTTAAAAATATGGAAATATCTTTTATACTTCATATTTGTTAAGTAAATAAAAAAAAGTATCCTGGTGTTTTTTTACCAGTTGCGAAATTGGTCAGCTACAATGTTGGAAATGAGTGTCAGTTGGAATCAGGAAAAGAGTTGGTTGCAATGTCACAGCGTTTATTGACTTGACATACCATCCACCCATGAACTTCAGCTAAATGTAGCACAAGGCCGGAAGTTAAGCACTCTGGCTTGTGCAAAATAAATCTACACACACCCTCAAAAGGAGGAGGTAATGGCTGAGAGGGGGTACATTTCAGGAGCTAGTCGCAAAGAACGTTCTGATGGTTTAGATCGGTCGCTAGGTTGTCAGAATGCTTGCAAAGGACGAATCCACGGCGGGTATGAAAATGCAGGCCAGGAACAACGTTAAAGTGACATCACAACAGCTTCATATATCCTCCCACCAAAATACAACGTGTGTGCAATGTTGCAAAAATGCTCCATGCAAGTTGGAATTCGTAAAGTATTTTATTTATGCTATAAGCGTGAGGTAACACTAGTATAGATAGATAAGTAGAAGTACATAATAGTTAACACCCGAGAACTTATTAAAAAACATATAATTTATATCGAACGCATTAGAATTGAATTCTCTACCGAACCATCCTTGTTTTAACGTGTAGAAACGACAAATAATGCCTTTACTGTTTAAAAACTCTTACAAATCGTACCCAGACGTTAAAACTAGCCGAGTTTTATTTTGACGAGTTCATAAATGTTAACTATTCCTAACTTTCACCGTTTTTTTCTAACTCTTACAGTTCGTTTTCATACGTCAAAACTAGCCGGTTCGGCAGAGAATTCCATTCTAATGCGTATGATGTAAATTATGTATGTTTTTTTTTCTTTTGGGGTTTACGATTTTTCGAGTGTTAACTATTCTGTACTTTTACAGATAGATAGATAGATAGATAGATAGATAGATAGATAGATAGATAGATAGATAGATAGATAGATAGATAGATAGAATTTCTGGTAAGTGTCGACAAAAACTCATCCTAAGCAGAAACAAGAAAATGGTTGTTAATTCGCACAGCATGCCACACCCAACCACAAACGCATGCACTGAAGACACCAGGAAACAAAACTGGGTCTCGTCTGTAAATATCTGCAGGACGGTCGAATTATCGCAGGGAGTTCGTTTTTCTAACATTTCAAAAGAAGTATGCCGTGGCTAAGAGCCCCCTCCCCCTTCGAAATAAACCAAAAAGGGTTTTCTTTATGCTTACTAATAAAATAAAAATGCGCCTTATGCGCGCAAGTATTTCATAATCTATTACGAATGGAAATTTAGTATATGTCTGTCTGGAGTCGAAACTATACTATAATTTCTATTAATTGTGCGATTGCACCATCTTTTGATGCTAAGTTAAATTTCCTGTACTATTTCAGACTACTGTACTATATCTGAATGCTCAATTCAGGGGGCGTAGTATCTTTTCTATTGTCATGTAATCATCCTCCCATGCATTACCTCGTCTTTTGGGGGTAGTGTAGTACGTTCTATTGTAATGATACAATCCCCCCAGGGTTTACCTCCTGCTTATTTTTTTAGGAGTTGTAGTGTAGTATCTATTCTCTGGTCATGATACCATTCTCCCAGTAATCACCTCCTTTGGATGTTAGTGTAGTATATGTTCGTTCGTCCTAGCACCATCCTTTAAGGCTAACAAAGATATGTTCCCTCCGGTCGCATATCTTTGCTAGTTTTTGAAACTATTGTTCGGAGGGTGGTAAAAAGAACAGCCGTTTACACAATCACAGATTAAAACGGAAACATTGTTTGGGTGGATAGTAAAAAGAACAGCCTTTCCTAATCGTCGCCTTTCAATGCAATTATGTACGATAGTATGTTTAGTAACGAAAATTATTTGATCCCAAAAGAACCCGGATTAGAAAACGCATGGTGTTACAAAATCTACATTGAGTTAAGTTCCAGTACATCTGCTAAGATCTAACTGAGATCATTTGTCTTGTTGCATACCTCCTTTCTTAGGCCCAACGTCTTACAGTCCACAATGAAGTATATTACAATGAAGTAAATTAAGTCCATAACGTACTTTTTTTATCGCATGCCTCACGCAATTCTACCGAGTCGTCCATTCGTCTCCCAATAATTGAGGACACTTGCAATTAATTGTTTCACAACTACGAATAACGAAAAATTCATCGATCTGAAGAAAGAACCTTTATTTGACGGTATTGATGCGCCTGCGGGGGGGGGGGAGTCGCATTCCCGGGCTACGGGTCGTCGGTTTTCTTATCGTCGATGCCCAGATATTCTCGCGCGTCGTTGCCTCACAAAATCTTCCACACGACTGGTACTTCTTCCCTTTACTCTCTCCCAGATGACGTTAAATCCGTTCTTAGTACACCCAGGGTCGAGATGACATTTGAAGGCACTCACTGACCCGAAGACCTGTAGACGTGTCGACATCGGTCCGTGAATGAAAATCATGAGATAAATACTACAAACATACCCACTTGCTATGTAACAGTCTGTCGAGGTCATCATTGTCGAGCGCTCGAGGTCATCTACTCGTCAGTTCATCATCTCTTCGTCTGCTCGACTCGATCTGCTGGTCCACTCCGATCTAACCTAAGTCGAACTCTGACTGATTCATCTATATATCTACTTTCGACCGGACATCCGAGATGTTCGATCTTTTTCTTAGTTTCTCTTATCTGGTCACCGGAACCGATTACATCTGTCTCTCTTCTAAGACCATTGCTACCCGACTACCCAAAAATGAACAACTAACGGTCAGGGTGATATCTCGCCGAGGGAGTTCAATAGATTCGCAGGCCTTCCTGTCGCCTGTCTACTTATCTTACTTCCTTGTCATTTCTGTGTGGGTTGCAGTCCATTGTATTAGAGGAAGACATTCCCTGAAAATACGTCTGCACCGTCTCTGAGAGATCAAGAGAGAATGAGAGAGAGAGAGAGAGAAATACAGAGAGAGAAAGAAAAAGAGAGAGCATGTTTTTTTAAATGCTTCCTTGTGTTTTACTCATCCAAATTTGTTTAGGATATTTCTCCTGGCATAGTACTCATCCCTAAACTCAACCGTCTTCTCCTCAACGCACCATTTGATTCCCTCTAAAAAATCCGGATATATTAAATCTGGTAGAATGCATTGAATATTTTACATGACTAATCGTTTTGAATGGTAGCGTATTCTTATGTTGAATCGAAATGTTTTATTAATAGGAGAGAAAATAAAGAAACGAGAAAGGCATAAATCCGGGGTCAGGAATTAAGACTTATATTTAATTTGAGTGGAGACTCAGGAAATAATGAATTTAGTTAAAGAAAACACTTTTTAGTAGAGACTCGTATTTAAATAAATAATAAATAATAAATAAATAATAAATAAATAATAAATAAATAATAAATAATAAATAAATAAATAATAAATAAATAATAAATAAATAATAAATAATAAATAAATAATAAATAAATAATAAATAAATAATGTTCTTTTTATTTAAATGCTGAAATAGTGTCCACTCAAACATGGTAAACAAGGATTCTGTAATATTCATTCACTTGAGATAAACAGGGACCAAATTTGAGCAAAATGGATCAAAAGAAATATACTTATCTTCATTCTTACGTACGTTATTTTTGTTATTGATTTTACTGTTTTCTTTGTATTTTTAATAGGACGTGCCATTATTTTTATTAAATATACATATTTATTAATTGATTTTTGCATGCATCAAAGGAATACAGGGACACGTGTTTCTGGCTATTAGCCGTAATCAACATAGCTTACTTGGGCAAGGATCGAACCTTCGATATTACTGTTTACAGTCTGACGTTTTACCACCAGACCACAGCACCTTATTAAAAATTTATATATATATATATATATACACATATACATACATATATATATACATATATATATACATATATATATATATACACATATATATACACATATATATACACATATATATATATATATATATATATATATATATATATATATATATATATATATATATATATATATAGATGCAACCTAAATGGAGCAATATTATAGTCAGACTCCAATGGGTATCACCCGCTGTTGTCAATAAACGATCACTTGTAAATACTCGTGTAAGTCAAAAATAAGAAATAAAAATAACAACATTTAATTTCGTTTTTTACTTATTTATTACTAACGAACAAAAAATTTTTGGAACAAATAACAAAATAGTTACAGATTTACGGTTTATTTTTTCAATAATTATTATAATATATAAGGGAGTAAATACGTAATTAAAATTTCAGACGAAAATGGGAAATTAGTTTAAAATAGTACATAAGAACGGTAACTTGCTAGTAGAAATAAAAGCACAAACACATCATTAAAGCTGAACCTAGATATTTCGGTCGATCCGTTCGACCATATTCATTTGGTAAAGTATGGTCGAATAAATCGACCGAAATATCTTGGTCTAGCTTTAATGATGTGTGTGTGTCTTTATTTCAAACTAGCATGTTGCCTCCTTTATGCACTATTCCATAAGCTAATGAATTTATAATTTACTTAGATATATAATAATGAGTTTTCTGATAATCTAATGGTTTTATCTGTAAGTTTTTACAAAATGATATTTATGTGATTTCCCACTAAAGTTTGAATGTGACACGAGGTTGGTTTAACGCGGGAAATTCAGCTATATTAAAAGGAGCCAGGATGCATAAGTATAAAAATAGCCATGATTAGACACGTCGATATTACTCGGCGAGGGCGGCTCAGACAATCGGCCAGAAAACAACGTCCACTGAAAAGAGGGAACAATGGGCGGACAACTCCTCCGCCACTTCCGAAGAGAGGGTTAGAAGTGGAATATAATCACCCTGTTCGTAGAGTATTGATTTACTCCTCTCCAGGAGTTAGGCACAAGGCCAGTTTTTATCTTACTCCCACAAGTAAGATGTGACCCAAGGTCGGGTCGGGAAAGTGGGGTTTAAAAATTGCCTAGGCAGTCCCGTCCGCATTCCCCGGTAGGGGCGCCTCAGGCAGTAAACAATAAACTTACTCCTCCCTAAAGAGGGGAGGCAAAGCCTGGGAGGGTGGGCCTCCTAGAACTGCACAGGACAGACCCATAGACCGGCGTAAATCAAGCTTCAAAGGCCAAGACAATACCAGTCTATGGGGTGCAGTATCCATCGGAACAGATACTACACTTTGATCTTAGCCAAAAGGCCAAATAGACTGTTCGTAGAGTATTGATTTACTCCTCTCCAGGAGTTAGGCACAAGGCCAGTTTTTATCTTACTCCCACAAGTAAGATGTGACCCAAGGTCGAGTCGGGAAAGTGGGGTTTGAAAAGCCAGCGCCCGAGAGGTGAGCACTCTGGCCATTTAAAAATTGCCTGGGCAGCCCCGTCGGCATTACCCGGTAGGGGCGCCTCAGACAGTAAGCAATAAACTTACTCCTCCCCAAAGAGGGGAGGCAAAGTCTGGGAGGGTGGACCTCCTAGAACTGCACAGGACAGACCCATTGACTGGCGTAAGTCAAGCCTCGAAGGACAAGACAATACCAGTATGGGGTGCAGTATTCATCGGAACAGATACTACACTTTGATCTTAGCCAAAAGGCCAAATAGACTGTTCTATATTTATCTACCTCCCACAAGGCAAGATGTGACACAAGGTCGGGAAAGTGGGATTAGATAAGCCAGGGCTCGAGGTGAGCATTCTGGCCATTTAAAAATTGCCTGGGCAGCCACGTCGGCATTCCCGGTAGGGCGCCTCAGACAGTAAGCAATAAACTTACTCCTCCCCAAAGAGGGGAGGCAAAGCCTGGGAGTGTGCACCTCCTAGAACTGCACAGGACCAGACAACCCCCAATAGACCGGCGTAAATCCAGACCCAAAAGCCCGAACGATACCGGTTTATTAGGTGGGGTGCCAAATAGACTGTTCGTAGAGTAGGCTATGAGCAACTGAGAGATTTGTTAATCTCCCTTTACCTGCCCCCCCCCCATACGATGAGTAGATGTAATACAAAGTCGAACATCATGTAAGGTGTAGCCATTACTTAACGCCAGAAAAGCGCTGATGGCCAGGGAGTTCTTGGAGGAACTTTTTCCAGCTCTGCCAGAGTCTTGGACAGATCCATTAAGAAAGGGGGTGAATATTTATTTCAATAATCGCAAGATTTGTTTTTATCGTTTAACATTAGGTAACTATATTAAAAACATTAGGTAACTATATTAAAAAAATTAGGTAACTATATTAAAAAAATTAGGTAACTATATTAAAAACATTAGGTAACTATATTAAAAAAATTGTAAAAATTCGGTCAAACTTATCGATTCTATTTTCAGTCTATAAATGACAAATAATACCGACATATTAAGGTTTGAAAATATATATAATCATATACAAGTATATAATTTAATTGTAACCCTCCACTCTAAAATAAAGACCAATACATATTTATTTGTACACCTAAATCCGTCCCGTCACACAAAAGTTTACTAGTAAAACACTTGCTTTTTCATAGCCCCCGGACAAAACCATTTCAAGGGAAGCAAGAAAGTCAGACCAACCATACCACCATGAATTTAGAAAGAAATCATCCACTCTAAATAAAAAGTCAACGGTGTTTTTATTTTTTGTTATCAAAAATGATAATAATAATTATATATTAAAAATTTAAATAATGACGTAATTCCATTGTTGTATATGAATATTAGTGCGAACACAAGCGAAGCATATTTTTTTCCGTAATTTTTGTACACTAGTATATAAATGTAGGATATGGATATGGGATAGGAGCGACTCTCTCCTCACCAAATAATAAATTTACGTCGTCTTTTCTTTTATCTCAGGATTCTGTAGTACGTGAATCAAATGTTAACGCATTCTGACGATATGAGAAATACTCATTTATATACCCCCCCCCCCTTTAAAGAAAAACAACACTGACATCTGGATTTAGAGCCGAAGAGGAATCCGTGAAAGCAATAAATGAATGTTTGGTTTGCAAATTCGAATAAATTATGCAATTCTTTAAATATACTTATATTTAAATAATAGCAATATTTTCTTGTTTCACTCGGGCGTCGTTTATCTTTTCATCTTGTTATTTAAAATAACCTCAGAAGCGTTCTTTATTTTGATTACGTCATGCCATTATGCCTTGTCGCAAGGAGTGATCTGCCAGTATGTTTGTTTAACATGTCACGTGACGCGGCGTTTTTTGTGACAAATGATAATAATGATAACATTAGCAACAACAACAACAACAATCCAGATCTCTCAAAGCGAATGTCATGAATATCTCAACCAATTCTGGGTAGTTGCTAACCTACGGAT
>OY744548.1:41227625-41230125 GCA_963556195.1 Sepiola atlantica
GAGTGCCGATTTAACTCCAAGGTTAAGTGGTGAATCAATGTTTCAGCTATTGTCACACATAACGCAAAACACTATTTTACTGCGTAAAACAATTTCAAAAAGCGCTCACAATCGTAAATGTGTTGTTGTAGTTTTTAAGCGACTGTGAGAAAACGCAGCACCAATTTGAACACAACCTTCTCATAGAACAGATGTTCATGCAAAATAGTGAATTAACTGCCTTCTGATAAATTCCAGCCATTTACTGTTTCCTGATATATTCCAGCCATTTACTGTCTTCTGATATATTCGAGCCATTAACTGCCTTCTGATATATTCAAGCCATTAACTGCCTTCTGATATATTCCAGCCATTAACTGCCTTCTGATATATTTCAGCTATTAACTGTTTTTTTTATATATTCCAGTTATAACTGTCTTTTGACATATTCCAGCTATTAACTGCTTTCTAATATATTCCAGTCATTAATTGTCTTCTGATATATTCCAGTTATTAACTGCCTTCTGATATATTTTAGCCATTAACTGTTTTCTGATATATTCCAGCCATTAATTGCCTTCTGATATATTCTAGCCATTAACTGTCTTCTGCTATATTTCAGCCATTAACACCATTCTGATATATTCCAGCCATTAACTGCTTTTAGATATATTCCAGCCATTAACTCCTTATCTGATATATTACAGCCATGAACTGCCTTCTGATATATTCCAGCCATTAACTCCCTATCTGGTATATTGAAGTCATTAACTGTCTTCTGATATATTCCAGCCATTAACTGCTTTCTGATATATTCCAGCCAATAACTACATTCCGATATATTAAAGCCATTAACTGCCTTCTGATATATTCCAGCCAATAACTACATTCTGATATATTCAAGCCATTAACTGCCTTCTGATATATTCCAGCCATTAACTACATTCTGATATATTCAAACCATTTACTGTCTTCTGATATATTCCAGTCATTAACTACATTCCTATATATTCCAGCCATTCACTGCCTTCTGATATATTCCAGCCATTAACTGCCTTCTTGTATGTTCCAGCAATTAACTACCTTCTTATATATTTCAGCTATTAACTGCCTTCTGATATATTCCTGCCATTAACTGTCTTCTGATATAATCCAGTTATTCACTGTCTTCTTATATATTTCTAACCATTAACTGCTTTCTGATATATTCCAGTTATTAACTGTCTTCTGCTATATTTGAGCTGTTAAATGCTTTCTGATATATTCCAGCTATTAACTGTCTTTTGATATATTCCAGTTATTAACTGCTTTCTGCTATATTTCAGCCATTAACTATATTCTGTTATATACTAGCCATTTACTGCCTTCTTGATATATTCCAGCCACCTACTAACTTATGTAACTTCAATTTATTATTTGCCAAAACGAGTTAGTGGAAGTTTTTATCTTTTCCGGGATAACGACTAAATTTTGTCGGTCAGCATTTGTGACTGTTAGGCTTAGGGTCAGAGTTTACTCTAAACCTAACCCGTTTAAAGTCAACCAATTTTTACCTATTAACCGTTGTTTCCGGCGGATCAGTGTTGAATAACACCTATAAAGCTATTGCTGAGCTTGAACGGTATTTGTTTTTATTACTGTAATTTCTAAACTAATAATCCGATTGTATTCAAATTTTGACACGTTCGATTAGAAAGTTAGTACCAGCCTTTATAAAAAAATCCATGTTTTTATCATATGGATATTTTTTATTACGGCTCGGGACTTTTTGAGTGGTGAGTAACAGGTGAATTTATTTAATTATAATTTGAAATAAAAATTGATCAAAGCAATAATGAATTTTAACGAAAAAAAAAGTTTTACGTGTAAAAAAAACAAGTTTTTTCAGTTGTACATCTAGCCTCGTTATTAAAAGATATTGAATACAAACATATCGATGTCTCATTTTTCTATTCCATATTAAAAAATATTAAATACAAAAATATCGATGTCTCATTTTTCTATTCCATATTAAAAGATATTGAATATAAAAATATTGAAGTCTCATTTTTCTTCTCTATATTAAAAGATATTGAATATAAAAATATCGAAGTCTTATTTTTCTATTCCATATTAAAAGATATTGAATATAAAAATATCGAAGTCTTATTTTTCTATTCCATATTAAAAGATATTGAATATAAAAATATCGAAGTCTTATTTTTCTATTCCATATTAAAAGATATTGAATATAAAAATATCGAAGTCTTATTTTTCTATTCCATATCAAAAGATATTGAATATAAAAATATGGACGTCTCATTTTCCTATTCCATATTAAAAGATATTGAATATAAAAATATCGAAGTCTCATTTTTCTATTCCATATTAAAAGATATTGAATATAAAAATATGGACGTCTCATTTTTCTATTCCATATAAAAAGATATAGAATATAAAAATGTGGACGTATCATTTTTCTATTCCATATTAAAAGATATTGAATATAAAAATATGGACGTCTCATTTTTCTATTCCATAT
>OY744548.1:41235125-41285125 GCA_963556195.1 Sepiola atlantica
ATTAATCGGACTACTATTCTCATCTTGGTTGTTATTTTCACAACGTCACTCAACGCGTTTATCCGTGGGCCGAGGTTGAAGGTTCAATACTTACTACAGACGAAAATAACTAAGAAAAACATAATTATGTTTTAACACTTCTCACCAGTCATGGCTGACGGAACGAGAAAAGTCTTCCCCCGTGGATCAAATAACTTCTGTAAAGATTCCCGAGTTCGACATCCAGATCCACAAGTTCAAAAAGATGAACCTGAAGAAGGTCGGAGGTTACATCTGCCGAAACATTCTGAAAATAATAACCAAGATGGGAATCGTAGTTCGAATAAATCAAATCATACGAATTATCAATCCACATCTCAAAATTCCGAAACATTTCTGTTCTTATTTATTAATTTCTATCATTTTTAAATTATAAATAAAATAAAATAAAGTAAAATGTCCTATTTCCTTTTTATGGGTGCCATTCGCGAACGCAGACACCACGATATTAGTATTTCAATGTTGATCAAAATGAAATATACTTATCTAATTACTCTTAGTAATGTAGTTTAAGAATATGTATGGTTATCTTTCTCGAAATTCTAGCATGAGTTCGTGAACAAAAAAAACAAAAAAATACAAAAAAATACAAACAAAAATACAAACAAACAAAAAACAAACAAATACAAACAAAAAACAAACAAAAAACAAACAAACAAACAAAACAAAACAAAAAACAAACAAACAAAAAACAAACGAAATAAAAACAAACAAACAAAAAAAACAAAAAAAACAAAACAAAAAAAACAACAAAAAACAACAACAAACGAACGAACAGTACTGCTGCCACTAAGAACACTCCTTGTGTTGCGAGAGTACAAAATCGACTTCGCAATTAGTGAGTTAACATTGCTTCTGTTCTCTACAGCCTCTTTCAACCAAAATAAAGGTCGCTAGTCTTTCTCTACTCTATCGATATTCCCATAGAAGGTAATCGACTGAACTCCAACCATCTGGTTCTCTCTGTAAGACATTCACAACAAGAACTCGTATGGCTTCCACAGATATAAATAACGTTTCTGTCTTTTTCCATGGGCCAAGCACCAAGCGGAATTTCCATGAAAAGAATTATTTCCAAGATCTTCACGTCTGTGCGACACATTATCACGGGACTGCTTCTATGTCAACTATAATATGGTCCTGTTCCAACCTAATGTCAACAAATACATGTCATAAACTTTGTTAATTCCTTTCATCATTTATAAACCTCTCATAATATTGTTCATCATTCAACTGAAACTCTATTCATTAACCCTCATCCTCAAGTGGTTTTTGGCCTTGCTAAGTGGTAACTCATTTGTAAAAAAAGACAAGAATGACAGCTTACACACACACACACACACACACACACACACAAGCACACACACACACATATATATATATATATATATATATATATATATATATAAAGCTGTAATTCCTGTCTTTTTATATATATTAAGATGCATAAAAACGATGCTGTTTTTGTGTAATTATTATATTTTATTCTGATATTTCGGCAGTTCTCGGCTTTTTGTCAAATAATGATACGAAATGTTGAATATGAATGAAATTGAAACCGTTAAGAAAACTGAAATTTTCAACTGCAGTTTTCATTCTTTCTTTTAACGCGCAAATTAGTTCACGCGAAATCTCTCTAACGATTGTTAAAGAAATCCGTTGTCTTTAAAAAAAAAAAAATGCACGCGTATGTGTCCGTCCCGTCATGCATAACTATTAAGGCCAACTGATTTTCATATATATATATATATATATATATATATATATATATATATATATATATATATATATATATATATATATATATATATATATATATGTGTGTGTGGGTGTGTGTGTGTATATATATATATGTATATATATATATATATATATATATATATATATATATATATATATATATATATGTGGGTGTAAACATTTGGGAATTTCCTTGCCTTTGTACATTTAGTGTATAATTAATTTTCATCTTAACCCTATTAAGGGCATATGATTTCAGTATACTGGCATTTATCATGAAATGTCACTACTTTTGTAAAGGCTATGCCTCCTCAATACAATAGTTATTTTAAAGGTTTTTTGGAATTTTCTGGAAAACTAAGGTATATGGTAAACTGAAATTAAAATGCCATCAACTAGACCCTAGAACCTCTATCTCTGCCAAAAAATCAGCTTAATCCATCAAATAGTTGATGAGATACAGAGTGGCACATACGTACGTACGTACACACGGATAACATGATTTCATGATTGAACTTTCTGGATCTCTGGGTTGCCTTGACTAATGATGCTGAAATTCTACACACTTATAGAACCTATCAAATAAAATGTTTGTCCAAAGTTTTAACTAATTTGATTTATTGGTTTTTGAGTTATGATTGATCATAGAAATGAGATTTCCAGCATAAGCCATTCTTAAAGTCTATTAAGGGATAGAGCGCTCTCGCGCCTCCCTTGATACAGCCTACATTACAACACTTACAACTAGCAGCCGTGTTCAAAAATTCATAATGATCGGTTAATTAGTTTAGGAGTAAATCCTATATATACAAATATATAAACATACCTAACTTCATACATATATATATATATATATATATATATATATATATATATATATATATATATATATATATATATATATATATATATATATAAGGAGAGGTAGTTTGCTTGAAGCATTACGTGTAATATGTATATAGGGGAGTATTAGAAGGCTATCACAATGCAAGAAATGGAAAAAATGTCGGCGTTGAGAAGTAAAAGAAAAACAAGTGACTTTGATTATATATATATTTTTTAACACCTTTAATATTTTTTTTTTTTTCATATATCAAATCTTACTTGATTAGGCAATACTTCAACACTGATGTAATTTGTGTGACCGAGTTCCATAATATATTTCGAGGAAAACCTTTTTATCAAATGGTAGGTGTTTAAATCTCGAAAAACGTGTGAATGGCAATATTGCTTATAACGCAGTAAATATTAATATCCGCAGCAAATGTAAAAAAATAAAAAATAAAACTATAACTGATTTTTTAAAAATGATTTTAATTACTTATTAATTTTTTTTTCTCTCTGAATATTTTATTTTTATTTTTATTTTTTATATTGGAACCCACCGATGAAGTGCCATTTATTCTTTTTTTTTCAATATTTATTTAATATATATTTTTATATATACTGTTGTTATCTTATTTTATTCAAACAATATTTATTTCATTACTTTTTTGAAAAAAGAAAAAAGTTTTGTAATTTATTTTTTATTATTTTTTTTTTTCTAAATTTATTTCATGATAAACGGTTAAATATGTTTAGGTTTATATTATTTGTGGCACGCAGTAAATTTAGTGAACGAAACTAATTCTTCAATTCTTGTTTAGTTTATTTTTGAAATATTATTATTATTGTTACACCGGCCGTTCTTACACAGGAGAAACTACACCGGTTGTCACTATAAATAGTGCGAGTCACCAGAGACACTGAAGAAAAAGCACCACCTTGTAACTGTCTAGCCAAGAGCTAGTCACTTTCTTACTTTGTTAATACACTTGTTAAACCAACCCTCGACTTGACTTCCTTTATTTATTATTTACTGTGGAACAACTTCACAACAGTTATATACTTAATCTGATTTAGTACAATGTTATTAAATTTCATAGTTTAATTCACTAACGATTTTTTTTTAAATTTAAATTCAGTTCAATTTTCTATTTTTATTCTTTTCTTCCTTCTTTATATATATATATATATATATATATATATATATATATATATATATATATATATATATATATATATATATATATATATGAAGTGGTATGAATGATTAATAATTAGAGTTTATTGCAAAAATGATCATTTAATTAACAAGTGAGTTTATAAGGAACACTTGGAACCCTTAATAAGTGTAGAAGATCAGACACCTAAATACTTCAAAGTAATCAAAAACATATGTTATATACATAAACCTCCAATGGGGGTCATCTATCTTGTCTGCCTTTCGTGGAAAACAGAGGGGGTGGGGATTATGTCCTTGGTGACCCCTTTTCCCAGTGTGGCTAGTGTACTCATCACGCCGACGACGACGACGTTTTCCAATTTAAAATATATTTATTCACTATGGAGCTCCATTTTCCCGTACTTAACAGTTGCCTCTGACTGGAACATCTCCTGCAGGAGGGGGGGAGCGCTCCTATCTAGTCGGACTTTACATATGAAAATGTATTTTCATGAGCAAAGAAAGGGGACTTAATCAAAATATCTTTATTCGCTGTGTCACGGGTCCATGTGGAAACGTTGTGAGAATAACAATCCAGATGCGAATAATCCAACTAATACAAATATTCATCCTCATCTAAAAATATTCCAATACATAAAAATAACGTTTTTTTTTTAATCATGTCAACTTCAACTCTCGACACAAAGGTGCTTTCGTTTTCTATTTCATAACTTTCTTTTAATGTGGCATTTTTTATAACTTTCTTTTAATGTAGCATTTTTTATAACTTTCTTTTAATGTGACATTTTTTATAACTTTCTTTTAATGTGGCATTTTTTATAACTTTCTTTTAATGTGACATTTTTTATAACTTTCTTTTAATGTGGCATTTTTATAACTTTCTTTTAATGTGACATTTTTTAGAGATTAAAATTTTCTTAATGAAATAATTTGGGATGAGAAAGAACTTTTAATCGATTATTCTCGCCCAAAAAGTTAGGCAGGGGCGCTAAAAGTGACGAAAATGACCTCGAAATATATATATAATAAAAGTGAACGTATGTGTGTCAGTCCCACTTCAATAATTACATGTGAAAATGTATTTTTATGAGCAAAGACTTAATGTTAATCTTAATAATAACTGATAATAATAAAGATAAAAGGAAAATAATCAAATATACAAATTAAAATTTTATGAGCAAAGAAGCAACAATATCTGATGATAATAAAAAAAGAAAAATATCCTTCACTTTCAATATAAACAGAAAATATTCTATTATTATTATTATTATTATTATTATTATTATTATTATTATTATTATTATTATTGTTATAATTATTATTATTATTATTATTATTATTATTATTATTATTATTATTATTATTATTGTTATAATTATTATTATTATTATTATTATTATTATTATTGTTATTATTATTATTATTATTATTATTATTATTATTATTATTAAAACAGAACGAAGGGAGAAACAGAGTTTGTTTAGTTTTCTAATCGATTAGTCTTATCTTCTTTTTCTTATCGATTAGTTTTCTCTCTCTTTTCTTATCGAGGGTGAGAGAAAGAGAGAGAGAATGTCATCTTCTTTTTTATTGATTTGTTTCGTTACAATGATTTCAAGAAATGAATAGTAATTAAAGTGCGAAGCGATAGCAAACGAGCGAAACCTGCTAGTTTTTAATGAATAAGAACTGAATATTTTGTTGAAATCAGATAATTCTAAGGAATATTTTTTAATAAAAAGCTGGTAAATTTGTTGATACTTTAAACTAGCCAAGTTTAGTTACATTTGGAGATTCCTAAAAAAACTCGAACCCGGATGAGTCAGTTTCTTCTGCATTCGATATTTCAGATCAAATAGATTTGAGGCACCCCAGAATGTGTCACAACGAAGAGGAACATTTTGTCTTAACGCCGATATTTTACAGTTTACTTCAGCTTTTATCGCTTATCATACATTAAAGATTTTTATAGCGAAAACTGTTTATACATTTTGCTTAAATAAACGATTTTTATAGCGAAAACTGTTTATACATTTTGCTTAAATAAAAGATTTTTATAGCGAAAACTGTTTATACATTTTGCTTAAATAAAAGATTTTTATAGCGAAAACTGTTTATACATTTTGCTTAAATAAAAGATTTTTATAGCGAAAACTGTTTATACATTTAGCTTAAATAAAAGATTTTTATAGCGAAAACTGTTTATACATTTTGCTTAAATAAAAGATTTTTATAGCGAAAACTTTTTATACATTTTGCTTAAATAAAAGATTTTTATAGCGAAAACTGTTTATACATTTTGCTTAAATAAAAGATTTTTATAGCGAAAACTGTTTATACATTTTGCTTAAATAAAAGATTTTTATAGCGAAAACTGTTTATACATTTTGCTTAAATAAAAGATTTTTATAGCGAAAACTTTTTATACATTTTGCTTAAATAAAAGATTTTTATAGCGAAAACTGTTTATACATTTTGCTTAAATAAAAGATTTTTATAGCGAAAACTGTTTATACATTTTGCTTAAATAAAAGATTTTTATAGCGAAAACTGTTTATACATTTTGCTTAAATAAAAGATTTTTATAGCGAAAACTGTTTATACATTTTGCTTAAATAAAAGATTTTTATAGCGAAAACTGTTTATACATTTTGCTTAAATAAAAGATTTTTATAGCAAAAACTGTTTATACATTTTGCTTAAATAAAAGATTTTTATAGCGAAAACTGTTTATACATTTTGCTTAAATAAAAGATTTTTATAGCGAAAACTGTTTATACATTTTGCTTTAATAAAAGATTTTTATAGCGAAAACTGTTTATACATTTTGCTTAAATAAAAGATTTTTATAGCGAAAACTGTTTATACATTTTGCTTAAATAAAAGATTTTTATAGCGAAAACTGTTTATACATTTTGCTTAAATAAAAGATTTTTATAGCGAAAACTGTTTATACATTTTGCTTAAATAAAAGATTTTTATAGCGAAAACTTTTTATACATTTTGCTTAAATAAAAGATTTTTATAGCAAAAACTGTTTATACATTTTGCTTAAATAAAAGATTTTTATAGCGAAAACTGTTTATACATTTTGCTTAAATAAAAGATTTTTATAGCGAAAACTGTTTATACATTTTGCTTTAATAAAAGATTTTTATAGCGAAAACTGTTTATACATTTTGCTTAAATAAAAGATTTTTATAGCGAAAACTGTTTATACATTTTGCTTAAATAAAAGATTTTTATAGCGAAAACTGTTTATACATTTTGCTTAAATAAAAGATTTTTATAGCGAAAACTGTTTATACATTTTGCTTTAATAAAAGATTTTTATAGCGAAAACTGTTTATACATTTTGCTTAAATAAAAGATTTTTATAGCGAAAACTGTTTATACATTTTGCTTAAATAAAAGATTTTTATAGCGAAAACTGTTTATACATTTTGCTTAAATAAAAGATTTTTATAGCGAAAACTGTTTATACATTTTGCTTAAATAAAAGATTTTTATAGCGAAAACTGTTTATACATTTTGCTTAAATAAAGGTTTTCTAGATAAAACTATATATTTTTATCTGAAAAGTTTATAAAACAAAACCTTTGTAAATAAAACGTGTTTTTATTAAACATGAGTGTATAACAAAACGTGCTTTAAATGAAAATATATATTTTCTTAAGCTTTTAGTTCAACTTTTGGAAATAATTAAACCGGAAGTAAAAGAAAAGCGGTGTTAAGCAAAAAGTGTCCCTTCAGTTGTTGCCCATTCTAGGGTGCCTCACATCTATTTAATCCGATATTTCTCTACACAACGACTTCAATGGGTAATTGTTTTGTAACAATCTGCATTTACTTCTGATTTTAATGCACACCAAGTTTTAGTTCTGGAAATACATCGACAAATTCTTTTACAACCATTATTCGCAAACAATACGAAAACAATGCTAAGTAAACGACGTATTAGACCCACAGGACTCGGCTAACACTCGCAGACTTTTGGACAGAATCTAAACTCTATTTAACTTCCCACTCATGAAATGTCATGTGAACTGACAAGTCTAAACGACTATTTTACTTTTCCTCCTGTGGATTATGAGGCCAATACAAATCCCGGAGGAACGCGAAATTATTTCCTTTTCGGCGTTTTTGATTGAATTGCGCCAAAACGGATTGGCATGCATGGGGAAATATTTATTAACATTGAAAAGAATCATTTTATTTCCGTTATGCCAGCAAGTAAAGGTTTAATAAATAAAATATAAGACAAGGTCAAACGTTGAAGCCAATACAATTATGAGAAGAAAACAAAGGAGAATTTTACGTATTATACAATAATTATTGTTTCCATGGCAACGCGTATTTGTTTGCGTTATTATTGTGCTTAAATTACATTTTTACTCTCAATAATTTAGTATTACTGCGTGCATGAAAACATGTCTTATTATTGTTGCCACACATGGGCTAGTGCACCAACCACTAGCCTCTCCCTCTTGGACAGGCTGCAAAAAGAGAATTGTTAATCTTATAGGTCCCGCACTGTTTGCCAAGCTTCAACCTCTGTCGTATCACCGCAGTGTTCCATTGCTGTGCTTATTTTTAAAAGCACCACCATGGAATGTGTTCCGATGAAATTACTGCACTTGCAGTATAAAACCTCTCAATAACCCGACCAGCAGCAACATCCCACCCCTTCACTATAGAGGTATCTAGATACCGGAAGATTCTACTCTAATAGCTTCTTTCCTCGAAATGCTTTTCTTTGGGAATTTTCTCCCTGTTCCCTGTTTCCGCGACAGTGCCATCATGTATTAAATGTAATATGAGCGAATATCTTGCTGCCCGACTCCCTACTTAGATTATCTCCTATAAATATGGTCCTATTACAATAACACATTACGTTTTAGTTGCAATATGCCTTTTTGGGGCCGAACAAAAGAAAAATATATATATTTACGTAATATCTCTTAAATTAGTCTCGCGGGTTCCTTCATTACTTTCGTTCAGCCCCTTCTTCAATAAGCTAAAGCTATTCTGTCATGGTTTTAACCATTCGGCTAAATTATATATTATCGTTGTTCTTATATATTATATATTATCGTTGTTCTTATATATTATATATTATCGTTGTTCTTATATATTATCGTTGTTCTTATATATTATATATTATCATTGTTCTTATATATTATATATTATCGTTGTTCTTATATATTATCGTTGTTCTTATATATTATATATTATCGTTGTTCTTATATATTATCGTTGTTCTTATATATTATATATTATCGTTGTTCTTATATATTATCGTTGTTCTTATATATTATATATTATCGTTGTTCTTATATATTATATATTATCATTGTTCTTATATATTATATATTATCGTTGTTCTTATATATTATCGTTGTTCTTATATATTATATATTATCGTTGTTCTTATAAATTATATATTATCGTTGTTCTTATAAATTATATATTATCATTGTTCTTATATATTATATATTATCGTTGTTCTTATATATTATCGTTGTTCTTATATATTATATATTATCGTTGTTCTTATATATTATATATTATCGTTGTTCTTATATATTATCATTGTTCTTATATATTATATATTATCGTTGTTCTTATATATTATCGTTGTTCTTATATATTATATATTATCGTTGTTCTTATAAATTATATATTATCGTTGTTCTTATAAATTATATATTATCATTGTTCTTATATATTATATATTATCGTTGTTCTTATATATTATCGTTGTTCTTATATATTATATATTATCGTTGTTCTTATAAATTATATATTATCATTGTTCTTATATATTATATATTATCGTTGTTCTTATATATTATCATTGTTCTTATATATTATATATTATCGTTGTTCTTATATATTATCGTTGTTCTTATATATTATATATTATCGTTGTTCTTATAAATTATATATTATCGTTGTTCTTATAAATTATATATTATCATTGTTCTTATATATTATATATTATCGTTGTTCTTATATATTATCGTTGTTCTTATATATTATATATTATCGTTGTTCTTATAAATTATATATTATCGTTGTTCTTATAAATTATATATTATCGTTGTTCTTATAAATTATATATTATCATTGTTCTTATATATTATCGTTGTTCTTATAAATTATATATTATCGTTGTTCTTATAAATTATATATTATCGTTGTTCTTATAAATTATATATTATCGTTGTTCTTATATATTATCGTTGTTCTTATAAATTATATATTATCGTTGTTCTTATAAATTATATATTATCGTTGTTCTTATAAATTATATATTATCATTGTTCTTATATATTATATATTATCGTTGTTCTTATATATTATCGTTGTTCTTATATATTATATATTATCGTTGTTCTTATAAATTATATATTATCGTTGTTCTTATAAATTATATATTATCATTGTTCTTATATATTATATATTATCGTTGTTCTTATATATTATCGTTGTTCTTATATATTATATATTATCGTTGTTCTTATATATTATATATTATCGTTGTTCTTATAAATTATATATTATCGTTGTTCTTATAAATTATATATTATCGTTGTTCTTATAAATTATATATTATCATTGTTCTTATATATTATATATTATCGTTGTTCTTATATATTATATATTATCGTTGTTCTTATAAATTATATATTATCGTTGTTCTTATAAATTATATATTATCGTTGTTCTTATAAATTATATATTATCGTTGTTCTTATAAATTATATATTATCATTGTTCTTATATATTATATATTATCGTTGTTCTTATATATTATATATTATCGTTGTTCTTATAAATTATATATTATCGTTGTTCTTATAAATTATATATTATCGTTGTTCTTATAAATTATATATTATCATTGTTCTTATATATTATATATTATCGTTGTTCTTATATATTATCGTTGTTCTTATATATTATATATTATCGTTGTTCTTATATATTATCGTTGTTCTTATATATTATATATTATCGTTGTTCTTATAAATTATATATTATCGTTGTTCTTATAAATTATATATTATCATTGTTCTTATATATTATATATTATCATTGTTCTTATATATTATATATTATCGTTGTTCTTATATATTATCGTTGTTCTTATATATTATATATTATCGTTGTTCTTATATATTATATATTATCGTTGTTCTTATATATTATCGTTGTTCTTATATATTATATATTATCGTTGTTCTTATAAATTATATATTATCGTTGTTCTTATAAATTATATATTATCATTGTTCTTATATATTATATATTATCGTTGTTCTTATATATTATCGTTGTTCTTATATATTATATATTATCGTTGTTCTTATAAATTATATATTATCGTTGTTCTTATAAATTATATATTATCATTGTTCTTATATATTATATATTATCGTTGTTCTTATATATTATCGTTGTTCTTATATATTATATATTATCATTGTTCTTATATATTATATATTATCGTTGTTCTTATATATTATCGTTGTTCTTATATATTATATATTATCGTTGTTCTTATAAATTATATATTATCGTTGTTCTTATAAATTATATATTATCATTGTTCTTATATATTATATATTATCGTTGTTCTAATATATTATATATTATCGTTGTTCTTATATATTATATATTATCGTTGTTCTTATATATTATATATTATCGTTGTTCTTATAAATTATATATTATCGTTGTTCTTATAAATTATATATTATCGTTGTTCTTATATATTATATATTATCGTTGTTCTTATATATTATATATTATCATTGTTCTTATATATTATATATTATCGTTGTTCTTATATATTATCGTTGTTCTTATATATTATATATTATCGTTGTTCTTATAAATTATATATTATCGTTGTTCTTATAAATTATATATTATCATTGTTCTTATATATTATATATTATCGTTGTTCTTATATATTATCGTTGTTCTTATATATTATATATTATCGTTGTTCTTATAAATTATATATTATCGTTGTTCTTATAAATTATATATTATCATTGTTCTTATATATTATATATTATCGTTGTTCTAATATATTATATATTATCGTTGTTCTTATATATTATATATTATCGTTGTTCTTATATATTATCGTTGTTCTTATATATTATCGTTGTTCTTATAAATTATATATTATCGTTGTTCTTATAAATTATATATTATCGTTGTTCTTATAAATTATATATTATCGTTGTTCTTATAAATTATATATTATCGTTGTTCTTATATATTATATATTATCGTTGTTCTTACATATTGCTCCATAATTATCTGTTTTCTGCTTTAATTCTACCTCCGTTTATGTTTTGGTAGAACTGGCTTCCGTTGTTTTCAAAGTCTTATTTTATTTGTACAGCTCGAATTTGCATCTGTAACTTCTCAATCTTCATTCCTTTGTTAGTATCTCTTGCTTTATTGCTTCATGTTTCTTGGTTATCATTTGTTCTTCCAATCAACAGTATTTCCTTTTCCATTGTTTCCTAATCTATTTGGTCTTATTCACTGCTATTTTTTAGTTTATTGATTTGGTATTTTATTCCAGTTTCTCATCCGAAGTTTGTTCGTCCTTTCTTTTGGCCAGGCTTTTCTTTCTTTTCGTTTTTACTTTAATTAACCCCAAACAAGGGGGCATATTGCCACTAGGGTGTAAGGGGCAACTTTGGATGAGGGACCAGATTTTTAGGGGGCATCCTAAGGGAGGAGTTGTGTAGCGAGATGTTTGTTGACATTATTTTTACATTAATGCATGTCGGTACAGTCAGGGAAACAGGGAGCAGGGAGAGAATTCAAAAAGCTGTCACTTTGAGGAAATAAGCTATTTGAATACAATTGCCACTGTAGACGTAAGGAGCTACTGAGACTTAGGGTGAAATTATAAGGGAATCATCCTAAATTGGCAGCTGTTAAGCGAGGTGTTTGTTTACATTAGTTTTAAATTTCTGCATGTCGGTACAGCCATGGAAACAGGGAGTAGGGAGTGTGTCCATAAAGCCGGCAGTTCGTGGAAAATAGTTATTGGAGTAGAAGGCTATCCAGCATCTGGGGACCTCCACAGTGAATAGATGGAATTTAGCTAATTGTCTGGTTGGTTGGTTGTATTTACGTCGAGGAGGCACCAGATCAGCAAGTTCATCGCAGCACATTCCATTGAAGTACTTGTAAAGTAAGCTTAGGAATGCAACATAGCGGCGATGGAACGTGGTCTTGGTGGATAGTAAGGGACCTTTTAGATGAGAGACTCTTTTGGGGTCATGTCTAAAAGTGAGAGACTAGTGGGTGGTTCACCAGCTAAGATGAGACAACAATACTTCATGCATATCAAGATAGTAGCCTTGTAAAAATATATAATACTGGCAAGTGTGAGAAGTTTTCAAGCATGGTAGAGGGAGCTCAGTTTCCTTACCGTAACCTTGGCAATTTCTTCTATGTATTTGTTCCAATTCATGTTACCTGTGAATGTTAGACTCTCGGAGTTTGAACGTTAGACTCTCGGGTATTGTTTTATTAGCCTTGTCAATCGGTTGTTGAAAGGTTTTTTGTAGTTGTTGAAGGAAAGGAGTTTTGTCTTAGGAGCATTAAATGTTACCATCTATTTACGTCCCCATTAAACTATAGACTGGAGGTGATTTTCTAAGGATTCATCCATTGCGCGTCCGTTTTACCCGCATGTCGAGAGAAGAGCGTGTTGTCATCAACGAATATGCTCATTTCAGACACAATTTTATCAGGGAGGGGGGGGCGTTTATGAAAATCAGGAACAGTAAAGGTGCAAGGATCGATCCCTGGGGTACACCCGCATTTATGTCATGTTGTTAAGACGAACGGCCATCGAACAATAGTTTGGATAGGAAGGATCTAATAATATTACATATTCGTAAAAGTAATACCATACAAATTAATTTTCATCAGAAACCTTTATGCTAGACCTTGTCAAAGACTTTGGATATATCAGACGTTACCGCCCTAGCTTCACCTGCCTTGTCCAGTGTACGGTATATACATGTTATGTCTAGTCTCGTAACAGATTTGGCCCCAGCATAAAGTCGGTCGTTTAAGTCTGTAATATTGTCCGTTAGAATGTGTGAGGGGAGTCTGTTAACCTCTTCCGTTTCTGATTATACTTTGTTTCCAGTTTTCGTTCTTTATGGAGTGTAGTTTCGTTTTGTCTTCGTTCATAATTTCTTTGATGCGTTTATCTGCTGCTGCTACTTTCTCAGTTTCTTTTATATCAAAATATCGCACTAATATTGTCTCTAGGCGAATTACCGGCGAATGGTGCTAGAACTCTCGTGTGTTAGAGAACATGTCGGCCTTGTTTGGAAATAACTGAGAATGGAGCGGTAAGCATCATCCCCCGTTCCCACGCTGAAGCGACACATCGGTGACAAAGTGAAAATTTTACATTCAATTTTAGTTGCAAATTCAATGATTTCTAGTCCAGACATGTTCTGTAACATATAGGAGACCTAATGTTAAATGCAACCGGCTTACCCCCGCATGTGGTCCGTGACTCCTAGAATCTTGTAGCGCCGTACCATGACGATAAAATGTACCCCTGGAGATGTCCACGACACAGCCATACCACAATAGTGTCATAAAACCTTGGATACAACCCGGGGAGACGTTCACAACCTCGGATCATCAACAGAAGCAACCACATACCCTAAGTTCCGGACATAGCTACATCGGCGTCAAAGTACTACGGATCTTCAATACAGCGTAGGTGGAGAGTGATTGACGGAATAGTTAGTCGGAACGCATGCGATCCTTGTAGAATCGGGATATATTTAACGCCGAGTCACCCATAATTAACACTGGATAACTCCTCGGGTCACGATAGTATCAAACACGAAAATATATGGACATCAGAATAAACTACATAAAAGTCAAGATAGATAAAACTCAGAAAATAGTAAATGTAGACTCTGTGGGGTAAAAAGACGAAACAGTAAATCACATCATAAGTGAATGCAACAACCTGCCCCCTCCAATACAGAGACGACTCCGTGAGGAAATAAGTTCACTAGAAAGTATCCAAACGTCTGCACTTTGAACATACAGAGAAACGGTACGAACATAAACTTGAGCAAGTATTTAAAAAAGAAAAACATAAAATACTCTGCGACATGCAAGCTTATCAAATGCAAGAAATAAGATGTGATCCAAATTATCAAAGAGGAAAAAACCTGCAAAATCGTAAATCTTGCCGTTCCAGCCGTTCAGATGGTGAAGGTTAGGGAGGCAAAAAGACTAAGCAAATGTCTGGAACTTTAAAGGAATATGGAACATGAACAACATTACTGGCATACCAATGATTGTAGAGGGCGCTGGGAACACTTCCGAAAAACCTGGAATAAGGGATAGGAAAAATTGGAATCAAATGTAGGATTGACACCGTACAATGTGCAATACTGATGAAAACAGTTGAAATATTAAACAAAATCGTTGAGTGAAGAAACGAACTCGCAAAACAATGGAACATCGCTCAACCACTGGTCAGTTTATACAGAACAACAAATATAGATAGAATATGACACGAACCCAAGGGAACCAAAACTGCCAGAAATCTCAGAATTTGAGACCCACCACCAACAGCAACAAAATGATGTTGCCACATAAAAGGATCATGAAGGGTCAAGGAGAATGGAAAGACGGAGAAGAGCACCATGCTGATCTCTACTGGAATGGCACAGAGAGTACTGGAATCGTAAAAGGAGACTTGTTGTCACTTAAATTTAAGAGCAAGCCATTGGTTATAATCAGCTATGAATCAATGGTAAACGGATGTTGCAATAACGTAAAGTGATTTGTAACGTTTATCGAAAGAGGCAGAAAATGCTGGAAATCTAGAGAGACATGTTGCCACTCAGATTCAAAGGAACACCAATTGTTATTTCCAGTGAGCAATCACTGATTATGATTTGTGTAAAAAAAAACCTTCGTAATTAAACAACAACAACAACAACAACAACAACAACAACAACAACAATAATAATGATAATAGTTTTCACAGTAACAGACGTCAGTTCGGTGGTATTAATAGAAATCAACCGAAAAATATCGAAAAGATTCCAGACCCCCCCCCTCTGTGTGTGTGTGTGTGTGCATGTGTGCGGGAACTTCGTTTGTGTGTGTGTATATTGTAGATTTGTTAGTATAGATAAGTAGGTTTGGTGTATTAATTATCATTAGCTGAATAGGACCTCCTGGTATGGCAATAATAAACAAACCCTTTCTTGACCAGTGGCTCATGTCTTCTTGAGTGCGTTCTGTCGGTTGGGTCAGCGGTGCCTCTCCTCTTTGATTATGGCCTGTGTTAGACTGTAGATGTGAAATACATATTTATCGGCAGATTGAGAAAAGTAATGATCTACTACCGATCACTGGTATTACGTAATTTTATGTTTTCATCTATTTGAAGGCCACTCTTTTATTTCGAAATTGTATAGTTTCTTTGCGTGTTGTCCTGTCACGGCTATCGTAAGAAGAAGGCCTGTCAACTGAGTCGAGTTTTTCTGGTGAAGTCCTCGGAACGCTTAACGCGCATGCGTCCATTTGTAATCAGAGCAGTAATTAGACAAGCAGACTCAGTTCCATTAGATTATTCATTCACTTCGAAATCATTGTCAACTTGTTCCTGCTATTGTGACTTTATTCCCCTGCCAAGAACACGGGTACTCCCCTAAGAATTATTCATTCACTTGGAAACTATGTTTAACTTGTTCCTTTTTTTTCAAACATATTTCCTCAAAATCATCACATTTTCAGAGTATTAACGTGATGGAAAATGTAAATGGCGATTTCGTATTTTCCGGTTTATTGTAACGACGAACGGCTAATAAAGATGGAAGCCTTAAAGTCTTAAAAACATAAATTATAATTTTATTTCGGAATAAAAAATAAAATTTTAGTTTCGTCCAAAATGTGGACTTTCGCCCACATATTGGACGAAACTAAAATCCAACAAAACAAATTCAAATATATCAGATTTGCCTCGAATTTCATCCATAGTCATGAACATCAATAAATCAAGAGTTTCCGAATTTCAATTTCTTAAACTTTTGCCTTAAATAATAGACATTTTCTAGTATCATAATCATGTAATGGATTTGGATGAAAATTAGAATTAGGATTCAGACATTAGGTTTTGTAACATTATATATTGATTTTAATATTCGTAAGATGACGTAAAATTAGTGAAAATCTGTTCTGTTTGGGGAATTAATTTTACTCGTCCCGGGACAGGTATTCTCTTATTATATATATATATATATATATATATATATATATATATATATATATATGTATGTATATGTATATATATATATATATATATATATATATATATATATATATATATGTATATGTATATATATATACGTATATATACGTATATGTATATATGTATATATATGTATATATATATATGTATATATATGCATATATATATGCATGTATGTATATGTATGTATATATATATATGTATATATATATATATGTATATATATGTATATATATATATAATTCACGACGAGATGAACGCACACGCGATCAATTTCTTTTAAAAGATCATTATTTGTAGAGAGATTTCGCTGAAGTGACTTGCAAATAATAAACGCTGCACAAAGTTGAAAATTCCAGTTTCACAACTGGAATTTTCAACTTTGTGCAGCATGATGGCAATGCAGCAGTCGACAATTTTCCAGACCCGAAAACTCAATTCCCGAGTGTCTGAATAACAAATTTAGTCATCCACAGACAGGCTGTTTCGTTATAACAAAATGTTTCAGTGTAGCTAGACTGGTGAGAGCTTTGTCATCAGGTGGCTTCTATTATTGTCGAAACAAGTAAGGAAAGGCTGGTCTCACAAAAATTATTCATATAAAAGCGGCTTTGCTAAATCATTTGACTCTAGCATCAATTTCCCAATTATATGCCATAAACTAACAAAATTTGATGTCCTCGAATTACCTTTCTCTTTTATTAGTATACTTGATTCCATGACTACCCCGATGGGAACTGAAGGAAACTTTACTTAATAGCAACAAAATTATAGTTTAAAAGGCACATAAATTACTGGGAAAACTAGACAAACGATTTTAGATTTCTCCTCGCGTTTTGTTTGAAATTCTTACAAGTTGTAGATTGAGGCGTTGACCCGAAATGTGACTAATTTAGACTAATGACTGCAGTATTCAAAGAAAAGCTCGATACAAACGCAGAATTAGAGAAACACCATTGATCGGGGGCGTCGGGGAAACCTCGTTTCAGGAAGTTCTCATGAAATTAAGAAAACCCATGGGAAAATATACGATCATTCGTGAAGATTTTGTCCAGCAAAAAATGTATTCAATCTATGCTGTGTCAATTTTTAGTTCGAATGAAAGTTACTATGAGCTTGAATTAGGTAGGTGTAGACTTTTTGGAGATGGGTTGAGACTGTAACCCATAATGTGAGCACAAGTAAGATGGTTAGGATCAAAATGACACAGATTTTATATTTTAACTTATCGCACATTGTTCCGGGTTTTTTTTTAAATGTATTTGGGACCGATTATTTGCTTGTTGGCTTGGTGGAAGAAATAATGCACGAGCTACTTTTCTAAGACTTTTTCTAGAACTTTCTTTTTTTATCGTTGTTCTTCTTTGTTTTTTAATTTTAACTTTTATTTTTATTTTTTTCCTCTTCTCTTCTTAAGTGACCTCAACTATTGCAACGCCACATTGTGTATTGTCGGCAGTTGAAACCAGTATTCCAGACATTTAATTTCCCTGCTGATCTGCCAAGCAAGTAACTGCTTGGTAGTGAAACACGTGGAGGAAAAAACATTTAATTTGAATAAATAATATTTGCAAGAAAAAATATCTTTAATGGTGATCATTGGTGTCCTGAAAGGAATGCTTTGGTAAGCCTTCATAAAATCACATATAAATGCTCTGTACTCTGTAATCGAGTATCATCGAGCTTGTTTTTATTGGAACAACCCCGGTCTTCACTGAATGATCTATTTTATAAGTGAAAAATCTAAATATATATATATATATATATATATATATATATATATATATATATATATATATATATGGGGGAGTTAATTCTAAAACTAATAAATCGATTATTAATTTTTGAACACAGCTGTTAGGGGTCAAGTTGGGTGATGTAGGGAATAGTTAGCTTAATTTAATTTTATGTCAAGGGGCAAAGGGCGGATAGAAGCAGTTCTTCAAAATTCAGATTTTGATGAAACTTTTACCATATGTATGAATTAATAAATATTCCCTAAAGTTCCGTTTCTCTGGAGTATTTTAAAGTGTTATTAGAGGACATAATATGGGCACAACTTTCCATTTGAAAATTTGAATATTTCGGATTTGCATGAAATTTGATCAATTGTTATGTGACACCAATTAAACAAGATTCCCTGAAATCAACTTTTTTTCTCAAAGCTCGTTAAACTTAAGTCTCAAATTTAAGATATTTTTCGAGAATCAAATTCATTTAATATATTTTGATCAAAACTGGATTCGTAACATGAGGTTTACTAACATATATACATTGATTTTAAGCTCTGTAAAAGGAGAGTAACAGTGGGTCTTCGCTGTCTAGCTCGAGATCACTATACGTAATTAGAAACATCGATATATAGCTTCATATCCGTCTCGATTCTTTTCATTTCCAGTCTAATAACTGTTTTTTTTTTTCGATTTCAGAGATTACCCAATGAGATTGGAATATTTTATTTACTCTGTGAACTGAAAATTTTATTCGTTACTTAATCAAGCGGTAAAATATTATGTTCAGTAAAGAGTATTTTATTTATTCCGTGAACAGACAATAAATATTGAAAAATGAAATAAATAGATTGTTCAAACATATCTTATTTTCTGTTTGAACTTCTCTCGTTATTTTCCTGGCTAATCAGAACGAACGATTTATTTCATCTTAGTGGTATGACATCAATTTTGTCTGTTCGTGAATTATGAGTGCTGATATATCAAGTGATAATGAATAAAAATTATTAAAGTTTTATTTTTTTAATTTGACATTAAATTGTTTATTAAAATAAGAAATGTCCAAAGAGGAATATTAAATGAGAAATGAAATCTTAATATGTAAAATTATGTTGACTGGATTTTAAAAGATGGACCTAAATAGCATTTAAGCTGAAAAATCAAACTTTGATTTTGACTAGCCAATTTACATTTGTTATTGTTGTACCCTATCATTTTCTATATACTAACGTACTTTACTACAGATTATTTAAAAAATACTTTATACAATCCAGCAGTGTGGTAATGTAAAGACATTCTTAAATAATCACCTTCAAAGAAAACTAAGCTAAGGAGAATAAGAGTTATCCACCGTAGCTATTAGCGTTCCTAATTTGCTTATAACAGACATGTTTACAAAACACATTTTGAAACTAATTAATTCTGGGAGGATCCGGGTTGAACAGGTAATAAATAAATATTTATTGTACTTTTTTTTATTAATTAAAAGAACTCTTAGAAACTAATAAAAAATGGCGAATATCCTAAAAAAACGATGTCGATAAGTCTTATGGCTCGTCCCTATAGACTGTGGCTCGTCCCTATGAACGTCTCGTGGTTCGTTTCTATGGATGTCTTGTGGCTCGTTTCTATGGGTGCCATGTGGCTCGTCCCTATAAACGTCGCGTGGATCGTCCCTAAAGACGTCTGATGGCTCGTCCATAAAGCCGCATTGTAGCTTTACCCTATAGACGTCTCGTGGCACGTCCTTATAAAAGTCTTGTGGTTTGTCCCTAAAGGTGTATTGTGACTCGTTCATAAGGCCGCATTGTGGTTTGACCCTATGGCCGTCTTGTAGCTAGTCCCTATAAACGTCTTCTGGATCGTCCCTAAAGACGTCTTGTGGTTCGTCCTGAGGCCGCATTGTGGCTTTACTCTATAGGCCGCATTTTATGTCTATGATTGTTTTCTTTTCAGCTACACGAATGGCGTTCAACACATCATTCAAATCTGACTCACGACTCGGTCACTATTCCCATTCGTAAACCGACAACTACCGTGTAAGTTAGCCTACACATGTACAGACGTGGATATTGAAATGCTAGTCAAATAAATGTCACTGTTAATGTAGACATGAGAAAGATTGAGATTCATAAATAGACATGATTTATTTTTGGTTTTAATCGTTTGACGTTTACACGTGGGCGGTTCTATTTTGGCTGAACTTCTACTAAACAGTATCATTATCACATAAAACCAGTTTATTTATATACTAAACAAAACCATTGTTTACTTTTGCTATTTATTTCGAGTTATTACGTCAACTGAGCGCATGTATAAATCCGAATTATTTAGTATCTTATGATAATCCTTCAAGTCTCGAGAGACTGTAATGATGCCTGTACAGTCTATAGTGAGGCATAGGCTGCGCAATTCCAACCGCACATCTTCTGAATCAGCATTGTCCAAATTCAGTGGGAAGAAGTTCAGGAAAAAGAATGCTGAAATAAACAGAGAAATGATCGTATTATTTTGGAGTTTTCCTTCTAATTGCACAACCAAGGCTTGAAAGTCGAGTTTACCCTATTATAAGTATATACCATCCACTCTATAATAAAGACCAATGTGTATTTATTCGTATCTATAAATAAATAAATGTGCTTGCACCCGTTACGCAAAAGTTAGCAAGTAAAACACGTGCATTTTTCAAGACCCAATAACGAAAATATTTGAAATAGCTAGCAAAGAAATAGCAAGTCAGACAACTGCTTAGGATTTACCCCGCCGCCTTAAATGAATTCGGAAATAAATCCTCCATTTTATAATAAAATATTCAACGGTGGGTGTTTGTTCTTTAGGTCATCAGAAATTATAAAGATAATGTATATATCAAAGATTACATTTCTGACGTACTTCTATGATTTAGTATGAATATTTTAGTAATATATTTAGATAAATAGCGAGTGCGAACAATTGAAAGTAAAATGCCAATATATTTTGTTTTGAACTCCCGAAATAATAATTACTTGTTAATATATAAAAGCTCTTATTGGTTTAACCTATTAATTATTGAGCTTATGTTTAACTACTGTATTGAAACAATAATAATACCTATTTTATTCTAAAAGTATACATTGATTAATTTCACCCAAGATAATTCAAGAATTGATTTGGTTTATCAACTTAAACGTTTCCATATATATATATATATATATATATATATATATATATATATATATATATATATATATATATATATATATATATTAATTATGTATTATCTACAGACATCGATGTTTCATGCTCACGCAATCTTCAGTGCAGGAAGTTAATTCTCAACGGTCACCAGGATCGAACTCCAGTTACAAATCGCCACTGATTTGCAGTCAAGAGCGTTATATATATATATATATATATATATATATATATATATATATATATATATATATATATATATATATATATATATATATATGTTGACAAACGTCTGATCTTGGCCAATAATTCATTTATTTTTACATGAAGTATATTTGAATGCCGAAGCTATTGAGGTTTTCGAGAAGTTTTGTCACCTTGGTTATAACATTGGAGAACAGGGTGGAGCAAGTGCTAGTGTGATTGCAACAATTAAGAGTGGGTGGAATACGTTCAACAAACTTCTGCCTTTACTAACCAGCAAAGCGTTACCACTCTTGATTAAGGAATAGTCTATTAAGCATGTGTACGCAGTGTGATGATGCATGGAATTGAAACCTCGTCAGTTAGGATTGAGGCTAGGCGTTGCACGGAGAAAATAGTATACGAATGATACGATGGGTGTGTAATATGAGTCTTAAAAACAGGCTTAGATCTGATGACTTTAGAGGAAGATTAAATCTGGACAGTATAGAACTGGAGACTACGATGGTATGGCCACGTTTAAAGAATGGATGAGTGTTCTTAGGCAATGCTATCTACAACAGTTAAGGTGGCAGGTCCAGTTCACAGAGGAAATCCCAGGAAAATATGGGAGGAAGTGATAGAAATAGACTTGACAGAAAGAGGGAGCAATAAACATCTAACCAGATATAGGTTAGTTTGGAAGTCAATTTCTTAAAGCCGTCTAACATATGCCAGCGTGTGAAACGGACGTTAAACCAAATATGATGATTCTCAAAATTCACTGGTAGCAAAATCGTATAAATGACTACAAAAGATCTGATTAATTGACGAAGGCCAATCGTCGCTGGTTCGACTTGTACTTCGCTTAAAAGTGACTGTGTAAAAAAATAGTGGTAAAAGAAAACACTTTTTACATAAGCGACGGAAACCATCAAAGTAGCTTCATACATAGTTTGTCAGTTTCAGTCTCTGTCTCTGTCTGTCAATCTCTCTCTCTCTCTCTCTCTCTCTCACACACACACACACGCACGCATACACACACACGCACACACACACACACACATACACACACACACACACACACATTATCTCTCCCAATGGCTCAATGTGTTTGTGTAACTGTTTAAAATGCCCGGGGGCCTCTTACCAGGCACTTGGGAACAAAGATCAACAGAGGCGGGTCGTGAATTTTTCCGTTGAAAATAGAATTAAGCGAGTGTATCGTGGCTCAATCAGACCGCGCTCTGTTAACGCAATCAGCTTCTGTACTGAAAAAAAATAATAATGAAAAAAAAGAATACGATAAATAAAAAGAAAACAAGATAAGTAAGTAAAAATAAAGAAAATGAAGACCTGCTCGAGTGAAGATATCTTGGAGAAAAAAACGATGTCCAACTGCGAAACATGAAGGCTTCAAAGATTTAAGTAAACACACGCACAAGATAAGGAAAACACGGACTGGGATTTCGTAAGAGAGAAAAACAACATAAAGAGCCGAAGAGTGGACAGCAAAGGGAGATAAGCGGTAGCAAATTAAAGATTGAAATCTGTTCAGACTTAATCTTTCCTTCTTCTTTAAGAACCGCCCTTCGAACCATTATGTTTTTTTCTATCTACCTTTAGTGATTAGGAATCACAATTTTAAGGAACTGATTTTTTTCATACTGTTGTTCCCCGGGCGTAAAACTTATTAAAAGTACAATAAATGGCATCAAACTTGGTATTTATTTTACAATTACACCGCTGTGAAAAACGGCGCCGTATTATAGTTTAAACACGAAGAATACCCGTCCCAGGACGGGTAAAATTAATTCTCAGAACAGTTTTGCATCACTTTTATGTCCTCTTATGAGGATTAAAACCAAGATGTAATGATACTAAACCTTATGTCTAGAATCCTTGTTCTAATGTTGATAAAAATCCATTACATGAATTTAATTCTAAAAAAAATACCCACATTTTAAGGCTTTAGCTTAACGGGTCTTAAGAATACGCTAAAGGGAATCTTGCTTAATTGGTGTCTAATAACTATGAATAAGCTTTAATGCAAATCTAAAATATTTTTCATATCATGCCCTCTAAATCCCATTAAAATACTCCAAAGAAACTGAAATTTGGGAAATATTAATTAACTGCTGTCTAATACGCACTGTTCAAATTGAATTTTTCCAAAGAATTTGGACAACTTCTTTACCCCCTTTGTATACAACTAAATTAAATGAAATATCGCCCACGTTTCCCTGCTTTACACCTAGCAGCTGTGTTCCAAAAATCATAATGATCGGTTCGTTAGTTTAGGAGTTAATCCTCTACATATAAATAGATAAAACGCAGGAAAACAGTAAATGCAGACTGTGTGAACAAAGGGACGAAACAGTAAATCACATAATAATTGAATGCAGCAAACAAGCCCAAAAAGGATACAAGTACAGACATGACTGTGTGGAAACTATGCAAACGACTGCATTTCGAACACGCGGGCAAATGGTACAAACATAAACCAGCGACACTACTGGAACACGAAAATCACAAAATCATCGTACAAGCAAGGAGACTGGGTGTTATAATAGTCGACAAGAACGAAAAATACTGCCAAGTCGTAGATTTTGTTGTACCAGCAGACCACAGGGTGAAGATCAACGAGACAAAAAACATAGCAAATACGCAGAACTCGCCAGAGAATTGAAAGAGATATAGAGTATGAAGAAATTCAATATAATACCAATAATCGTAAGAGCACTAGGAACAGTCTGGAAAACCTGGATAAAAGACTGAGAGAAATTGGAATCAAAGGGAAGACTGAGATCATACAACTGACGACAATGATGAAAATAGCTGAAATCGTAAGGAAAATCCTTGAATGCGGAAACCAACCCACATAAGCTACGAATGCTAACCAGTCACATAGAAGTTACAATAGGAAGAAAACAAAAAAACACTGAAGGAACACCACCACATAAAACCCAGGAACAGAAACTGAAAAAAACTTGATAAACTACCCTTCCCCCCAAAAAAGGGACGGCACCAGTCTCGGCAAATACCACACAAAATAGTGATGAAGGGTCAAGGAAAAAAGACAGCGGAGAGAGAGCACTAACCAGACCTCCACTGGAAGAGTGCGGAGAGAACTGCGACCTTGGAGAGGCTATCCAAATTTCAGAGAAGACCAAAGATCGTTGCCAGCGAGAAATCGATAGTAAGCGTCTGTTGTGATAACGCAAAGTGATTTGCAATAGATATTGAAAGAGGTAGAGAGTACTAGAGATCTGAGGAGACTTGTTGTCACTCAGACTACAGGGAACACCACCGGTGATTATCAGTGAGTAATCACTGATGATGACCTTTGTGAGAACTCCTAGTGAGTACACATCATCATCATCATCATCATCATCATCATGACAGCAACAACAATAACAACAACAACGACGACGACGACAGCAACAATAATACTAATCATAATCATCATAAGAATAAGAATAAGAATAAGAATAAGAATAAGAATACGAATACGAATAAGAATAAGAATAAGAATAAGAATAAGAATAAGAATAAGAATAAGAATAAGAATTACGTTAAGCTAATATTGAGCGCCCCTTTTCGGTCTTGTTTTTTTCTTTTTCTTTTGTATGCCACCTTGACTTATGGTTAGTGGTATGGTTAAGAAAGGGCATCTGTTTGTAATGACTTTTAACATTGACATTTTTTTTACGAAAGTTTGAGCAGGAACATTTTTTTTTTAAATTGCCGAAGATTTGTTAACCCCCTTCTCCCAAATAACAAAACTCTCCTACTTTTAAAAATAAATATTTGGTTATGTAACCTTAAAACAATATCTGTCCCGGAATGGGTGATCATTACCGTCTGGTGGCCTGAAAGTGGATGATAATTTTACGTTAAATTTATATGCCAAACTGAGCCACAACTTTAAATTCTAAAGTAATGGTTATTTTTTACGCCAGTTTTTGTAGGATGTGTGTATTTAATCGCCTCAAAAAAGTAGAATCTCATTTATACTATTTCAGCCGATTGCATTAAAACAGTCGACAACAAATTGTCAATAAATAAATAAAAATATACATATATAGTTAGACAGTTTAGTATATGAAAGCAGTCAGAACTAATTATGCACTTCTGGGTCATGTAACAATTTTTTATTATTCTTGTCATTTACGTAAATTCAGGGATATAATTTTATACCAAAAGAAAAAGATTCCAGTATTTATTATCATTGAACGTTAAATGTATATGCTAAAGTTATACGTCCGAAGTCCAAAATAATGTTTAGGCCAATTTACAATAAAGTAATGGTCAGTTGGTCGAACGCTGGGGCAGGGTTCTTGTATAACCACCACAGAACCAGTTCATGAACTGACCAAAGAACATTTCTTGTCAGGAACTAGTCAAAGTTAACTTCATCATCATCAAGATCTGGCTGTGGTGAGTTGCTGCAGTGGAGGCTTTTGCAATTATCACACAAGTTTGAACAGTCAATGCCATGTTTCCTGCAACTGCATTTTTCTGTAGTACATCCTGAAGTACAGTTACACCTAATATTGATTGGTTGTAATTTACCATCTGAAAGTTTCCATCCCCACTAGTCAGGTTTTAGCTGGTTTTTGCATTTCCATTTCTGAATTTTGAAGTAAACTCGAAGGCCGTGGAATTTCGTAGCTGCTCTTGTTGGTGGCAATGATTTATTCTCAACATACTTTGAGCTTTTTGCAACATTTTCCTTAAAGCGCCTGAGTCAGAGATGATTGATGTTTTCCCTTCATTACCATTGTAAAGGCACACTAAAGCCTTCTACCCAGCTTCAATAACATCTTCTGCACTGCTATATTTGTCAAACACTTCTGCCAGTTTGAGGAAGTTTATATTGTTCATCACCTTTCGAAGGGATGCTGCATTTCCAATTCCATAAACACTGGATGTAGAATCACAACCCAGTAGTGCATGGATGAAAAGAATATTGGAACAGACCACATCTCCCAAAGATTTCCATATCTCTTTGATGTTCCAGACTTTCACACATTTTGCACTATCCTTTGGTTGTAGCGTGAAGAAGATGTTGTAACCATCATCTCTATTAGTATGATAACATAGACGGACCACATGGGTCAGTGTCATCTGCTATCAAAATGGTTTCTCTTGTCTGTGCCAGTTCTAGAGTAGTCTTCACAATCAATACGTCAACGTCTCCAGATGCATGGACTACTTTACAACCTGCTTCCTCCAAACTCTTTCCCAGCAAGTTGATAAACAATTGTTTGTTTTCTTGATTAGTCAGGAAAACATCCTTTTTTTTATTTGAGCACCATTAAATGGGTCAGTGACACATTAACAGCAACAGAGACACCTGCTCGGCGTCGGTGAGTCGTGTCTTTAATGGATCAACCACTTTCAACCCATCTAAGATAATGCATGCTTTTCCATATCTAGTTGTGACATATCTGCGGTATTCGGCACAGATATCATCAAGTGTGTGACCTTTTTTGCCATGAGAGGTGTTGAAGTAGTGCTCCACCATCAAAGAGATACTGTGGATCTGAAAACGTTGGACCTGCTTGTACAGGGGAAGTCAGTTCTCATATTGCGTCTGCCAAAGCCGTTTTTTGCCTCTCGCGGTAGTCTGAAAGAATAAAAAAGTTCAGGTGGGTAACCACAAAGCTCATACTGGAAATGGTCTTGCTGCTGCTGAGTTAAGGGTTCATTAGTAGATAGCACACAGTCTCTGGAATAGAAGTTGTGGATCAGTCTCAACTGCTTCATCTTTGCTGAGCGAAACTTTTAACCCAAGTGTAATTGCCTGGTCCTTTCTTTTAAAAGTGTACTCCTGGACATTTTCTCCAACTATTGAAACTATCTTTGCCTCTCCTATGGAGTTTGCTCTGTCCACATTCACCTTTTTGTCTCCAGTTACTCCACTTGAAATGCTGTGAATGGGTCATATGTCTGGAGAAACGCAAGGAGCTTCCATGTATCCCTCACATCTCGCTCTTTTCTTACTAAAATGGTCTCCTGGTTCTCGTCACTCGTGCCATAACGAATGCCTGCTAGTTCTTGCATTGTAAACTTGATTTCAGCGCACGCTGGCAGTGATAGCGTCCAAACCAATCGTTGAATTTCGTCCATTCCTCTGCCATGAGTAAGACCTCTAGACGTATTCATGCTTCTCATTAGCACCTGCTCAATAACCAGATCCGTCGACAATCCAGCCCAGTAGCGATCGCTCTGTCTAATCACATGGAATTCTTCAGAAAATTTCTGGTACACTTCGGGATAGCTTTTCGGCAGCCCCTCCATTTTCTGCAAGTACAAGTAGGCCGACTTTGTATATAGGATGTGTCTTGCTGCAGCAAATATTGGCAGCATTTTCCTTACAGCGTCAAGGTGCAATTCCCAGTTCCCGGTGGGCTCTACCTTGATAAACAATTGCAGGATCTTCACCATATCAGGGTATTGAATCCACAATTTTGCTGTTCGCTGGTCAACCATCGCATTCTTCACATGGTTGATTCTCTGGGCAAACCTGGTCATAGACTCTGATGACAAAACATTATTCAATGTCTCAGTCTCATCAAGGAGACCTTTCAATAGCCCCTGAGCTTTTTTCAGGTCTTCATTTTGAGGAAATAACTCTTCTGTATCAGTGTTGGGTTGATCATCCTCAGTGACATGTGAAACTGGCAAAGCATAGGCTTTCGCTAACAAAATAGCATTCAGAGCAACATCAACTAAGAAGTGAGCACGAATGGCTCTTGCAATTGATTTGCCACTTAATATGTGCTTGACTGTGTTTTCAGCATACACAAGTCCAAACAGTTCTTGCAATCCAGAACCTGTTATCAAATGACCAATTGACCCCAGAAAGCTCATCTGTGTATGGAGCCCACCAAGTCGCAAGACAAATGATTTCAGGGGACTGGAACTTGTCTGTGACTCGACTATTATCATTACTTTGTACCAAAGTAGTTAACTACCTAATGGCTAAGAATTTGGTAATGTTAATTATTATGCTAGACACTTTAAAATGTTGCGACTAGTTTCATAATTGACATTATTAATTGTGGGATGTTTAGTTTTTATGTAGAGGGCTTCGAGTATTTTTAATTTTTTGATATTGGTATCGTGGTGTATTATTTTGGTATTGTTAACAAGGATGTTTCTATATTGGGAGGGAGTGCAATTATGTGTTTTAGGTGTTCGCATATAGAGCTAGTGTCGGAGAGATGTAGGGTGTCTAGAAAATAATAATTAACATTACCAAATTCTTAACCATTAGGTAGTTATGCGTTTGAATTGTATGCACTTTCTTTAACGTCATCAATTTCTTAACGGTTTAAACAGTGAAACTTTTAAATCTCTCATATGTGTAGAACGCCATCACGCTCTCATGTACATTTCAACTTTACAGACGCTTTTTCAAGTCATAAACTACTTGCCGTTATAATTCTAAAATGAGTACAACAGTAAAGTCATAATGTGTAAAGACACTAAAACTAATACCGCCTGAAGATGATTTGACGATTCAAATTGAAAGTACTTGCAAAAAAGAAAAAAGAATGGAACAAGAAACCCATGGATCATATTTACATCAATTTGACCGAAACATTAGATGGACAATTCGGAAAATTGAAAAAATAAGAAAAATGTCGCATCAAACAAAACCACTCCGTGTTATTTAATAATGTTTGCCTATATATATATATATATATATATATATATATATATATATATATATATATATATATATATATATACATACATACATATACATATACATACACACACACACACACACACATATATATATATATATATATATATATATATATATATATATATATATATATTTGTTGGTGATTTTATTATTCCATTAATTGCGACAAAATATATCCTGTTTCATTAGCGTCCACAAAGAGCGCCAACTTTTCAGGCGAGAATGGAATCCAAATGGCGAAGATTCTAAATTCAACCTCAACCGGAAATTGAAGATGCATTAGCGGGAGGGGGACGGAGATGGAGCTCTGTCTATATCGTGGACATGAGAGGGGAGGAGAGGGGGGAGAGAGACCACAACAAGTTGTTTCAAAAAGTTGACTGGGGTGATTTCTCGTGTCTGGGCCAGCGTGACCTCAATTCCAACCAGGGCGGGGGTGGTGGAGGGTGGGTTTAATTTAATAATTAGAATAGGATTATAATTATAAAGTTATAACTGTCATTTTTGTTGTAATAGGTGAATTATCGTGTAGATAAAAATGTTTGATAATTTTAATTTAGGGTATTAATTGCTACTTTTGCATTCTATTTTAATATAATTATTTATGGCTTGCTCAGTAATGGTAGTGAGTTTTGTTGTGATAATATTTTTTAATTGTGATTATATTATACTAAAATTAATACTAGTGGTATCATTATATAAAAGAAGTATAATAGTGTTACCACTTTCAACATTAATAAAATCAATTACAATAACCATAATAATAATAACAATGCCGATCATACCTACGATAGTCGCAGTGACAATAGCATTAATAATAATAATAATAATAATAATAATAATAATAATAATTATTATTATTATTATTATTATTATTATTATTATTATTATTATTATTATTATTACCATCCTTCTACTTGTGAAGTCATTGGACGAAATAAGTCTACAAGTGATGGTAGGCTTTTATAGTTCTACTACCAATGACAAGGACTAAGTACCAGTCAATAATTAAGTGTTCAAGATAGTAATCGAAGGATTAAGTAATTGAGATTAGATTAGTCTAAGTGATATCAGAGTTAATAGCTATCCAAGTTATGGGTTTAGGTGGGAGATAATTTTGGTAGAATTGGTAGTATAACTGAGAGGTTATTGTGGCTGAGAATTATACTTAGAGATTTGATGTTATTGATAGTTTAGTGGGGTGGTTATGTATTTATAGATTCATCGGGACTTGTTGGGGTGGGGTTGGATGGTAAATTTGGGTGGGTGGGTAGGGGTTATAATGTGTGTTTGAGCTAGTGTATAATGGGGGGGGGTAATGTTATCATTCATTTTAAAAAAATTTTTTCCATTTTTAAATATGTGTGGAGTTGGTGTGGGGTTTATGTGGGGTATGTGGGTTGTTAAGGAGGTAGAGTCTACTATGTTTACAGTTGATAGACGTCTCTTGTTTTCTATTCAGGATTTGCTCTGAATTTTCATTGAGCACTCTCATAAACCCGGTTTCAACTTCCTTCGGATTTATACCCCCTGGATATTTGTAACAAGTTAATTATATATATATATATATATATATATATATATATATATATATATATATATATATATATATATATATATATATATATATATATATATATATATATATTGGTCTTTATTGTAGAGTGGAGAAAAATATATATTTAATATGCATATTTCATAGACAGGCAGTTTTTTTAAACCGGCAGTTCACGTGCTTCGGTAGTATTGCCTTCACTTAGACCAGCGCTAGACGTAAGTAATATCTTACATGTAAATTAGATGGAAATTTTCCCCTGTGCGGTTGACCGGAATAGCTTTGAACTCGGCATGGACAATGCATTGCCCGCGACAGTATCCGGTATACAAATCGCGAACCTCTTGTAATTTTTAAATATATTTTTTAAAAAGCTGAGAGTAACTGAAAATAAAAAAGGTAAAGAAAGAAAAATGGGTATGAATTAAAATTAATGAAACACAAACAAATAAAATGTGAATGAATGAATGAGGAAAAAAGAAATATTTATATGAAAAATATAAGTAAAATAAAATAGCAAAAGATAGAAAAAATATTTATATTTAAAATATAAGTAAAAAAAGAAGTTGGTTGTTGGCATGTCAACCATCGTTGGGTTATTTGATGCCAAAAACCGTGGGACATGTTTTGTAGACGACGATTGGTGTGTAGATTAAAGTGTTTTGCAGGTGTATATTTTAAGTAATATCCAGATTGGGACCCAAGCTAACGCTAACCGACACCAAGCTTGTTTTAAGGCTAGGTCCTAATCTGGATATGTACCATATTTTGTTAACAAATAGTCTGTAAATCATAAGATTATATTTAACACAAAGTTTGAGTGGACCTGGGAGTAGTGCTAACTAAGGAGGGATTTACCACAGCACCAAAATTGGGGTCTCACTATTGGATGTAGTTTTGTGCTCCGGTTAAATTCTATTTAGCTAATCGATGGGACTCTCACTCCTAGTAGGATTTCACCTGGGAGTAAGTGTTACATGGGGTAACATAACACTCATTAAAGCTCCCAATTTGGGGCCTTATCACCGAATACACTTTAAGCTCATACTCAAGACCCCCCCCCCCACTTAAAATACAAAAGTTAGGAAAAAGAAACAAAAGTTGGGACGAATGAAATAACTTCATGAAAAGAAAGAATTATTGAAAGAACTAAAAATATTTTTTTCAAAATGTAAAAAAAATCTTAACAACTAATCAAAAAGTGGATAATTATTTATAATGGCAAATCAAAAGAGATTATTTTTTAAGAAAATCCAATTTAACTTGATTAACGTTTTTTAGTGTGCGAAAAAAATGAGTGACCGTGTTTTCCTACCGCACGCGAGCAGTTGGTTGCTTTAATTTTTTTTAAGCGCGTGGCTTTTTATTTGTATTATGATTGTCGTTTACCACCCGATATGTTGATGTGTGTTCGCATATCCGTTCCGTTTATGTAAAACAACTAATGTGTCTCTGTGTATACTAACATTTTGTGTTATTCTTTTTTTCTTGCATATTTTTTTCTTCAACATTTCGATTTTTCCCGCCAAATTATTTTCTCGACGCCCTTTCGTTCATTAGCAACGCTAATATCGTGCTAATTCGTCGGCCATTTTTAAGCCGCTTTTCTTCTCATCTCTCTTCATATTCATCATAAAAAGACGCTTTTTTAATTAGTTTTTGTTTCTTTGCGTCGAAAAAAAAATTGTTCGAATGTTTTTAAAATTTTTTTGCTCGGTTATGTTTGTTTCATTTTCTTTTATTTTTTGCAATTCGTAATTTTTTACGCGATCAAAGTTTTGCGTTTTGTCTTTTTTGACAGTTGATTATGAGTTAATCCCTTTGAGAAAAAACACTAGAAATTTACCGGTAAATTAGCACTTATATGAAAATAATAACAATCAGAAAAGGCGAGTCTTCTATACATTAAAAACATGATTTTGAATTCGATGATAAACGTTCGAATCCGAGAGTGGATTAATTTCTTGACAACGCCAAAAAACATTCGAGAAAAGAAGGAAAGAAGAAAATAACCAGGTTTATTTTAGGGTGAATTAAAAGCGTTTCGGTACATGTACGGAATGAGTACCCAGGGGATTTCAGTGTTTATAGAGTCAGTTCCGGGTATTGATTGAGAATCTCGAATGAGTTCCGGAATTTACCGAAGCAGTTTACGATTGGAAAGCCGTGAAAAAAATGTAAAAAGTCAGACGACACTAAGCATGAAAAGAGTTAGATTAGGTCATGTTAAGGTTAAAAAATAATTTTAGTCCCTGCAAAAAATCCAAAAAAACGAATTCTATAAGAACAGAAATATTCTGTGTCTATTCCTTACAAGTACCAGTGTTGTTGGTTCTCGAATGAGGAAAGAAAGAAAGAGAGAAATATTAAAGAAGTCAGGAAAAGTATGGAAGTCCGACAGGAAGTAAAGTAAATCCGCAAATATAAATCAAAAGTATCAGGGTTCATTCAAAGTATTTAAGAGTTTGAGAATATAAAGTATGACTAATCTATTACTAATAGAGATTTGCCATTCGTCTGTCTGAAACCGGAACTATACTATTTACTATCGCTTTTTACCTCTTTCATTTTTTTAGGGAGGGTAGTTTAGTATCTGTTCTGCTGTCATGATACCATCCTCCCAACCATTACTTTCTCCTGATGTACATTACCAGTATTGTGTGTCTACGGAATAGGAAGTTGTAATATTGTCATTATCAGTTAGGTGATTGAACTGAATTACATCACGTAGTCCCTTTCAAATTCTTTTTTTAAAGTTAAAAACATCTTTCTTATTTGTGTTTTCTGTATTAGTGTAATTTTGTGTTATAGGAGAAAAACAGAGTAGTTAATTACTTGTGCAAGTATATATATATATATATATATATATATATATATATATATATATATATATATATATATATATATATATGAAGTTAATCCAACAAAAACTCATGGGTTAAGGACGTTGAGATACTTTGCCCGAATTGTGAATTCTAATAAAATTAGATTCCCACCTTATTTTATTATTTCATTTCATATTATGCTATATATATATATATATATATATATATATATATATATATATATATGTGTGTGTGTGTGTGTAAATTCAATTGGCGCTATATCTTAGCATGATCTGCCACTGATACCTATCAAAACATCGACTGAGGAATGTGTTATCGTCTGTAGCTGTAGCCCTGCAGGCTGAGTTTCTAGTGTTTCCGTGAAACTGAGGGTATCGATGGAAGATCATAATTGAAATATATATATATACATATATATATATATATATATATATATATAACCTCGGTCTCGGAAGAATCAATGTCTAATGGGGCTGATGAATATTCCTAGCAAAACAAGCCGGATTTTCTCCGAAATCCAGGTGACTAGATAGATTAAACCCGGGTATCACTAACAAACACACTAATCTCTCATTACGATTGATTATTTCTTTGTTGTAGTTTTTTTTTTAATACACTAATCATTTTTGTTTCGTTAAGTTTACAAATCCGAACTCCGATTAAACATTAAAGTCTTTCTGTACGAAAATATTGACTTTTTTTTAACGGAAACATTGCTTATATATTTTTTTTTAATACTGAAGCGCTTGCTCGCTAGATTATTTACACAACTGTATGTACTACATAGGAGGAGGAGGGAATGAGGCGGAAAGTAGTGGGAGGAGGGAGTGTATTAGACATAAAATCTCATAATCTGAAGGATGAGAGTTCAATCCCTGTACAGGCAGTACACTTTCATTTTATTATAAATCACGCCCGAAATTTTTAGTATTATAAAAATTGAGTCGTGGCAAAAGACAGCGAAATGTTACAATTTTTGTTTATGATTAGAAATATGTAAAAGTAAATTGTTTGTAAATATTTATACAATTTCTTCAAATCACAATCGGTTCAAAGAACTAAATATATACATTAATGTACAATGTACCAGCGTTGTCTAATATTATAATACAAGCAATAATACGTTATTTCCGGTCGCATAGTTTTGCTCTTACATATAATGTAAGTGTTGAGTTTTGCTAATGTACAGCCAATTGTGACACTTTTTTTATTGAAGTACGCTATTGGAAGGAGATAATGCCTGGGAGACCAAATAATACACTCCCTCAAAATAAAATAATGTAAATTCCGAGAGGATGGTATCGTGACCACATAACAGATACTACACTGCCCCCTAATTATGCCTAAGAGGATGGTATCATGACGAACGAATATATACTACACTACACCCTCACCAGAATCAGGTACTGCCCGGGAGGATGGTCTCTTGACAACAGCAGATACTAGCCTCCTGAATTAAGCATTGAAAAATTAGCCTGAAATAGTATAGTAAACTGAATTGAGCATTACACAATATTATAAGCATACATTAATAGAAGTAATAGTATAGTTCGGCTTCAGACAGACTGATACCAAATCTCCATTCGTAACGGTCGATTTACTGTTGATCCTCGTATCTCTGCGTGTCATTGCACAACCAACGTACCTAGTGACCCCCGCACGAATCTGCTTAGATAAAATATCTCCATACAATATGAGACTATAAACTAGAACATATAAAATAAATCATAAATCATTCATTCTATTCTCTCAGGATTCGAACGTATGACTTTCACTCGAAAGTAGAATCCAAGTTGGTCAAAATGGCACAGACTTAGTTTGCGTTACGAGGATCATTTGATTTAGATTCTCGAAATTTCTACTTATTTTACTTTTAAGTGCCTTTTTCGAGCCGGAAGAAACCAGTGTCAAGTTATGAATAATAAAAAGTCAGCGATGTTTTTTCTCTTTCTTTAGGTCATCAGAAATGATAATAGAAAATTAATAGATTAAAAATTAATGTTTTAATGAAATCCTTTGATTTTAGATGAATATTTATCTATTTTCACCTCTCACACATAGCAAATGTGTTCCAAAATTAATAATGATCGGTTAATTAGCTAAGGCGTGACTCCTTTAAATACAAATATATAAACATATAGACATACCTAACTTTATAAAGAGAGAAATATATAAGTGATATTAAGCTGAAGTTTAATTTGAGATTCAATCGTTAAGGAATTCCATATTTAATATTAAATTAAATTAAGATATCAGCATAGAAAAAAGATATTAAGATATCAGCATAGACAAAAACTATTAAGATATCAGTATAGACAAAAGATATTAAAATATCAGTATAGATAGAAGTCGTTAAGATATTAGTATAGACAAAAGAATATTGTGATATCTGTATAGACAAAAGATATTAAGATATCAGTATAGACAATAGAGATTAAGATATCAGTATAGACAAAAGATATTAAGATATCAGTATATACAAAAGATATTAAGATATTAGTATAGACAAAAGATGTTAAGATATCAGTATAGACAAAAGATGTTAAGATATCAGTATAGACAACAAATATTAAGATATCAGTATAGACAAAAGATATTAAGATATCAGTATAGACAAAAGATATGCAGATATCAGTATGAACAAATAATGTTAGGATATCAGTATAGACAAAAGATATTAATATATCAGTATAGACAAAAGATATTAAGATATCAGTATAGACAACAGATGTTAAGATATTAATATAGACAAAAGATATTAAGATATCAGTATAGACAAAAGATATTAAGATATTAGTATAGACAAAAGATATTAAGATATCAGTATAGACAAAAGATGTTAAGATATTAGTATAGACAAAAGATATTAAGATATCAGTATAGACAAAAGATATTAAGATATTAGTATATACAAAAGATATTATATATTAGTATAGACAAAATATATTAAGATATCAGTATAGACAAAGGATATCAAGATATCAGTACAGACAAAATATATTAAGATATTAGTATAGACAAAGCTATTAAAATACCAGTGTAGACAACAGATATTAAGATGTTAGTATAGACAAAAGATATTAAGATATCAGTATAGACAAAAGATGTTAAGATATCAGTATAGACAAAAGATATTAAGATATCAGTATATACAAAAGATATAAAGAGATTTTTAGTATAGACCAGAGATATTAAGATATTAGTATATACAAAAGATATTAAGATATCTGTATATACAAAAGATATTAAGGTATTAGTGTAGACAAAAGATATTAAGATATTAGTATAGACAAAAGATATTAAGATATCAGTATAGACAAAAGATGTTAAGATATAAGTATAGACAAAAGATGTTAAGATATTAGTATAGACCAAAGATATTAAGCTATCAGTATAGACAAAAGATATTAAGATATCAGTATAGACAAAAGATATTAAGATATTAGTATAGACAAAATATATCAAGCTATCAGTATAGACAAAAGATGTTAAGATATTAGTATAGACAAATGATATTAAGATATCTGTATATACAAAAGATATTAAGATATAAGTATAGACAAAAGATGTTAAGATATCAGTATAGACAAAGGGTATCAAGATATCAGTACAGACAAAAGGTATTAAGATATTAGTATAGACAAAAGATGTTAAGATATTAGTATAGACAAAATATATTAAGATATTAGTATAGACAAAAGATATTAAGATGTTAGTATAGACAAAAGATGTAAATATATTAGTATAGACTAAAGATGTTAAGATATCAGTATAGACAAAAGATATTAAGATATTAGTATAGACAAAATATATTAAGATATTAGTATAGACAAAGGATATTAAGATATCAGTATAGACAAAAGATGTAAAGATATTAGTATAGACTAAAGATATTAAGATATCAGTATAGACAAAAGATATTAAGATATTAGTATAGACAAAAGATGTTAAGATATCAGTATAGACAAAAGATATTAAGATATTAGTATTAACAAAAGATGTTAAGATATTAGTATAGACAAAATATATTAAGATATTAGTATAGACAAAATATATTAAGGTATTAGTGTAGACAAAAGATATTAAGATATTAGTATAGACAAAAGATATTAATATATCAGTATAGACAAAAGATATCAAGATATCAGTATAGACAAAAGATATTAAGATATTAGTATAGACAAAAGATATTAAGATATCAGTATAGACAAAAGATATTAAGATATTAGTATAGACAAAAGATATTAAGATATTAGTATAGACAAAAGATATTAAGATATCAGTGTAGACAAAATATGTTAAGATATTAGTATATACTAAAGATATTAAGATATCAGTATAGACAAAAGATATTCCGATATGAGTATTGACAAAAGATATTAAGATATCAGTATAGACAAAAGATATTAAGATATTAGTATCGACAAAAGATATTAAGATATTAGTATAGACAAAAGATATTAAGATATCAGTGTAGACAAAAGATATTAAGATATCAGTATAGACAAAAGATATTAAAATATCAGTATAGACAAAAGATATTAAGATATCAGTATAGACAAAATATATTAAAATATCAGTATAGACAAAAGATATTAAGATATCAGTATAGACAAAAGATATTAAAATATCAGTATAGACAAAAGATATTAAGATATCAGTAAAGACAAAAGATATTAAGATATTAGTATAGACAAAAGATGTTAAGATATTAGTATAGACAAAAGATATTAAGATATCAGTATAGACAAAAGATATTAAGATATTAGTATAGACAAAAGATATTAAGATATCAGTATACACAAAAGATATTAAGATATCAGTATAGACAAAAGATATTAAGATATCAGTATAGACAAAAGATATTAAGATATTAGTATAGACAAAAGATATTAAGATATCAGTATAGACAAAAGATATTAAGATATTAGTATTAACAAAAGATGTTAAGATATTAGTATAGACAAAATATATTAAGATATTAGTATAGACAAAATATATTAAGGTATTAGTGTAGACAAAAGATATTAAGATATTAGTATAGACAAAAGATATTAATATATCAGTATAGACAAAAGATATCAAGATATCAGTATAGACAAAAGATATTAAGATATTAGTATAGACAAAAGATATTAAGATATCAGTATAGACAAAAGATATTAAGATATTAGTATAGACAAAAGATATTAAGATATTAGTATAGACAAAAGATATTAAGATATCAGTGTAGACAAAATATGTTAAGATATTAGTATATACAAAAGATATTAAGATATCAGTATAGACAAAAGATATTCCGATATGAGTATTGACAAAAGATATTAAGATATCAGTATAGACAAAAGATATTAAGATATTAGTATCGACAAAAGATATTAAGATATTAGTATAGACAAAAGATATTAAGATATCAGTGTAGACAAAAGATATTAAGATATCAGTATAGACAAAAGATATTAAAATATCAGTATAGACAAAAGATATTAAGATATCAGTATAGACAAAATATATTAAAATATCAGTATAGACAAAAGATATTAAGATATCAGTATAGACAAAAGATATTAAAATATCAGTATAGACAAAAGATATTAAGATATCAGTAAAGACAAAAGATATTAAGATATTAGTATAGACAAAAGATGTTAAGATATTAGTATAGACAAAAGATATTAAGATATCAGTATAGACAAAAGATATTAAGATATTAGTATAGACAAAAGATATTAAGATATCAGTATACACAAAAGATATTAAGATATCAGTATAGACAAAAGATATTAAGATATCAGTATAGACAAAAGATATTAAGATATTAGTATAGACAAAAGATATTAAGATATCAGTATAGACAAAAGATGTTAAGATATTAGTATAGACAAAAGATATTAAGATATCAGTATAGACAAAAGATATTAAGATATCAGTATAGATAAAAGGGCAATATTACCGACTAGAGAGTTTGTGCGCATGAAACACGGAGCAAAGTTTATGAAAACCTGATAAAAATGATTTCGACTTTTTAAATCTGGGTTGATTTACTTTAGAATTTGTTTCGAATTTGCTGGAAATCCTTTTTAAAAAAAAACGGGAATTTTGTACACAGAAAAAAAAACAATTTGTATTTTCATTGATTATTCGGGATACTGTTATTATCATTGATGTTTTTCTTACAATGTTTCGGCCGATGTAATCTCCGACCTCATTCAGGTGCATTTTGTGAAATTCGAAAATCTTTGTATCAAACTCGGGAATTTGTACGTATATATTATTAAAATTCCTTAATAAAAGGTTAATAACTAAATAGTGTATATATTGCTAAAGCTCAAAATATATTTATTTACGAAAATTATGTATATATATATGTGTGTGTATATATATGATAAATATTTTACATTCCTATCCACATACATATGTGTTTCAGCCTTTTCTGAGAATCATCAGTGTGGAGAATAACTGTTCTACCTGTCGCATGACTCGAACTCCAAACACAAGTCACCTTTAAACTTTCAAGTGTTAACCTCTGTATCGATGCGGTCAACCTAGCAGCTATGAGGAAAAAAGAAAATTAAATTCTATTCATGTCTTTACAAGTGGACATATCTAGTAAGCTGTCACAACAGTGTTCAACAATCGAAATGAACGGTACATCGCATTTAAGCATTAATTTCGCAACCTATTTTACTTCTCTTAAAGGGCCTATACTCCATTAAATACACATGTTTCATCTTTTTCTAAGAATCATCAGTGTGGAGGATAACTGTTCAGACGGTTGCAGATATATATATATATATATATATATATATATATATATATATATATATATATATATATATATATATATATATATATATTTGGATTTTTCACTTAGAAAAAAAAGATTATTCAGTAAAGACCGGGATTATTCCATTAAAAACAAGCTCGATGATACTCGATTACAGGGTACAGAGCATTTATGTGTGATTATTTGAAAGCTTACCAAAGCATTCCATTCAGGATCCCAAACTAGACCACAAAAGATTTTTTCATTCAAAAATTATTTATTGATCATTTTTCAAATTAAAGAGTTTTTTTACCTACACGTGTTTCACTACCGAGCAGGTAATTGCTTGGCAGATCATCAGCGAAAATTAAGTACTTAATTTTCTCTGATGATCAGCCAAGCAAGTACCTGCTCGGTAGTGAAACACGTGTAGGTAAAAAAAAACTCTTTAATTTGAAAAATGATCAATAAATAATTTTTGAATGAAAAAATCTTTTGTGGTCTAGTTTGGGATCCTGAACGGAATGCTTTGGTAAGCTTTCAAAAAATCACACACACACACACACACGCATATATATATATATATATATATATATATATATATATATATATATATATATATATATATATATATATATATATATGAGAAGAGAGAGAAAAAAAGATAGATATGGCAAAAATATATGTTTGTACATATACTTTCTGTTTTTTCATAGACATACCTTTTCAAGATAAATGCTCGATAATGGCTAATACAAAACAACAAAGCACACACATTATATATATATATATATATATATATATATATATATATATATATATATATATATATACACACACTAGCGGTATTCGCCCGGTGTTGGCCGTGTGAAAATATATTGTTTCTTATGAAAATAATTTCAAACTATGTTTACAATGTTTACCTCGAGAAAAAAGTTTTAAATAACATTTCCAACAAGTAAAAAAAAATGCTGTCAGCGCGGTGGTGTTCTTAAAACCACAGCCACTTGTTTACGCTGCGTTTCTAAATGAATTATTTTTTCTTAAATTATTTTAAATTTAAAGACTCATATCAATTTTAATTTTAATATTCATATCAAAAGATTAGTATTTAAATGTTCAAACCTTTTTCTAAATGCATTATTCACTGAGATATTCTTTATTTAATTTCATTCTTGTTTTATAAAACATATAAAATCTATTTTTTATAAAATGAATTTCGTTTATTTTACGTTCTAATACATTTCAGTTATTTGATGGACCTAACCGATAATTGCCCTAATGACCCCAGATGGAATCGAAGGAAAATTCGTATGGTGTCTGAAAAATGTAACTCTTATTGACATTTATGTGAATGTTTTATCTGTATACATTTCTAAAACACACAAATACATAAGCATTAGCTTATATGTCTGACTAGAATAGTGTCTATAGCATAACAGTAACAGTCGATTTCCTATTGGCAACATTGCGAGTTAAATGTAACTGAAATAAAAGTTGACATTTTACTGTCATAATTGCGAGTAACTTTTTAAAAAAATATTAGTGAGAAAATATGGCAAAAATATTAATTGTTTATATTTAATTTCAACAGTGACAGTCGATTTGTTATTTTCATCAGTGTGAGTTAAGTATTACGTATTAAGTATTAATTATTATTAAGTATTGCCCCCCCCCCCCCAAAAAAAAAATAAATGATTATGTTCAAAGTTTTTACCAAAAATCTGCCACAGCTGTAAAAAGACAAATGGATTTAAAGAAATAGTGGATAATTTTGTTTTTATTTAATTATTTTAAATCTGAAAAAATATCAATAAAAAAGATTATTTGAATGTTGAAATATTCACTGAATATATTCTTAATTTTATTTTTTATGTAACGAAGAAAATCTATTTTTATAAAATGAATTTGATTTATTTATCTTCTAATACATTTCAGTTATTTTATGGGCCTAACCGATAATTGCCCCTAGTGATTCCAGATGGAACCGAAGGAAAATTACAATGATGTTTTTAGATTCGGTAAAAAATGTAATCTTTATTGAAATTTATTTCGATGTTCGAACTGTTAGCATATCGATTTCTATAACGAACATTGATTTTAATATAGATAGAAGATATATGTGTGTATGTATGTATGTATGTATGTATGTATGTATATCTGTATAAATGAATGTAAAACTATTAATATATATATATATATATATATATATATATATATATATATATAATCAAGACAAGGTAAACATCCACAGGATAGTAATCCAAACAATTTGAACCGGGTTTATAAAAAATGCTCAATATCAAATAGAGCTTTGATATATGATTATTTTTATTTACACAGATATGTACAAAATCAGCGACACTGGCATGTCGATGTTATCGATCAACAGCTGTTAGGCAGAGTTAAAATCCGATCTCAACTTTAGATTATATTTGGTTCTTTTACACATTTCAGCAACATTTCAACATACCTTGTTCCCCCCCCCCCCTCATAACGAGAATGGTTGATGCTAGGTTTATTTATGCGAATGAACAACGCTTCCATTATGGGGAGGCGAATACTACAATATGAAACCGCAAGAATGGACGTGTTACCAGTTAAAATACTCCTAAAATTGTTTTTGGGGATGTTATGTTTCACGAGGTGTTGGTGAATAGAGCTCTGAGGGGAGGGGAGGTGACAAGTTTGTTGGCGTGCTATACAAGTTATGCCCATATATACGTATTGTTTGCAGACACATTCTTGGATAGGACACTTACACACATATATGGCATTACTAGTTTTAAGTAAGCCATTGTCAGCCGGGTTATTTTTTATTGATAAGTTGATGGTTTTAGACTTCTTGTAATAAATAATAAATCTAATTTTAAAGTTGTAATCTACGAGGGATACATGTTTGTGTATGATATTTGTATTACTTTTTCATCGACTTTATAGTTGGGGTTACAATAAAATAAGTTAATATTATTATTATTAATATTGCTGTTGTTGGAGTTTATATTTGTGACAGTTCGGGCGTATTTTATTTGTTGATCAACTACGTAGTTAGGAAAGTCATTGTTAATCAGTGTCTGTTTAATATCAGCGAGTGCTTTATAGAATATTTTATTACTAGAGGAATTTCTTTTGGCGCAATAAATAAGATTTTTTATGACGGCTATTTTATATCAATCGGGGCATTCGCTACTGAAATTAAGAAGTTTTGTATCTTTACTAGTGGGTTTTTTATACGGGTGGGTAATAAACTTATCTGTAGAAGTTTCTATTTCTATATCTAGGAAAGGAATCTTATTATTGATATTAAGTTCTTGGGTAAAATTTAATGTTGAGTTATTTTCAAAAGTAATTTTAATTAGAGTTAAATTAGATAGGTTTTCTGTTATAGGAGAATCTCGTCGACGTATCGGACGTATATAGTGGGGTTAGTAATAATATTGAAAGTTTTAATTTCTTGGTTGGACATATAGTATTCGGCAAACAATGGTCCCAGGGCTGATCCCATTGAGACGCCATCTACTTGGGTGTATAAGTTACCATTAGGACCGTAGAAATCTACCTCAGTGGTGCACGAAATTAATAGTTTGCGCAGTATATTAGGGTTTATTTTGAGTGCAGAGAGAGTTGGATTATTATATATGCTGTTGCTAATTAAGTTGATAGTTTCAGGTATTGGGACGTTTGTGAAAAGGTTCTCAACGTCCAAAGAAGCTAAGATGTTATTATTAGGTTTACCGAATAGAGAATATCTATTAATTGATCTGATGATTTAACTCTATAGCTGGGGGGGGCAGATACGGTGTAATTAATTTATTAAGGGTTTTGGCTAGTTTATGTATAGGTGTGGGGATTTGGGATATAATGGGTCAGAGGGGGTAATTTATCTTATGGGTTTTAACATTTCCTTATATATAACCAGGCTGATATTCGCCTATGATTTTATGTAAAAGAATCTATATGAACGTTGTTTGCTGTAATTAATTTATTGATGCGCGTTTTGAGTTGTTCGGTAGGATTACGTTGTATTTTTTTTAAATGTCGATGTGTCCGATATAATGTCTTGTAATTTAGAGTAGTATTGTGCTTTAGGGATTATAACAAATGTGTTGGACTTATCTGCGCGTTTAATAATGATGTTGGGGTGATTTTTTAATTTGTTAGCGGCTGTTTTAAGTTCAGTGGTAAGTAATTTTGCTTTATTGGAAGTGCTTCTATTTTAAAAGATTCCGCCTTAAGGAGGGCACAGGTGTTTGGGTGCATTTGGATGTTATTATCTTCTGCGAGTTTAGTAATGTTTTGAAATAAGAGCTCAATTTCAACTTTTTATGTATGGGGTTAAATCTTTTTTGAAGGTAGCAGTTAGGGCCTAGGTTTAATAACTTTTTCCATTATATAATTTAAGTATTTTGGATAACAGCACCAAATAATCGTTCGACGACTGAAAAAATGTATAAAGGAAAGAATCCTGCCTAATTATATATATGTCACATTATTTTTTTATAAACACACACACACACACACATACATACATATATATATATATATATATATATATATATATATATATATATATATATATATATATATATATATATTAGGTACGTGCAAAATCAATGGCCGATCCCCAAAATGTAAAAACATTTTGAACCTCCCTTCACATAAAAATTCACTAAAATTCAGAAAATCGACTAATTTTAATGAAATTTTCAGTATTTTTAAATCAACGATCACATAATATAATGAAATCATTATTTCGTTTTAACTCTTAGCGAAAATGTATTATTATTTTAAAACAAAATACACATTTACTAAAGTTATATTTTTATATATTAATAAATAAAATGAACTTTATTTTTTTATAAAAATAAAGCACTGTTGATGTTTAAAATATTTTATTATTATTATTTCGTATATATTACGAAAAAGGCCCGTAAATTTCGTGTTAATAAAATCACTTTAACTCGAAGAAAAATTATTTTTTTGAATTGGCGATGTTATCATTTTTTAAGCAATATTTTCACAAAAAAATATTTCATGTGATTTTGATGATAAGAGCTTCTCAGAAATATAAAATGCGATGTAATTAAAGTTATCTTTCGCACATGAACGTTTCATAATCAGCATAAGAAATTTTTTTTATAATCTTGAAAATGAACAAAAAATTGAAAAAATTGAAAATCAGGATCATAATGAATGTTTTTTTTAATTTGATAATTTCTACTAACGATTGACTTGGATATGTATGGTAGCATTGTTCTGTAATAAACAGGTGGGATTAGCTTACCAACCACCACCGTTCTAAAAATTTTATTTTCAGAGATCCAACAATTTCGTTAATTTCACAATTCATCGTCAGTTATTTGGAAAGATAAAACGTAAGTTTGTATTTGCTTTGTCATTTTTTTCATTAATAAATATTATTTAAAAAATTTGAAACGGGTTTAGAAACTAGTAAAATGCATAGACTTTATTTTAAAATAAACATATTATTTATTAAATCTTCAAATTTTCGATTCACACAAGATCAAGCGACACCATGTCGTTTTAAAGAAAGAGAGAAAAAAATATTGTCTATTATCCTAATGAGGATTCCTGTGTGAATCGAACATTTGGATTTTAAATAAATAATATGTTTATTTTTTAAAAAATTTCTGCATTTTACTAGTTTCTAAAACCGTTTCAAATTACAAATTTAAATGCATTCTATACAGTGGAAATATTTTATTAATAATTATTTTAAAAGTTTAAAAGAATTATTATAAATAGAATTCAAATATGACATTTTCTTTCAAAATTGAATTCTTTTTATTTATTAATAAATAATTTTTAATGTTTTAACTTTATTTTCAATGAATATTGTCAGTGTAGTCATTGACTTTAATTTACTGTTTAACACTTAAAATTTAAAAAAAAGAATTAATGTAATTTATCGTTACGACACATGTAAGTATTTCGTAATAATAAATTAGTTATTTATTCTTTAAGAATTAATGTAATTTAAAATTACATTAATTAATGAATAAATCGAGTAATGTAATTGTTCAAGATTTTAATCAATCATCATGTAAAATAATTAATAAAATTGACGCAGTTCGTAACGTAATTTTTTTAAAAATAACTATTACGGCAGTTCGAGACTTCCATACTTCGAGATTTTGTAGCCATATTTTCTGTTTACAATTACAACACAGGTTCCGGACATGTAATTAACTTTCACTTTTTGGTGGGGGAGGGGATAATTAAGCAATTTTTAGTAAAAAAAGAGGTACATTCTTTTGTAATTCACTCTTAAGACTTTAATCTAATAATTATTTTTGAAACAGTTCCAGAAAACTGATATTTACCTTTCCAGCGAATTTTAAACATGTTTTATTGAATCTGCAGTTTTAATTGATTTTTCGCTTTTTTGGTAACATTTTCCATTCTATATTTTTTTTTCACACGTAAATATGCATTTGTTTTCTTTTAGATATTAACTTAATGCTTTTATCTTTCGAACACAATCAAAAGTTAAACAAAAACTACTTTAAAAAATTAAGAAAAGACACTTTTAAGAACTATAGTCAGTACAAGCGATGGCAATTTTTTAACGTACCTAATATATATATATATATATATATATATATATATATATATATATATATATATATATATATATATATATATGTGTGTGTGTGTGTGTGTGTGTGTGTGTTATTTCCAATTTTCAGTTACTCTGTTCCACTTTATTTTCTTTCTTTCGTTAATCTCGTTGTCCACTCTCTCTCCCCCCCTCTCTCTCTCTCTCTCTCTCTCTCTCTCTCTCTCTCTCTCTCTCTCTCTCTCTCTCTGGCCAATAAACAATTTTTTAAAAAACTCGGTAACAATGTAAATAAACACCCTCGGTGGCGGTATCCCCGTATTCCCCAGTCTCGCTTGTGACTCAAAGCAAAAAAAGCGACAGTGAAGAATAAAATTGGTTATTTTTAGATCGGGTATATATAACAACAAGTGGCCGCCCGATACGCCATAACGCCGACTGTAAGCCAAGTGAATGCTGCTCGCCAACACTTGTCTCTATTTCCTTTTCTCATACATTCGTGTTGGTGTTGCCTTTCTTTCGCGCGGAAAGTCGGTCAGTGGTTGCCACAGTGATCGCGTTCAATTAAAAATAGTTGATCACACCAACAACTCTCTATTTTTCTGCCTCCCCACGAGGGTAGAGTTAGACAGAAGGCCGTTTTTTAATGGAGGGAAAATCCAGCTCTAGCTTCGGACAACAATTTAAATTGTCTCAGTCTAGAAGATTTCTCCTTCAATGACTGAGGGCAGAAAAGACAGAGTGTAGTATCAGAACAGATACAACACTTAGCTCCTAACCAAATGACCAACTAGAAGTTCCTATTTACTTGCCTTCCTACGTGGGCAAAGTTAGACACAAGGTTGGCTTTTAATGTTGGGAAATTCCATCTCTTCCAAAAGGAGCAATCTAGCTTCAGAAAAAAATAAGCATTGCCTCAGTCTAGAAGGATTTCTCGTAGATGGACAGAGCAGATAAAGTGTAGTATCAGAACAGATACTACACTTTGCTCCTAGCCAAAGGCCGAGGAGAGTCGAAGTCGTAAGTTCAATTACAATCGTAGTATTTATTTATTCTGTTTAATTTCAATCAATTAAACACTCATATTTGATTAGATTATAAAAAAGAAATTTGGAAAAATTATTTAATTCTTACGATTTAGACTTCATTTCATTATGCAACGCCGTTGTAAGCGATATTTACCTGACGTAGCCCGGGTGGAGACATATTGTCGGGTGTAGGACTTAGAGAAAAATAATCCAAAATATAGTCAAGTCTACATTTTTTTTTAAATACGAATTCTTTAAAATGCGTATTAGCTGTTTCTTTATTCTACTTTTGATTTCAACAAATAATCGATTTATAGTAAATAAACAATAATTGTATGTGTATTTATCGGCCCATTTGGCATAATGTTTAGCATATTCGTTAATGAGCCGGGAGGCTGGTGTTCAATGTTTAAAAAAATCTAAAAATTATTTCTTTGTTAAACACTCACTATTATAAGGTAAGTGGAGTAATCCAGGGCAAGGAGTGGCACCCTCCCCTACATCTCGATGTAGTAGCTAATGAAAATGAAAGCCTTCTGGTCGTCCTTGACTACGGTCGATCCATTTATTTAATATTAATTTTTTATAAACAAAAACACATGTGCAATGCTGCATGTTTAGTGGAATGCATAGTATCAATGCAGTCAAACGGCAGGCCGGCACTGGGAGAAATATTTAGCTAAGAGAAGAGAGGCCACCCAAGAAATAGGCTGACCTTTGAAATAGTAATGTCTTCTTGGATACGAGGTTCTATGCTGTTATTATGAGCCATTTGAGTCTTGGAAAAACTAATGCCCCTCCAGATACAAGACACCCTGTGGAAGTTATTTTTTTAATGTCCATAGACAGACTGGCCCATGATTTTCAAGTACATAGCTGGGTGGTCTAGCACAATTGACAGCAATATCTATATATATTCCAGCAGGGCAGAGGGGATCAGTTGGATTTCTGTAGGTCTCCGAAACAGATGGCCCTTTGAGCCCTCAGCTGATTGGCTGTTTGTGTTCGGTTGGACTTACATTTTGATTCGGTCGGGCTCAGAGTTCTCATTGCAAGTCTGTCGTTCAGTGGAGAAGTATCATTGTAACCTCGAAAAATAGAACTTTGTTACTTGTTTTAAACTGGAGTTTTGGTTTTGTTTGGAGGATGAATCTTTCTGTTGCAGCACTGACCGATACCACACAATTGGCACTGCGCCCTGTGTCGGATTCGATCACCAATTTCCGACGAAGACAACAAGTGGGCGATCACAGCATGTGCAGTAAATGCACACAGACGCA
>OY744548.1:41290125-41297625 GCA_963556195.1 Sepiola atlantica
TAACGAATATCTGTCTGATACGTAGCGAAAATAGAAGACTCATAGATGTAAACAACAGATCATACACAGGACTACAATATCTGTATTTTAAAAAAATACTTAAACAAATACAATAAGATATAAAGAAGACACATAATATGTTCATACTTCACTATTAGAATATACCTTATTTTAATTAAGTTAAGAATAATAGTTAGAATAAGTATTCGCGGTATGGATCATACTGACAGTAAAGTTTGTTTATGGCTAGTAGAATGGATGCGGAAGTGTGTACGGGGCTACTATAAAACAAGGGTATAATGAACTTTGAAAAAGAAGCATCAAAAATCGATTTATAAATAAAAGATCAATGCCGGGAAAAGAAGGGAAAAACATCAACACAATAACGGTTAATACAAAACATTCATCTTATATTTGACTGTAGTTTAAGCGAAAATCTATATCGATGGTTAACGATTGAAGGCTAACGCATATGGTACGAAGATGCAACAATTTGTATGTGCGGGTGTCAACAACCCCATTGACCTGAAATATAAATGAAAAACAAAATATTTTGTGGGAATAATATATAGTGAAATATATATATATATATATATATAAAATAAATGCGGAATGCAATACAGTTTTTTACCCTTTTCTTACGAGTACTGATGATCACCTCTTCAAGGAAAAATAAATGCCTTAAACATTTTTAACTTTATATATATCTTGATGGAAGGCCGAAACAATTGTATGTGATGTGAATAAAAACTGATTTATTGGTAACTTTATGAGAATTTTCCCCCACATTTAATGCGGTTTTTATATGAGATCTAAGTTTTGTTCCCCTTCTCGTAGTTCTTTATTCCTCTCTTATAATATAAATCATAAAAAATCCTCACTATAGATAATAATAGCAATGCGTCTAACATCATTTAACTGTTTATTAAAACTTTGTACTTACAAAAATCTATTCACACATATATATATATATATATATATATATATATATATTCAACCATTAAAACTATATGGAAAAATACAACTTTTAGTCCTAAGTCTTTTGGTGGAAAATTACTTTGTTTGTAAGTCAATTTACTTTTTACAGTCACTATATTAGTTGGCTTCCAAAAATTTACGCTAGTCTTTACATTATTTAAGGGATCATCAGTTGTTCACCATGAAAAACTGTTTCAGGAAATAAAAAACAAAACAGTATTTTATCTCATGGTTTTTCAGCAGAGTTGATCAGACTCCACTTCCCTTAAAAAAAACGAGAACAAAAGCGTTCCGTATATTAGATCTAACTTTTGATCCAGATTAATGGTATATATATATATATATATATATATATATATATATATATATATATATATATATATATATATATATATATATATATATATATATATATGAATAAAACAAAGACGGGTATATATTAATTCACAGAACAGTTTTTCACCACTTTTATGTACCCTTACGAAGATTAAAACCAATATATAATGCTACTAAACCTTATTTTAGACCTTTTTTTCTAATTTTGATTTAAATTCATTTCATGATTTTGATTCTAGAAAATGTCTAAAATTTAAAACTTAGGCTTAAGGGGTCTTAAGAAAATTAAATTAAGGGGATCTGGCTTAATTAGTGTAAAATGTTAATGGATCAAATGAAATGCAAATCTGATATAGTTGAATGTTCAACTAGAAGGTTATACCCTATTAAACTCCCTAAAGCACGTTTCAAATACTCCAAAGAAACTAAAATTTGGAGAATATTTATTAATTTATGTTTAATACCTATTGTTAAAATTTTACAAACATCGGAGATATCGGAATTTTCATGAGAGGCTTCCACTCCATTTTTATCCCCATTTGCATAAAATCAAATTAACCGTAATACATATATATATATATATATATATATATATATATATATATATATATATACCACATTTTGACACCTTACTTAATTCATAATGATCGTTTAATTAGTTCAGGAGTGGATCCTAGGAGGAGCGCAGAAGTTGATATATACAAATGTATGGTGCGAGGGCTATTTGAGGGCATATTGTTTTAAGTTTACGACACACTCAAATCATTTATAAATTTTTTTTTTAATTTCAAATACCCAATTCAGAGGAAGATGTTAACCCAAAAAATGAAAAACAGTGATTTAGAAATCAGTAACTTTTTACATGTTGCAAGATCATTTGGTCATAAGGTTCGGTTGGTCTTGAGGTCAATGGATACCTTGATGTTCTTAAAACGGTTATTAAGCTCCGAATAAAATATGCAATGGAAAAGATGTATAATATAGCATGCATTAAAATGAAGTTGGCATTTTAATGTTACTGTCAGTGCAACCAACGGCTCAACTTTATAAATGGGTGTATACATATATAGAATGCGAGAGCTATTTAAAGTTTTAAGTTCACTACACACTCAAATCATTTATATTTTTAATTTTTTTATTTCAGACAACCCATTCAGAGGAAGATGTTAACCCAAGAAATGAAAAGACATGCAGTGATAGTTGCTTTAGCTGCGAAACATAGTGGTTTAGAAATCAGTAACGTTTTACACGTTGTCAGATCATTTGGTCATAAGGTTCGGTTGGAGCTAAAGGGATTCAATGGCAACGTTTCTCCTAAGGTCGCTATGAGTATCTTCTGAAGTACCCAGAATTATACACACCAAGTATCCGGCTACTGTGATGGTTTTAAGAGTAGTGAGTAGTGAAGGTGATGTCATGCAATCTTACATTTTCCAACAAGGTCTTAGGGTTAATGCTGCTGGGTACCTTGATGTTCTTAAAACGGTTGTTAAGCACTGGGTGTATTAATTATGCAATGAAAGACCATTTGTCTTTTAACAAGGATCTGCACTTTCAAACAAAGCCATTGGAAATTAGGACTGGTTATCAAAGAATGTTGACGATCATGTGATCCCAAAAATGTGGCCCCCGTAACTCGCCAGAATAAAATCCTATGGACTATTATGTGTGGAGCGTTGTTGAAAAGGGAAACTAATGGACATCCTCATAGTACAATAGATTCACTAAGGCCGCTATTTTCCAGTGGTGTCCGAAATGAATAGGAACCACTTAATTTCAGTTAGTGGACGGCGTCGCGGCTGCGTAGAAGCAATCATTAAAGCCAATAGTGGATTTATAGACTAATTAGATAAAGAAGTATCATCAAGGATATTTGTGTCTATTTGATTTAAATATATAATTTTTTGTTAAAATATTGTTTATTTAACAACCTAATAAAATCCTCAAATAACTCTTGCACCCTGTATATACACATATAAAAATACCTAACTTTATTTTAAGATATATATATATATATATATATATATATATATATATATATGTGTGTGTGTGTGTGTGTGTGTGTGTGTGTGTGTGCGCGCGCGCGTGTGCGTGTGTGTGTGTGAAAAATAAAAAAAGGTATAATTAAGCAGATAATTCTGTTATTTTTAACAATGTTTGCGTAAATGAAAAATGCTGCCTAAATATACAAATACAATCTCTCTCTCTCTCTCTCTCTCTATATATATATATATATATATATATATATATATAGTAAGCAAGGTTAAATGCCTTTAGCCTGACGATTCCCCCCGGGGATGAAACACGGGAGCCTCTATGTAGCTTGATTGCCATATATATTTTCATTGCTTACTACCTAGCTCTACTTACGTATCGAGCACTGTTGAAGTAAATACTGAAAAATGACACATAAAAAAATTATATTACCTTATAATATTTTATGTGGATACATGAAGTACTAATATATATATATATATATATATATATATATATATATATATATATAAATAGAGAGAGAGAAAGGGAGAGAGAAAGAGAGAGAATATTTAAATAGATTTTTTAAATGTAAAGTTACATACTTTACAATGTTATTATAGTAATCAGGTGTTTAAATAAGGATTATAATAAAATATGAGCATTAAATATGAAAATATATATATATATATATATATATATATATATATATATATATATAGTATGTGTGTGTGGGTGTATTTTGTCGGATGCAAATGTTACTTTCAAATTGTAAACTGAGTGAATGAAAGAAGGCAGGGTGACGTAAGCAATGAGCGCCATTGCTTACGTCACCCTGCCTTCAGACGAAGGACATGGTTCAACGAGGAAACGTCATGCATCAGCTTTTCAATTCGCTTCATTTCAAACAGAACTTCTTAACCTAAATCGTAGGCTCCACACAGATAACGGAGTATAATTTGAATATAAATGAAGGAAAATCGAAAATGCCGTATTATGAAAGAACTAGCAGGACCCCGTGGAAATTCCACGGTGCTTTCTACATCAATCTGTTTAATTTCCAAAGAATGTTTCTTTTGAAGTAATTAATTGAAGAAGAAATTACTCTTTTTTTTCCGTAAAAAAAGGTATAATTAAGCAGAGAATTCATTGTCAGTCAAATATTATTTAAATAAATAAAACCAATACGTCGCTTTTTTTAAATCGTAAATTACTAGCCGTTAAAAACAACTGAACAGTAAAATGACAGCTGTATACACATCAAGACTAATGATGATTTGATGAATCAAACCGAAAGTACTCCCGAAAAAAAGAAAGAAAAATGGAACAAGACCCATAGAACTTATACATACCAATTTGACCGAAATACTAAATGCACTATTCAAACAATAAAAAAACGGTCTCATCAAACAAAAACACTCTATGTTATTTAATAACATTTGCAGGAAGATAGATATATATATATATATATATATATATATATATATATATATATATATATATATATATACCCGTCCCAGGATGTATATGGGCCACAAAAACTTATGTCGAGAATCCTTATTCTAATTTTGATAAAAATCCTTTAAATGATTTCTGTTTAAGAAAAATGCCTAAAATTTTGGACTTAAGCTTAAGGGGTCTTAAGAAGAAATTGAAATTGAAATTGAGGAAATGTTGCTTTATTGGTGTTAATAAATGCAAATCTAAAATTTTGAATTCTTTAATGTAATAATATGCTTATATTATTCATCCTTTAACATACTCAAAATTAATCGTATCTGAATTTTCACGAATGGCTTCCAGTCCCAGCCTTCTTTTTGCTTCATTTCCTCACAACTAAATAGACCTAAATATAGCCCACATTACCCAACATTACACCTAGCAGGTGTGTTCCAAAATTCATAATGATCGATTAAATAATTTCGAGTTTACCCGAAACGAGCATATAGATAATAATATCCACATCTTACTATATATAGATCTGTGTGTATGTAGGTATTCGCTCTATGGTTAAACACTTACTTTCCACGTCAGTTCACCGCGTACGTAGAATGTGACTAAAATATAGAATGCATATTATTTCTCCCATAAGTCAGCGGTCGGTGTATTAGCGCAGATGAAATATATCTGGCTGCGATGCTCGCGGTTATGGTTTCAAATCTCTGAGTTAGTATGCTGGCTGTGTAAAAGCCACACTGATGACTCGTCGTAATAAATATATATATATGTATAAACACCAGAGACATCTAAGTTTTTTCAGTCTAACGTTTACCAATTGAACTGTTTGACTATCGATATAAAGGTCTTTCTTTCTCTCTCTCTCTCTCTCTCTCTCTCTCTCTCTCTCTCTCTCTCTCTCTTATGCCAAGATTCTATTTAGTGTGTGTATTTTTTTCGTCATAGTAAAACAACAGTAAATAAATGGAAAACCGAAACACTCCTATATTTTCAACGAACTTGCAAATAGTGTAGAAAGGCATTGAATATGTTTACGAACATTGCATTTTTTGCATTGTTTATATTTGGAAAACACAATTTTGTTATACGTGATTATTAGCCGTTCATGCGGAAGTTGTGTTGATTGGATTAAATATAAAGAATCAATAAATTCAAATGTAACTTTTTTTTCTTGACACGGACTACTTTGGGGGAAAATGAATGACAAAACTGCTTTTGTGTAACGTTTGGTTATTATTTGTTTGTGTTACTGATTACGTAACGAATGCAAGCGAGTAGTACTGACTACATAGTGTATGCGAGCGAAGGTGGGAAGAGAGTGAATGCTAATAAAAATTGGAATGGAAGTTTTTAAAATTTTCATTTCAGTTTATATGTTATTGCATGGAAAATATACCTGAAGAGTGCCGCACGAGGCTCGAAACGCGTTATAGAACCATGAAATTATAAAATGATAAAATTATAAAATAACAAACAATTGTTGAAAAAAGTTTTTTTTACAAATGTTGGTAGTCTCATTTCCTTATTTATATATATATATATATATATATATATATATATATATATATATATATATATATTGTTTCATTTTACTTCAGTCGAAGTTCTCAGAAATCAAGGGACCCGTTCATGGAGCAAACAATTGATCTGAAGTACATAGGTTCCAATAAAGTACTCCTTTAGCTCTCAAGCCTTGAGTTAGCTAATAAGTTAAGAACATTATTTTTCCTCTCCTCAATTGACCAGTTGATTATGTTATAGTATATATATATATATATATATATATATATATATATATATATATATATATATATGCGTGTGTGTGTGTGTGTGTGTTTGAGTAAAGTAAACTCCAAAAACTAATCGATAATAATTAACAACGTACTAATGGGTAATTTTAAGTTTCATTTAGTTTCATGCAAAGCAGGAAAAACACTCCCTTTAAAAATAAATGTGGCCACGAATTCAAATAATATTGGTTTGTATGAAATATAAATAGTTGACATAATATGGAGTGTAACGGGCTATGTTTGATTGATTATTTATAATTGGAAAACTTAAATATAAAAATCAATAAATTCGAATGTATTTTTTTTTCGTGACACGGTCCAATTTAGGACGAAATGAATGACAATCTTTTTTATGTAACGTGTGCTTATTAAGCTTGTTCAGTAAATGATATAGAGGAAACTATCAATTGACTATACATATATATATATATATATATATATATATATATATATATATATATATATATATATATATATATATATATATATATACATATACATATACTCGCCGGAGCCATGCACGGGCGTTGCCTGGTAAAATCTACAGACCCAAGTAACTCATGCTTGCTCTTCTTAACTACATATAAATATTTTTAACCAATGTTTTACTTAGCTATAATTATTAATTATAATATTATGTAAGTATTAAATTTATACATATGCTTTAAACGTCAGTATTATTTCATAACTATGACAGAGCAGCTCGTAGCCACGTACATACGCAGAAGTGAGAAATATTTAGGAGGGATAGATAAATAAACAAACACTAGAAGGAAGGTAATATTGTATATAAATTCACAAATACATACATTTCAGTAACCCTAAATCCGGGAGGAAATACAGAAAAAGAAAAGACAGTAACTGAGCGTGTGCAATTGACATAACGAAACCGTTAAAAGTCAGTTCTTCGTCAAAGATAGTTAAAACTCAATTTCGACCAAAAAAGTCTTGGTCAGTCCTGTAG
>OY744548.1:41302625-41327625 GCA_963556195.1 Sepiola atlantica
TGAAAAATGGTTTACTTGATATAACTCAAAATTTAAAAAGAGTAAAGGAATTCTTTTTTCTATAATTTTTTTTGTGTATTTAACTCATTTTAAAAAGTTTTTGAGGGGCAAGTGCGAGTTTAAGTGGGTGCACCCCCTAAATGGTAAATATTTACAAAAAATGTGTCCATCTTACTCACAGTTGTTATCGTGAATATTATTCCAAAATTCATAATGATCGGTTCATAAAAAATATTTTTTTTAAACTAACTTTATATATATGGACGCCCATAAACAAGAAATAATGTGCCTATGTTACTAACAAACATTCAGAGAGAGAGAGAGAGAGAGAGAGAGAGAGAGGGGGGAGAGAGAGGGGGGTGCGTAGAGTAAACTGCAAATCTAATTAATCGATAATAATTAACAACGTAACAATGGGTAATGTGCGTCATATTCAGTTTAAACAAGTATTGGCTGGACCTTTGGGTCTGGATTTACGCCGGTCTATTGGGGGTTGCCGGTCCTGTGCAGTTCTAGAAGGTGCACCCTCCCAGGCTTTGCCTCCCCTCTTTGGGGAGAAGTAAGTTTATTGCTTACTGTCTGCGGCGCCCCTACCGGGGAATGCCGACGGGGTTGCCCAGGCAATTTTTAAATGGCCAGAGTGCTCACCTCTCGAGCGCTGGCTTATCTAATGCCCCTTTCCCGACCTTGTGTCTCATCTTACCTTGTGGGAGGTAGATAAATAACTTCAGTTTAATTTAGTTTTATGCAAAGCAGGAAAAACACACCCTTTAAAAAATAAGTGTGGCCACGAATTCAAATAATATTGTTTTTATTAAATATAAATAAGTGACATAATAGGGAGTGTAACGGACTATGTTTGATAGATTTGTGAGGTGAGAACGATTATTATGTTTGATAGATTTGTGAGGTGAGAACGATTATTATGTTTGATAGATTTGTGAGGTGAGAACGATTATTATGTTTGATAGATTTGTGAGGTGAGAACGATTATTATGTTTGATAGATTTGTGAGGTGAGAACGATTATTATGTTTGATAGATTTGTGAGGTGAGAACGATTATTATGTTTGATAGATTTGTGAGGTGAGAACGATTATTATGTTTGATAGATTTGTGAGGTGAGAACGATTATTATGTTTGATAGATTTGTGAAGTGAGAACGATTATTATGTTTGATAGTTTTGTGAGGTGATAACGATTCTTATGTTTGATAGTTTTGTGAGGTGAGAACGATTATTATGTTTGATAGATTTGTGAGGTGATAACGATTATTATGTTTGATAGATTTGTGAGGTGAGAACGATTATTATGTTTGATAGATTTGTGAGGTGAGAACGATTATTATGTTTGATAGATTTGTGAAGTGAGAACGATTATTATGTTTGATAGATTTGTGAGGTGAGAACGATTATTATGTTTGATAGTTTTGTGAGGTGAGAACGATTATTATGTTTGATAGATTTGTGAGGTGAGAACGATTATTATGTTTGATAGATTTGTGAGGTGAGAACGATTATTATGTTTGATAGATTTGTGAGGTGAGAACGATTATTATGTTTGATAGATTTGTGAGGTGAGAACGATTATTATGTTTGATAGATTTGTGAGGTGAGAACGATTATTATGTTTGATAGATTTGTGAGGTGAGAACGATTATTATGTTTGATAGATTTGTGAGGTGATAACGATTATTATGTTTGATAGATTTGTGAGGTGAGAACGATTATTATGTTTGATAGATTTGTGAGGTGAGAACGATTATTATGTTTGATAGATTTGTGAGGTGAGAACGATTATTATGTTTGATAGATTTGTGAGGTGAGAACGATTATTATGTTTGATAGATTTGTGAGGTGAGAACGATTATTATGTTTGATAGATTTGTGAGGTGAGAACGATTATTATGTTTGATAGATTTGTGAGGTGAGAACGATTATTATGTTTGATAGATTTGTGAGGTGATAACGATTATTATGTTTGATAGATTTGTGAGGTGAGAACGATTATTATGTTTGATAGATTTGTGAGGTGAGAACGATTATTATGTTTGATAGATTTGTGAGGTGAGAACGATTATTATGTTTGATAGATTTGTGAGGTGAGAACGATTATTATGTTTGATAGATTTGTGAGGTGAGAACGATTATTATGTTTGATAGATTTGTGAGGTGAGAACGATTATTATGTTTGATAGATTTGTGAGGTGAGAACGATTATTATGTTTGATAGATTTGTGAGGTGAGAACGATTATTATGTTTGATAGTTTTGTGAGGTGATAACGATTATTATGTTTGATAGATTTGTGAGGTGAGAACGATTATTATGTTTGATAGATTTGTGAGGTGAGAGAACGATTATTATGTTTGATAGATTTGTGAGGTGAGAACGATTATTATGTTTGATAGTTTTGTGAGGTGAGAACGATTATTATGTTTGATAGATTTGTGAGGTGAGAACGATTATTATGTTTGATAGATTTGTGAGGTGAGAACGATTATTATGTTTGATAGATTTGTGAGGTGAGAACGATTATTATGTTTGATAGATTTGTGAGGTGAGAACGATTATTATGTTTGATAGATTTGTGAGGTGAGAACGATTATTATGTTTGATAGATTTGTGAGGTGAGAACGATTATTATGTTTGATAGATTTGTGAGGTGAGAACGATTATTATGTTTGATAGATTTGTGAGGTGAGAACGATTATTATGTTTGATAGTTTTGTGAGGTGATAACGATTATTATGTTTGATAGATGTGTTAGGTGAGAACGATTATTATGTTTGATAGATTTGTGAGGTGAGAACGATTATTATGTTTGATAGATTTGTGAGGTGAGAACGATTATTATGTTTGATAGTTTTGTGAGGTGATAACGATTATTATGTTTGATAGATTTGTGAGGTGAGAACGATTATTATGTTTGATAGATTTGTGAGGTGAGAACGATTATTATGTTTGATAGATTTGTGAGGTGAGAACGATTATTATGTTTGATAGATTTGTGAGGTGTGAACGATTATTTATAATTGGAAAACTTAATTTTCTTATGTTTTTCTAGTCGCATCAAATATAAAAATGAATAAATTCGAATGTAAATTTTTTTTGAGACACGGGCCGATTTAAGGGGAAATGAATGACAATCTTTGTTATGTAACGTCTGCTTATTAAGCTCGTACAGAAATGATATAGAGAAAACTCTCAATTGACTATATATATATATATATATATATATATATATATATATATATATATATATATATATATATATATATATATATATATATATATGATTGATTTGTGAGGTGGGAAGAAAAGAAGGTAAAATGAAACTTTTCAAAATAAATGTACCATACAAAATTACTCTTTAATGTTCAAAATAATGTTGCATATGGTGTTATGCCCCATCCCGGGCAATGCTTGGTAACCCTGCTAGTTTTAGTAATATAGAAATTGAGACTACTCGCTTTATGTTTTGCAATATGTAATATAAAAGACTTGAACTTGAGAAATCGAGCAACAACAAAAATACTAGAACGTGACATGAAAGACTTGAGATGATAGAAAAACCATTAAGTCGTAACGCAATCCAAACCTCATATTCAGTAGGCTTTATCATTATTCAGTTCACGGGGAAAACCACTGACCGTTATCAACGAAAACAGCTGCTGCGAGAATAATAATAAATAAATAGTTATTGATGAATAAATTGTTACTTTTTTTTTTAAATTCAAGTTGTTGCTCGGGTAAGTTTTTTTTTCGAATATGGTCACCGAATGACAACATTAAAATAGAAATTAAAATCCTCCGCTCTCTCATAAAGACCAATGTGTTTGTATATTTATATATTCATAGAACTATATATACTTTCATCTCGTCACGAAAAAGTTAGCGAGTAAAACATGTGTGCTAATTAGGTCATCATAAATGATAATATAATTTGTATATGAACGATTAAATTAGTGACGTAATTCTATGTGTTTATATGCGAACACTGACGAAGCATAATATGTTATCCGTCATTTTTGCGTATAGTTTTAAATAGTGAAAGCTGTTGAGAACCAAATGTTTTCTGGGGTTTTTTTTATAACGGTCAGTGGTTTTCCCTGTAAACTGAATGATTTTTTTTTGTATTCTTCTAACAAGAAGATTACAAAATGCATGAAGCGAGCGTAACAAGTAAACAGTGAATTCTAACAATTAACTCACTATTTATTAATAAATGTCTGCGTATGCATGTGTTTGTATGTGTCTGCATGTGTGTGCATGTGTGTGTGTGATGTGTGCGTGTTCATTAGTGCTGGGTGAGTGACTGCGAACGATGTATGAATTCACCTTCAATAGATTTGAAACGCTTCCAGCGTCGCAAGTGAATAAAAAACTGCGTAAATGTCAGCAGTTACAACAACTGCATTGATTAGAAACAAGTTTGACTAAACAAAATCGACTATTTGGACTATCGATCATTTTTATGCTAATTTTTAACACTTTTTATTTCTTTTCAAACCCGGGCTCTTGTATAGATCGGGGACGCGGCGAAATTTATTTTAGAAAGGGTTCCAATGGTGTAAGGCGCAGATAACTCTCTTTTTTTAGTACGCAATGTCTCCGAAAATGGAAAATATCCATTTCTTAAATAAGAAGTCATGCAAATTCAATTAATAGAGCATTTTTCGAAGAAATAACAATTTGAGAAAATCAACAGTATATTGATAGAACATTTATAGAAGAAAATAGAATTTGGGAAAATCAACAGTATATATTTTAATTTCAAAGCCAGCAAAACTATTGTTTTGATTAACAGATTTTTTATTTTTTTATAGTTTAAAATATGAAATTATCGCAGATATTTTTTTATTATTGGGATTAATGTGGCGGCATCTCTGGACGGGATCGTCACTAAAAAATCCGATTTAGTGTCCTTTTTCATAGCCACCAAAAACCCAAAGTTGTCGTGGAATACGGCCGGTATTATATTTACGGCGTGAAATTATGTACTTAAAAAAAAGAGAGTTGTCTGCCCCTTCTTACACCATTCGAACTCTTCTAAAATAAATTTCGGCTGTGTACTCGATCTATACAAGAGCCAAACCAGAATGACTATTATTAACGAAGGTAGCAACATTATTTTTACACATTATATAAGGTAGTCGGTGTGTCAATAATATTGCTTTCTTCGTTAAGAATTTCAACGCTGATACTTAACGACACGACACGTATCAGTGACCCGTTGGGTCACAATCACAACTACTATTCATTCTACTTTGATTTCATTCGGAAATTTATAAACTATTACATATTTACGAAAGTCAAACATTTGTTTAAAAAAATTATACAGTGCTCCGCTTCTAACAATTGGTTTACGAAAGTTAAACATTTGTTTAAAAAATTATACAGTGCTCTTCTTCTAACAATCGGTTTACGAAATTCAAACATTTGTTTCAACAAATTATACAGTCCTCAGCTTCTAACAATTGGTTTACGAAAGTCAAACATTTGTTTCGAAAAATTATACAGTGCTCCGCTTCTAACAATCGGTTTACGAAAGTCAAACATTTGTTTCAAAACATTATACAGTCCTCAGCTTCTAACAATTGGTTTACGAATGTCAAACATTTGTTTTCAAAAAAATATAGAGTGCCCCGCTTCTAACAATTGGTTTACGAAAGTCAAACATTTGTTTCAACAAATTATAACAGTGCTCCACTTCTAATAATTGGTTTACGTAAGTTAAACATTTGTTTAAACAAATTATACAGTGCTCTTCTTCTAACAATTGGTTTACGAAAATCAAACATTTGTTTCAAAACATTATACAGTGCTCTTCTTCTAACAATCGGTTTACGAAAGTCAAACATTTGTTTCAAAACATTATACAGTCCTCAGCTTCTAACAATTGGTTTACGAAAGTCAAACATTTGTTTTAAAACATTATACAGTCCTCAGCTTCTAACAATTGGTTTACGAAAGTCAAACATTTGTTTTAAAACATTATACAGTCCTCAGCTTCTAACAATTAGTTTACGAAAGTCAAACATTTGTTTCAAAAAATTATACAGTGCTTCGCTTCTAACAATTGGCTTACTAAAGTCAAACATTTGTTTCAAAAACGTTTAACAGTGCTCCGCTTCTAATAATCGGTTTACGAAAGTCAAACATTTGTTTCAAAAAATTATACAGTGCTCCTCTTCTTAACAATCGGTTTACGAAAATCAAACATTTGTTTCAAAAACGTATACAGTGCTCCGCTTCTAACAATTGGTTTACGAAAGTCAAACATTTGTTTCAAAAACCTATACAGAGTTCCGCTTCTAACAATTAGTTTACGAAAGTGAAACATTTATTTCAAAACATTATACAGTCCTCAGCTTAGGTTGATGACTTTACAGAAAATAACCAAACCGTTAGTATTACATGTTATTATAAGTCATATAATTCGTATGCCTGTCTTCAACCGAAATCACGTGACTATATACACCACAATTCCCTCTGACTTTAACCTCTCCGATATGTTTTTTTATTATTTTAATCATCAATCTTGTGAGATTAGGGTACTTGTGAGATTAACAAACCCAAACGGCGAACTATATAGCCGCCCCTTTCGTATTTTTCAGGTATAACAACAACATTACAAAAAGAACAGATAAATAAATAAATAAATAAATAAATAAATAAAACTTGCTAACAGATAAATAAATAAATAAAACTTGCTAACAAATAAATAAATAAATAAAACTTGCTAGGGAATAAAATGAAGGTCTTTCATACACGAAATAACATCGATCTCCCTTAAGTCTTAGTTAATCACTATCCCACACCTGTTTTTTTCGGGGACCACCTCAGAGATACACCGTTTTCTGTCATTGTTGACGTCATTCCCTGTCGGGCGTGACTACAATCATTTCAGCTTGCCGATGATTCCACTGGGCACGGAGATTTACTAAAGATGTCTAAATCTGCCCTTTTCGATGAAACCGCGGTACATTGCTGAATTATGTAATATACAGCATCTAAATAAATTATATTAGCTCTCTTATATGATCGAGCACTTTCTTTGATTTCTTTTCATATACAACCTGACACACTATATATATATATATATATATATATATATACATATATATATTTATCTATATATATATATACATATATATATACATATATATATATATATTTATTTATATATTTATATATACATATATATATACATATATATATACATATATATATATATTTATTTATATATATATATACATATATATATATATATATATATATAGTGTGTAGATTTCAATTTTGTGTAGAGAATCTGAATAACAGAGCTCAATGTAATTTAAACAGAGCAAAACAGAATTATAAAAAGAAAAACTATACACACATTAAGGTTGTACACATAATAACTCATACATCTGAGGAGACCTAATTAAAGGGGTCGAAATAAGTTATTATGTGTACAACCTTAATGTGTGTATAGTTTTTCTTTTTATAATTCTCTCTCTCTCTCTCTCTCTCTCTCTCTCTCTCTCTCTATATATATATATATATATATATATATATATATATATATATATATATATATATATGTACCTATATACATCTATGTTTCTATCACCAGTCAAATCAAAAGCGAAGACTACGTGACATTATGGCGATCAAAAATCGTACATATTTCAACAAGGTTGTTTGTGGTCTTTTAGTAAAACTCCAGACTGCAAACAGTTATATTATAGGTTCGCCATGCTGGTGGCGTCTATTAGCCAGACACACCGGTCCATGGATTTCTTTTTAGATGTATGTAAAAAGAAATTAAAACATATATATATATATATAAAATAAAAAAAATAATTACACGTCCTATTAAAAAGAGCGACTTAATGCAATGTTATAAACAGCTGTTTCTATCGCCATAAAAACAATAACAAAGACTATATATATATATATATATATATATATATATATATATATATATATACTCCTGATTAAAAATTTAAGACCACTTGAAAACCTTTTAAAAGAAACCTTTTTTTAGGGAAATATTTTAAACTTCTCCAACTTAAGGTTACCAATACTACAATCTAAAAGGTTATGGAAACAAAAAGCTACATTCCAAACATGTTATTCAGAAATTTACATTTTTATAAAATGAGGCATTTTACACTTGATCAAAATTATAAGACCAGAAACAAAAATTCTACGAAATTGCATGAAAAGTGTATGAAAACATTCAACAGCCAAATTTAATAATGAATTCTACCTCCACTGGTTTTGAGGACTTCAAACATTATTTGGGGCATGCTAGAAATAAGCGTTTCCATTAAGGTGCAGGGGATGTTGCTCCAGCTTCTGAAGATGGCTTCACGTAGTTCATTTTTTGTTAAATATTGTTTGTCATTTCGGTCATCCATCCCCAAACATTTTCAATTGGGTTCAAGTCCGGTGAGCATGCAGAATCTCCCAAGAGATAGACCCCATTTTCTTGTAGAAAGGTCTAGGTTCGTCGTGCAGCGTGGATCGCAGCATTATCCTGTTGCAATAACCATCCATCACCACAGAAACGATGGCCCTCCGTCATCAACGATGCTTTTTGTTGCATGTTAACATGACCAGCCGTTGTCTGACGACCCTGAACCACCTGGAGCTCCATCGTCCTTTTGTAAAAAAGAATGGAGAATATTTCAGGAGGCATGTTTTTGTTATGCTAATATCGTTCGAAGCCATCGTCCTGATTAATTTTTTCTCATCAGAAAACAGGACTTTCTTCCACTTCTTAACGTCCCATGTTTGGCATTCATGACCAAACCTTAAGCCGTCCACCTTGTAACGTGGAAGCAGCCGAAGAATTTGTATACGCTTTTTATTTACCATGCCTTTTTGTGGTAAATGTCGTCTGATGGTTACTGGACTGCAATCAGCATCTGTGACTGCCTTAATTTGACTAGAAGAAACTGCACTGTTTTTCACAACAACCCGTCTTATTCTCTAACTCAATGCAAAAGAAATTTGTTGACGCCTACCAGTGGATGTTGCTTTTCAATAATTTTCACTGTTCTTTAGAAAGTTGCAAATCACAGTTTTTCTGCGATTTACATTTGCTGCGATCGCCCGCTGCGACCAACTTTGCTTTTGGAAATCTAGAATTCGAGCACGCTCAACTTCGGTAAGTTTGCTTGCTTTAGGCATGGTGACACCTTTTCGCAGTGATTGCTAATCTCTAATTGAACTAAAACATTGGAATTACCAGAGATCTAACAATTTATACCCCTGGTCTTATAATTTTGATCAAGTGTAAAATGCCTCATTTTATAAAAATGTAAATTTCTGAATAAAATGTTTTTGTTTCCATAACTTTTTAGATAAACATATTATTTATTTAAATTCAAATTTTCGATTCACACAGGAATCTTCATCAGGATAATAGACAATATTTTTTCTTCCTTTTTTTAAAACGACATGGTGTCACTTGATCTTGTGCTTCAGATGTTAACAAAGCTCGTTGTGTAATAATGTCCACAAGTGGTGTGTGCTCTCTGCTATGAATCCTGTGTGAATCGAAAATTTGAATTTAAATAAATAACATTATTACACAACAAGCTTCGTTAACAACTGAAGCACAAGATCAAGCGACACCATGTCGTTTTTTTTAAATAGGAAGAAAAAAAGTATTAAACTATTTTGAACAACTATTTTTTAAACAACTTTTAAATTTGATTGTGGATAGACATTTTTTTAAACAAAACTGTGACGATCAATTTTTGTTCAAGTGGGTGTATATTTCTCATGAATGTTTTCTGATAAAAAATCATTTTTATTCATGTATGTGGATCCTCTTGAGACACGTTTGGTGGAACCTCTTCAGAATCTTGATGTGTCTGCGATACATTGTAAACGTCTCCGCGGAATACAGGAGAAGAGACAAGACGCATGTCTCGTACACACAAAGTTTTATTTTGCATGGCTCTGTCTGACCGAAAGTGTTTCCAGTTAAAACCTATCTCGTCTCGTTGATTTAGTAAACAACTTTCATAAGGGACCATAAAAATTGCCAACTTTTCACTAAGGCAGAGAAGACAGTCGGTGTTGTGTAGTGTGGGTATCGCTGTAGGCACTTCAAACGGCGAACTCTGGATAAGTGTGGAAACAATCTAGAAAACTTACAATGAATAACTTAACACATAGCACAAAAATGAATGCACCCCATAATTGGTATCATTTGTTATAAGGGGTAGAATCCAAGTAAACTAATAAAATTAGGAAATCTAGTCCTCAATTTAAAAAATAAAAATTAATAATACAATTTGAATTATGTAGAAGTCCTCAATTTTTTTAATAAGGGCAAACTTTAATAGATATAGCTTATAATATTACAGCCTAGAGTCGTCGTTCTTATTGTTACTGCAATAATAGTAATAATAGTAATAATAGCAGTAATAATGATAGTCGCTGTAGTGATCATAGTAGTAGCAGTAGTAATTAAAATAAAAATAATGAGAATAGTAATAAAATAATAGTATTTATAATAAATACAGTAGTAATAATTACTACAATAATTACAATAATAATAGTAGTGATAGTAAAAATAATAGTAATAATAACAGTAATAATAATAGTTATAATACAAATGAGAGTAATATTGATGATAATAATATTATTAGCAGTAAGAGTAATAACCGTAATAATGATAATAATAATTATTATTATAGAAATAATAATAATAGCAATAGTAGGTGTAGCAACAATAACAATAATAATAGCAATAATAATAGCAATAATAATAGCAATAATAATAATAGCAATAACAAGGGTAACAATAAGTAGTAGTAGTAGTAATAATAACAATAATAGTAATTATGACAAGCATAGTAATAATTATGAGAATAGTTATAGTAATACTAATAAAAATAATGATAATAATGATCGTAGTAGTAATAATACTAGTAATAGTAGTAATAATAATAATAATAATAATAATAATAATAATAATAATAATAATAATAATAATAATAATAATAATAATTATGTTGCCACCCAAATCCCTGAGAATACCAATGGTCCTTACCAGCGAGAAATCAATGGTAAGAGGCTGTTGCGATTCCACAAGGTTATTTGCGGTGGTTATCGAAAAGAGATGAAGAATACTGGACATCTGGGGAGGCTTGTTGTCACTCAGACTCCTAGAAATACCACTGGTTGTTGTCGGTAAGCAATCACTGACGATGATTTGTGTGAGAACTTCTAGTGACTACTACTACTACTACTCCTACTACTACTACTACTACTCCTACTACTACTACTACTACTACTACTACTACTACTAATAATAATAATAATAATAATAATAGGTTAGATAGTAATAGTAATAATAACAATAATAATAAATACTACAGCGTAGGACTTACACCTATTAAAAATATTGTAATGCTAACCATAAAGTACTGGTTCGTTACGTGCTAACACCTAGCTTAAATTGATAGAAATGGATTAACTAAAATTCTTATGATTTCAAATTATTTTTTAGCATCATTTAATATACAGTTAATTTTTATGATCAAAATAATTTAACGATGACCTTGCGGGGTTTGGTTTTATTTAAATGTTTAGATTAAGTGTACGGTAAAAATCTAAATGTTTAGATTAAATGTACGGTATAAATCTAAATGTTTAGATTAAGGGTACGGTATAAATCTAAATGTTTAGATTAAGTGTACGGTATAAATCTAAATGTTTAGATTAAATGTACGGTATAAATCTAAATGTTTAGATTAAGTGTACGGTATAAATCTAAATGTTTAGATTAAGTGTACGGTATAAATCTAAATGTTTAGATTAAATGTACGGTATAAATCTAAATGTTTAGATTAAATGTACGGTATAAATCTAAATGTTTAGATTAAGTGTACGGTATAAATCTAAATGTTTAGATTAAGTGTACGGTATAAATCTAAATGTTTAGATTAAATGTACGGTATAAATCTAAATGTTTAGATTAAGTGTACGGTATAAATCTAAATATGAATTAGCCTTAAGTCTTCTTTAGCGTTTCTTCATATAAATATATATATAATATTTATAAATGAATATTAAATTATTTATACCTACAGACGCTAGCGTTTCAAGCTTATTGCTCTCATCAGTGCAGGAAAGTAACAATTTCAGACGGTCGGAGGCGCGAACCCGACTCACAGAGTTAGTCGCCATAGCAACTCGGCCACCAGAAACTGTCACGCGAGTAAAAGAAATTAAGATGTATATGTACCTAGAAGTGAGCACAGAGAGAAAACTAGTCGAGAGTGTTCGACGAACGTATTCGGAACTTTGCTTAGAAATATATATAATATATTTATCTCTGATCCTACTTGTTTGTTCGGTTAAGCCTCCCTTCATCCACCCACCCATGCCTGTTCGGTCTAGAGTATGGCAAAATGATAGCCGCTCGGGAAGAGAGGTGAGCGTTCGTTGGGATATGAGAGGAAACTAGGATTTCATAAGTGCAAATTTGGAAGGTCAGCGGACTGTGACCTATATTTGGCCAACACGAACTTCGATCACTTTTGAATCCTATCTTTTGTTTTTCTTTATTTCTTAACATCTGTTTTTCTGCTGATAACATTTCCAATGCGGGATTGTCACTTTTTACTTTTTATTTTTATTCAGTCTTTGAAGAGATGTGGTAGCATCGAAACGTTGGTTGATTTACGGAAGACTGTAATATTTTTATGTAATTATATATATATATATATATATATATATATATATATATATATATATATATATATATATATATATGAGATAGAGAAAAAAAGGATGCATTTACATTGATACATTAATAAATAAATTGATAAATAGACATAAATACTATTTAGACACATATATACATATACATGCCAAGTGGTTGCTGTAAATATATATATATATATATATATATATATATATATATATATATATATATATAAAGTAGGTTGAGATAAATATAAGTAGCACATTATTTATATCAGTTCCAAGAATTCAAACACAACAAAATTTAGCGTACGATCGTTTCTAAAACGAGTTGGAATATTTTAATGTTGTATAATACTTTAGATGATTCCAAAAAGTATATTCTTCAGCGCCCCTTACAACATCACAAATAAAATTCAAGCAAGTAAAACATCAAATTTAGATTTTTTAGAATACATATATCCAGTTATTATAGGAAAAATAGAACTTCTCATTATATAAATTTATACCACTCCATATATAATAATAATAATAATAATAATAATAATAATAATAATAATAATAATAATAATAATAATAATAATAATAATAACAATAATAACAATAATAATAATAATAATAATAATAATAATAATAATAATAATAATAATAATAATAATAATAATAATAATAATAATAATAATAATAATAATAGTATATATTGTTTAATATATAAAATAAATAGAATAAATAATAAAATAAATTAATGAAAATAATAATAAATAAAAAATTAAAAAATAATCATAAAAAAATAAGAACAAATAAAATAATGTACAGGTTAAATGGAATATTAAAATATTTTGAAGCTAAATAAAATCTATAATAGTTAACAGAACAGAGTTCTCTAGCTAACTTGTAGTTTGTATGTAAACAAAAAAACATAATCATTATAACCTCTCCTACTGTTGGCGCAAGCTTGTATAGGTTGTGTATAGATAAGATTCCCGACTGGCGATAAGCTATCAAATTTCAGCGTGAAAACACTTGGCTCGTCTAGCCACACTGAAAAGCCGTGATACGGCGCAACGGTTGTTTTCGGATGAATATATCTATATAATAAAGTGAAGCCAATCTGTTTTTGTGTTTTTATTCTAATCGTCTATACGTTCCGTCATACAAAATCAATTGCGGAAATATTTGTCTGTGTTATTTGAAAGAAATGAAATTCCAATTTTCTTTTTCGATTTTCTATTATATCCGGCCTGATATTTGTTAAAGTAACAGACATTTCCCTTAATTCACCTTTTATTTTCATTGGATAATCATCAGAGATGATTATCCAATGGAATCGCTACGTTTGTTACAAATGGAAAAGTGTCTAAAATCGCCGGGAAACTAACTACTCACAGCTTTTCATTTCATTTACATTAATAGTTTTTATTAATGTTTTAAGAATTACTTTCAAACATTTATATATAAGATTGATTATTCACAATTTTATTATTGTTTAGACGCATCAAATTCAATCCTTAATTACTCACACATTTACTTTGTTTGCGAACTTGGTGGAGAAAAAATGTAATAGTTATGAAAATCAGACAGAAGGGCGTTTAGTAAATTAAAACAATAATAATTCAACGTGTAATTATCAAAATCATGTAGTCGCCTGGAAAGGGAGCACATACATACACACGCAAGGTTGTCTTATAATTTCATTAATATCGACATTAATCTGTTTTGTTTTCATATTAAACAATTAAAAACAAAAATCGGAATGGAGATAAAAATTTAAATCGCAATGAAATTAACACGAAACGTTGTGAGAATAACATCCAAGATGAGAAAAGTAGTCCTAATAATCCAAATAATCCAAATTATCAATCCAAATCTAAAAAATTCCGAAACATACACACCACTCTATTAATAAAATCATAATACAACGTATGTGTGTCTGTTTTTATCGCGCCTACGTGACTTATTATTTTACTATAAATCGAATATTCATTAAAATCATGAATGCAAAACGAAACTTTTCACATCTTTAAAAATAAATAATTTAATAAGGAAATTAAATCCATTAGAATGCATTTCGGGTTCTTCCTAAACAATCAACCATTTTCATATTTTGTTAATAGTTCAAAAAAAAGAATGAATTACTTTGCGATCCTTCGAAATTTGAAAAGAATTTGGAAGCTTTTAAACTGTCGAATAAAAAGTCATTTATACCTTTAACATTTATAAGTTGGCTTTAACATTCAAAAGATGGATTTTAAAAAATGTTACTAAAATTGCATTGTAAACGGTTTCTATTGCCTACAATATTTCAAATTAAATTTAACTTTCAAAATCCTATTGTAGAAAATAATAATTTGTTAAAAAAAAAAAAAAAAAACGGAACAAAAATCCCGGATAACGCTAGTATATCAGAGAGAGAGAGGGGGAAGAGAGAGAGAGAGAGAGAGAGAGAGAGAGAGAGAGGGAGAGGGAGAGGGTGGGGCTCGTTTTCAGGTGTGTGTAATGTTTATAGACACACACGCAGTCGATGAGGATCCGGTTCACGTATCGTGAGATGAGAAACGGCCGCGCACACAGACACAGCTGAAAGGCGCAGTCACAAATCGAAATATTTAAAAAAGGAAACAGAGGCGTCTTTTCATTTCAACCAATCAGAAGCGAAGATTGCGTCGGCGTTCACCACCCAACGGACACAAATATTAACACGCAATGGGGTACAGAGAAGAATAAAAGCCACTATGCAGACAATATGTCTTTATGGCTTTTATTGCGCACACAATTTAAAAATTAAAAAAGAACACATTGTGTTGTATATTAATATTTTAGTTTTAAGATCAAATCTGTTCTGATACTACATTACATCGGTCAGTGAAGAAGAAATCCTTCTTAACTGAAATAATGTTGTCCATACCCAGAGTGCCCTTTAGGGGGGGGGGGCATGATTTCCCCATATCATAAACCAACCTTGTGTCTAACTCTATCCTCGTAGTGAGGCAAGTAAATAGGGACTAGTTTTTAACGTATATATATATCGTATATATATATATATATATATATATATATATATTATTATTTATATATATATATATAATTATATATATATCGTATATATATATATATATATATATATATATATATATATATATATATATATATATTAATTATTAAAAATAATAATGAGCAATTAGAACGCCATACAATGCATTTAGTTTTATTAACTTCTTCTTTTTTTTCAATTTAATTTTCGAAGGTATTTTATATATCTTTATTTTGAAATTCAGAAATTCTCATGATGAAGTATATCTTCGAAAATTAAATTGAAAAAAAAAGAAGTTAATAAAACTAAATGCATTGTATGGCGTTCTAATTGCTCATTATTATTTTTAATAATTAATATTACCATATAAACAATGCTTTCTAAACAAGGACATTTCTTATATATATATATATATATATATATATATATATATATATATATATATATATATATATATTATTTCATGTATATACATACATATCATAATATTATAAAATAAAATAATATATCACGTATATATACGATTTTCATTATTTTCAATACTTACTCATTTGAAAATGATTTAAATCCTAAAAACTACACACATATATAATATATGTGTTATATAATATATCTATTTATATATATGAGAGAAAGTTATATGTATTATATAATATATCTATTTATATATATAAGAGAGGGTTATATGTATTATATAATATATATATTTATATATATAAGAGAATATTATATGTATTATATAATATATATATTTATATATATAAGAGAGGGTTATATGTATAATATAATATATCTATTTATATATATAAGAGAATATTATATGTATTATATAATATATCTATTTATATATATAAGAGAGGGTTATATGTATTATATAATATATATATTTATATATATAAGAGAATATTATATGTATTATATAATATATATATTTATATATATAAGAGAGGGTTATATGTATAATATAATATATATATTTATATATATAAGAGAATATTATATGTATTATATAATATATCTATTTATATATATAAGAGAGGGTTATATGTATTATATAATATATATATTTATATATATAAGAGAATATTATATGTATTATATAATATATATATTTATATATATAAGAGAGGGTTATATGTATAATATAATATATCTATTTATATATATAAGAGAATATTATATGTATTATATAATATATATATTTATATATATAAGAGAATATTATATGTATTATATAATATATCTATTTATATATATAAGAGAAAGTTATATGTATTATATAATATATCTATTTATATATATAAGAGAATATTATATGTATTATATAATATATCTATTTATATATATAAGAGAGGGTTATCTACAAGCACGTCTTTCGTCATCTTTACGATTCATCGGTGTTGATCCTAGTGATTGGTGTTCTGTGCTCTACCGACTAAAATATCAAATCTGCTATTTATAGTGGAAGATATTATATCGTATTTAAATGGAATTATTCATTTGTTTACATTATTACAATACTGGTAAGCGAAAGTACTCAATTCTTTTTACGGAAGAGTATTGCTTTTACGCTAAGTGGAAACCATCATTTTACTAGGACATTAAACAATCGAAAAGAAGGGGAGTATTACAATGGTATCATTGAAAATAATAATGTTTGAGCCGAAGAATACAAAATAAATAATCAGGGAAGACGAAGTTCTTCGTCTTCCCTGATTATTTATTTTGTATTCTTCGGCTCAAACATTATTATTTTCAATTATTCAATTGCAATACCCCCCCTCCTTTTCGATTGTTTTTCGCCCACATTTCTTAGTCCTGCAATACAAATCTATTTTACCTTTTAAAATGTTGAAATTGTTTTGCTTTAATCCAAGGTTTTCTCGCTGACAACCATTTCTTAAATCTTTTAACATGTTGTGTATCTTTTCAGAGTTTCAACCTCACTTTTTCAAAAAACGTCAATGTCAATCTATACGATCATTCGAGTTATACTTTAAAAATTACATTGCAATTTAAGATGAATATTTTTTGTACTTTGTTGATCTTAGCCAAAAGGCCAATCGCTCGTTCCTACAAGTTTTATTTACTCCTCCCCAGGAGTTAGGCACAAGGCCAGTTTTATCTTACTCCCACAAGTAAGATGTGACCCAAGATCGGGTCGAGAAAGTGGGGTTTGAAAAGCCAGCGCTCGAGAGGTGAGCACTCTGGCCATTTAAAAATTGCCTGGACAGCCCCGTCGGCATTCCCCGGTAGGGGCGCCACAGACAGTAAGCAATAAACTTACTCCTCCCCAAAGAGGGAAGGCAAAGCCTGGGAGGGTGGACCTCCTAGAACTGCACAGGACAGGCGTGCAGTATCCATCGGAACAGATACTACACTTTGATCTTAGCCAAAATCATCCGTTTAATGTCTTATATAAATCGTGACGTATCGGGACCTTCGACGGTTCGATGTTTCGTCTAACCACTAAACATTTGACATTTAAGGAAAATCTTTCCTGAATTGTTTGTCTCTGATTTCCAAGGGCTCATAATGATATCGTGGGGTTCGACGTCCATAAAACGGAAATACAAGATTTCACTTTATTTTATTTTCAACTTGAAAATTATAAGCATTAAAAAATACGAATATAAATGGTAATAAGGCTTACATGGTTTGATAAAAACATAGGTTAAAAACGGTAAGTTATAGCAATCCCATCGTTGCGATAAACGATAGTCGATTGATGACGAAGCAAGATGTTTGTTCACATTACATTTAAATTTTTGCATGCCAGTGAAACAGGGAGCAAAGAGAGAATTCTAAAGACAAGAGATCCCAGGAAAGACGTTATCAAAGTAAAAAATCTTCAGGCATCTGCAGTGAAGGGGTGGGATTTTGTTGCAAGTCGGGGTATTTGCTTTGAGGGCGTACAAGTGTAGTAAGTCCATCGGAGCACATATTTCTGTCATTCATAAAAGTAGAAAACGTCATCAACTTTGCCGAAAATATCCCAAACAAATAAGATAGGAAAAATATTGACACAATTAAGAAGAAATAAATTACTAAAAAGTAAATCAATAAAAAAATAAAACAAGGTATAGTGTATATAAGCGTATGTTAGTAAAGTTAAATGTATTTACAGGTTGTGAGTTCAATTCCTGGTGACTGAACTCAAAAAAGAAACAAATTATCTATTCAAAGAGGCAAGGAATTCTGGTCGATAAGAAGCAACCAAAGTGGATTAGGGTTAGGGTTAAGGTTATAAATTCTTAAAGGGTTACGTAATACAGAGTACAAAGAATGAGAGATTGTATTTATAACTATCACTGTGTTGATAACCATAACACCAATGAAAACAATCAATATGTTAATAACTACCATTATGTTAATAACAACCAAAGTGTTGATAACAATCTCAATGAACAAAATCACTATGCTGATAACAATCACAGCGATGATTACAAATAACTGTGATAAGAAACACACTAATAGTAACAATCACTGTGATATCACAGTCGTAATAACAATCACAGTAATGATAACAATCACAGTAATGATAACATTCGCAGTAATGATAACGATCACAGTAATGATAACAATCACAGTAATGATAACGATCACAGTAATGATAACGATCACAGTAATAATAACGATCACAGTAATGATAACAATCACAGAAATGATAACGATCACAGTAATGATAACGATCGCATTAATGATAACGATCACAGTAATGATAACGATCGCATTAATGATAACAATCACAGTAATGATAACGATCACAGTAATGATAACAATCACAGTAATGATAACGATCACAGTAATGATAACAATCACAGTAATGAAAACGATCACAGTAATAATAACAATCACAGTAATGATAACAATCACAGTAATGATAACGATCGCATTAATGATAACGATCACAGTAATGATAACAATCACAGTAATGATAACGATCACAGTAATAATAACGATCACAGTAATGATAACGATCACAGTAATGATAACAATCACAGTAATGATAACGATCACAGTAATGATAACGATCACAGTAATAATAACGATCACAGTAATGATAACAATCACAGAAATGATAACGATCACAGTAATGATAACGATTGCATTAATGATAACGATCACAGTAATGATAACGATCGCATTAATGATAACAATCACAGTAATGATAACGATCACAGTCATAATAACAATCACAGTAATGATAACGATCACAGTAATGATAACAATCACAGTAATGAAAACGATCACAGTAATAATAACAATCACAGTAATGATAACAATCACAGTAATGATAACGATCGCATTAATGATAACGATCACAGTAATGATAACAATCACAGTAATGATAACGATAACAGTAATGATAACAATCGCATTAATGATAACAATCACAGTAATGATAACGATCACAGTAATGATAACAATCACAGTAATGATAACGATCACATTCATAATAACAATCACAGTAATGATAACAATCACAGTAATAATAACAATCGCAGTAATGATAATAATCACAGTAATGATAACAATCTCAGTAATGATAACGTAACAGTAATAATAACAATCGCAGTAATGATAACAATCACAGTAATGATAACAATCACAGTAATGATAACAATCACAGTAATGATAACAATCACAGTAATGATAACGATCACAGTAATGGTAACAATCACAGTAATGATAACAATCACAGTAATGATAACAATCACAGTAATGATAACAATCACAGTAATGGTAACGATCACAGTAATGGTAACAATCACAGTAATGATAACAATCACAGTAATGATAACAATCACAGTAATGATAACGATCACAGTAATGATAACAATCACAGTAATGATAACGATCACAGTAATGGTAACAATCACAGTAATGATAACGATCACAGTAATGATAACAATCACAGTAATGATAACAATCACAGTAATGATAACGATCACAGTAATGATAACGATCACAGTAATGATAACGATCACGTAATGATAAAAATATCGCGAGATGTTTGTGTGTGTGTGTGTGTGTGTGTGTGTGTGTGTGTGTGTGTGTGTGTGTGTGTGTGTGTGTGTGTGTGTGTGTGTGTGTGACGCAGTTAGTACCACTGTGTGCTTTTTGTTTCCTTTCATTTATTGGAGGCGGAGGTCATGTTATTTGGGGTCAGCTTTATTATTATGATTATTTACTCACTCGAATTTTCAAACGAGTCATGATTGCTCACTGCTAATAACGAGTGGTGTTCCTTGGAATATGAATGACAAGTCTCCCCAAAGTTCCAGCTCTCTTCGACTTTTTTGATAATCTTACAAATAATGTTGCGTTATCGCGTGTTAAATTCCAATACTGTCCGCACCCTTCCAGTGGAGGTCTGGGTGGTGCTCACCCTCGTCAGTCTTTCAACTCTCATTGACGCTTCACGACTATTTTGTGTGAGACCAATTTGAATTCGTGTAATGTTATTTCTATATTTTTGCGTTCTATTTATATTTCAACTTACCATGACTTGGTCAGTATTACCTGGATATGTGGATTGGTTTCCGCCCTCGAGGACTTTTTTTTAATATTTCATCTGTTTTAATCAGTGGCATACGTTGTATTGTATCTACCCTCCCTTTGATTTCAATTTCGCCTAGTTGTTTTCTCGTCCTCTTACAATTATTGCTTGTAGAGTAAATTTCTATATTTCTTTCATCTTTCTTGCAAGTTCAATCGATTTGCTTTAATTTCTACCCTCTGGTCTGCTGGGACGGCGAAATCTAAGATTCGTCGTTTTTTTCTTCTTTTTTGTTGTTGACTATTACCACGTTCCTTTCTATTTGTTTGGATGTGTTTGTTCGTTTGCACTTCCATGTCGTAGGGAATTGTTTGATTTACATTTTCCTATACTGTCTCCAGCTGGTGTCGTTACTATTTTACTGCATAGTTCCAAATGAACTACCTTGCCTAGGGGCAATCGTGTCTGTTTTTGCATTAGGCAGGAGGGGCATTCACTTATTATGTGATTTCGCATTTCGCCTTTTGGGTTTTATCGATTTGTGCTTTTATATAGTTCATTCTGAATGCGTTTTTTTATAACATTGTGTCTGAGATGGGTATATATTTGGTGACGACACTACGCTCTACTCTTGCCATGTGGGTAAAACGGACGCGAATATACCCGAGGCAATGGCTGAATGCTTAGAAAGTGACCTCCACCCTGTAGTAGAATGAATGGTAACATTTAATGCTGCTAAGACAAAACTTCTTTCCTTCAACAACTACAAGAAACCTCTTCAACAAACCCCTGGCCATGGCAAATAACACTCTACCTGAAAGTCCAAGGTTCAAACTCCTCGACCTAACATTCACAGGTAATATGAATTGGAACAAATACATAGAAGACATTGTCAAGCCTACTGCAAAGAAGGTGGGCTCCCTCTATCGTGCTAGAAAACTTCTTACACTTGACTATCTTATATCTTTAATAAGCCACCATCCGTCGATGTATGGAGTAGTGTTGTCAAATCTGGGCTGGTGCACCATCCACTAGTATTTCCCCTTTAGACAATGTCTAAAAAAGAGTCGCTAATCTGATAGGTCCCTCACTATCCACCAAGCTCCGGCACCTGTCCCATCCTTGTGCTTGTTTTACAAGTACTTCAATGGAATGTGCTCCGATGAAATTGCTGCTTTGGTGCCCCGTCGACGTAAATACACTCGACCAACCAGACAATCAGCTAAATCCCATCCATTCACTGTGGAGGTCACCAAATGCTGGAGAGCCTTCTATTTCAATAGCTTCTTACCTCGAGCTGGCGGCCTTTGGAACTCCCTTCCTGTTTCCCCGACTGTGTCGACATGCAAAAATTTAAAACTAATGTAAACAAACATCTAGCTGCACAGCTTCTTATTTAGGATGAACCCCCTAAAGTGTCACCCTAATTCTCAGTATCCCCTTACGTCTACAGTGGCAACTTGCCTTGTTTGGGGTGAACTAAGGTTAAAGAAAGTAAATGTATTGGTTTATTTTGTATTTCCTCTCTGTGAATTTGTATTTGGCATTGCACCTTCTGGGTACATTGTTGAATGACATCATGGCTATGATAAATAGTAGTGGGAGTCTCCCTGGAAAATGCGTCTCTGTAGGTGTTGGTCTCCAGTTGTCGATTCCTATCTCCCTATTTCCATTCGTTTTTCTATAAAGTTGATAATTTTGCAGGATATTTTGTAAAACCTAAAGTATTCAAACCCATTCTTGGGACCGTGTCATAAGATTTCTAGCGGTCGATCCATGCCTTGTCTATATTCCCTTTTTTCTTTATTTAAGAGTATAAAAAGAAATCGAAAGTCTTCATACGATTTAAATTTTAACATTTTGTAAGACGCCCGAACGATTTTTATCGCAAAACAAATTTCCAATTTTTTTTTATTTATAGTTAAAAAAATCAGTTACTTGGTGACTCTTCGAAATTTGAAAGGAATTTGGAAGCATTTACACTGTCGAAAAGAAAATCATTTCTTGCAGTAAAATCCTTAGCAAATCCTCACGTATGAAAAGATTGAATTTTTTTTTTTACATCAAATAACTTTATAAATATATATTGAAATAACATTACCTTAACATAATTAGTTATAGTATAATAATTTATCCAATAAATAATTTAATAACCAAACGATACCGTAATAATTATTTTTTACTTTCAACATTCTATTTCAAGATAATCATCATCATCTAGTCGTGGTAGTATCTTCTTGACTATCTGACGCCATCTTGCACTATCCTCCATCAAACTAGGTCGATCTACCTAAAAGCATTGTGAATCCTCTGTTTGTTGCTTGACATAAGTTCTGGGCGGTCTCACACTGAACTATATACCTGGTTTGCATCCACAAAAGTGCATCGTTGACGATTTTATCCTTATCCCTCCAGCAGTGACCAACAAATAAGGTTTTTCGCTTTTTGGCCAAGGCTAAGATCCGAGAAATGTGCCAATAGAGTTGTTCAACTGTTGGATGCTACCCCCGGGACATGTTATGAGCAGCTCTTAACATTCTAGTGTGCACATTGTCAAGTTCCTTCTCAAATCTTTTAGAAAAAGTCCAGATGCTAATTTCATATGCAAGAACTTATGTGTGGCTTTAAAGAAATCACGTTTCATTTTGGTAGGAAGATTTGACTTCCAGATTGCGTTCAACTTGTCCAGCCAAGACTTTGCTGATTCGAACCTTCAGTTCACCATCTGAAATTGTCATTTGCAACTTTACTGCCCAGATCGATAAACTTATCGACACTTTGGCAACAAGTCTTATTCACCGAGGATATATTTCCATGTCGATTCCGCACAATGTGCTCTGTTTTGCTTGTAGAAACAAAAGACCGAATGCAATTCGTAATTTCTACGAAACAGTATAGTAGCGCTTCTGCTTGTTAAGCTGTATCAGAGAAAGATCATTTCATCCAATAAAATTGCATTGTTAAAATGTTGGAAAGCATTTATGGGATTTAAATTTCAACATTTTATCAGTCCGATCGATTTCATTGCAGATATGAGTTTCACATATTTTCCTTTAGTGATTAATCATTCCGAAAGTTTAAATATTTGCTTGCAAGAAATGAATTAAGAAAAAAGACAAAAAGGCTGGGAATAAGAAATAGGCAATCAGCGAATTATATATATATATATATATATATATATTTATATATATATATATATATATATATATATATATATATATATATATATATATATATAATGTGTGTGTGTGTGTGTGTGTGTTTGTGTTTGTGTCCGAAATTATTTATTGAACATATTTTAGCTCGAGCGATTTCAATGTCTCGAATGCGAAATATCAACAGAAGAGCCAACAGTGTTGCTCTCGTGCCAATGATAACGTCTCTACAATGCAATAGTTAGGTAATATTGCAGTTTTATGACGCTTATAAACTTCGCATCTCTTTGAAAATAGACTGAACTTTTAATTAGGAAAACCTAAAATATATTCCATTGTTTTCTTAATTACAAGTTCGCCGTGTTTTCGCCAATGGCACGACTCTGATTAGACATGGTTTTATAATGTAAATACGTAAATACATATTTTTCACAAGACCATCTGTACAAGTTCGACTTTTGATGAAAAGTAAGGTCCGCTGGGCAAGCAGTTACATCGACACCAACTTTTGATGAAAAGTAAGGTCCGCTGAGCAAGCAGTTACATCGACACCAACTTTTGGTGAAAATTAAGGTCCGCTGGACACCAACTTTT
>OY744548.1:41332625-41350125 GCA_963556195.1 Sepiola atlantica
CCTCTGTCTCTATTTACTTGCCTCCCCACGAGGGCAAAGTTAGACACAAGGTCGGTTTTTAATATGGGGAAATCCTGTAACCCGAAATTAGGTATTCGGAATTGGAACAAAAATAAAAAATATTCTCAGTTTAGAAAGATTTCTCCTTCACTGACCGAAAACAGAACAGATGAAACGTAGTATCAGAACAGATACTACACTTGGCCTTGTTTATTTGCCATAGAGTAAAAATAAAATACAATATGACCAATTAGGGCCAAGGACATCAAAGGCGTGAGGGTATAATGGGGGTCGTTGATCATCTATTATCGATATTCTTGGCTAGAATCATTGCAGTCACCACAATACCACATTTACTCTAGGAAGCCATCCTACTTCAAATATCTTTAATTGTTGGTAATTAATTCTATTTAATAATAGATGTGTCCATTATCGTAGATGGTCATGGTCGTCGGGTAATGATTTCCTTATTTAGGGCCCATAAGGGAACTTTCTCCCAATACAGGAATGAATTTAGTACTATACTATAACGTTACTAAAAGTTATCCATAAATGATAATAAAGGTAAAACCATGAGAATCTTCCACTGTGATAAAGACCAGCGTGTGTGTGTGTGTGTGTGTGTGTGTATATATATATATATATATATATATATATATATATATATATATATATATATATATATATATATATATATATTGTTGAATATGAGAGACAATTCATGTCTAGATATCCTTTGGTAGATCCTTTCAATAATCCGAATCTATAATACTAACATATGGTCTGTACCTGATTAACCTCATTCCCCTGAAGATGGACATGGATGTGTCTTAAAGTACTTGGGAGACAAATCTAAACTATGGCCAATTCCTCAGCCAATTCTCCTCCGAAACTAAGATCCTGATTCAGACTATTGAAAGGATCTACCAAAGGATATCTAGACATGAGTTGTCTCTTATATTCAACAATACTTGCCTGCAAGAGAAGATGTTGCCTATATATATATATATATATATATATATATATATATATATATATATATATATATATATATATATGCATATATATATATATACATATATATATATGCATATATATATATATACATATATATATATATATATATATATATATATACATATATATATATATATACATATATATATATACATATATATATATATATATATATATATATATAGAGAGAGAGAGAGAGAGAGAGAGAGAGGGAGAGAGAGAGAGAGAGAGAGATTTAGGCAAACATTATTAAAAAACACGGAGTGTTTTTTCTTGATAAGACGTTTTTTTATTCTTTCAATTTTCCGAATGGTCCATTTAGTGTTTCGGTCAAATTGGTGTATGTAAGTTCCGTGGGTTTCTTGTTCCATTTCCCCCTCCCCCTTTTTCGTGAGTACTTTCGATTAAATTTGTCAAATTATCTTCAGTCGGTGTTAGTCTTGGTGTCTTTACAAATATATCTTTACTGTTGAGTTGATTTTTATTATAACGGCTAGTAATTTACAACTTAAAAAGGGGCATCTATAATATTGAAATGTTACATGAGACATGTTACATGAGACATGTAACATGTAACATCTTAATATTATAGATTACATACATATACTATATATTACACACACCAATTTCAACGAAACACTAAATATACATTTCGGACAATCGATAAAGTAAAAGTCTTATTAAGCAAAAACACTCCGTGTTATTTAATAATGTTTGCCTAAATGAAAATGTGCTACCTAAATACATATATATATATATATATATATATATATATATATATATATATATATATATATATATATATATATATATCACGTCACGAAAAGTCAGTGAGTATTACACGTGCCTTTTTCTAACTCCCGAACGAAACCATTTCAAATAGTGAGGGAAAGCAAGAAAGTAAATAGCAAGTCAGACTTACCCCGCCGCCTGAAATTAATTCGGAAAGAAATCCTCCACTCTATTATAAAAATCCTCCACTATATAATAAAAAGTCAACGGTGGGTGTTTTTTTTTTCTTTTCTTTGGGTTATCAGAATAATAATAATAATTTATATATACAAAAATTAGATTAATTAACGTATTCTATGATTTTATATGATTATTAGTGTGAATACTGGCGAAGCGTATTTTTTCGTCATTTTTGATGGATGGTGGATACCATTTACTAGGTACGTGCAAAAATGGCCGTCTCTTGTACGGACTATGCTTATTAAAAAGTGCTTATCATTAATTATTTAATTAGTTTCCGTGTAAACTTTGATTGTGTTTGAAAGATAACAGGCTAAACTTAATCTCTAAACGAAAAAAACTGCATATTTACGTGTGAAAAAGAAATTATAATGAAATATGTAATCACAGCGGCGAAAAAACCCAAAAATTCAGTGAATTTTGAACTTTAAAAAAATTACTTGTAAAAATGCCTTGAAAGATAAATATAAGTTTTTGGGCACTATTTCAAAGATAATTATTAAATTAAAGTCATAAGAAACTGAATTTTTAAAAAAAATCCTATGTTTTACTAAAAATTAGCAAAATTATCCCCCACCCCCCAAAGTCATAAATTAGCAAAATCCGGCACAGTTAATCGGAAAACGACTTTGTTTACCAATTGACTATCGCTATGCAAAATATATGGAAGACAAAAATGTCATAATTTATCATTTTTAACTTTTATATATAAAAATGGTGTTGTAATAGTTTATAGAAGTTGAAAAATTATTATCCATTAGTTTCTTTATTTAAGTACCCTTATTTTGTTCTAATAAAAAAGAAATGTTTATTTAATTAAAATATTTGTGAGTGTACGCAATTAAGATCTTACTTTATTTTTAACTAAAAAGGTTCATATTTAACTTGGTATTAGTTTTTAATTTAGTAATACTCTGAAATTATTGATGATGTCTGTTTACCAATGTCTTTCCTTAGAATTTGAAATAAAACTTTTTTTAAATGTTAAAAATTATTTTTACGTTACAAACTGCGTCAATTTTATCAATTTTTTTACATTATTTAAAACTTTAGTTGTTCGATTTATTCTTAACGTGTCGTAACGATAAATTACATTGATTCTTTTTAAAATAAAGTGTGTTTTTTATTTTAAGTGTGAAAAAGTAAATTAAAGTCAATGACTACACTGACAATTTATTCATTGAAAAAAAAAGTTAAAACAGTTATTTATTGATAAACAGAATTCAATTTTGAAAGAAAATGTCATGTTTGAATTCTCTTTATTTATTAATAAATAATTGTTTTAAACTTCTTAAATATTTATTAATGAAAAAAGACAAAACAAATACAAATCTTTCTAAATAATTGACGATGAATTGTGAAATTAACGAAATTGTTGAATCTCTAAAAATAAAAATTTGAGGGCGATGTAAAAGTGAGTGGTTGTTGGAAGACTAATCCCAGCTGATTATTACAGAACGGGGATACCATACCAATCAAAGTTGATCGTTAGTAGAAATTATCCAATTTTTAAAATTCTGTTTTTAGTTAAGTTCCTGGGTCTCAAATTTGTCAATTTGTGGTTTATTTTCAAAATTATGAAATAATTTCTTGCGCTGATGATGCCACGTTTATGTATGAAAAGGAAATATAATTATGTCGCATTTTTTATTTTTCCAGAAACTCATTAAAATCATTAAAATCACATGAAATATTTTTTGCAATTATATTATTTTTTTGGTGAAAATATTGATTAAACAATGCTTTATTCAATAATAATATCGCTAATTCAATAAATTATTTTTTCTTCGAGTTATAGTGATTTTGTTAACACGGTATTTAGGGGCCTTTTTCGTAATATATAAAAAAGTTTTTTCAATTTTTTTAATTGTTAACATCTACAATGCTTTATTTTTATAAAAAACAAAAAAAATTAATGCATTTCTTTTTTTATTAATATATAAATATATAACTTTAGTAAAGGTGTATTTTATTTTAAAAAAATAATACATTTTCACTAAGATTTAAAAAAAATAATGGTTTCATTATATTCCGTGATTGTTGATTAATAAATATTGAAAATTATATTAAAATTGGTTGATTTCCTGAATTTTAGTGATTTTTTAATTATGGGGGGGGGGGGGGTAAAAATGTTTTTACATTTTGGGAATCGGCCATTGATTTTGCACGTACCTAATATTATCACATCAAACTAGAAGAATATTCGTCCCAAGGCGGGAACAGAACTATTTTGCACCAATGTTATGTTAAATTTTAGATATAATGATACTAAACTTTATGTATAGAATACTTATTCCAATTTTGATCAAAATCTATTACATGATTTTGATTCTAGAAAATGTCAAATTTAAGGCTTAAGCTTAAGGTGTCCTAAGAAGAAATTGAAATTCAGGAAATCTTGCTTAATTGGTGTCGAATGACTATGGATCAAATCCAATGCAAATCTGAAATATTTGAATAAAAATAGCCCAAGCAAACTGAAATCTGAGGAATATTTATTAATTGATGTCTAATACCTATTGTCAAACTTTCACAAAAATCGTAAGCATCTGAATTTTCACGAAGGGTTTCCACCCCTTTCTACATAAAACTAAATGAAACTAAATGTAGCGTACAATTAGACCCGTTACAGCCAGCAGCTGTGTTTCAAAATACATAATGGTCGGTTAATTAGTTTAGGAGTGAATCCTCTATATACAAATATATAGACACATAAACATAAAGATAGGTAAACATACTAAAAAGGTTTCTGTAAACATTCAAATACTTTTAGCAAAGTTAGTTTGTGTGCGTGTGTATGTGCGTGTGTGTGTGGGCACGCAAGCGCGTGTGTGTAATAGTAGCAATAGTAGTAGTTGTTCGCCTTAATTTGTTGCGTGTGCGTTCCTTTGATTTGTATTTACTATTGATTAAAAGAAAGTATGTGACGTATAAAAAGTTGGTAAACGTTACTATTGGCGACATGAATTATTTTAAAGGAAATACAGTGGGAAAATTAGCAAAAAACAATTTATTTGGGTTTAACTACTCATTTGCGCAACAAAAAATAATATCTTATGGAAGTTATAAACATTTAAAGTTCCGTAATTATTGGTTGTGAGTAAAGTAGTACGACGTCGGAAATCTTGTTTATTGACAGGAAATATTGCTTTACTCAGAACCAATAACTACGGAACTTAAAATGCTTATAACGTCTATTAAATATTACATTTTTAACGCAAATACGTCACAAATGAGTAGGTAAACCAAAATAAATTGTTTTTGACAAATTTCCCAACTGTATTTTCTTTTAAAATAATTTATGTCGCCAATAGTAACGTTTACTAAAAGTTATCAAGTCGGGTAGTAATCATTTTAATGTGTGCCAACACTGTTATACTAAACCTCGTAAAGTAATATAAATTTCTGAAAAACTGATAATTCTATAAATAAAGGTTACCCCCTCCAAAAACAAATAATTATTTTTGTTAAATTAATAAATATTTAAAAATATAAATAAATGAAAAAAAATGAATCAATAAATAAAATAAATAAATAAGCACTACATAATAATATTAGGAAAAAGTATCGGAAGTTTTTAACTTTTAATAACATTTCGCAAAGTTATTGCGCCTACGTGCGCGTGGTTTCCCTGTTTGCGTGTGTGTTCCTTTCGCTCGTCGTTACGTTGTACAAAAATAAACTATTTTACGTATAGAAAGTTCTAGGTATAAAAAAAAAACAGGAAAGAAGTTAGGCCCACGACTGACAGGCAAAAAAAAGAGCAGACGTACGGCTAAGTTGCGTCAGTTTCGCGGGCTAAGGAACATTTGCAGAAAAGCGAGCCGATGTGAGACATTTATATAGCTTCTAAAAATAGACGGACCAATCAAAATCGAGGAAACGCGCGCGAGCGACGGCTCTTCCTCGAAAACTCTTGACTTGCATTAAAAACAGTACCAAGATTTGGTTAGTTGTCAGTTTATGAAACGAGAATCGGACTTACAACATTAACAGTCGATCTGGACACCCAAATATAAACGTAACCACATATTGATATTTGTAAATATAAATATATACAAATAGTCACATTGAAAAATATAGATATGAACAAAAGTAAATATTACCTGGTATAACTTTTAAAGGTTACCCGTTTTTTTTTTTAAAGGAAAACTTTTTAAAGTTTATTCAGTAAAAAAGTTGTGTTTGCGTTTTGCAATTTATGGAGTAAAAAAGAAAAGTCAACCAAAACAAACTGGGATTTTCATTTTCATTTTTTTTTTTTTCACAAAAACTTAAAAACTTTTGATCCTTTTTGGATAACTTGACGTGATTACAAAACATTTTCCAAATATTTTCCCCGTTTAAAGGGGGAAAAGAAATTAACTTTAAAACGATCAAAAGGAACACGGACTTTATTAATACATCAATGATGGCCCAAGTTTTGGAGTCTCGCATCAGCGCACCTGCATCAAGCGGCAGCAAGCCCACAAACAACACGAACACCACAAGCAACACTAACAACAACAACAGCAACAACAGCAGCAGTAATAACAATAATAATAACAATAATAATAATAACAACACCAGTAATTCATCCTTCTCCTCGGCATTGGCAAAATACAAGGAAACCTTTGAAATGCATCGGGTATGTAAAGCTTTATTTTCTTTTCAAATCAATTATTGTAAAATAGATTTCTTTTCTTATAGAAAGAAGTTTTTCAAAATTCTTAGAATTTTATGAAACAGAATTGTCAAGTTGTAGTAGATTCAAATATAAGTAATGCGTAAGCATTTGAAAAACTGTGAAGATTACTTAATTGTCATACGCGAACAAATGCATAGATATGAAGAGGAGGAGGGGGGGGGTAAAAAAGCGCAATAGTTTTGTTGCGCGTGCGTTCTCTCTCTCTCATATATGTATTTATATATGTGTGTATATATATATATATATATATATATATGTGTGTGCGTGTGTATTATGTAGACAGAGAGAGAGAGAAAAAGAGAGAGAGAGCAAAAAAAAACAATTACGCTTTTTCTTATCAACCCCTTCTTGCGCTCCTTTGTTATACAAAAATAGTCGCTTACTTACAAAGCATATATATATATATATATATATATATATATATATATATATATATAATCAACAGTTGTCAGCACTGTTGACAGAATTTTCTAACAACCTGTTGGCTTTCATGCGTACTGCGCTGACAAATTTGACAACTTAGTGTTTACAACTTGTGATATCTTTACTTTTGCGTTTAGTTTATGTGAGAATTGCAATTCTAATTATTATTGTTATTATTATATTATTATAATTATTATAATTATTATTATTATTATTATTATTATTATTATTATCATTATTATTATATTAATAGTAATAATAATTATTTTTCTAATTATTATTATTATTATATTAATAATAATAATAATAATAATTATTATTATTATTATTATTATTATTATTATTATTATTATTATTATTATTATTATTATTATTATTATTATTATTATTGATCTACTCACTAGCCCTTACACGAGTCATCATCAATGATCGCTTACTGACCACAACAGGTGGTTTTCCCTCTCCTAATTTCCAGTACTCTTTACATTTTTCGATAAGCGTTGGAAATCACTTTGCGTTATCGCAACAGTCGTTTACCATTGATTTATCGCTTATAACGGCCGACAGCTTTTCTTTCTTTCTTGAATTAGATGATTCCACTACCGGTACTCTCCCAACCATCCCAGTGTTTCCCTTTTTCCTCGGTAATTTCATCATCCTTGACCGTTAAGACCATTTTTGGGGGCACTAGCAGACGTCGGTGTCACCAGATGTGTGTTATGGGGGGGGGGGGAGGAATTGTTCGATTTTTGTAATACACTCTGATAGTTTCAGTTTCTTTGGTTTCGTCTAGTGCTTCTTCTATGTTTCTAGTTGTGTTTGCATACTCTTATTCTATTTTAGTTTTTCTTTGATTGGTCGGCAGTTTCAGGTTCTCTGAGTTGGTTTCCGCACTCGAGGGTTTTGCTTAATATTTCAGTTGTTTTTATCCGTGCTATGCGTTGCATGGTGTTTGATTCTTATTTCTCCTAGTATTGTGTTTTCAGTTTCTTTTTCTGAACTGTTCCTAGTGCTCCTTCTATTATTGGTACTGCAGCGGTCTTCTTAATATAACATATTCCCTTCAGTTCTCTGGCAAGTTCCGTTCATTTGCTTAATGTTTCCACTTCCGTGGTCTTCATTCTCTCATCGTTTTGGTCGGAAAATTCTACGATTTAGCATTTTTCCCCTTCTTGTTGACTTTTATCATCTCTGGTCTTTTGCTTGGATGAGTCTGTCCGTTTGTCAATTCCATGTCAATAGAATTTAAGCTTGCACCATTTGTCTGCGTGTTCACAGTGCATTCGTTTGCATAATTCTAAGTTTCTAACGCGGTCAATTGATTGCATTCACTTATAATGCTCTTCATCTTTTCATCTGTTTGTAAATACAGTTTAAATGTTATTCTTTTTCATCTTTTCATCTGTTTGTAAATACAGTTTAAATGTTATTCTTTTCATCTTTTCATCTGTTTGTAAATACAGTTTAAGTGTTATTCTTTTCCTCAGTGTTATCTATCTTTACTTTTATGTAGTTCATTCTGATCGCGTTATTGTATGCGGCTGTCGGTAGCGATACCGTTTTTCTGTTCAAGTGTCCTTTTCGTAGCCATGTCGATGGGTTTTCATTCGCCACTTCTTTGGTCAGTCTTACAAAACATCCATGTAGCTGTTTCTCTTCCCATTTTGCTTTTCTCGCCTTTTTGTTTCCAGTTCCGCTGCTCTTTATATTGTTCATTGAGGCAGCGATAATCAGCCTTTTCGTATTTTGGATTATATATTTACCTAGTTCTTGCATCGTATCATCCACGCAGTCTTCTGTACTCATCAGTCCCCCCCCCCCCTTTCCTTTTCACATAGAGACAGTCTCCATATCATCTTTCTGGTGGATGATCATTAGTATCCTCATTCTGTTGGTCCCTTATACATTGTCTCTCGAAAATAAAAAGGGGGGTTTCTCTTTATTTATAAATATCGTGTTGAGATTGACAAAAACCTATTTGAGTCAACGCGCTTTGGCTTTCCAATTGTTGTTGACTCGTTCCTTTGATATCGGATTCCCATTTTTGCAATGTTTCAAACCCGCTTCTTCACTTCTTGTGTTTCTTTGCAAAACTCGCAAAAATGCAGCGTTTTGATTCTTTTCAGCGACTGCAAAAAGACAAAGAAAGTTCGCAAATTAACGCAGAAAATAATTTTGACGAAAATTGACAAATCAAAGTTGTTAATTTTGAAAAAGAAAAACAATTTAAAGTGATAATTTTAATTTTGTATGATAATTAATAATTACAAAATGTATTTATTTTTAATATAAATGATAAAAAAATAATTTTCTTCAATATTTTCTGCTTTTATGTTTTAAATTTAAATGTTATGAAACAATTTTTATTCATTTTATTTTTAATCAAAATATTTTAGAATCACAATTTGCTGATAAATTAATTTATTCATAAACCATAAACCATAGTAATTACTTTTCTTTCTTTCCGTTTAGCAAATTGATAACGGGGCAATCATTTCAATCACTAAAATAGTCAAATGTACGTGCCGCTTTACTGCAGTTTTACGGTTCACCGAACAACATCATAAGTGGATCCGATTGGCATCAATCAATCGATGACATGTACACTTCTGATGATCAGTAATTACGTGAAACTATGGGTAAATTGTTAAGCTAAGGACATTTTAATATCACACACACACACACAAACACATACATATATATATATATATATATATATATATATATATATATATATATATATATATATAGTCATCCACATACAGACTGTTTCGCTGTTTCACAGCTCATCAGTGCGGCTAGACCAGTTAGTGTCTCAAGCCGGGATCGAAACGCAACCGTATATATTATTTTAAACTTTATGACTTGAATGAACTGTATAAGTTTAACAAAAAAGTTCGTTTTGGGCCGATATATTTGATGTTTTATATGTATCTTTATGCATTTATTTTATATATTTTTATATATTTTCAAAGCTTAATTTTTATTACCTGCAGTAATGTCATTGCGGTAATGGTCCTCTGAGAAGAAGATTTTTTTTTTGAAAACTCATGAATTAAGGACGCAGTATCACTCCTTGTTTTTGAACTTTAATCAAATCTGATCAATTTCTCATTTTATTATGAAATTCAATTAATATATATATATATGTATATATATATATATATAGTGTGTACACACACACGCATATATATATGTGTGTGTGTGTGTGTGTTTGTGACATATCAACCCGCTTTAGGACAGATTAACTTTCCTATCAATAATTCATTTTATACAAATATTTTTAGAAATATTTAAATAGATACCCCCCACACACAAAATGTTGCTTTTTCATATATTGTTCATCGGTAAGAGTACATGAATGAACCTGTCAAATTAGACAACAGTAGAACTCGTCTTGCCGATTTCATAGTCCGATTATTATCGATTAAGCACATAATTTCAGATTGATAAAATAAAACTTTTGAAAAAAAACATTTGTTCAATTTATAGCAAAGGGTTCAGATTTCTTTGTAAGCTTAACGTAAAATGCGACTTGATTTTTTGGCCTGTGGCGTTTGCCCAAATAATCGGCTTTATAAATGCACTTTCGGAATTTCGAGCAGGAAAATAATTTGACGTGAATCTTACATAACAAACTGAGTAGTCTTTATAAAAATTGAACAGTTTAAAAACTATATTATAATATGAGAATGTGGTGCTTAGTAATCTGAAGAAGTTGTCAAAAAATGTAATATACAATTGTTAAAAATAAACGGGTTCGACACGGTTGTTATTTTTCTCCTCTTCATCATCATCTCACCCTTCTTCTTCTTCTTCTTCTTCTTCTTCTTCTTCTGTTTCTTTTTCTTTATCTTCTTCTTTTTCTTTATCTTCTTCTTCTTCTTGTGTTTTTTCTTCTTCTTCTTCTTCTTCTTCTTCTTGTGTTTTTTCTTCTTCTTCTTCTTCTTCTTCTTCTTCTTCTTCTTCTTCTTCTTGTGTTTTTCTTCTTCTTTTTATGTTTCTTTTTCTTTTCCTTCTTTTCCTTTTTCTTTTTTTTTTGTTTCTTCTTCTGTTTCTTTTTCTTTATCTTCTTCTTCTTCTTCTTTTTCTTGTGTTTCTTTTTCTTCTTCTTCTGTTTCTTTTTCTTTATCTTCTTCTTTTTCTTTATCTTCTTCTTCTTGTTGTGTTTTTTCTTCTTCTTCTTCTTCTTCTTCTTGTGTTTTTTCTTCTTCTTCTTCTTCTTCTTCTTGTGTTTTTCTTCTTCTTTTTATGTTTCTTTTTCTTTTCCTTCTTTTCCTTTTTCTTTTTTTTTGTTTCTTCTTCTGTTTCTTTTTCTTTATCTTCTTCTTCTTCTTCTTTTTCTTGTGTTTCTTTTTCTTTTTCTTGTGTTTCTTTTTCTTCTACTTCTTTGCGCCGTCAACAAAGTTGAACAAAAACGGGGAAAAGAATGAACGAGAAAAGAAGCGTAAAAAGCGGACGAACTTCAAAAACGACCTGAAATGTTTCGCTGTTGTTGTTTTCTTTCTTTTTCTTTTTGTAACTGCTAATTAAGCCTCGCATTGAACAAATAGAACAAAAAAGAAAATGAAGGCCTTTATTCTTTCTTTTCTCTTTTCTTTCCTTTGATAATTTCTCTTTCGTTTTCTTCTCAGCTAAACGTCTTTCCTTTCGACAAAAAACAAGACAGAAAAGAAAAAAGAGCCCGACATTTTAATTACTCGTCTTCTCTTTCTGTCAAAATTCGACGCGTGTCCATAGAAGCGCTTACTTGTGTGCTCGCTCGCACGCACGCACACACAAACACACACACATAACTGAAATTTGTATAACTTTTCATTGCAATCCGAAGTTTTTTCTTTTTTCTTTATTTGTTTAATTTCTTGTTTTTTTAATACTTGATTCCCCCTTTCTTTCGTTCAAACGCATCACTTTATTATAGTAAATACAACTTTAACCCCCCCCCCTCTCTCTCTCTCTCTCTCTCTCTCTCTCTCTCTCTCTCCCACTGTCTCTCTTGTAATCACAACAATATTGAAATATGTTGAGTGGCTACACAAATGTAATCGCATTTCGCTTCCAGATCTCATCATGAGTGACCTAACGAGATCTGAGATCGAAATGAGATTGCATATTTGTAGCTTGTCAACACACTTGTATTTTTTTTTTATTATTAAGTCAATGTATTGTGTGATATTTGATTAAATACTGGAAAATATCTCCCAAGTAGGTTTATTCATATATTTTTAATTTAGAGAGAAAAGGGGAAGGAGGGGGGGGGGGTACTTAAAAGCATTGTTATTATTTCTGTAAATACGACTTTATAAAAGTATAGAATTCAAATAACTTATTTCCCAAAATGTTATACAAGGGACGAAGTTAATAGAAAATTCCAAGTAAACAAAAATGTTCTCTTTCAAAAATATTTCGTCACGGAATTCCCATACGGAAAGGAAAACACTTTGTGAGCCGCGCAAAGTTTGTTGTCTTTTCTGGTCAATGGGGGAAATCCTCTTTTGGAGACGTTATTAATCGGGACACCCCACCCCACCCCACCCCACCCCTCTCTCTCTCTCTCTCTCTCTCTCTCTCTCTCTCTCTCTCTCTCTCTCTCTCTCTCTCTTTCTCGTTAAAGATTTAACGTTAATAAAACGAAATTAAAAAAAAATTAAAAAAATAATAAGCAAGTTTAGTAGCATTCGGGGTAAATACATTTTTTAAAAAGGTCGCACTCTGTCTTTCTACCAAAGATCAAAGTGAAGTGCCTGTGCGCTCTTTGAACTGTTTTATTCATAAAAGTATCAAATGAAATTAAATTGCACTTGCCTTCCGCTCTAAAGTTTTTGTTTTTAACGTTTTTTTGTTTTGTTTAGTAATTCGAAAGTTTAGTCAAGACCTCAAAACAAAGCAGTTGTACGGTTAGCTTTCGTAACTATGGATGTCCGAAAATGGCAATAATCTCGGTAAAAATCTAAACACTAAACTCAATTACCTTTTCTAAATTCAGATAATGGAATTTCTTTAACATACATTTCTTTTATATGTATTAATAAGAATTAAATTAAATAAATAAAACAAGTATTGGAATTTTTTCTTATGTTTACGTAACATACATATTTATCAAAGAAAATGTATATTTACACATTTTATAAGTAATAATAAAGAATAAAGAAATTGCATAAAATAAAGAAATTGCATAAAATAAAGAAATTGCATAAAATAAAAAAATTACATAAAATAAAGAAATTACATAAAGTATACATCATGGAATTCTTTCTTAATTACATACAATTTTTTTGTTATATACAAATTTTTCGTTATAGACAATTTTTGCGTTACAGACATTTTTTTCGTTACAGACATTTTTTTTCGTTACATATCATTTTTTCGTTAGACGTATTTCTTCAAGAAAATTTGTATGCGTCCAAAAATTTCATTTTTTTTATTTATTAATATCTAAAAAAGTTATTAAAATTGACATCATAGGATTTTTAAATAAAGAAAATTTGTTTTTGCCGAAAATTTATGTATTTTTTTCTGTGTTTAACGACACGCGCGCAGAGCGTTATTATAAGTTTCGGTTGTTAGATTTTTACCGAGATTATTGCCTTTTCGGACATCCATAGTTACAAAGCTAAACGTACAAATGCTCTGTTTTGAGGTCCGGGTTAACATTCCGAATTACCCATTTTATTGTTGTTCTTTTTTGTTTCTCTTTTTTGTTTTGGGGGCAAAACTATTCGGAATTTTATCGATTTAGCACTGATTTGTCAAGTTGAAAATTGTATTTAACCGACTTGTTGAATGTTTAACTATGAGGTTCAACAAACATCTTGCTCCCAACTCCCCATCCCGATTGTCACCTTATAAATCTAGCCACTAACCACAGTACCCTTACGCTTCAGTACCAATATGCCCTGGTTGGGGTTAACATAAATAAAAACAATTTAAAAGTTATGTTACTTTTAAATCAAATGGTGCCTCTTCTAATTGGTATTCAACTTTTTTTTTCAATCTTCGGATTGCTAATTTGCTGAAACAACAAATTTTTAGATTTAAAAAAATTCCATGTTTTTTTTTATTCACTCTCCAATCTAATATACAAAATTATGTTGACCATATTCTAAAAGTTGGAACTAAATAGCATTTAAACTGACAAATGAAACTTTCATTATGACTAGCCATTTTCATGCGTTATTGTTGTACTATGTACTAAGGTACTTCGCTAGAATTCATTTAAAATAAACTACTTATCTGGTTCGACAGTTTGCTAATATGGAGACATTCTAAAAAATCAACTAAAGGGAATAAGTCTTATTCTTTTAGTAAGAATTAGTGTTTCTCATTCGCCTTTTTGTTAGTTTACATACTGAACATAACAAAAAAGGGTGATTATTGAACATAGAAATATTTTATATTGCCAATAACACGGTATAACAATTGCAAATGAAAATTGTCTAGTCAGAAACAAAGTTTGATATGTGAACTTAAATGCTATTTGGGTCTGACATTGAATATCCGACAAGATAACTTTATATGTTAGATTCAATAGCAAATCTTACGTATTCAATTTATGTTGATTCAAATTCACATCTGAATATACACCATTTGATATTGATATTTATACGAGTGAATAATGCGTCAAATTAAACCATTCTTCATGAAATAAACATCTATCATTTTTATTTAGTTGCAATGGTTTTAACAATTCCAAATATTTTGCCATTTATTTAGATGTTTTTATCTTCTAATATCAACTGCAACTTCTTTTTTCATCCTTTTCTTTTTCTTTTTCTTTCGTTTAAATTTCCTTAGTCTTTTTCTTTTTTCCTTTTCTTTTTCTTTCTTTCTTTTCTTTCGTTTAAATTTCCTTAGTCATTTTCTTTTTTCCTTTTCTTTTTCTTTCTTTCTTTTCTTTCGTTTAAATTTCCTTAGTCTTTTTCTTTTTTCCTTTTCTTTTTCTTTATTATTTCTTTATGTGTCTCCATTCCTCTCGTTTTCTTTTCTTTCTCGTTTCTGCTTGCAATTTTAATCGGAAATAATCTCTTTTCTTAATTTTCTTTCTTAACTCCTTTTTTAATTGCCCCATCAAAATATTCCAGCTACATACCACATGTAATTGAACACGTACATACAGAATATGTCAAATTCGTAACCCCCTCCCCCCTCTCTCTCTCTCTCTCTCTCTCTCTCTCTCCTCTTTTCATTACTACTATTATTAATCGGAGTCATAGTAACGGTAATAGAAGAAGAATACATATCAATTACTGTCTTCACAAATAGTTAAGATATGCAACGTACCAGGTGCCCCCCCCCAATAAAAAAACTGATGCCACTCACTCATGGAATCGTGAATAAAATTCACAACCTTTCTGAAATCAAACCATATTGGCTACACATAAAGCTGACCTGTTAACCAAATTTTAGTCATAAATGTCCAACACTTTTTTATCATCGTTCAATGATATGGGGGGAAATTTGACGATCGTCTTATCAGTAGCAGATTTAATCCTCAATGGGCTTCACAGTCACCGGATTATAACCTACCCACAGGTTTAACTAAGGTTATCTCAAAGATAATGTCTACCCAAACAATCGGGAACTGAAGAAGGCCATCACAGCCAAAATCAAGGCAGTACCAAGAGGGGAGTGAGTCACAGTTATTGAGAATTTTGCACTTCCTATCCAAGTGTATTTATCATTAAACGACGATAAAAAAGACTGTTGGATATTCATGACTGAAACTTGGTGGGCAAGTCAGTAATAGAGTGAAGTTTATTTATACCAAATATGATTGAAGTGTAGAAAACATTGTGGATTTTATTGACAATTTCATGGATGGCATTTTCGGAAGGGTCACCCTATAGATAGATCGTTATATTGGTATGAGTGTCTAGATTATTATTGCTTTGGGCGTTTAGCATTTATATATATACATGTATATGTATATATGTATGTATATGTATATATATATATATGTTTGCTTGTGGATTTTTACATATACACATATGTGTATGTATATTTATTTGCTTGCGATCCATGAAAAGCATGCAAACGACGTACATATACTTATACACATACACATACACATACACAGACACACAAGTATATAGTTTTTTTACTATTTTTATACCTATAGTCTTACATAGTATGTGAGTTTACGTGTATATGTATATATATATATATATATATATATATATATATATATATATATATATATATATACACACGCATACTTACATCTTCATTTTAAACCACGTGTCTTCAATCAGGCATTAAATGGAATTCCCTAAGCGCCTTGAAAGTCTGGAGGTGATAAACCATAGCGTTCCTCAGATTTTCTTGGCGACTTGTACTGATATAATATCTAACGCGACATTCTTTGCCACGTTGTCGAAGGCGGTGGAAGCGTAAAGCTCGTCTGTTCACTTTTTTAGGGAAGAAATACACGATTCCATGTAATGTTGATTTCCAAAAATATGTTTATTCTTTCTTTCTAATTTTTCAGTTCCTAACTTACATTCACTCAGTGTTTTCAGATGGTCTGTTGTCGTCTCTCAAATCGTCCGTATTGTTGGGCCGCCATTATTTGAAACACTAACTAAATCCCCGTTCTCTGTCAGATTATTACTTTTTAATGAATAATTTTATAATGTTTAATCTATATACTATTAAAAGGATACGGTGTTTTAGGAGTTTGTTCGTACGCAAATATAAACATGTGATAGGTTGATAAAAAGGAATAAGCAGAGTGCACATTACTAAGGCAGTAGTTCTAATTTCATGTAAGTTTAGAAAATATTTTTAATTGGATATGTGTTTTATAAATTAAAAAAGAACATTAACTAATAACATTAAAAAATTGCATAAATATTTTCTAAAAAACTAAGTGGTTTTATAATCCCCCAAAATATGAACATATTCGGCATTAGTTCAAAACAAATTATTTTTGCTTAAAAACAACATTTCTAATGTGTTTGTGCTAATAAAAACAATAGGTAAATACACTCATCGTGGTTACTTACTCTCTCATGCAAATACTAAGTAGCGTTTGTTTTTTCACGCATTTTCACAACTATTTTCTTCGTACTCTCTATAAAGCTGTAGAAGCTATGTAGAGATGAAAATTGACATACCCAGTTACTGTAGCAACACTGCTCAAACGGCAGGTATAAACTAGTTCTATTTAAATAAATTTGTAAATTTAACAGATTATCCTTGTCAATTCAAATAAGTTAATCACTTTTAATACTAATAACAACACATAATCCAACATGTTTTCTTTTTCTCATTCAAATAACTTTTTACTTGAACATTTTTACACAAATATTTCGCAGGGAAACAAAATAAAACGATGATTGAATATAAACGAATAGTGACTTGTGGTACACAGCTTCGAATGTGAGAAATTAACCAGTTGAC
>OY744548.1:41355125-41517625 GCA_963556195.1 Sepiola atlantica
TATTTGATTGCAACTTCAAATTGCATTGGAAAACTGCAGTAAAGGTAAGCCCCTTTAAATTATTATTGTTATAAAGCTCTGTCTGAAAGGGCATCGAGCCCTTAGTCTGTGCAAGATCCGTGTCTAGTTTCGACTCTGTTCCGATTCCGTATAGCATTGCAACTGATCTACGTGAATAACGAGGTCGTTTTTCTCTGATCGTTCAAACATCCTTTGCTTTCTTGTTGCTTTTTGTTTTCATAAAACGCTGAAATGTAACCGGTTTAACCATGTAAATATAAGCAATGAAAGATCTACCGAATAATACCGCTGTCATTACCAATAAAAGAGATACTCAACCGCGTTAGAATCTTTGCTCGATAGCAAACACTGCAATCGTTACAAGTGAAAGCGAATGCAACAAGACAATCTCAACTGAGCTCTGGAAAGCGGAACTAAACAAATAAAAAAGTTGATTCTTGACGATGATGGCGGGGGATTATACTTAAAATGGCCATATTTATACGGTTGTCACAACTAATAACTCCCCACTTATCAAGGCTAAAAGGCATTTGAGAATAAGGGTTAACGAGACTGTGGGTGTCAATGAAATGATGAAGAATATAATGAGAGGATTGAAAATAATGATATTAACAAAATTTGATGACATATGACGACGGTTTATGACAATTATTCGTTGACTTTGGATTTTTAGGGGACCATGTTGTAGTTCTGCAAGGAAGTAGTTGGTTGAAGCACATATCTATGTGAGATCATTTTGACAAATTACCTACGTGACCTATCGTGCTATCTTACCACCGTGGAATTCCACTGTAGAGCTAGTGAACGTTTTGATTCGATTATGCTTTGCGTTTTGTCTGTTTTACGGCATATCAAGGTTAAGGCTTTATTTCATGCGAAAACACTACTTATTGTATACGATTCATGACATATAATGGATTGAACACAAGTTGCTATGTTATCCATAACTGAGACGGAGTATCAATGTGTTAGTTCGCCATTTATTTCATAGTATGCGATTTTATAGTACGCGATTCTATAGTATGCGATTTTATAGTACGCGATTTTATAGTACGCGATTTCATAGTACGCGATTTTATAGTACGCGATTTTATAGTACGCGATTTCATAGTATGCGATTTCACTGTCGACAGAAACACGGCAGGTTTAAACCCCCACCCCTCCCTAATTAATGTACTTTCCATAATTCACTTTTTAATTAATGTGATGAATTTGTTTTAATTAAAACTCCAAATGAGGCGAACTAAATTCAATTAACACTGCAATTAAATGCAGTTTGTTTCTCATTATCATGAATATTCGTTTTCTTTGAAACAATGTTTACTTCGTATAATTAGCGAAACTAAAGATCACATAGTCTGGATTCCCCAGAAATACATTCAGTTTTGGATGTATTTTCATTTCAGGAGTAGGGTGTGCATGATTTGCATAATGGACGCCGTCACAGATTCTATGGATTCGGTCATGCCGGGTTCAACTCCTGTCATATCTATCGTGGTAATTTACGGATTAATACTGTTGGGAAGGTATGAACCATCGATCCCTTTGGTAAAATACCAAGTTGGGTTTTATTAAATGTTTACAGTGAATAGTTTACAATGGGTATCCTGTTTCGTCATTAATTTGCCGTACAACAGAGAAACAAAACTAAAATCATTTCTGAATTGTGCGTGGGCGAATCAAAACATGGTTCAACAATTATGAAAGTCTCATATGTAAACCTGCCTGTTTATCTGTTTGTCTGCAACTTCACATAACAAGTCGTCAAATAATTTATGTTTGAATTTTTATATACTTTGTTTTTCTCCGTACTATTATACCAACTAATGTGGAAAAGAATGATAAAAATTATTTCGTCTTTATTCCAAGACTTTCTCAAGAAAATAATGTTTTGTTTTTTTTTCACACCACATTCCCAAGAAAATTGTACAGAATATCGATCTAAAAACGTAATTCCATTTTATAAACGCACCACACATTTTGAATTCTAACGGCTATGCTTCGTTCGGAAAAATAACAAAAACATTCTTTTAACGTTACAAACGCATCACATATTTTCAAATATTGGACTTCTATGTTATCATCTTGAGAAAGTCTTGAAATAAAGACGAAACGTTGATAAATACATTTTGTTCTTCCTTTTTTATTTCCCATCACGTTTGAATATTATTTCCATAATTTTCATTATATATATATATATATATATATATATAATTTTAATTTATACAAACACACGACACTGTCATGGCGATGTTTCGATCTATAGCAATTAAAACTACGATTTCCTCAGACAAATAAACAGAAAACAGTCTGTCATTTAGTTATTCAAGTTGAGCTATGTGGTAAGTGAAATCGCAAACTACCATCATCGTAAATAAAAAAGATTGAGAGCGTTCATATAAACATTGAGATTTCGCTTACTCACGATTGTCGGGCGAATAGTTAAGGACGCAGTCTTTCGACTAGACGGTCGAGTTTCCACTTGAGGAACTTGCCTGTCAAGCCACACAGAGCTGTGATACAACGTAAACGGTCAGTCTGCAGATAACTTTTTATTTATATATATATGTGTGTGTGTGTGTGTGTGTGTGGGTGGGTGCGTGTGTTATTTTCACAATAGAAAAATGTCTCAGCAACTAATAAAATGGTAGTGTTTTATCTGTTATTTTGTAAAGTGGGCAATGTTATGAATTTGAAAAATAGAAGAGTTGATACAATTCTTAAAGTTAATAATTACGTCAGACATCTCAACATTAAACTGAGTTTGATGCACTAAGGAGCAATTGTCACAATAATAATAATGATTATAATAATAATAATAATAATAATAATAAGAAGAAGAAGAAGAAGAAGAATAAGAAGAAGAAGAAGAAGAAGAAGAAGAAGAAGAAGAACAACAACAACAACAACAACAACAACAACAACAACAACAAAAACATTGTCTTTTCGGGGCAAAATGTCGGGAGTAATGTTAGTATGTTTCGGTTCAGTTGTAAGTTTACATAGTGTCGGATATGATAAAAATGATGACTGGAAACACTTTTTTTAATGTGGAATAGGTTTTATTCAATTCGTTAAGCGTTCTGTTTTCTATGTAAAGGTCGTTCTGTTTCTAACTTGATCAAATAAAATAAAGTCATCTCGCATTTCAGCAGCAACAAATATATATATATATATATATATATATATATATATATATATATATATATATATATATATATATATATATATATATATATGCAAACATTATTAAAAATAAAATAACTCTTTTGTCTGGTTATACCTTTTTAATCTTTCGAATGCCTTTGTAGTAAAATTAAAAATGTATGTATATATATATATATATATATATATATATATATATATATATATATATATATACATAAAGTGAGTTGAGATCAAAAAAATGTGAACATTGTTTCAAGAATTCAACACCAACGAATTATATGGCGTACGATCGTTATATATATATATATATATATATATATATATATATATATATATATATATATATACTTATTTTCACAATCTAATATTTCTAAAAATCTTAATGCATTTATCTAATAGTGCTTACTAATAAGTAAGGATATTTTTATCTCGCATTCATACAAATACTTTGGTTTGACGAGATTCAGCTAATTCCTAGCTTGAACAGATACATGTCTGCAAATGTGTATCCAAATAAATAAAACAAGTATGCCAAATAAATGTATATTCAGATATTTACACAAAATATTAATTATTTAAATATTACAATAAATTATACGTAGTTACAAATACTGAGTTGACACTCTTTAATTCAGCAAACTTTTTAGACATTATAATAATACCTGCTGATCGGTTGAGGAAGATTTTCTTAGACGATTTCTTGCCATATTATCTTAAAACTTCTGCTTTTGATGATAGCTTCCGGTTCTTTTCTCGAAAGTCTTGGTCAGAGATGTTACGCAGAGATGTTCGATTCGCTTCATATTTGACGACTAACTTGACCAGATATGTGTTTTTAATCTCATTTGATGCAACCAATCGTGTGTGTTGTTAACAGTTTGGCAAGGATTCATGTTTTATCTAACACGTGAGAATATTGGAAGAAGCCCTTCCCCGCAATATTCTCATTCATAACTAATTGATATTTTCCCCAGAAAGAATTCTCGGGCTCATACCTGTTCTAGCATGAATGTAAGAGATTTGATTTAGTTCATAGTTCGTATCGGTAGGCATTCCACTCCTGCATGCATGCACCAATAGTAATTTGATTCACTTATCCATTCCTTACACTCAGGGTTCATTTAAAATGAATCCTGGCTTAAAACTCTTTTCTCAAAGTATGTGCACGTCTACGGTGAATAATTCTTACGGCTCAATTTTTCTTCTTTCATTTTTTGTTCTTTTTTTTGCTAATGTTTGTTTGTTGTAAAGTATAAGCTGATTTGAATCGTGATTGACACATATTGATCATCTCATTGATCCCTTGGAGCAATCAGCTTTCAACCTTCTCATTCAATAGACATAAGCTTTATTTAACGTGCAGTATACGCACACAAATACAACGTAATACACTCAACTTCTTCTCTCATATATTCAATGGGCACTATACATTTGTTTGATCTTCCATCAGTAACTTCGGTTTCACAAAAACACTAGAAATGTGACCGATTGATCAATCGACGTTTTCATAGTGTGACCCTATCACACTACCAAAACGGGGGCTAAATAATCGGGCAAATTTGGTATCTTTAGCCATGCTGGTTGCGGTTTTAGTGTTTCCGTGAAAAGTTATCGTTGCAAGAAAAAATGGATAGCGTCCATTGAATAAAAAAAAAATATATCCTCTTGCACAAGTAATTGATCACTTGTTATTTCTTCGCTTATAGTAAATTACACTATATATATATACTATTTATATAATATATTTATATAATATATATATATATATTTAATATTTATATTATATATATAAATGTACAACATATACTTACATTATCTATATGATATGTTTATTATTTATATTATGTTTACATAATATATATGTAGTATTTATCGTACATATATATATATACGTATATAAATAAGTTGTATAATATAGGATATGATTATATTATCCGGTAATATTATCACATAATATATTGTGTGTAAATAACTGTTCCATGTAACCTATTATACAAATATTATATATACAGAGAAGTAAGAAAAACGGGAAATGATAGAATTGAGTCCAAATCTCGGAGATTAGACCGTCTGAAGATCGTGCGGGTGCACATTAAACCATGGTAACGGGAGATAAAAAAACTTATCGTTTTATGTAATACACACATACATACACGCACGCACGCACACACACACCCACACACACACACACACACACATATATATATATATATATATATATATATATATATATATGAGACAGAGAGAAAGAAACAGATAGAGAGAGTACAATTCCCATCAGAGAAATAGCAACTTTTCTTTAACAAACCATATACAATGTATTATTTAGAGTTTGTAATATAGGTTGGCGTTAAACAACGCCGAAAGTTTTGGTATTCTGTAATGTAGCCAAACTAAGCCACGACAAAAGGAGAGTGGCGTGTTTGATTCATCAATTCTGTATCTAAACAAACTTGTATTGAGGGAAACGTAATATTGAAAAAACGTAATATTAAAAAAACGTAATATTAAAAAAAACGTAATATTAAAAAATGTAATATTAAAAAAACGTAATATTAAAAAAACGTAATATTAAAAAACATAATATTACAAAAACAAAATTTCCGCAAAATCTTGACTTTTTTTAAATTTTCTTTTCTAATTTCCTCTTTAATAACATGTATTTTTTCATTCACTTTTATTCAATAAATATATATTTTCCTTTTTTTCTTGTTTTTTAGACTTGGCAAGAGGTTGAGAGTCTTCTGTATCAGGACAACACCCCTTATGAGACGAGTATGTTGCACATCATGTCTCAAAGTGACCAACTAAATCTGCAGCCAGTGCGAACTCCGCACGCCCCTCAACAAATGAGCAACACCAATGCTATTAATAATAACGTCAATAGCAACACCATGAACACCGGCAGTAACAACAGCACCAACGTGTGCGTTCCACTCACAAACGTAACCCTTAACGGCCATCATATGCACGCCCTGCAGAATATGGCAACCGGGAGCACCGTCGGCGTCTCCACCAACAGCACTACCGCAAACACCAATAACAACACCGCCGTTACTCATCAAATCATCAAGCAGACATCAGCTAACGGGCAAGTCTCTTACATGCTGGCCACACAACGAGGCTCTGAACAGATGCTAGAAAACTACGAGCACCTGCTCGATCTTGATTTCATCCTGAATAATACAGCCGAAAACCAAAGTCTCTATTCTGAAGACACAGCTATGAAAATTAAGCAGGAACCCCTGCCCGATTTCCATTCGGCTTTCCTGGATATACCAGACATCAAGTTCGACGATGACAACCAGAATGACACTTCTTCAAATCACCACCGGCATCATACTCACGCACCTGTCAGCCCGATGGTGTCAGTTAAGTCAGAGTTTAAAAGCTCACCCATGAACATTATCCCCAAACAAGAGTACACAAGTATGCAGTCGTCTTGCTCTACCTACGGTGTTGTATCAGGTGCCACCGTACCCCAGCCCAATCAACTGCATTTCACAATTCCCGGTCATATGTCGCCACCGGCCTCCCCTGAGATGCACGAAGAACGCAAGTCTATGGCATTCAGCCAGCTCGGTATGATGCATCCTCATCACCAACACCAGCAGCAGATGTTAGTGCCTCACCATATTCGCCCGAAGATGGCCAATTCCCAAAACTCTATGATGCCGATCACTCATCAAATGATCACCCCACCATCTTCGCCGCAGCTTGTTGTTGACCTACTGCTGCCCCAGCAAGGTGTCGATGGTGGACCAAATGCTCCCAAGAAGCGTGGTAGGCGATCGTGGGGTCGAAAACGCCAGACCAGTCACACGTGCACACACCCAGGCTGCACTAAGACCTACACAAAAAGCTCGCATCTGAAGGCCCATCTTAGAACCCATACAGGAGAGAAACCATATCACTGCAACTGGAAAGGTTGTGGATGGAAGTTCGCTCGTTCTGACGAGCTGACACGTCATTACAGAAAGCACACCGGTGACAGGCCATTCCAGTGCCATTTGTGTGAAAGGGCCTTCTCAAGGAGTGACCACCTCTCGCTCCACATGAAGCGCCACATATGAACTTCAATGCCGGTGTCATCAGCAGATGGTTGACACTGGAGTAGCTGATGTCTCAAGGTGAAAAGTTCAAAGAACACAAAAGAACCGGGAACAAATCTGAAAACGTGACGAAAGATAACCGGATGGCCGGCGTCCAACGAATCGAAAACCATCGGCGTTTCTCGCCCCCTCCCTCCATTCTTACTCCTCCTCCTCCTTCTTCTCTTCCGCATCCTCCTTCCCACGCAATATTATGGTATTTATGACTCATCAAAACAACTAAACAAAACAACGTCATTATTATTATTGAACTTTTTCCTCTTCGCTCGAGGAAAACCATATCAATAACTCTACACACATTGTCACTATGAAAAACGAGAACTCTTCGACACGTTCACCATTTATATTTTTTGTTGTTTTTGTAAATTCTATTTTTAACTTTTTGGAGTCTATAATTTTCTTTTCAACAAACTGTTATTTTAGTTGACAAACGTAGAACAAATGTCGAAATGACTTTGATAAATTATGCCATACAAGAAAAATAAGTTTATTATTTTGTGTATGGAACTTCGTATTTGATTGTATCTGATCATTCTGCCTATGCAAGCAAAAGAAATCAGAACATAGAATTATTGTGCGGCTGGCCGCGGTTTTTTTATGCCTCATTTCAAAAGGGTTTTATTCAATGTTTCTACTTTATATACTTTTTCTTATTGTTTGTCTAATTCTCTGAAAATGCTTCTGTCCGCTATGAAATCAGTTACAAATTTAGATCACCTTTCTATCAATTATTTAATAACTTAAAGAAACCTTATTGTAAAATCGAATATAAAGCAATAAACATTGTAATACGCCAAAGGTTCATAGGAGGAGAATCTAGTTGGGGTTTTTATAATTTCTGTTTTATTATTGGAAGAGAAAGAGTTATCTGTAACGAAATGTGGGGAGAGAGTTGCTGCATGGTCCCCAACGCCCTAAAGCCCAATTATCCCGACCCTGACACTAAAGTCGTAACTGTTATCCGCGCCAAAACTTTAAAGTGGCAGGAAAATTCAGAACGCTTCATAATATTAACCCTGTGCATTTTTTTTACATCAAATTCGGTGTGTAATAAAATGTTTTTTTTTACCGCACAGTTTTATGTTAAAGGAAGAAGATAAAATCACCCATTTTCAGTGGCGCTCGTGTAGTCTTTAATGAGCGTTAGCAGAGATATAAGAAACAACTGCTTCTAAAAGAAGTCATATAAAGATGGTTAATACATCTTTTAATGTTGTTTTTCTATCTCTTCATCGCTCCAAGTGTATAGGAAACGACCCCCATGATGCACAGAATATGCACACATCCATCCCAAGATGCCCATATACCCCAATCAGCTTGTGGTAGACGCTCCAGGGCGCTCTATACAATGAAATGATGTCTGAGTCTGGAGGTGGCGAATTACTTTTTGGAGGTGTTCGCTCGGATCTTATAAAACACTATACAATGATGCACAAAGATCAGACGAAAGTTTTATATACTCGTTTACTTACGTGTAAACTACATAAGTACCGACTCACCCAATATACGAAGGTATCGAAATAAAAGTTATTTCACCCTTTTTGTACACCTCGAAGTTAATGTGATTTTTGTCAGTAATCGGCAAATTTTATAGATCTGTATATAGATGATCTTCCAGAAATTTGCATTTGAAAATTGAAGAATCGTTTTTTTAATTAAAATATCTATACATAAATTTTAATCGAAAAACATTTAAAAAATATAAAGCCAAAAACGAAATAAAAAAAACTGCATCTATATTAATATAAATGGCTAAACACATAAAATGATTTCTATATTAATATAAATGGCTAAACACATAAAATGATTTCTATATTAATATGAATGGCTAAACACATAAAATTATTTCTATATTAATATAAATGGCTAAACACATAAAATGATTTCTATATTAATATAAATGGCTAAACACATAAAATGATTTCTATATTAATATAAATGGATAAACACATAAAATGATTTCTTTTTAATAGGAAACTTTTGATTTTGCATCGTATTTTTTTTTCATGCTATTCAGTGTCAAGGAATTGAAAAGCTCTAGAATATCTATCGATGTATCTATATATATATATTGACCGATGAAGGAGAAAGGTTCTCCAAAAACTTTCACTCCCCAATGGTGGAAAAATAAAAAAGATAATAGATTAATAGGTTCTTCTAATGTCCAACCAGATGCCGGACAAAAACTAATAAACAAGTCAATGAATTGCAGATTTCTGTATTGGATTTTTCTTGTTTTTCTTTTCTTGTAGTCCAACTATGTTTATAATTTCTAAAGAAAATAACATGGAATAGATGTGTTATATGAGTAAAAGTATGATAGCTACAAGGGTTATATGAGTAAAAGTATGATAGCTACAAGGGTTATCCCCTCTCATAAAATCATCTATCAAGTAACATTCACTGAATCTAAATACAATTTAAACATAAGAGTAAAATTATACAGATTTGAACGATAATCCCCTGAGGAAAGCTGTGAATCCGTTCTTTATTAGTTTCAAGCTAAAAACATCCGGATGCTATTCATCTAGCTCGATGTATGTTTATATTCTTTACTAGTCTATTATAAATTTAATTTTAGAAGTTTTCATTTAAATTACCTCCCTTGAAAATTAATTAGCATCATATTTAAAGAAACGTCTTGATAATTTATCCTATTTTTATGAAACCACTTAAATTAATTAATGCTAATATCAACAAAACTATTGCATATATAGTAATATATATATATATATATATATATATATATATATATATATATATATATATAATAGATGAGTAAAATTGTTATAAGTAATACTTGTTCTAAGTCAAAGTTCTAACGAACATTCCAATCACTTTAAAAATGCTTATTATTATTATTAAAAAGTGTTCAGTTTTAAGATAAGAATTGTATTCTTCCGAGTTTCCTTTTGTGACATACCAAAATAAAATATATAAAAATATTTTATCAGAATTCGATTGCATTAAACATTCAAAATAATAAAACATAAACAATGATTAAAAGAAATATTTTATTGTCGTTTTTAAACTTGATCCCCAGACACATCCCGCCACAGAAAAAATAGATTAAAAAATCAACACCGTGCACTTGTGTGTTGCTATGGTAACTAACCCAAACATATGTTATCAGAACAACGGCGCAAGATATTCTGTATTGTTTGTTCTATAACACAATTCTGGTTCATAGTGATTTCTATGAATTTCATTTTTGCATAAAGTCATATTCATATAGTGTGTATGGGTGTTAATATATATATATATATATATATATATATAGTGTGTAGATTTCAATTTTGTGTAGAGAATCTGAATAACAGAGCTCAATGTAATTTAAACAGAGCAAAACAGAATTATAAAAAGAAAAACTATACACACATTAAGGTTGTACACATAATAACTTATTTCGACCCCTTTAATTAGGTCTCCTCAGATGTATAGACAACCACGTCAACATAGACGTGGTTGTCTATACATCTGAGGAGACCTAATTAAAGGGGTCGAAATAAGTTATTATGTGTACAACCTTAATGTGTGTATAGTTTTTCTTTTTATAATTCTCTCTCTCTCTCTATATATATATATATATATGTACATGCACGCACATATATATATACACATATATATACACATATATATACATATATATATACACATATATATATATATATATATATATATAAACAAGCATTATATATTTCTCAATATATATATTGATATATACTGAAGAAACGTTTTTATGTATATAATATATACATTTTGATCGTTTTAAATAAATGTGTGTATATATAAATAAACATATTTATATGTGTGTTTACCATGTATGCAACCCGCGACCTGTAAACTAAATGCGAAAAAGATAGGAGAAAAATGCTGAAACATTACAGTATTAGAAACCTGCGCCACGACGCGGGTTCTCTATCATAGACAAGAAGCGTTTAACCACGCGGACACAGATAGAGACAGCGAAATCCATTTAGTCGAAATGATATCACGACATAACATGGTCGTCGCCATTTACTGTATATGTTTAATATTCATTTATGCTCATTAGTTTCGTAGCTGAAAAGTAAACATGAATATTCTTAATTCATAAATAGCTGGCGTTTTTTAATGGATAAAATATTTTGAATGTAGATGCTATTTAAAAAGTTATTTCGCCTTTTATTTTCAGGCCGCTGGCTGTATGCGTGGTGAGTGAGAGAGAGAGAGAGAGAGAGAGAGAGAGAGAGAGAGAGGTGCTCAGTTATTTTATAAGAGTGTAATATTTATAAATTTACAGATGTTTTAATCTCATGGTACCCATGGTTTCGCGAATAAACCGTAGCCGGTGAAAAGAATCTGCATTTAAATCCGTTTCATCGCTCGTCTGCAATCTATTTTATTTTTTAAAAAATGCCTGACGATCGATGAAACAGATTTAAACTCAGGTTTCTTCGTGAAGAAACTGGTACCATGAGATCTAAACTTCTATATTATTAATATATATATATATATATATATATATATATATATGTATATATATATATATATGTGTGTGTGTGCGCGTGAGTGAGTGTGTGCTTGCGTGTGTACATTCGCTCATTCATCAAGTGAATCTGTTGACGGCTTCACGTATTTGTTTTTATCTCATTCTGTGCTGTCGGCTCCTTTATTTTTATCCGATCTTCGTTTGAACGACGCAGGTGAATTTATTTACAAAAAATTAAAAAGAATGAAGACATTTCTTTTCAAGTCATTTTATTTCAACGCAAAAGTAATTATAGTACATTTACGACTAGAAGAAATTATCTCTCGCTGACTTCCTCTTTCATTCTACAAATAATTTTAGCGTAAAAACCTAAAAAAAAATTACTAGAGAGAGAGAAGGAACAAATTGATCTAAATATATTTTTAAAATAAAAAATGGCCGATAGTATAGACTTCATATTTGCAAGCAGAAAATCCGTGTAAATATGATGTTTAATTGCTACGTTTTTAAAAGGGATAAGAAAAATTCCTACAGAAACCCATTGTACACATGAATTTGTCTCAAAAACAACATCAAACGCAGTGTTCTCACTCATAAACAAAGACTATAAACAAATAAGGCGGATATATATATATATATATATATATATATATATATATATATATATAAATATATATATATATATATATATAAATATATATATATATATATATATATATAAATATATATATATATATATATATATATATATATATACCCACAGACAACTGTTTTGTCGTATCACAACTCTTCAGTATGGCTAGATGTAGAGTGGTGATTTTCTGAGGCGCTAATAATCGAAAGATCCTGAATTAATATACTAATTTCGGGTGGTCGGCTATGAGCGAAAGGGTCCCTAAAGTATGTATCAAGGTTTTGGAAACAAATTAACAATAAAATCTTGATAACTGGAATGTAGCTTAATATTGTGTGTGTATGTATATATATATATATATATATATATATATATATATATATATATATATATATATATATATATATATATATGTGTGTGTGTGTGTGTGTGTGGTGAAGATGAGTATGTGTGTGTATATATACATATATATATATATTTATATATATATATATATATATATATCAAATTTTGTTAGCATTTTTTGTGTGTAAAATATTACACACACATGCACATATATATATATATATCCATATATATATGTATATATTATCTGAAATATAGTAAACTGTTTAAAACAAAAGATTATGTAAAATGTATATGTGTAAATGAAATTATATATGTGTGAGTATGTTTGTTCGGAAAGACTATATGAGAGTGCAAGCTATATGCATATATATATATATGTGTGTGTGTGTGTGTGTTATCTGAACCTTTTGTCGCCTCGATAAAGCCCGTGAGAACACTGCTATTCATGTGTAAATGCCCAAATCTCCCCAAATAATCTTGTTTCTTTTTTTATTCAAAAATCATTTTTTATATCTCTGGTGCTTTGTTTAAATTGTTAAAAAGTAATCAAATTTGTATTTTTGTAATATTCCACTCGTCTCTGTCGATAAATGATCAAAATCTATAAAACGACAAAATGTAAAAAGAAAAAAAAACGAAAGATAAACAACAAAAAGCTGTAAAAAGTGCATCGAACGCAGAAAACATAAATTGGCTCATTTTGCCATCAAAATGGCTTTTTTAAGAGAAAAAAAAACAATTGGTCGGGTTTTCTTTGTAAATTTTGCTTTCTTTTTTCAATTTGTTGAATTCATTCTCACCGTCTTTGTTCATATTTTTATCCTACTTGAATATATATATATATATATATATATATATATATATATATATATATATATATATATATATATGCGATTTTGACAATTGAAAAATCATCTTTTTATAAAAAAATAATAAAATTGTTATTTCGATATAAAGTTTTTGTTGCTTTGTTATTTTCTTGTTTTGCAATGCGTGTTTTTATATGCTTCTATATTTGTGGCCATCATGGGTTTATAAGTGCGTTCATTATATGGTGTTAATGTCTGTGTGCTATCCCTCCTCGGCCTTTTAACCTCCTCAGACCTTTTCAACGCCACTGTCATTGGTACCAGCCTATGCTGGTGCTTTGTTTGTTAGACGAGTCAGACTTCTGCAACGAACTCGCGAAAATCGTGCCGCAGGATTGTTTGGTCTGCATGAAGTCCTTCACGTGAGTCGCAGCTATTCGTTAAGCATACAAAATTGCAAGTTTTTAGCCCCAACATCGAGAGCAGCAAGAAACACCGGTTGCATACGAAGTCGGCAAGGTTTGACCCAGAACACACAAAGCAATGGCGCAGAAACTAGGTTGCCACTTCCCTCCAGTGATTTGTTGTTCCATGCCTGACACGCAGAGACAAAGATGACCAGAGGACGACGGATCCTGATACCGACTACCGCTCCAAACGACATCACCTTGACACGTTGTCACCGTTCTTACCACAGTGATGAAGGGTTGAACTTTAGGGAGGGAGGGGGCGATGCTGGTGCCATTTGTGTTTTGTTTAGGCGTATCATTATTTGAGATATTTATAAAGTTGGTTAATTTCCTGCAATGATAGTGAGATTAAAACGCCAAATTTAAATTCACACAATAGAATAGCAATAGCTTTCTAATCTACTGATCATGTGTATGCGAGCGACATCTAAAGATTAACTAATTTACATATTGTTTTACAAAAGGGCATCTCATTGAATCACTATTCGTTTTTATTGTTTTGTTTAGATTTTTAATTCAATGATTGTTTTCATTTTAATACAGAGTTTTATTGACAAATATGTTTTCCATCGGGGATAAAGATTTAACATTTTTGGTGAAAACAGCCTTTCCGATCCTTTCCGGTCAATTTACATCTGGATGACTGACTTGATCTTCAACAAGATGCAGTCCAGTTCTACATTGTAGATTACACCCTCTAACACAGACACCGTGGCCAAGCAAACACACCAGTCAGTCCCACTCCTGCAAATAAGTTTTTAAAAATCATATTTAAAAAATGAATTTCATTTCGAAACCGGAGCCAAGTCAGATAGTAACACCCAAAAATTACTTGTATTAATCATATTGAACAAAAATAAGATACTTATAGAAAGTAAAAATTCAAATAAAAATAGTAATATGGGATTCGGGGTGAGAGTAGGAGTTTCTTGGGTTCCTCAATTTTCCCGGGCAACGCAATGAAACGAGTCCAGCTAATTGTTGTTGATGTCGTCGTCGTCATTATTATTATTATTATTATTATTATTATTATTATTATTATTATTATTATTATTATTATTATTATTCAGATTGATTATACACAAAATGTTAAATTCGTAAATATATTATTTTTCACACAAGTCATTACCAGAGTCTGAGGCACATGTCTATCTAGATTTCAGGTATTCTCCGCTTCTTTTAATCATTGTTGTAAATCACTTTGCGTTTTCGCAACAGCCGTTTACCATTGATTTCTCATTGATAACGGTCGTTGGGTTTCCCTGAAATTAGAGAAATACGCCTCCTCGGGGATCAGTACTTTCAGTACCCTTCCAGTAGCGGTCCCTCTTTCTATTCTCTCAGACCCTTCACGACTATTTTCTGTGATACGGACCGATGGAGGGGGTCAAATTATGGATTTTTTTACATATCTACCCTGGAAGGTTCTGTTCCCTTAACTTGAAGTTATCACTTTATACGTTGCAAGTGATTTCTCTACCGACCTGTTGGTTTTCCTCGAATCTGAATGATAGAAGTCCTCTCAGAATTACATTACTGTTCGATGATTTTTTATTATTATTGTTATTCACTTGGGGATCTGAACCCCTAAACCCGTTACCAGTGATTTCTCGTGCATGACAATCAGAGCCGCAGTGATGAAAGTGTTCCATGTTTCCCCGGAATTCCGAGATTTCAGATTTTAGCACATGGGAGATATAATCGAAGGCTTCATATTGAAAAAGCAAAGAAGCTGAAGAAAGCAGAAGACTTGAAGAGACCCTCACACCTAAAATAACAATTCACCAACTAGCACAAAAGATAAAAAAGATGATGACGCAGCAAAAACGAAAACTGTCAGAAGTATACTAGCTGAAAAAGATTTTTTTTAAACTCAAACCTCTTTTCCAAAAATGTAATTTAATAAAAAAAATTTTAATATTTTATTTTAAGTTATTTTATAGTTTTCATATATTAAAAACAATCTTCATTCTTTTTTTTTTTTAACATAGTTCACCCCAAACAAGTACTAATTTCACAAAAATATAGCTTTGTTACAAAAAAATGTTTTTCCGATTGAAATTTATGTAAAATTTGAAGCTCAGATATCGCCAGAAGCCTTTTATTTTATGTCAAATCTTTCCAGAAACACCCTAGTAAAATTTCACATAATCACCACTTTAATATAAATACAAAATATTTTTTCGCCTGTCAGAGAAAGTTACTTAACAGACAAATTGAAAGACGTCATGTCAACCTCCATTGTTCGCACGATGATAAACATGACACTACTTTCAATTTTACGAGGGGCATTCAATAAAGGAGATGATTTTTTACAACAAAATTAGTTTATACTCACACTTTGAGCGGTCTTGATACAGTGTATGAGTATGTTAATTTGCATTATTACCTAGCTTCCACTGCTTTAGACATTACACTTATAAAGAGAAATCATTCGCTTTAAACTAATACCGAATATACTTTATACCTACATTTTTGCGGATTATCAAAAAATAAGGTCACCGAGTTAAAAAATATTTACGTAATGTTTTTCATGTAATGTTATATTAATTTATTTAAATTTATTAAACATATATTCAGTTTAAAACAATCTTTTTGACTTACGTAAGATTCGAACTCACATATGGCAAGTATATAAATCTCGCGTTTAATTTCCAGTGTTTCCACTACTGGGTTAGTAATTTGTGCTCTGCCTTAGACTGTATTTGTCAACCAATCACGTGCAGATACCCACTAAAAAAAATAAATGATTGATCCATTAAGAAAAATAAGTAAATAATATTATTTTGTTTTCTAACTTCTTTAAATAATTTTACGAAAACAATGTTTGCCATGATGTGATCAACTCGTTTCATTAAAAAAACGCCAACCACGCAAAACACATCAGACTTTACTTTTCAAGAATGGACGTACATTTTGCTGTATCAAGGGGAGGGCTACCCCTCGTAGGTTAATACCAGCCGAATAAAGAGAAAAAGAAAGAAAGTCTTCTTTAAAAAATACATTTATGTCGAAAGTCTCAGATATTTTAAATAAATGATTTATTCATTTAAAACAACAAATAACATTATTTGGTTGTCCAACTTCTTTAAATAATTTTATATAATTTCATTTTTTTTATATAATTTCATTTTTTTATATAATTTCATTTTTTTATATAATTTCATTTTTTTGTCATAAAGTAAAACTCTGCATTGTTCGGAATTGGTTTACGTCAATAATTGTTTTGTTTTTTATCTCGCAAAAATATTTGCTTTGACACAATTTAATATGGCGGCAAATGAAACTGAGCGTTTCATTAAATATTTGATGACTGACGATTGCAAACTATTTGAAATTTACTAAAAACTGTGTTATGTGGACGAAGAAGCAGGTTTTAGTCATAAAACGTTTACAAATAAAAAACAGAAGTCACGACTTTCCATCTTCCTGAGTCATCTTTCCCCAGGACCATGTGAGTATTTTTATTGTAAAATTCACATTATTTATTGTATGACCGGTTTACGGCATATCATGTTTAAATAACTGATTCACCAAAGTTGAGCTTGATATATAGGGGCTATCAATTTGCCGCCGTGGTCAGGTTGTGACACTATAGACTGATCATAGTGCTACACAGACTAGTGACGCTATGACGGTTGTTTGTTAACTTTCTGGATAGCCAGATAGCAATGGAGAAAGTGGGTTGAGGAAGGAGAGGGTGTGACCAGTTTTCGGTAGTGGGCTTAGAGACAATAGGACAGTAGATATATTTGAGAGAACGACGAGAGAGAGAAAGAGAGATGGAGAGAGAGGGGCAGAGCGACGACAGATCTCGGAGTGTGTCTTAAAATATCAATTCTGGACTTAAGAGATGGGAGGCTTAGCTCAAAAGTAGAGACTTTTACCACACACACAGATACATTAAAAAAGGAGCCTTAAAGAGTGGGCAGCACAAAAACGTGCAACCCACTTTCTTGAGATATCTAAAGATTATATTGACAAAGAAGGTTCTTTGGACTGGCTTAAAAGAGGCGCTCTCCATTATGATCAGGAACGGCTTATAATGGCGGCCCAAGACCAAGGTCTTATGACTAATGCATTTAAAAAGATGGCAGGACTTAGTAATGATAGCAAGTGCAGATTTTGCCACACAGAACTGGAGAGTGTGAATCACTTTATATCCAGCTGCAAAATTATGTTAGCAGATGGAAGCTACACAACGCGCCATGATGGTGTATGCAAATACATACACTGGTACATCTGTAAAAATCTAAACATCCAATGTAGCACTAAGTCCTGGGAACATCTACCGGAGAGGACTGTGGGAAACGATAAGTATACTATACATTATGATTATGTGGTTCCTACATCTACCTACATGGAAAGTGCAGCAGTCAAACCGGACATAGTCATATTAAATAAGGCAGAAAGAGAGGCAACACTGATTGAGGTGAGTGTTCCAAATGACAGTGGCTTAAACAGAGCAGAAAGGGTGAAGGTGACAAAATACCAAGGCCTAATGTATGATATGAAGAGAAACTGTTATAGTAGGAGCTAAAGGCCTCATGAAGAAAAATTTCAAAAAGTATCTAGAAAGTATTCCCGGAAAACTAAGTGCAAAAGAAATCCAAATAATTGCACTTAAGGGAACGGCCAAAATCCTTAAAAGAGCACTCGGTTGGAGCCTCTAAATAGCATGTGGTAGTCTGGCATTTGGAAGACAGAAATAAGAAAAAATTTTAAAAAGAGAGAAACGTGTGTGCCAATTGCAAACTGTTCTTCGTGTTTGACAATTACCAATACTAGAACCGACACAGTCAGAATAAGAAGATGAAGAAGAAACGAGGTGTTGGCATACTTCTACGAAGTGACTATAATCCTGATTTCATCGTGCATTCTATGCTGAAAATCTTCTTAGTCCAATTTCTTGGAGTTTTTCTTCCAAATTCTCCTATAATCATTGGTACTACGATAGTGATCATGTTTCATAGCCCCTTCAGCTCTCTGACAAGTTCAATGTATTTACTTAATTGTTTTGTCTCTTTCAGCGTCACCATGCGATCAACTGGGACGCCTAGACAATTTCTTCGTTTTTGTTGAAAATTGTCATGTCTGATCTTCTGGCTTAGAGACCAACAGTTTTAGGTAAAAAATGGTTTAAGCCGGAAGTAAATATTATTCTTGAGAATATTCGCGTGGACATTTCAAGACTTTTAATTCTTTTATTTCTAACTATATAAAGTTAGCAATAAAAGAATTAAAAGTCTTGAAATGACCGCCGCATCTATAAAAATGTTCTTTACATAAACACTAATCATTGTAAGTGAGGTTAGCTAACAGTTTTCGTAGAATTAGATGTGATTACAGAAATGTCGAAGGTAGTATTTTAAAGAGAGCGTTCAATGTGGCCAATTTCAAAATCTTTGAAAACTACTCATCATTGAAGCGTAACAATGTTGTTGATTAAAAATATAAAATATCAGGTTTGATTTATAGCGTACTAGCAGTGTTACCCGGCATCCCCGGGGTAGGGGCATGGACAACATCCCTGGGGTGGGGGCATGGACAACAAACTAGAAGAGTTAAAAAGTATATATAGCAATTTTCTTTTAAAACGTCTCTCCTTCTCTTGCTCTCTTTATCACCTTCCCCTCTCCTCTTCCCCCCTTCTTCCACTCTCTTGATCACCGTCTCCCTCTCATCTTTCTCTCTCTTTTTCTCCCTCTCCCTCTCTCTTTCTCTCTCTCTCTCTCTCTCTCTCTCTCTCTCTCTCTCTCTCTGGTTGTCACCTCCCCTCTCGCTTTATCTGCCAACTGGAAAAATTATTGACGAATTACTACATAAAAACAGTAAAAAAAAAATCGCTCGAAATGTCGACCTCCCTGACTAAATGCGTTTCTGTTTATCCCCGAAAGAATGAATATTTAAAAGAAAACTGTTCCTATATTTTGTCCGAGACAATCATTAAGAAGAATATATCAGTGTAGGTTTTTTAAATGTTAACTAGACACACACACACACACACACACACATACACACAGACCACTTATTTAAAGAAAATTGCTTTTTTATTATCCTCCAAAAATTAGATATTACGGGTAGTCAGCATTAGTTCAAAGCAAATTATTTTGCTTAAAAATAGATTTTCCACTTACCAGTGTAGACTTTTGTCCACATACAAACACCTGCTCTCCCACCAGGTACTATTTTTCATGCTAGCTATATAGCGGTAGAAGCGAAGTAAATATGGAAATTGACATAGACAGGTAGTGTACCAACACGTGGCCACCGAGAGTTGACAAGGCCAAGCAACTAACTTTTTGCGCCCCTCTGACGTCACTGCATTGCGTGTCAAAAACAATAAGAAGGCATTTCGACTTCTCCATTCACTAAATAATCCATCAAAATTCAGGAAATCAACCAATTTTAATTAAATTTTCAGTATTTATTAATTAATGATCACGGAATATAATAAATCCATTACTTTATTATAAAGCTTGGTGCAAATGTATTATTTCTTGTAAACAAAAAACACCTTTACTAAAGTTATCCAAAATATCAAAACATGTTGACCATACGATATTGTAAATATTTAAAACAAAGCATTAGAAAACTTTAAAAATTGCATGTAAGAAAAGAAAGGAACACGATTCGATTTATCCTGAAACTGATCTGTATTCAATATAAATTTAAAGAAAATAATAATTCACGATCAAATACTGCAAAAAACTGAATTATGAATTACCATTATTTAAACTTCTAACCCAATCAACCGTAAGTAATTCAGACTTTGAAATTTGTTTTAAAATTATACTAAAAAAAGTTCGATGTTAACTGTTTGTTTAATAATGGAATCAAAATTCAGGAAATCAACCAATTTTAAAATAATTTCGCGCTTTTTAAAATTTCATTTCATAATTCACAAAGTTAAAATGCCTACTGCATATGTTTTGATTTCCAAAAGAGAAAGAATTACTGCAAATATGGATACACGTAATAATGTTTACACCGACTAAATATAGTGCAGTAAGTTTGAATTTTTTTTAATTATATAAAAATTTAAGTCTTAATTACTTATTCATTATTTGATAAAAAAGTAGTGTTCCATTTTTTTATTATTACTTTTTTTCGATGTCTTAAGTGTAGTATAGTTTATCTTTTCTCTGTACTTTTGTAGATTAAATAAGTGAAATAATAACGTCATATTTAATCAATATTTTCACAAAAAATATTAATAAAACAATGATTTATTCAATGATAATATCGTTAATTCTTCGAGTTATACTGATTTTATTAACAAGAGTGTAGGGGCATTTTTCGTAATATATACGAAATAGTTTAAAATAAACAATATTTTAAACATATACAGATCTTATTTTCATTTTAAAAAATCATGGATTTTTTTATATATATATATAAATATACGTTTAGTAAAGGTGTATTTTGTTTTTTAAAAAAATAATAAGTTTTCACTAAGATTTAAAAAATGTTTCACTATATCTCTTGTGCTTGTTTATTAATAAATATTGAAAATTTCGTTAAAATTGATTGATTTCCTGAATTTTGGTGAATTTTTAAGTGAAGGGAGGGTCAAAATGTTTTTACATTTGGGGGATCGGCCTTTGATTTTGCACGTACCTATCTCTTAATAACAAGATAGGAGTTGGTGATTCCATTATTAAACAAACAGTTAACATTGAACTTTTTTTGGATAATTTTAAAACAAATTTCAAAGTCTGAATTACTTACGGTTGATTGGGTTAGAAGTTTAAATAATGGTAATTCATAATTCAGTTTTTTGCAGTATTTGATCGTGAATTATTATTTTCTTTAAATTTATATTGAATAAAGATCCGTTTCAGGATAAATCGAATCGTGTTCCTTTCTTTTCTTACATGCAATTTTTAAAGTTTTCTAATGCTTTGTTTTAAATATTTACAATATCGTATGGTCAACATGTTTTGATATTTTGGATAACTTTAGTAAAGGTGTTTTTTGTTTACAAGAAATAATACATTTGCACCAAGCTTTATAATAAAGTAATGGATTTATTATATTCCGTGATCATTAATTAATAAATACTGAAAATTTAATTAAAATTGGTTGATTTCCTGAATTTTGATGGATTATTTAGTGAATGGAGAAGTCGAAATGCCTTCTTATTGTTATTACGACGCCCATTGTTTTGACACGCAATGCAGTGACGTCATTTTTTAGCCAACCGGCCTGTAGTAACTCTCGGTGGCCATGACCAACATCACTCAACGAGCAGTTATGAACTAGTTATTGTATAATCGAATTACTAGTATGGAAATAGAAACATTTATCCAGTATGAATTATATCCACAGCCTGCATCTAACGTTATGAGAAAAAAACACTAAGTGTACTTTTGTGACCAACCTGAAGTTCATGGTTGAATGTTTAAGTATAATTCCTGATGATGCTGTCAATATTATTGTTGTGGCTTTAAAGGGGTGAGAAGTGATAAGACAACAAGGAGGTAGAGTTAACAAGAGTATGTATTTACAGAAAGCACAGAAGTAATTTGTTGTCAGAGACTGCTTCTGGATTAGTCATAGCTACCCTGTCTGTTACCACCGGTTACACTATGCATAGTGTCGGGAAGAGTCCATGTAGTGAGCAATAGGGTAGATCAGTATAACAATTATTGATGGAGGACATTTACTTAATGCGGTTGTTTGGCCTAATTCAGAAACGTATCAGAATGTTTGTAATGTTGTAAGCATTAGAAACATTTTGTAATGTTGTAAGCATTAGAAACATTTTGTAATGTTGTAAGCATTAGAAACATTTTGTAATGTTGTAAGCATTAGAAACATTTTGTAATGTTGTAAGCATTAGAAACATTTTGAATAAAGTGTACACAGGAAGAATCCGGGAACCTTGGATCACAGAACCAGGAAACTGATGACCACGTACAACACACTGCACCCGAAGGATAATATTGACCGAGCCAATGTAAAAATGAAAAACGGGGGATAAAGACTGGTACTTATTAAAAATTGCGTGGGCGATATGATAAAAGGACTAGAAAAATACACAACAGAAAGCACAGAGGCTGATTACCGTCGATAAAACGGGTAACAAAAAGACGAAAAAAGCAACATGAGAAGAAAATCAGCTACATAGATTGTTTAAAAGACGGACCAAATAAATTGCGGGCCAAAATACATGAACATGACTACGAAAAGGACACTTGAACAGAGAAATGGAATAGCTACTGAAAACATCAAACAACGCGACCAGAACAAACTATATAAAGCCTTAATATAGACAAGGAAAATAGTATCTATAGACTTTGTGAGACAGAAACGAAACGTTAAAAAAATGCGACAAACTAACCCATAAAGAATATAAAAATAGACATTGGGTTGGGAAGATTGCTCATTTGGAACTGTGCAAACGATTAGCCGCCGAAGATGCAGACAAATAATACAACCACACATTCTCTTGGACAAGCAGACCAGCTCGTCCAAGCAAGAAGGCCAGACGCCAATAACAAATCTGTTAAATAGTAGATTTCACTGTCACACAGATGTCAGGGTCAATATGAAGGAGGCACTAAAACGAAGCAAATACATGTAGCTTGCCAGCTGAACGGAATATGGAACATGAAGAAAGTTACTGTAATACATTGTAGCAATATGGACAGTTCCAAAAAGCTGAAAAATAACTTGGAGAAATTCGAATCAAAGAGGGGGATTGACACCGTGCTGACCACTGCACTTATAAAAACAGATGAAATATGACGAAAAATTGCCGAGAGCGGAAACCAACCTACATAAACTGGCGACACTGACCAACCACAGGTAATTCTAAATAGAACAGTCATGCGTGAACACAACTAGAAATATAAAAAAGACATAAGACGAAACCAAGAGAAGTTAAACTGCCAAGATAGATATATAAGAAACGTCGATAATCTGATACCTCTACCCTGTCCCACAAAAACTCAGTGGCACCAACATCGGTTGATACCACAGACAATCGCCATGAAGGGGCTGAGAAGATGGAAAGACGGCGGAGGGAAAGCACTATTCACATCTTCACGGGAATGGCACGGAGAATACTGAAATTTTTAGTAAGTTTCACTATCATGCACATTCTTGAGAAAACCAACAACCGTTAATTTAATCGTCAACGGCTGCTGTGAGATCCCAGGTAACACCACCAATTTTGACAGTGAGCGATTTTGTGAAAATTCTTAGTGAATAAGAACTAATGGTTAAAACTATTTTGTCTTGAAATGACGTCACCATTTTCTATCAGATTGTAAACAAATTTCTCTCAAAGATCCATATATATCGGAGAATAATACATGAAGCAAAAAACGGTAATTCTGACCTAAGCTGGGGATACTATTATAATCACTACTATTATGTATGTGTGTGTGGGGGGGGGGGGAAGAGGTCTACGCAACTCGCCAAATGGTCATAATAATACCAGAATAAGTTAGCCGTCGCAGTAAGGAGTAAGGAATCTGCAATTTTTGTAGGAGTCGAAAGTTGGGATGGGTTAAAAAGACAACAAACAACAACGGGGAGTTGGGAATCGGATTTTGAATAAGGGCCTCTTGGGTGGAGAGTATATCGTTTGAGAATCTATTTCTTAAATTTCAAATTAAGATATTTTCTCACGCCCACTTCGATTATCTTATTCTGTGAACGACGTTCCCCCACACCCCACCGTCAATAGTCAAGAAAAATACGCTTCGCCGAGATCACTAAAACAAGACTAAGATTTATGCCTCGATACACACGCGTGATGCATGCGTAATATCAACTATTTGTAATCTTGATAAGGAAATCGAAAAGGGTGTGAGAGAACATAAAACGGTTGAGAAGTGCTGCACTAGTCGTTCATGTTAATGAATTCTCTCACCAGTTTGAATGCATCACGTGTCGGAGAGCCGCTCGGTCGCAGGTGTTATTCTGGGGTTCCCCCTTTTATAGACTAGAGTTTCCCTTAGCAAGAAATGCCGGGCCTAGTCGACCCTAACGCCTACACCTACAATTTGGTAAGGAAGACAGATGGGGTTGTATGAGGGTGTGATGCAATACAGAGGGCGAAGACACAGCACGCTGAATTATGAGTTCAACATGTTTTGAAAACGTTTCATCAGTTATTGTTTTCCATCAAATTAAACAAAAACAAAATAAACAATAGAAAACAAATGCGAACCGCCAACATGGAAATGGTTCTTTTCATTTTACTTAATTATCCCTTTTTTTATCCAATAATGAAAAGATCTGCTAGTTACATTTTTGTTGAGGCAATACACAATAATCAACATAATCAACACGATCAGCATAATCAACATAATCAACATAATCAGCGTAATCAACATAATCAACACAATCAGCATAATCAACATAATAAACATAATCAGCGTAATCAACATAATCAACACGATCAGCATAATCAACATAATAAACATAATCAGCGTAATCAACATAATCAACACGATCAACATAATCAACATAATAAACACAATCAGCATTATCAACATAATCAACATAATCAGCGTAATCAACATAATCAACATAATCAACATAATCAACATAATCAACATAATCAGCATAATCAGCATAATCAACATAATAAACATAATCAACATAATCAGTATAATCAATATAATAAACATAATCAACATAATCAACATAATCAGCATAATCAACATAATCAGCATAATCAACATAATCAACATAATCAACATAATCAGCATAATCAACATGATCAACATAATCAACATAATAAACATGATCTACATAATCAACATAATCAACATAATTAACATAATCAGCATTATCAACATAATCAACATAATCAACATACTCAGCGTAAACAATATAATCAATATAATCAACATAATCAACATAATCAACATTGTTAACATAATCAACATAATCAACATAATCAGTATAATCAACATAATCAACATTATTAACATAATCACCATAATAAACATAATCAACATAATCAACATAATGAATATAATCAGCATAATCAACATAATCAACATAATCAATATAATCAACATAATTAACATAATTAACATAATTAACATAATCAACATAATCAACATAATCAACATAATCAATATAATCAACATAATCAACATAATCAGCATCATCAACATAATTAACATAATTAACATAATTAACATAATCAACATAATCAACATAATCACCATAATTACCATAATCACCATAATTAACATAATCAACATGAGAAAACACTCGGAAATATTCGTTTCACTTTCCCTCTTAATGCCATTCACTATTCCTTTGATTAACGGAATACACATAAAAAAGGACATGAATAAAGAAAACGTATTTAAAAACAGACTTTCATCTTCTCCCTTCCACCTCACTTCATAATTGCTGTCTTTACACATCCATTCATACTTATTATACTTTTAGTCATGCCATTTTAGTCCGGTATTTTTTTTTAAATCAATTCGAAACATTCATCAAATTACTATATTTATATTGTTAGTTATAAACCCAAATTTTGTGTAATTTCCAAGCAATTTATATATATATATATATATATATATATATATATATATATATATATATATATATATATATATATATATATATATATATATAAAGTGAGTGTAGATCATGAGATCAACAAACATAGAACATTATCTATATTAGTTCTAAGAATTCAAACACAACGATTATTTGGCGTACGATCTTTTCCAAGGCAATTTGGAAAATGTTTATTTTGTATTATACTTTATATGACTCCAACCCGTCTTTTCATCAGCGCCCTTTACGACATCACATGCAGAAGTCATTTAAGAAAAAACACCAGCTTTCAGTATTATTTTTAAAAAAACATATATTCAAACAATATTGGAGGCATAGCCTCCCATCCTTCAACCATATATTACTCTATCAGTTAATTCAAAAATTACAATAGCAATGGAAATTAAAAACAGCAAATAAAATATTTAAAATATTTAAAATAAAGAATCAAGCAGGAAGGAAAAAAAATTATATATATATATATATATATATATATATATATATATATATATATATAAAATATATATATATAAAATATGCGACCGCTTGCACTATCGGCAACAAGACGTTTACCTCCGCCTCTCGGGTAAGTGTACATAAATTTCAATTACTGTCTGTGGTGATTTCTCGCGATCGTGTGGGTCTGTGTGTTAGGCTCGTGATTCTAAGCTGAATCTACAAAATGCATTCGGGGCCATGAAACCGCTTGCAACCAACACTCTAACACTGATGAAGGTAGAAAACTCGAAACGACGTCGTCTTTAAGATTTTAAATATATAAATATATATATAATTTTTTATAAATAAATATTTTTAATAGCAATAGACATATATATGTTACTTTACCCTCGTCTATGTGGATGGTGTACTGGTAGTCTAAGGATTCGTCCCCCTGGCTTCTTATTGCTAGGCCGTCGTAACAATCCCACTCCAAATGCGAGAAAAATACGTCTTGTATTTGTAAACAAAAGTAATAATATCCAGACAGTGTTCCAATCACTTAAAGGGAGAGAACTTCGCAACGTGGCTAAATTTGAATCTTCAATTTAATTTCTCTCAAAGTGTTCAACTAAACGGAACATTATATATATATATATATATATATATATATATATATATATATATATATATATATATATATATATATATATATATATATATATACAGGGTGATTCATAAGTCACTTCACTTAGCTATTTAAAATGATTACCATATAAAGCACAAACATACTATGAACTTTTGATAATTGTTATCTTACTCTCTAATTACTGCTATTTGTTATTTTAAATTTGTTCGTTTATATATTTGTTTCTATATATATTTATTTCATAATCAATCAAATATGCTACAAAGAGTCGTAAATTCCTTGCAAAAAAAGAATGGAGCTATGCATGCAGAACGAAGGTGGAAATTTTGAAAATTTGCTGTAATTTTAAACTCCCATACATGAATTTGTTGAATAAACTTTCTGTTTTGTATTACCGTATTTGTTAACTTTAGAATTTCAAAAATAAATAGCTAAGTGACTTATGAATCATCCTGTCTATATATATATATATATATATATATATATATATATATATATATATATATATATATTTCATGTATCCACATTAAATTTTATAAAGAGATATACTTTTTTATGTAGCAATTGTCAGTATTTACTTCGATAGTGCTGGATACGTAAGTAGAGCTAGGTAGTAAGCTATGAAAATATATTTATGGCAATTAAGCTACACAGAGGCGTCCCCGTTTCATCCCTGGAGGGAATTTTCAGGCTAAAATGCATGGAGTTATTTTTGCTGGGTGTTTTTATATACACGGCTAGCTAGTTAATCAATCAGATTCTTTGTTGGTCTCTCAGCCAATCGTTGGGCTTCCCGCGAACAAAGGTATTGTTGGTGTTACTACCTATATCCTGTTCTATTGTTCTGTTATATATATATATATATATATATATATATATATATATATATATATATATATATATATAACAACACTCTCTTTCCAACACCTGCTTCCTGAAGTTGCCGCATTTCAACGACAGGATCACCACAGCTATCCGCAAAGCTATAAGGAAGGAAAAACTCGATATTCAACTAACACACATCGGTCTTTCTCTACGACAACAATTGACAACACGGAACACCAATTACAACAATACTCCCTGCACCCTGGCGAACTGCCCCATGAACACCACAGACAAATGCCATTGTACTTACACTGTATACCGTTTACAGTGCACCACATGCAACAAAATATACATTAGTAGTACGGTGAGACCCCTACATATTAGAGTCAAAGAACACCTACAAACACGCACCCGTTCCCTCCACAAGCACATCCACGCATGTGGCAACACCAGCAAATCATTCAAGATTGATATCCTAGCTACGGAGAGAAACGTTGGCAACCTTCGAATAAAAGAATCGATACTAATAGCAAAACTATCTCCGCAAATAAATCACCGACTCGAATTAGGATCTTCATTTCTAGTCTGATATAGTTTCACATCTCACTCTTGTTGTATTGATTTTATCTTAATTTAACCCTTAAATGAATACTAAAAATTAATAATCTAACAAAAACATCACCTTATAATAATAACAAGTAATATAACAACGTAGGTCAAATACTAACTTAACAAAAAAAATAATAATAAATAAATAAATAAATTAACAAACAGGGGAAAAAAATTTAAATAAATAAATAATAAAATAAATAAATAAATAAATAGATAAAGATAAATGAATAAATAAATAATAATAATTACAAAAAAGATGAATAAATGGTTAAGTACAATAAATAAGTAGATAAATAATAAATAAATAAAAAATTAATAGAAAATATGAAAAAAAATTTTTTTTAAATATTAAAGTCTATGAACTAATAATAGTAATAACTTAACCTAACAAAAAGATAAACTATAATAATATAATAATAGTAAAAATAATAACAATAGGAACAACGACAACAACAACAACAATAACAATAATAATAATGGATGAAATATCGGAATCATCCCAGATGACATTAATAATAATAATAAAAGAGAAGAAAAAAATGAAAAAAAGGAATTAAACATTCATTATAACAATATTTTAGCCTAACAATTAGAAATAACTAATTTATAAGCGACGTAAACAACAAATGAACTGAATTACCTTCCTTTTCATTAATGAACTGATAATATTGAATTAATTAATGAAATATACATATTTAAAAATAGAATAAAATAAATAAATAAACTAAATATTAATATACACAATAATTTAAAACGAACAGATGATGCAATGTTTAATGACAATATTAACCGACATATTAATTTAAACGATTAGACTTGGTTTAAAAAATAAATTTGGATTAGAATTTAAAATGTAACGACAAAAAAAGGAAAGATTCTAAAAAGTAAAAACAATAAAAAGTTTAATAAAGTAAATAGATGAATAAATAAATTAGATAAAAAGTAGATAAATAAAATATTAATAAAAAAAATGAATAAATAATAATTTAAAAAAAAGTTTATTTTATTTTTGAATCTGGTTTGGAATTTAAAATTTAACCGCTATTTTCTGCGAGACTGAATCTTACGGCACCTTCATATGCACGAAATATTAAAATAAAATAAAAATATATATCATACGGAATTTCCACCAGACCATCTTGATACATGTATTACATAACATTGTAACATTGTGTAGATAGACAGATATATATGTGTTTGTGAAAGGAAGTACAAAATAATAATAAATAAATAAATATATATATATATGTGTGTATGTACACATTGTATTAAGGTTGAAACTAATTCATTTGTTCCACCATTATATGTCTTATTTGCTCCAACTTGTGTCTATCCGTTACACCTCTGCATTGTATTGTCTTCTAAGTATCACATTTCTATATACCAATAAACAATGCTTCAAGAAAACTACATAAACCTCTTATATATATATATATATATATATATATATATATATATATATATATATATATATATATATATATAGTGTCAGGTTGTATATGAAAAGAAATCAAATAAAGTGCTCGATCATATAAGAGAGCTAATATAATTTATTTAGATACTGTATATTACATATTTCAGCAATGTACCGCGGTTTCATCCAAAAGGGCAGATTTAGACATCTCTAGTAAATATCCGTGCCCGATGATTTCACTGGGCACGGAGATTTACTAAAGATGTCTAAATCTGCGCTTTTGGATGAAACCGCGGTACATTGCTGAAATACGTAATATACAGTATCTAAATAAATTATATATATATATATATATATATATATATATATTCGCCTCTTTTATTTCAAATTTTATATATAATGTTCTGCCTCTTTTATACAAAACTACACACACACACGCATCTCTCTCTCCCCCCCCCTCTCTCTCTCTCTCTCTCTCTCTCTCTCTCTCTCTCTATATATATATATATATATATATATATATATATATATATATATATATATATATATATACAAACTTTTTTTTTTCTTTTGTATTTTCATACTTCCTGTCTCCATAGCATTTTATTTTAAGATATATCATATATTTTATCTTCATATATATATATATATATATATATACATTAAAAGAACAAAAGGAAACATAAATTAAAGACAGAAAGAAAAAATCAAACGAAAGGGTTTTTACTGGTTTTGCTCTGATCAACAAACGTCTTCCGAAAAATGAAGATTTGAAATTTATTGAAAAACCGGCAAAACATAGGAACGTTTTAGTCCCGTACATAACGATTTGAAAGTTTTGCGACGTGTGCGAAAAGATGTTAAATTGGATAAAAAGGAGAAGAAAAGCTAAAGAAAAATAAGAAAAATAAAAGTAAAAATAAAAACGGAAACATGGATGAAATTCAGTAAAAAAAATATGTAGTACTTAACCGAGATCAGAGTTTGTTACGCAGTGGCGAGGTATATTGTCTTTTTCGAGTGCGATTTTTGATCGATGTTCTGTTAAGAAATAAGAGCCGAGTCTAAGGTTTACTTACGATGGTGATGAGGGAAGAGTTAAATCACTTTCAATGCAATTGTGGCCTGGGAGAGAGGATTCAGTTTTGAGGAGGGTGCAGTTTGTAAGGTCAAAATTGTCGACAAATGTGTCGCTGTGTATGACTTGTGTGTTAGGGTGGATTGTTGTGTCTAAGGTCCTGTTTGTGTTTGTAAATGCGGGATTTGGTCATTCGGTCCGCCTCGCCGATATAAAACATCAAGCATGAGGCCATTTCATTTTATAAATATCTGCTAGGGAAGAAATGTCATTAGACGGTAGGTGGGAACAGTGTTTTAGTGTTTAGTAAATCGTTAATTGTTTTTGAAGTTGATTTCACTATTTTTAAGTCAGGTTTGAATTGTTTTTATAATGAGGTAGATATGAGATTAGTGGGTAGACTTATATGAGAATTATTTTGATTGAACTTGTCGGTGTAATTTGTGTTGGTGGTGTTGTTGTGGGGAGAATTTGTGTAGTGTTTTTATGTTGTGAATATTAAAGGGTTGCGTTTAGCGTTGTGGATGAAAAAACTGAGGATATTTTAAAGCTCTGTATGTGCTCTGAATATACCTATATCGAGAGCACTAAACTATCGAGAGCTTTAAACTATCCTCAGATTTTCATCCACAAGCTAAACGCATTACGGAGGTAAGCGGGGCTACACATTCTGAGAGCTCTGAGGAACGAGCCTATGATAATTACGGATTTTATTCTGTAGAAATGTACAAGGTTATTTTTGTTCGTTGGTTTTCTATAAACTGAAAAGTTTAGGCCGTTCGAGGTGTTGTCCAGATTGATATCAAGGAAGTTCGGAGGTGAAAGAAATGGTGTGTTCAATTTTATTGAGTTTGTCGACAATTTTAGGGAAACTAATGTGATATTAGTAGATATATATATTTAAAGTAGTGGTAGTTTGGGGTGGGGTGGATTTGAAGAGGCAGATTTCTAAAAATTCCAGGAAAAGACAGGCAAAGACTCCGCTGATGGAAAAAGACATGGGTAAACCAAATTTTGTGTTTGTATAATTTGTTGTTAAAAGTGAAATGACATAATTTAATAGTTTAGGTGGTAGGGAGGGAGTTATTTTTTTACTTGGTGAGATGAATTTAAAGGAATGTAAGGCATTTGGCTATGGGTACGTTAGTGTAAAGGGATTTGATATCAAAGGATTTTTAAGTCAGAAAAAAAAAACGTTTTTTAATCGATTTATTAAATTATTTATTTTAAAAACACTCATTCCCCCATTTAATCGGCAATTTAATTTCCCCATTTCAGCTCTTTCTGGTCAATTATATATTTGTCTCTTGGCGATGGGTTGGCCGAAAAAAATCTCGAGAATAATGTTCCGTCCCTTTTATTAAATTTGTACCTCGAAACACACACACACACACACACACACATACACATACATATATATATATATATATATATATATATATATATATATATATATATATATATATATATATATGAAATTTACAGCTCACTTCACGTGTCTCAACATTACACCGGGTCTTATGGCCCTAAGTGACAATCGTCAGATGTCGCTTCTGTTGTGGTTCTGTTTTTATTTGAATGTTTTTTAGTTCAATGACGTTGCACATGTCAAGGAGCGGGACGTAATATTTGTTTCCAACTCGTGTTAAAATAGTCCCGTCTTTGTTTCTCATTTTACCGCTCCACAACCTGGCGCAATCTTCTACCTGTATAAACGCATGAAACGTTCTTCGATAAACTATTAATGTCATGTCTTAGGAGGTGCCGCTCAGATAATTATTTCTTGCCTTGACAGAGTAGAAAACCGACTTCGCAATCTAGTGGGGGATAATCTCTTCTTCTGCCTGCAGTCTCTCTTTTCACATAAAAGAGATGTTTCTCCCCTTTTTCTACTGTATCGCTATGTTCATGGTAGGGTCTCGACTGAGCTCAAATCCATTTTAAACATTCACAGCGAGAACTCGTCTAGCTACAACCACAGCAAAAAACTTCCCTTCCTTACTCTGTACCAAAAGACAAACACAAATCCAATGAACAAATTTTCTTTCCAAGAGCATCTCATCTGCGGAACATAATGCCATGAGGCTGCTTCCCAACTGGCTACAACATGGTCGTCTTTAAGTCTAATGTACACAAACACTTGTTGAGCCGTACTCTTGGATAATTAATTCCCCTTAAGTAATCTTCTGTCCATTCCACCCATTGTTTCCAACGCTCTCGTAATGGCGATCAGCGTCCAACTGACGATCTCTTTTTTTTCTTTTATATACATGATGTTTTATATGCATGATGTTTTATATACATGATGTTTTATATACATGATGTTTTATAAGATACATTTATTACTATTATTATCAATACTGCTACTATTATTAGGTCCTGCTCACTAGGAGTTGTCACGTGAGTCGTTAGCAGTGATATTTCTCGCTGATAACATAGGTGGCTATCCCATGAGTCTGAGGATTGCAGAACAGGCGTACGACAATCTGAAACGCTTCTTCGCCCTTGTTCGAGTCAACGGTCGATTGAAAAATCAAATGGTTAAACTGAAGGACAAAACGGGTACCTATGATGACAAAGAAATGACGATGCAGTATTTTTGTTGCCGTTTTTTAAAAAATCTACAAAAATAACAGTGCCCAAAGTGCCCAGCCGTCCTTTAGAGAAATTCAATCGATACCAGACGTTTTTTTAATCTCACAAGACTACATTCAACGAGTATTTCGGTCGCTGAATTACAATAAAAGCTGGTCCAGACGGTCTTCCTACGAAAATGCTCCAAGCACTGACTCCATCTATCGCTGGTCGCCTCACTCGGATATTTAACCTTTCCGTAAAGACTTTTTTATTTGTCCTATTTTTTAAGAAGGATGCACGAAGGGATCCAATCAACCTGAAGCCGGTTTCACTCACTTGTTTGAGACTCTTTTCACGTCAGCTATGATGGCTCATCTCCTGATCATATCATAACGCTCTCAATTCCAACACAGCTTCGTACCGAAAAAATTCTGCTTAACCAATCTCATGATAATGGAGGAGTGAGTTACTTAAATCATGGATGATTGTGCTGCGACCGATATTGGCTTCTTTGACTTTGCAAAGACCTTCGACTTGAGTGCAAGTCAATGGCTCTCTGTCTGGTGTTTCTAATGCGGTTAGTAGCGTCCCCAAAGGCTTGGTATTGAGCCCCTTGCTGTGTTTGGTGCTCGTCAATGACCTGTCACGGGCCATCTTCCAGAAGATAATTCTTTGTGCTGACGGTGTCAAAATCATTGCTTCCAGAAGTGACTACGAAGATCTTCGTTTGGAGATTTTCAAACCTATTGGATTTTTCTCTCAATGTCAACAAATGCAACCACTTTCCAGCTCGCCCTTTACTCAAGACGACACATTTCGAACCTGCTCGATTGCTTCTGGACGAGACAATGCAGTCCACGTTCGTGGGCGTCAGGATCGAGTTTTCTTTTAGTCATACTTCCCAATGCATTCAGGCGTCAAATAAGGCCCGTGGTGTGCTATTTCTTAACTACCACTCATTTGCCACCGTAACAGCCGACACTTTCACACCCCTGGATGTGTCTCTGGTGCGACCCATGCTGGAATATGGTATCCAGGTTTGATACCTATCTTGTTCGGGATATTCTGCACGATTTCAGGGGCATGCGACACAGATGGTCAACTGGTTTCACAGAAGGTCCTACGAACAATGACTATGTACTGACTTTTGTTTTTTTTTGGTTTGTTTGTTAACTCAGTCAGATTTCTGACTATCGTATCTCGGGATTGTCTGGTCTGTATGAAGTCCCCTTATGAAGTCTCAGTTGTTTGTTAATATGCAGGAATGCAAGTTTTTACCTCCGACACCGACAGCAGCAAGGCTCAACCGTTGCATGAACAGTCAGGGAAAGGTTGGGTCCATACATTGCGCAGAAGCAACTTTGCCAGTTTTATTCAATTGATTTGCGATTTAACGCCTGACACGTCTTTGCTTGTCTTTGCGGCGACGACAAGAGAACGACTCACTCAGATACCGACGCCTCCTGGACTGGATTTTAACCAGAGCGCTGTTAGCAGAGTTGCTGTTCAAATACCGTGTGGTACCAAACCTGTCCGCTATTAGTTGCTCAGTCAGTAACTGGAGTTTTTTTTTGGGGGGGGGGGTACCAACTTTTTCTCTTATTAAGGCCCAAATCTACTTTATAATAAGGGTTAATGAGGTCGTCGGTTGGCGATGAACAACACCATGAGAGGATTTGAAACGATCGCTGAAATGGTCAGAATTTGATTATTTTGGCAGACGACTGAACAAGAATTTATTAACGACCATGCGAAAACGACAATGTTGTAGTCAGCTGGGAAGCAACACCGTGGTATCGTATTCGACAGATGGAAAGTTCTTGGAAATAAATTTTGGTCATAAAAGTTCCGTTTAGTATTAGGTACACAGATGAAGAAAAGAAAATTCTTTATAGTAGTTGTAGCTGGGCGAGTTTTTGCTGTGAATGTTTTATAAAGGGGAACCAGTCGAGCAGCTTCCATAAAAATAACGATAGAGTAGGGAAAGAGTAGCAACGTCTTTTCTGTTAGAAAGAGACTGTAAGGGAGAGAAAAGACCCCCATCCCCCACTAGAATATGAAATCGTAGTTCCATAACACATAGCTCTGACACTAGCACCGCCCCTACCACGGTGAGGAAGGGGATCCTGTACTCCCTGGAGCTTAGGCGAGTTGCGTAGTGACCTCTTCCTCGATTATAATAGCTGTAATGTGCCACACGTTCTCTTCTTCAGACCAGCTCCATAGAGAGAACTGTGTAGAAAAGGTAGAAAAGTTGTACCTGAGACGATTTCGGTTGAATCGTCGGAGTTAGGCTTCTTTTTCGGTTGGCTGTGTCGCTTAGTCGTGGTCAACCAGACGTCTAAACAGTTCAAAATGATCCTTGGCTGATTACCTCTGTACCTCGCCCCTCTCCACTTTCGTAACTCGCTTTTACGTGGATCTAGCTCTGTACTCATCTTTTGCCAATATATTGAATTGAATTAGAGTCTCTTCGTTGTTTCCATCAAGATCAATACGAATATTAGAAAATAAATATAAAATAGTTTAGAGGAAATGACGTGGCAGATACGTGGTTCGCTTCTTTTTTTTTCGTTGCGCTGAATGAAGTAAGTGTAATCTACAAAAATATCCGACAAATTTACGCGTCTCTTTTCCTACATACATAAGTATCTTGTCAGTCTTTACCAAAATATTATATAATACAGATATCGAAATTGAAATAAAGCAATAGCCATGATATAATATATTTATATCATACCTGGAGAATTAGATGTAATATGCCTAACAGTGACAGTATCTACTTACCCCGACAGATAAGTATCACATAGATTAGCTTAATCGGATAAGAAGAGCATTCAGGTCGACTGGCATGTATTGGCCGGGGATAATCATGGGGGGGGGGGTATTCGGGTGAAAACGAATGAGATAATCGTCCAAGCAGGCAAATGATAAGAATACGGGAGATTTACCGGGATCTCTCTCGTCAGTGGCGGCCTGATTGGTTTGAGAAATCGACCATTTCTACACTCCCACACCCACCAATGTGCACCTGTTGGCCTCCTCTATTCACAATCTTCATCCATTATCCCCCATCCTCGTAGGTCATCCACGGACATATTGTTTTCCTGTAGCAAAGCTTTTCAGTCTGGCTAGACAGACAAGTGCTTCAAGATAGACATATGTATATATATATATATATATGTATGTATGTATATATATATATATATAAAGAGATAGATAGATATGTATATAAATATATATATATATAGATTTACATATATATGTATTTATATATATATGTATATATATATATATATATATATATATATATATATATATATATATACCATAGTAAGTTTCACAAAGTAATTCTTACTCTGTTTGTAAATGAAAGTGCTAAAAAAAAACAGAGCGATATATTAGAGATAACACGTTTTTTTACATACATTTTTGTCTACACATTTATCATTTATAAAATAGTTATCTAAGGACACGAGTTTCACCGTGTATGGCTCTTCAGCGTGGCTTTACTTTTAGCGAGATTCGAAACCGAGATCGAGCACCTTTACTAATTAGGCTTCGGAAATCTCGCCATAATTACTAGACCTTTTTATGCGTACGACATTCATTTAGTTTTCTATTGTATTTACCGATATTTACATGGTTCACTTATATACGGTGGAGCATTTACCCGAATGCTATCAGGGATTTATCTTCCGTACATTGCAATCGAAACCTATATGTAATACTTAAATGTATTATTTTATTTATGAAATAATTAGCCACGGACGCGCGTTTCGCTGTCTACGGCTCTTCAGCGTGGCTGTAATTTTGGGAGATTCTAAACCGCGATCACAGCCATATAGACGCTTCTGTCTCTCTCTTTCTCCCTCTCTCTCTCTCTCTTTCTCTCCCTTTCTCTCTTTCTCTTTCTTCCTCTCTCTCTCTCTCTCTCTCTATCTCTCTCTCTCTCCCTATCTCTTTCCCTATCTCTCTCTCTCTTTCTCTCTCTCTCTCGCCTTGTATGGATGTTGCTGCACATCGATGAATTTCATTCTGCGGACACAGTCAGAACACCTGCTATGTTGGTTCCTGCTAGTCACTGATTACACATCTCCGTCGCAATTATCAATGTCTTCAAGTTATTCAAGGAGCACAGACGACTGGAAAAATGCTATCCAATGCACTTTACTGCTATCAATTATTACAAATGGTTCTGAAATGAAAGAATATCAAAACATTTTCTACAAACATCCGATATATATATATATATATATATATATATATATATATATATATATATATATATATATATATATATATATATATATATATATATCATTCTACCCCAAAATACGTAAACCGCGTGGTACACAGACCGGCATCCAACACCAACCATCATAGCATCAAGACGAATTTCAACTTGACTGCGACAAATATGTCTCAATTAAGAAGGATTAAACGAAAGAAAAGAGAAAAAATGCCTATACTTTTGAAAAAGCGTATATAGCTGAAAGTGCTCAAGCTTTTAGAATAAATAAACAATTCAAAATATATTTTGTTTAATGCGTTATTCAGGTTTTTCAAAATATTCTTCTTAGTACATATATATATATATATATATATATATATATATATATATATATATATATATATATATATATATATATAGATATAGATATAAATATAGATATAGACATAGATACGTGTATATATATATATATATATATATATATATATATATAGATAGATAGATAGATAGATAGATAGATAGATAGATAGATAGATAGATAGATATAATTGTAATACAAACCCATATATCCAAAAATACCTAGTCGCCGTGGATTAAACATTACTCATAGGAAAATAGAGCAAGAACTGATATTCTTAGTTGGAAAGAGGCAGCGAGCTTATCATTCTTGATTAAATCGACTTATGAAATACTTCCTTCACCAGCAAATTTAACACGTTGGGAACAGAGCCAGGATTATAAATGTAAGTGCAGGCAAAAAAAGGAACAGTGAAGCCCATTTTGTCACATTGTCCACTAAGACTAGGTAGGCGTACATGGCGACACAACCCAGTGCTGAAAGCATAAGAAGGATTTTCAGAGAGAATATGGATGAAATAAATGGTGGCAAAAGACCAAACATGGTAACATTAGAGAAGACACATTTTGTGAAATAAGGGAAAGTAATAAATACAACGAATTGAAAGGCGACAAAGACAGATATGAATTGAGAAGGAGAATGGAAAATCGATGTTGATATAGGAAAGTCTCTTGTTTTCTCTGTGACTGAAACAGCTCAAAGGCCGGATATGGTATTATGGAGTGAAGATCGAAGGAAAGTAATCATTATAAAGCTAACAGTAAGTTGAGAAGATAACATCAAATGTGCAGAAAACAGGAAAGAAATAAGGTACAGAAAGCTCATTGAAGATTGCGAAGACAACAGATGAGAGATGGAATATTACCATATTGGATTAGAAAAAGGTCTCACTTGGGTGTGGCTGCAAAGGGATGACCCTAGCTGGAACAAAAGAAAAATCTGATGTCAATTATAGAAACCATAAAAACGTCAACATAAGAGTAATTTACTCCTCTCCAGGAGTTAGGCACAAGGCCAGTTTTTATCCTACTCCCACAAGTAAGATGTGACCCAAGCTCGGGTCGGAAAGTGGGGGTTGAAAAGCCAGCGCCCGAGAGGTGAGCACTCTGACCATCAAAAATTGCCTGGGCAGCCCCGTCGGCATTCCCCGGTAGGGGCGCCTCAAGCAGTAAGCAATTAACTTACTCCTCCCCAAAGAGGGGAGGCAAAGCCTGGGAGGGTGGACCTCCTAGAACTGCACAGGACAATCCCATAGACCGGCGTAAATCAAGCCCCGAAGGCCAAGACAATACCAGTCTATAGGGTGCAGTATCCATCGGAACAGAAAACGTCAACATAAGATCACATGGACAAAACATATGCAACTAAAGACAATAGTCAGCACTAGACTAAGTAATGGCAACTCCAGCATAGAGGGGCGTCGCCGTACCAGTGTTATCAGTCGAGGATAAGGCGCCGAAACTGGCTGGTACGGTATCCTCCTGGTGATGCATTTGGCCTACCTTTAAGAGTAAAGCTGCTGGCTATGTTAGATACTTCAAGATTCGTTCGTTCAATGTGCGCGTTTAGCGCTTATAATTTCTATTTTAACCGAGACCCGAGAGACCGACCGACCGACCGACGAAGCATATTCTGAAGATGTGAGGATGCACTTCAAAATACTTTTAGAATGACAAAAATAATTCCATAAATTATCGATGTCAATCTGCAAATAAAACACAAATAATAGTTGACATCAAAAACGAAAACAAGAAATGACGATCAGTAAATTGATCGATCGATTATCTGATATGTTTAATCTCGTTCTTAATCTTCCATCGGATCAATGGCGTAAAACCGTTAATCTCAATTTCCTCCATAAATCCTTGTTAATCGTTATTACCTGTCAGTAGATTTTCAGACGACCTCGTTTTGATCGATAACCCCTTTTCAAAGATGAACACTTTACAAACTCCCTGTTTGAACTCGGCCAATTCTAAAATAACCCTTAATTAAAAAAAGAGTTACCCGACTCGCTATAGGGGTTTGCCTTAATCTCTTCATTGTAAAACATTCACAGCAAGAAGTCGTCTCTCTACCACAATTGTAAAGAATCCCTTTCTTCCCTCGTGGGATGCTCGGCACAGAAAATTTATTTCCAAAAACTTCCAATCCGTGGAACACATTAGAATGGGACTGCTTCCCTGCAAAATGATTGGCTTTAAATCCAATGTCAACAACTACTTGTCATAGATTATCCTCATAAGGGATAAAATTGTATTCATTCGATTCATCATTATCAATCCTCTCATAATATTTATCATCATTCAACTGACAATTCATCTCATTAACCTCAAGTGTCGTTTGAAATTCTTAAGTACGGACTTATACTAATAAGTCCATGCAAAAGAAATAATCAAAATCTTTTCGCGAATTCACGTTGGAAGTATTTGTGCATACCTTTGTAAATCCGATGTCATAAGAGTTTATGAAATTAGAAACACGTCAACCCATTCTTTAACGAGTAAACTAGTCAGACTTATTGAGCCAAATATGGATTGAGTTTTACTACAACTAGCTGCCCTTACCCGGCGTTGCACGGGAATCTTTGTACCCTCATTTTCGTTACGCTAATCCATTTTCTCTTTTCTCTTAAAATAAATATTTTCTTACAAGTAATTGTAGTTGTAAGAAAATCCTTACATTATTGGAAAGGTAATCCAATGTTATCAAAATAATGAATGCCCTTGTGGCGTTCAAAAATGACAACGACCCACATTAAGCTTGACCTTATGCCACATTCAACACCCGTGGGGAAGAAGCAGCTAAATAAAAAATATATTTCTATAAACATAAAAGATTATTAAAATATAATTATTACAATATCATTTTAAATAATTTTTTTCGTATTATTGTTTATTGTGATCAGATTTGGTCCATCATTTTACTTTTGTGATGAGCTTTGGTCACTCTTATTACTTTTATGGTAAGCTTTGGTCACTCTTATAACCTTTATGGTGAGCTTTGGTCACTTTTATTACTTTTATGGTGAGCTTTGTTCACTCTTATTACTTTTATGATGAGCTTTGGTAACTCTTATTACTGTTTAGGTTATTTTTGGTCACTCTTATCACTTTCATGGTGAGCTTTGGTCCCTTTTATTACTTTTATGGTGAGCTTTGGTCACTCTTATTACTTTTATGGTGAGCTTTGGCGACTCTTTATACTTTTATGGTAAGCTTTGGTCAATCTTATTACTTTTATGGTGAGCTTTGGTCACTTTTATTACTTTTATGGTGAGCTTTGGTAACTCTTATTACTTTTATGGTGAGCTTTGGCCACTCTTTATACTTTTATGATGAGCTTTGGTCACTCTTAGTACTTTTATGGTGAGCTTAGGTCACTCTTATAAGCTTTATGGTGAGCTTTGGTCACTTTTATTACTTTTATGGTGAGCTTTGGTCACTCTTATTACTTTTATGATGAGCTTTAGCTACTCTTTTTACTTTTATGGTGAGCTTTGGCACCTCTTTATACTTTCATGGTGAGCTTTGGTCACTCTTATAACCTTTATGCTGAGCTTTGGTCACTCTTATTACTTTAAAGGTAAGCTTTGGTCACTCTTTTTACTTTTATGGTGAGCTTTGGTACATCTTATTACTTTTATGGTGAGCTTTGGTCACTCTTATTACTTTTATGGTGAGCTTTCGTCAATCTTATAACTTTTATGGTTAGCTTTGGTCACTTTTATTACTTTTATGGTGAACGTTGGTCACTCTTATTACTTTTATTGTGAACTTTGGTCACTCGTATTACTTTTATGGTGAGCTTTGGCCACTCTTTATACTTTTATGGTGAGCTTTGGTCACTCTTATTACTTTTATGGTTCGCTTTGGTCAATCTTTAACTTTTATGGTGAGCTTTGGTAACTCTTATTACTTTCATGGTGAGCTCTGGTCACTCTTAAAACTTTTATGGTGAACTTTGGTCACTCTTATTAATTTTATAGTGAGCTTTGGTCACTCTTATTACTTTTATGATGAGCTTTGGTCACTCTTATTTCTGTTTAGGTTATTTTTGGTCACTCTTATTACTTTCATGGTGAGCTTTAGTCACTCTTATAACATTTATAGTTAGCTTTGGTCACTTTTATTACTTTCATGGTGAGCTTTGGTCACTCTTATTACTTTTATGGTGAGCTTTGGTCACTCTTATTACTTTTATGGTGAGCTTTGGTCAATCTTATTACTTTTATGGTGAGCTTTGGTCACTTTTATTACTTTTATGGTGAGCTTTGGTTACTCTTATTACTTTTATGGTGAGCTTTGGTCACTCTTATAACCTTTATGGTGAGCTTTGGTCACTTTTATTACTTTTATGGTGAGCTTTGGTCACTCTTATTACTTTTATGATGAGATTTGGTGACTCTTATTACTGTTTAGGTTATTTTTGGTCACTCTTATCACTTTCATGGTGAGCTTTGGTCCCTTTTATTACTTTTATGGTGAGCTTTGGTCACTCTTATTACTTTTATGGTGAGCTTTGGCGACTTTTTATACTTTTATGGTAAGCTTTGGTCACTCTTATTACTTTTATGGTGAGCTTTGGTCACTTTTATTACTTTTATGGTGGGCTTTGGTCACTCTTATTACTTTTATGGTGAGCTTTGGCCACTCTTTATACTTTTATGGTGAGCTTTGGTAACTCTTATTACTTTTATGGTGAGCTTTGGTCACTCTTATAACCTTTATGGTGAGCTTTGGTCACTTTTATTACTTTTATGGTGAGCTTTGGTAACTCTTTTTACTTTTATGGTGAGCTTTGGCACCTCTTTATACTTTCATGGTTAGCTTTGGTCACTCTTATAACCTTTATGCTGAGCTTTGGTCACTCTTATTACTTTAAAGGTAAGCTTTGGTCACTCTTTTTACTTTTATGGTGAGCTTTGGTACATCTTATTACTTTTATGGTGAGCTTTGGTCACTCTTATTACTTTTATGGTGAGCTTTGGTCCATCTTATAACTTTTATGGTTAGCTTTGGTCACTTTTATTACTTTTATGGTGAACGTTGGTCACTCTTATTACTTTTATTGTGAACTTTGGTCACTCTTATAACTTTTATGGTGAGCTTTGGTCAATCTTATTACTTTTATGGTGAGCTTTGGCCACTCTTTATACTTTTATGGTGAGCTTTGGTCACTCTTATTACTTTTATGGTTCGCTTTGGTCAATCTTTAACTTTTATGGTGAGCTTTGGTAACTCTTATTACTTTCATGGTGAGCTCTGGTCACTCTTAAAACTTTTATGGTGAACTTTGGTCACTCTTATTAATTTTATAGTGAGCTTTGGTCACTCTTATTACTTTTATGATGAGCTTTGGTCACTCTTATTTTTGTTTAGGTTATTTTTGGTCACTCTTATTACTTTCATGGTGAGCTTTAGTCACTCTTATAACATTTATAGTTAGCTTTGGTCACTTTTATTACTTTCATGGTGAGCTTTGGTCACTCTTATTACTTTTATGGTGAGCTTTGGTCACTCTTATTACTTTTATGGTGAGCTTTGGTCAATCTTATTACTTTTATGGTGAGCTTTGGTCACTCTTATTACTTTTATGGTGAGCTTTGGTTACTCTTATTACTTTTATGGTGAGCTTTGGTCACTCTTATAACCTTTATGGTGAGCTTTGGTCACTTTTATTACTTTTATGGTGAGCTTTGGTCACTCTTATTACTTTTATGATGAGCTTTGGTGACTCTTATTACTGTTTAGGTTATTTTTGGTCACTCTTATCACTTTCATGGTGAGCTTTGGTCCCTTTTATTACTTTTATGGTGAGCTTTGGTCACTCTTATTACTTTTATGGTGAGCTTTGGCGACTTTTTATACTTTTATGGTAAGCTTTGGTCACTCTTATTACTTTTATGGTGAGCTTTGGTCACTTTTATTACTTTTATGGTGGGCTTTGGTCACTCTTATTACTTTTATGGTGAGCTTTGGCCACTCTTTATACTTTTATGGTGAGCTTTGGTCACTCTTATTACTTTTATGGTGAGCTTTGGTCACTCTTATAACCTTTATGGTGAGCTTTGGTCACTTTTATTACTTTTATGGTGAGCTTTGGTCACTCTTATTACTTTTATGATGAGCTTTGGTCACTCTTATTATTTTAATGGTGAGCTTTGGCACCTCTTTATACTTTTATGGTGAGCTTTGGTCACTCTTATTACTTTTATGATGAGCTTTAGCTACTCTTTTTACTTTTATGGTGAGCTTTGGCACCTCTTTATACTTTCATGGTGAGCTTTGGTCACTCTTATAACCTTTATGCTGAGCTTTGGTCACTCTTATTACTTTAAAGGTAAGCTTTGGTCACTCTTTTTACTTTTATGGTGAGCTTTGGTACATCTTATTACTTTTATGGTGAGCTTTGGTCAGTTTTATTACTTTTATGGTGAGCTTTGGTCCATCTTATAACTTTTATGGTTAGCTTTGGTCACTTTTATTACTTTTATGGTGAACGTTGGTCACTCTTATTACTTTTATGGTGAGCTTTGGTCACTCTTATTACTTTTATGGTGAGCTTTTGTCAATCTTATTAATTTTATGGTGAGCTTTGGTCACTCTTATTACTTTTATGGTGAGGTTTGGTCACTCTTGTTTTTTTTATGGTGTGCTTAGATCAATCTTTAACTTTTATGGTGTGCTTTGGTCAATCTTTTTACTTTATAGTGAGCTTTGGTCACTCTTATTACTTTTATGGTTGGCTGTGGTCACTCTTATTTTTTTTATGGTGAGCTTGTGTTCAGTTTTAACTTTTATGGTGAGCTGAGGTCACTCTTATTACTTTCATGGTGAGCTTTAGTCATTCTTATTACTTTTATGGTAGGCTTTGTTCACTCTTATTACTTTTATGGTGAGCTTTGGTTACTCTTATTACTTTTATGGTAAGCCTTGGTCACTATTTTTACTTTTATGGTGAGTATTGGTCCATCTTTAACTTTTATGGTGAGCTTTGGTCAATCTTATTACTTTTATGGTGAGATTTGGTCAATCTTATTACTTTTATGGTGAGATTTGGTCAATCTTATTACTTTTATGGTGAGCTTTGGTCAATCTTATTACTTTTATGGCGAGCTTTGGTCACTCTTATTACTTTTATGGTGAGGTTTGGTCACTCTTGTTTTTTTTATGGTGTGCTTAGATCAATCTTTAACTTTTATGGTGTGCTTTGGTCAATCTTTTTACTTTATAGTGAGCTTTGGTCACTCTTATTACTTTTATGGTGAGCTGTGGTCACTCTTATTTTTTTTATGGTGAGCTTGTGTTCAGTTTTAACTTTTATGGTGAGCTGAGGTCACTCTTATTACTTTCATGGTGAGCTTTAGTCATTCTTATTACTTTTATGGTAGGCTTTGTTCACTCTTATTACTTTTATGGTGAGCTTTGGTTACTCTTATTACTTTTATGGTAAGCCTTGGTCACTATTTTTACTTTTATGGTGAGTATTGGTCCATCTTTAACTTTTATGGTGAGCTTTGGTCACTCTTATTACTTTTATTGTGAGCTTTGGTCAATCTTATTAATTTCCTTGGTTTGATCGGCTTGTTTTATAGTCAATATAAATATGATAATGAAGGCTAATATACTTTCATCATAAAATGACCATTTAATTATTTATGTTTATTATATCGTTGCATTAAAATGAAAATTTCTTTAAAAAATCTACAATTATGTGGAATTTATTTAAAACCATTTTTTAAAAACCTCGCCGAAAATTGTGTGGCGACTATTCCGAAGCCAAGTTGCATTTTTTTATATAATAAATACAGTATTCATTTTTTTATATAATAAATACATATTCATTTTTTTCATAATAAATACAGTATTCATTTTTTTATATAATAAATACAGTATTCATTTTTTTGTATAATAAATACAGTATTTATTTTTTATGTAATAAATACAGTATTTATTTTGTTATATAATAAATACAGTATTCATTTATTTATATAATAAATACAGTATTATAAAAATGAATACTGTATTTATTATATAAAAATTTATTTGGTTATATAATAAATACAGTATTCATTTTTTTATAATAAATACAGTATTCAATTTTTCATATAAGAAATACAGTATTTATTTTTTATATAATAAATACAGTATTCAATTTTTCATATAATAAATACAGTATTAATTTTTTATATAATAAATACAGTATTCATGTATATATAATAAATACAGTATTCAATTTTTCATATAATAAATACAGTATTCGTGTTTTTATATAATAAATACAGTATTCATCTACGAGGCAATATTCTTTAACGGTAAATCACTAAAGAATAGTCTGAGAATTTCGTTTCTATCTGTTTATTTACACGTTACTATTTAAAAAAAAATTACCTCCCACAAAAAAGATACTTTATAATAATTCTTTACTTCAACACAGTTCGTTGCTGCGGGGATGCTCTCTCATAGTTATGAAATCATAGCAACGACTAAATACTTATATATATATATATATATATATATATATATATATATATATATATATATATATATATATATATGTATATATATATATATACATATATACATATACATATATACATATATATATATATATATAAAGATAGAAGAATAAGGGTGATAAACATGTTCGAATGTCCAAATTTATTTCAAATTTCGATTGCTCAATGCAAGGGGTATTCTGTAATAAACCAGTGTTTATTATTCTTTCCTTAAGCCAAGGCTTTTCAAAGATCGAAATCTTATCATCAGAGGAGAAATACAGATAGATAAGTTGGCTGTAGAAAAGCCAAAGTTCAAATATTTGAAAAATATTATTTAAAAAATGGGGTGAAAAAAGTTCATGTAAAAAGGATATGTGGTTTGTCCAGATGGTAATTGCTCGTTGAAAATGTGTCCAATGAAAAGGAGATTTTGGAGAAGACGAAAAAAAAAAATTTTTTCTACAGCCAACTTACCTATCTGTATTTCTCATCTGATGATAAGATTTCGATCTTTGAAAAGCCTTGGCTTAAGAAAAGAATAATAAACACTGGTTTATTACAGAATACACCTTGCATTGAACAATCGAAATTTGAAATAAATTTGGACATTCGAACATGTTTATCACCCTTATTTCTTCTATCTTTATAATTGCTCTATCTCGTATATTGAGCTTAACCTTTTCACTATAGGTTCTATTTACTAAAAGTTTACTTTAGGTTTATATTTGATTATATATATATATATATATATATATATATAGAGAGAGAGAGAGAGAGAGAGAGAGAGAGAGAGAGAGAGAGAGAGAGATAGAGAGACAGAGACAGAGACAGAGACAGAGACAGAGACAGAGACAGAGAGGGGGGCTTTACGCGCTTCACTACTTTTGGAGCTGATCCCACTCCTGCTCCAACGCCCATAATCGGAGCTGGCTCCTCTCACTCCTCATTTTCAAAAAGGATCCGCTTCAGCTCAAACTCTTATATAACAAAGAGCGGCACTTTTCCAGCGCTCCATAATTAAAATGTAATTTCTTTCATAAACGTTCTATTCTGCCAATAAGTGGTTGAAGGATAGGGGTGGGCGTCAATATGTGTGGGGATGTCACTTTAAGTGTAAGACCGTAATATATTTTACAAAATCTCGCTAATATTTTGAGATGTGCTAAGGATTATAGGAGAACATGTTGGATGAAGCATAGGATTATACGTAAATTTTCGTTTCCTGAGGTATAAAATAGAAATATAAAAATCCTTGAATTTTAATTTTCATTACATTAACAACCTATTTTTTCATAAGAGGAAAATTTGATCCGATAATTTTTCTATTTATTTTGGAAAGGAATTTAGATTTGTTTAAAGTAAATAAAGTTTTACATTTAAACATTATTAGTGATTGTTTTCTTTTTAAAGAAAACATTACTCTGGGATAGGAGAGAGAGCCAGGGTAACATTAATCGTCATGTTGTGCGAAAAAAACAATGAAGTTTATTTTTTAAAGATTTTTGGAGGGCTCCGTATATACATATATAAATATTTGTTATTGTTTATTATCTATGTACGTATACGTTTCGTCCTTAAACCGGGACTCATCAGCATAAAGATATGACTATTCACTACCGGTCATCCGATTCGAAACCCTGGATTACAAGTATTTTCCTACTCAAATCCAACGTCGCTAATCGCTCGGCCAATTCTGGATAGCTGATAAACAATGATAATTTTAACACCTTTTAAAGCGGCTTGACGTCCAGGCATTCTACTTATTTTAGGGAAGTAATGATGCATTATAAAGCAAGTGACGTCATGCGGTGTTAGTATTACCATTACAGAGCTCTACTTTTTTACGAGGAGCGACAAATATAAATATTTGTTATTGTTTATTATGTACGTATACATTTCGTCCTTAAACCGGGACTCATACACATATATATATACCGTAATAATTAAATTTAACTTTCAAAATCTTATTTAAATATAATAGTTTGATATAAAAACAAACGGTATAGTTTTATTTTTAAGCGAAATACAGATTCCCGGGCAATTCTGGGTACCTAAAACTATTTTACAAGACAAGATAATCGAAATGGGCGTGTGAAAAGTTTTAATTTGACGATAATAAAACTGTTTATTTTCAAATGATACGTAAAATATATTCCCAGACTTATTGACTCTTTTGCTTGCAGATCGATTTCATGAACTTCTTATCGCTTACAATCTCGTTTTTTTCTTATGGTAACACTCTTTAGCACTAAAACATTGGAAAATTAATGTTTCTTTTCCACACAATAATACGGCTGTCACTAAATATACAACATTCGTCATAATAATCATTATCAATTATTGCTCAAACAGAATAAACGGTGTTCTATTGAGTGATCACATGACGAATCCAAGATGGTAATCACCAATTATGCAAATTACACTGACATCTTGAAATGTCTTCCTGCTTTCATGTATTTTATTAATAAGAGAACGACTTTTTAATCATATATTATATCAAAGTTTTTTCGCTCTCAATGTGTCGTCTTCCCATGCATTATCTCTACTTTTAATTGGATGGGAGGATATTTCCGATCGCCAGAGGCCTATTATCCGGTAAATGCTGAAAGGTTATTGTCGTGGTCCTGTTAAACACGGATGCACATCATGAAGGTCAACCGAACAAATTTCCTTAAATTCAAAACAAACTTCAGACAAAATTACTAAGAAATTATCAAAAGGAATTGTTACATCTGGTCTGTAGAATTGAAATGCCTTCCATCCAGCCGATTTTTCAAATTTAAGATTTCTAAAAAAAACAATAGCAAATAATTTAATAATTACATGAATAACAGTCAAGAAGAGACAATCATGCTAAGATCGATTCTCATTTAATAGATATAAAATTGAAATCAAAAATGATTTTAAATGTTTAACAAAGAATAAAATAAAATAAAAATTAAATTTTAAGTTAAAATAAAATTTAACGATTGTTATTTAGATGCCATATTTATATGTCACTGTGTGTAGTTATGTATGAGCCGTATGTACATGTCCATATATGTGGGTTTGTCTTTTAATATATACATGTGTACATGGTATACTAGTATGTGATAGTATAACTAAAATATTAGTAGTACAAGCATTTACACATGTATGTATATATGTGAGTAGGTATGGATGGAGGTGCATTCTATAGTGATGCATACACATGAATGCAAGTCTGCACACGTGTTTATAACGAGTTAATTCAAAAACCGTTAGAATGACGACAAAAAGAATACATATATTTATATATATTGTAATATATTATGCTTAACTAATTTATGGAAAAAGAGATGTATCCATTGGCAATGTATGTATATATGTATATGTGTGAGTGGATGTGTATTTCTTAATCTATATGTATGCATGTGTCTATCTATGCATGTATGTGTATATGTATGTATATACATATATATGTATATATATATATGTATATATGTATATGTATGCATATATGTGTATATGTGTATATCTATGTATGGATATATGCGTATATATTTGTGTTATTTTATTTTATATGCGTATATATATATATATATATATATATATATATATATATATATATATATATATGTATATATATATATATATATGTATGTGTGTATATCTATGTGTGTACTTGTGTATCTAAAGATTTGTGCGCATGTGTGTATTTTATATGGAGATCAGAGTATGTTGATATTGATATGTCTGTATTTTTGTCTAAGAATATATTTGTGTATGTATATGATGATATATTTATGCGTTGAAATGTACGTATGTAGATTAAAACATTGAAGTGTTAAATGGAGAAAAAAGGAATCCAAGCTAAGTGGGTAATAAATAAATAAATTGAAGGAACGGTAGTTAAAGAAAAAATGATGAGGTAATAAAAATAATATAAAAAGATAGAAAATGATTGAAAGAGTTAACAAGTAAGGAATGTAATCCAATACTGAGCTTCACCGGTGAAAATTATAAACATATCCCATCCCCCAAAAAGATTTACGTAACAGGAAAGTTTTTCAAATTCACTTCCTTGTCTTCTTTGGTTTGAAGAGGTTGACTTCCTGTGAAGAGTTCAACCGAAACATGTATGCATATATGTAACCAATAATGTTTGTATAAATAAAAATTTATACTCAAGAACAGCTCTACTTGTTATTGAGCACTTTTTATGAACACTTGAGTTGCAACGGATTTACATATATAGAAACTAATACAATATATATATATTAAATTCCCGAAACATTTTTCATGGTAAACAACTGATGATCTCTTAAAATAGTGTTAGAAACTAACTAATATAATAACTGTAAAAAATAAATTGACTTACATGAGTGATTTTCCACTGGAAGACTTGAGACTATAAGTTGTTTTTTTTGTTTTTTTTTTATATAATTTTTTTTTTTTTTTTATATATATAATTTTAATGGTTGAGAAACTTCCGAGACTATATATATATATATGTATATATATAATAACTATTTGTATTGGAAGCAGTGTAAATAGACCCGAAGGCAAATGTCGAGCCTGTGGATGCTACCATATTTATGATTCTTCCACATAATGGGAAGTTTTTCGGCATTCAAGGTGATATATTTCCACTCACGGGGACTTTTTATAAACTTATAAAACTGACTACTAAACTAAATTGACTTTCCTTTTGATGAACACTAGTATTACGCTAATACCTGATACAGCAATTTGACCCGAAATAGACCGATTCCTTACACGCCTTTCGGCATTTTAATCGGTCGCCATCTAAAAAATAACAATAATAAATTATATAGAATTTATAATAAATAATAATTTTGTGTATCTAATTTGTCTTAAAACTATTTGTTTTGTTTCTGATCGTCTCCATTATCAGTCCTATTATATTCCATTAACCATGGTTTTATTTTATTATTTTTATTTTTTCACATTTCAAAAAAACATAATATTTCTGTGAGATATATTTTTTACGGTTCGTTTCATTTGTCTCGTGCCAAACAACATTTTTATGTCAATATCGTATCTGCAACACTACAAAATCATTAGAAAAAATTCACAAAGAGTAAAAAGTTCTTGGATTAAAGTGTCTTGAAAAAAACTACACTATACAGTAGTTCATTTTTGTGTGAAAATAAACAAAAAACAAATAAAAAGATTGCAAAACCTCACATGTGGGAGAACCCACTAATACGCCATTTTGAAAAGATATATATTGTCATTAATAATTATATATATATATATGTATATCTATATATATGTGTCTATATAGTGCCGTATTTATGTTTTATCGTATGTATATATTTTTGTGATATATTGTGTGTATATGTGCTTAAATGTAATATATATTTTTTTATATAATCCGCTTTACTTATTTCATTGTTTTAATTTATTAAATTTTTAAATTAAAAAAGGCTTTTAAATTTATAAAGTTAAGTTATAATTCATGAATATGTCTTTTTAGCGTCTTCAAAATCTTTAAAAACGATTTTTTTAATACCTGTTTCAAATTGTTACGCCTTTAACTATGAACTCTAGAGTAATATTTCGCTATTAACCTCGGAATATTAGAAGTTTATCTTTTCTGAGGAGGAAGGGGCGAATTTAGGATATTATTGATTATTAGGAATCAATAATTATTCCTTAGTTAGGATATTACCTTCGATTGAAGATAAGTTAATTTTCATTATTAACAAGATGTCCACTATTTTCTTTATCATTTTACTATTATTCCTGCTTATACTCTCATTATTATTGTTGAATGTTGTCAGCGATTGGATAGCAATGGTCCTGCTTCTACCTAGGGTATCAATAGCGTATCAATAGATATGCAAACTGTTTTGGATGTCTAAGCTTTAAATTCCAATCGTCCTTTAAAATTAATTACATTTTTTTTAATTTTGAGTCCCAATCTAAATAAATCCTATAGATACTAGTTTTCTCAACTACTTTAAACTTTTACTAAATTTTCCATTTTTTTTCTATAACTTCTATTCTATCAGAAATAGTTTTTGAGGGAGGTTCCTACTAAAGCAAACATAACCATTTACTCTTCCCTAATAATTTGCCTTTTGAACTTTAATAGCCATTTTCACATTGTACGATTATATATGTGCATGATTCTCTAGTGAGAGGACATTTTACTTGTGCCTTAGTGTTTTTTTTTAAAAATAAGATAAATGTTTTTCCCTTTCTTGTAATGTGTTTTTACTTGCATGCTATATTCAATCTCTTTATTTTACTTTGATTCCTACTATACATCCCCAAATATTGTTTTCTACCTGGTCTGTACTGATTTGATGTATTCATACACCTAACCCCCTCTTATTAGCTCTATAATTGGTGCGGTTGAACTCGAAAGCTTTGATGCTGTCCGTATGCTTTTAAATTGATGTCTATACCTTGTTCTAATGAAGAAAACCGATATTTATTTTTTTTTTTTAAATATATCGTCTCAGAAACGATCGTACACATACTGTTGTTATGTTGACTTCTTGGAGCGCAAATAAATGACCATGTAATAAAGTCTTCATTAGATCTATGTAATACAACACACACACACACACATATATATATATATATATATATATATATATATATATATATATATATATATTTGTGTTATAATGGAATAATTCCAGGAGGAAATCCGGGTATGAGAGCTCAATGTGGTAAACAGAGCAAGAATAACATAAAATATAATAACACGAAATTACATAATTGTCGATGCAATAATTTATTTCAACCTTGTGTTTTTTTCAAGCATCAATTCAGACAATTACATTTTTGAGACTGAAAGAAAATTGGATTAAAATTGAATTAACCCTCGACAATTCAAATACAACCAGAGAGAGTGGTAGTAGCAACCAATCCGAATACCTCTTATAGAGAGAGGGGAAATTAAAATCTTATATTTAACTATAGCGATCTTTATGTTTTTAAAAAATAATAACGGCTGTGTCAAAACCACATTATATTATGACACTTACGACTTGGCGATATAATACATATAGACAACCTTACACACACGCATATATATACACCCTACGAGCACGCACACACGCAACATCACCCACACAATACAATAACCATGCATATTCATATACACATACATTTTTAGCGTAGATAATTTCGGTTAGGGTAGACTCTTGTTCTACAAACCCTATAGTAAAAAGAAAGAGAAACAAAGAAAGAAAAGAAAGGAACAAGCAGGCATATATAGAGAAGAAAGAGACAAGTAACGAAAGACCGCATGTCACCGACCGATCGCGTGTCGCAGATTTATCGTTCTGTCTGGAAACCGAGAGAAAGAATCTATTTGAAAATAAATATTATCTAAGATTATACGCATGTACACATATTTGAATCTATTTGAAAATAAATATTATCTAAGATTATACACATATTTGAATCTATTTGAAATAAATATTACTTAAATTTATACGCATGTAGTTACACATACGCACACAGATGTAAATATACATCTACATACATATATATACAAGCACACACACCTATACATAATATTTACATAAACATTCTATATTCTTATTGTAATACATTAATACAATATGAGTTCTAAAAATTTGTCTTATATTCTTTATATTCTAGGTAAATTTTTTAATCCATGGAAATCTATAATTATAACCTAATTCCAATCTAATAATGTCTATTGGTAAAATTTGACATTTTTACTTATATTAATTCAATAATTAGTGTATTATCAGCAGAAAAATTTCATAAAGCTATCTTATTTTAGGTAAATAATCTGAATAAACAAATATCTCAAAATATACGCATACACCCTAATACATTAATCATGAATATCACCAGGTCAGTAATTTCGTTTCCATAACAGATATAATTATAAATACTTATGGGGGGTACCGTAAATAATCTAGTAGTATTCAATTTGGTATCTTTACTGTTACAAATCTAGAGGTCCATCGGATTTCAAGTTATTGGTTATTTTAAATTTACATATACATATATATATATATAGATAGATAGTTTATTAATATTATTATTATTATTATTATTATTATTATTTTTATTTTTATTTTTATTATTACTAGTATTACTATTGTTATAATGAATTTTATTTGATATGCAAATTACCATATCACACGGTAGTCTTAAGAGTAGTATATTATTATTATTATTATTATTTGATTATTATTATTATTATTAATTTATGTATATATAAGTAAAATTTTAAGCTGAATTATTTCGACACTTGATTATTGGGGAAATGGTAGTTTAATCTGTACCATTGGAGAGCCATGCATATAACTGTCCTGTTTTTAAATCTCCGAGACAGTTACATGGTAAACAGCTGATGATCCCCGTGTTAATATTAGATGCTTACGTTAAGGTCTCCTGTTTTTGTTTCACTGTTAGATACTTAATCCCCCTTTTTATTTTATTTACTTACTATTATATTTTTTATTTATTTATGAATTTTCCAACAAATGTTAAGTCTGCACTATTTTGGATTTAGTTAGTTTCTCTGGGAATTTAAACTGCATTTTTCTTTTTTTGTCTTTTTGTTTAAAATAACTCAAAGCTTCTTTAGACTATATATATATATATATATATATATATATATATATATATATATATATATATATATATATTCACACATTCACAACTTCAGGCAACAATATAGATTTTTATAGCCATGGCAAATATCTAAAATCCTATAAAAATAGAGATAAGATATACACATTCATACACATACACAAAACAACGAGATATTCGTGTGGCATGTTAAATTGAGCTGGATGTCCTCCAAATTAGTAACTGACCTTCTTTCTAACGTTGCCCTCGTGGGGAGGCAAGTAAATGGGGACTCAGCAGTGCATAAAGAGCGAACATTGAACGTACTGTGGAGTTATTACATAGAGTTTACGAAAGTTTTAGGAAACGTATCCATATTTGCATGTGTAAATGATGGAAATCCAATCGAAGATGTTATTTGAATAAAAACTGGCATGTTTACTAATATCTGTCCAGACCTTACAGACATTTTGTAGCATGGAATTGATTTTCTCTATTAAAGCTTGTCTAATTGTTATTTCCAACTGATAATGTCCATTTTATTTACATATTCAGAAACTTTTATTCAATTTGATCTACTTAATTCAACATAGATTCGTCATCATAATGAACACGTATATATAATCAATCCATTTTAATATAAAGTTATTTTTCTATTTCTTCTTAAAATTCCCCGGAAGTTGGTCGTAAGAAGCGGCTCGGAATTGTCAGGTTTAAATAACAAATGGCTGCGCCGGTAACAAAACCCGGATGTAATTTGACGCCAGCCTTGAATAAGAAAGGACAAATGTGTTATTTCTTATAATTTACACACGAGCCTAATCACTTTTGACCTTATCGAATCTCAGCTATATAAAAGTAAAACCCCATATAATATATGAGTGTGTTAGTGTGTGTGCGTGTGTTTACCCTGTAACGTTGCTTGTCTTTGTGGATGACTTCGTCTAATGGCTGTATGCATAGCAAACGCGAGTGTACTTAGGTTTCATGTTGTGTTGTATTATGCGTTTGGCAAAAGCGTGTACTGTGTAGGGTTTTACAAGTCTCTGTGTTTGTGGAAGAAATGTTAAAATTTGACAACCGTCGTCTACTGGTAAACAATTGCGTTCACATCTCTGTTAAAAAAATTACTAAACAGCAAGGAATTATCCGATTTTCCAGGCATTTATATGATGTATTTACTTTACATGAATGTAGTGTGGATCGGTCAATGACGTAATAATCTGTTGAATTTGTAAGTGGATCATTCATTCCAATAAACTCCAGCTTATGTCATTTTATGATCTATCATTTAATAATCTATCATTTTATAACCCATCATTTAATAATCTATCATTTAATAATCTATCATTTTATAATCTATCATTTTATAATCTATCATTTTATAATCTATCATTTAATAATCTATCATTTTATAATCTATCATTTAATAATCTATCATTTAATAATCTATCATTTTATAATCTACGATTTAATAATCTATCATTTAATTATCTATCATTTTATAATCCCTCATTTTATAATTTATCATTTAATAATCTATCATTTTATAACCCATCATTTAATAATCTATCATTTAATAATCTATCATTTAATAATCTATCATTTTATAATCTATCATTTAATAATCTATCATTAATAATCTATCATTTTATAATCTATCATTTTATAATCTATCATTTAATAATCTATCATTTAATAATCTATCATTTTATAATCTATCATTTTATATTCTATATAACGCAGTCCTCTTTGTGTAAACAAATGGAGCTTTCGGCATTTGACACTGTTTATTGAAGTCATTTCGCTTAGTCTCAGCAGCCAAATGATGGCCAACGGGTTATAAGTACCGACTCTCGTCTAGAGTATCGATCCCGGTTTCAGACAGTTGTTTGTCTAACCGCACTGAACAACTGTTATACAGCAAAAGAGAGTGTCTGTGGGTGACAACATATATATTCATTTAAAGTTGTATCATTATATAATTTTATAATAATTAGACAAAACTTAAAAGTGTTTAAAAAAAACTTGTATTATAAAGTAACACTTTTGACTTTTTCCTTTAGATTGTTTTTTAATTGCATCCTGGATGTTTGACCCTTTGATGTTTGATCGTTTAATGTTTGATTCTTTGAAACATTTTCACAACCATTACTACATCTTTTGAAATGAATGATAAACAGGTTTTGATTCAGCTATTTTCGGATCTTATTTCCCCCATGTGACGAACCTCAATTTTATTTGTTTACATTTTGTTCTCGGATTCTGACGAGAAGAATCTTATTCTATGGTAAACAACCCGGAGTTTGTATTTATTATAGAGACTCTATTATTATTATTATTATTATTATTATTATTATTATTATTATTATTATTATTATTATTATTATTATTATTATTATTATTATTATTATTATTATTAATGAATGTTAACTTCCACATAAACCAATGAAACTGGTGAATCCTCTTTAAATTGAGTCCAAATAATAATCGTTTTGCACTTATTACTGACATAGTATGTTACGCCTACTAATGTATATGACATAATATGTTACGCCTACTAATGTATATGACATAATATGTTATGCCTACTAATAATTATGACATAATATGTTATGCCTACCAATGTATATGACATAATATGTTACGACTACTAATGTATGTTACATAATATGTTACGCGTACTAATGTATATGACATAATATGTTACGCCTACTAATGTATGTGACATAATATGTTACGCCAACTAATGTATAGGACATAATATGTTACGCCTACTAATGTATGTTACATAATATGTTACGCCTACTAATGTATATGACATTATATGTTACGCCTACTAATGTATATGACATATAATGTAATGCCTACTAATGTATATGACATAATATGTTACGCCTACTAATGTATATTACATAATATGTTACGCTTACTAATGTATATGACATAATATGTTACGCCTACTTATGTATATGACATAATATGCTACGCCTACTAATGTATGTGACATAATATATTATGCATACTAATGATTATGAAATGATATGGTATGCTTACCAATGTAGGTGACATAATATGCTACGCCTACTAATGTATGTTACAAAATATGTTACGCCTACTAATTTATATGACATAATATGTTACGCCTACTTATGTATATGACATAATATGCTACGCCTACTAATGTATATGACATAATATGTTACGCCTACTAATGTATATTACATAATATGTTACGCTTACTAATGTATATGACATAATATGTCATGCCGACTAATGTATATGACATAATATGTTACGCCTACTAATGTATGTGACATAATATGTTACGCCTACTAATGTATATGACAAATATGTTTCGCCTACTAATGTATATGACATAATATGTTACGCCTACTAATGTATATGACATAATATGTTACGCCTACTAATGTGTATCACATAATATGTTAAGCCTACTAATTTATATGACATAATATGTTACGCCTACTTATGTATATGACATAATATGTTACGACTACTAATGTATGTTACATAATATGTTACGCCTAATAATGTATATGAGATAATATGTTACGCCTACTAATGTATGTGACATAATATGTGACGCCTTCTAATGTATATGACATAATATGTTACGCCTACTAATGTATGTGACATAATATGTTACGCCAACTAATGTACGTGACATAATATGTGACGCCTTCTAATGTATATGACATAATATGTTACGCCTACTAATTTATATAACATAATATGTTATGTTTACGAACGTATATTTAATAATATGTTACGCCTACTAATGTGTATGACATAATATGTTACGCCTACTAATTTATATGACATAATATGTTACGCCTACTAATTTATATGACATAATATGTTACGCCTACTAATTTATATGACATAATATGTTACGCCTACTAATTTATATGACATAATATGTTACGCCTACTAATTTATATGACATAATATGTTACGCCTACTAATTTATATGACATAATATGTTACGCCTACTAATGTGTATGACATAATATGTTACGCCTACTAATTTATATGACATAATATGTTACGCCTACTAATGTATATGACATAATATGTTACGCCTACTAATTTATATGACATAATATGTTAGTTTACGAATGTATATTTAATAATATGTTAGGCCTACTAATGTGTATTACATACTATGTTACGCCTACTAATTTATATGACATAATATGTTATGTTTACAAATGTATATTTAATAATATGTAAGGCCTACTAATGTGTATGACATAATATGTTACGCCTACTAATTTATATGACATAATATGTTAGGCCTACTAATGTATATGACATAATATGTTACGCCTACTAATTTATATGACATAATATGTTATGTTTACGAATGTATATTTAATAATATGTTAGGCCTACTAATGTGTATGACATAATATGTTACATGTTTACGAATGTATATTTAATAATATGTTAGGTCTACTAATGTGTATGACATAATATGTTAGGCCTACTAATGTGTATGACATAATATGTTACGCCTACTAATTTATATGACATAATATGTTACGCCTACTAATTTATGTGACATAATATGTTACGGCTACTAATTTATATGACATAATATGTTATGTTTACGAATGTATATTTTATAATATGTTAGGCCTACTAATGTATATGACATAATATGTTACGCCTACTAATTTATATGACATAATATGTGACGCCTACTAATGTATATGACATAATATGTTACGCCTACTAATTTATATGACATAATATGTTATGTTTACGAATGTATATTTAATAATATGTTAGGCCTACTAATGTGTATGACATAATATGTTACGCGTACTAATGTATATGACATAATATGTTATGCCTACTAATGTATATGACATAATATGTTACGCCTACTAATTTATATGACATAATATGTTATGTTTACGAATGTATATTTAATAATATGTTAAGCCTACTAATGTGTATGACATAATATGTTACATGTTTACGAATGTATATTTAATAATATGTTAGGCCTACTAATGTGTATGACATAATATGTTACGCCTACTATTGTATATGACATAATATGTTACGCCTACTAATGTATATGACATAATATGTTACGCCTACTAATGTATATGACATAATATGTTACGCCTACTAATGTGTATCACATAATATGTTAAGCCTACTAATTTATATGACATAATATGTTACGCCTACTTATGTATATGACATAATATGTTACGACTACTAATGTATGTTACATAATATGTTACGCCTAATAATGTATATGAGATAATATGTTACGCCTACTAATGTATGTGACATAATATGTGACGCCTTCTAATGTATATGACATGATATGTTACGCCTACTAATGTATGTGACATAATATGTTACGCCTACTGATGTATGTGACATAATATGTGACGCCTTCTAATGTATATGACATAATATGTTACGCCTACTAATTTATATAACATAATATGTTATGTTTACGAATGTATATTTAATAATATGTTACGCCTACTATGGGGTATGACATAATATGTTACGCCTACTAATGTGTATGACATAATATGTTACGCCTACTAATTTATATGAAATAATATGTTACGCCTACTAATTTATATGACATAATATGTTACGCCTACTAATTTATATGACATAATATGTTACGCCTACTAATTTATATGACATAATATGTTACGCCTACTAATTTATATGACATAATATGTTACGCCTACTAATTTATATGACATAATATGTTACTCCTACTAATTTATATGACATATGTTATGTTTACGAATGTATATTTAATAATATGTTAGGATTACTAATGTGTATGACATAATATGTTACGCCTACGTATTTATATGACATAATATGTTACGCCTACTAATGTATATGACATAATATGTTACGCCTACTAATTTATATGACATAATATGTTATATTTACGAATGTATATTTAATAATATGTTAGGCCTACTAATGTGTATGACATAATATGTTACGCCTACTAATTTATATGACATAATATGTTATGTTTACGAATGTATATTTAATAATATGTTAGGCCTACTAATGTGTATGACATAATATGTTACGCCTACTAATTTATATGACATAATATGTTATGTTTACAAATGTATATTTAATAATATGTTAAGCATACTAATGTGTATGACATAATATATTACGCCTACTAATTTATATGACATAATATGTTACGCTTACTAATGTATATGACATAATATGTTACGCCTACTAATTTATATGACATAATATGTTATGTTTACGAATGTATATTTAATAATATGTTAGGCCTACTAATGTGTATGACATAATATGTTACGCCTACTAATGTGTATGACATAATATGTTACGCCTACTAATTTATATGACATAATATGTAACGCCTACTAATTTATATGACATAATATGTTACGCCTACTAATTTATATGACATAATATGTTACGCCTACTAATTTATATGACATAATATGTTACGCCTACTAATTTATATGACATAATATGTTACGCCTACTAATTTATATGACATAATATGTTATGTTTACGAATGTATATTTAATAATATGTTAGGCCTACTAATGTGTATGACATAATATGTTACGCCTACTAATTTATATGACATAATATGTTATGTTTACGAATGTATATTTAATAATATGTTAGGCCTACTAATGTGTATGACATAATATGTTACGCCTACTAATTTATATGACATAATATGTTACGCCTACTAATTTATGTGACATAATATGTTACGCCTACTAATTTATATGACATAATATGTTATGTTTACGAATGTATATTAAATAATATGTTAGGCCTACTAATGTATATGACATAATATGTTACGCCTACTAATTTATATGACATAATATGTTACGCCTACTAATGTATATGACATAATATGTTACGCCTACTAATGTGTATGACATAATATGTTATGTTTACGAATGTATATTTAATAATATGTTAGACCTACTAATGTGTATGACATAATATGTTACATGTTTACGAATGTATATTTAATAATATGTTAGGCCTACTAATGTGTATGACATAATATGTTACGCCTACTAATTTATATGACATAATATGTTACGCCTACTAATTTATATAACATAATATGTTACGCCTACTAATTTATATGACATAATATGTTACGCCTACTAATTTATATGACATAATATGTTACGCCTACTAATGTGTATGACATAATATGTTATGTTTACGAATGTATATTTAATAATATGTTAGGCCTACTAATGTGTATGACATAATATGTTACGCCTACTAATGTATATGACATAATATGTTACGCCTACTAATGTATATGACATAATATGTTACGCCTACTAATTTATATGACATAATATGTTATGTTTACGAATGTATATTTAATAATATGTTAGGCCTACTAATGTGTATGGAATAATATGTTACGCCTACTAATTTATATGACATAATATGTTATGTTTACAGATGTATATTTAATAATATGTTAGGCTTACTAATGTGTATGACATAATATGTTACGCCTACGAATTTATATGACATAATATGTTATGTTTACGAATGTATATTTAGTAATATGTTAGGCCTACTAATGTGTATGACATAATATGTTACGCCTACTAATGTATATGACATAATATGTTACGCCTACTAATTTATATGACATAATATGTTATGTTTACGAATGTATATTTAATAATATGTTACGCCTACTAATGTGTATGACATAATATGTTACGCCTACTAATGTGTATGACATAATATGTTACGCCTACTAATTTATATGACATAATATGTTACGCCTACTAATTTATATGACATAATATGTCACGCCTACTAATTTATATGACATAATATGTTACGCCTACTAATTTATATGACATAATATGTTACGCCTTATCATTTATATGACATAATATGTTATGTTTACGAATGTATATTTAATAATATGTTAGGCCTACTAATGTGTATGACATAATATGTTACGCCTACTAATTTATATGACATAATATGTTACGCCTACTAATGTATATGACATAATATGTTACGCCTACTAATTCATATGACATAATATGTTATGTTTACGAATGTATATTTAATAATATGTTAGGCCTACTAATGTGTATGACATAATATGTTACGCCAACTAATTTATATGACATAATATGTTACGCCTACTAATGTATATGACATAATATGTTACGCCTACTAATGTGTATGACATAATATGTTATGTTTACGAATGTATATTTAATAATATGTTAGGCCTACTAATGTGTATGACATAATATGTTACATGTTTACGAATGTATATTTAATAATATGTTAGGCCTACTAATGTGTATGACATAATATGTTACGCCTACTAATTTATATGACATAATATGTTACGCCTACTAATTTATATAACATAATATGTTACGCCTACTAATTTATATGACATAATATGTTACGCCTACTAATTTATATGACATAATATGTTACGCCTACTAATTTATATGACATAATAGGTTATGTTTACGAATGTATATTTAATAATATGTTAGGCCTACTAATGTGTATGACATAATATGTTACGCCTACGAATGTATATGACATAATATGTTGCGCCTACTAATGTATATGACATAATATGTTACGCCTACTAATTTATATGACATAATATGTTATGTTTACGAATGTATATTTAATAATATGTTAGGCCTACTAATGTGTATGGAATAATATGTTACGCCTACTAATTTATATGACATAATATGTTATGTTTACAGATGTATATTTAATAATATGTTAGGCCTACTAATGTGTATGACATAATATGTTACGCCTACTAATTTATATGACATAATATGTTATGTTTACGAATGTATATTTAATAATATGTTAGGCCTACTAATGTGTATGGAATAATATGTTACGCCTACTAATTTATATGACATAATATGTTATGTTTACAGATGTATATTTAATAATATGTTAGGCCTACTAATGTGTATGACATAATATGTTACGCCTACTAATTTATATGACATAATATGTTATGTTTACGAATGTATATTTAGTAATATGTTAGGCCGACTAATGTGTATGACATAATATGTTACGCCTACTAATGTATATGACATAATATGTTACGCCTACTAATTTATATGACATAATATGTTATGTTTACGAATGTATATTTAATAATATGTTACGCCTACTAATGTGTATGACATAATATGTTACGCCTACTAATGTGTATGACATAATATGTTACGCCTACTAATTTATATGACATAATATGTTAGGCCTACTAATGTGTATGACATAATATGTCACGCCTACTAATTTATATGACATAATATGTTACGCCTACTAATTTATATGACATAATATGTTACGCCTTATCATTTATATGACATAATATGTTATGTTTACGAATGTATATTTAATAATATGTTAGGCCTACTAATGTGTATGACATAATATGTTACGCCTACTAATTTATATGACATAATATGTTACGCCTACTAATGTATATGACATAATATGTTACGCCTACTAATTCATATGACATAATATGTTATGTTTACGAATGTATATTTAATAATATGTTAGGCCTACTAATGTGTATGACATAATATGTTACGCCAACTAATTTATATGACATAATATGTTATGTTTACGAATGTATATTTAATAATATGTTAGGCCTACTAATGTGTATGACATAATATGTTACGCCTACTAATTTATATGACATAATATGTTACGCTTACTAATGTATATGACATAATATGTTACGCCTACTAATTTATATGACATAATATGTTATGTTTACGAATGTATATTTAATAATATCTTAGGCCTACTAATGTGTATGACATAATATGTTACGCCTACTAATTTATATGACATAATATGTTATGTTTACGAATGTATATTTAATAATATGTTAGGCCTACTAATGTGTATGACATAATATGTTACGCCTACTAATGTATGACATAATATGTTACGCCTACTAATTTATATGACATAATATGTTACGCCTACTAATTTATATGACATAATATGTTACGCCTACTAATTTATATGACATAATATGTTACGCCTACTAATTTATATGACATAATATGTTATGTTTACGAATGTATATTTAATAATATGTTAGGCCTACTAATGTGTATGACATAATATGTTACGCCTACTAATTTATATGACATAATATGTTACGCCTACTAATTTATATGACATAATATGTTACGCCTACTAATGTATATGATATAATATATTATGACTACTAATGTATATGACATAATATGTTATGCCTACTTATGTATATGACATAATATGTAACACCTTCTTATGTATATGACATTATATGCTACACTTACTTATGTATATGACATAATATGCTACGCCTACTAATGTATGTGAAATAATATATTATGCATACTAATGTATATGACATGATATGGTATGCATACTTATGTATGTGACATAATATGTTATGCCTACTTATGTATATGACATAATATGCTACGCCTACTAATGTATATGACATCATATATTACACCTACTAATTTATATGACATTATATGTTATGCCTACTAATGTATATGACATAATATGTAATGCCTACTAATGTATGTGACATAATATGGTATGCCTACTTATGTATATGACATAATATGCTACGCCTACTAATGTATATGACATAATATATTACACCTACTAATTTATATGACATAATATGTTATGCCTACTAATGTATATGACATAATATGTTATGCCTACTAATGTATGTGACATCATATGTTACGCCTACTAATGTATATGGCATAATATGTTACGCCTACTAATGTATATTACATAATATGTTATGCCTACTAATAATTATGACATAATATGTTACGCCTACTAATGTATATAACATAATATGTTATGCCTACTAATAATTATGACATAATATGTTATGCCTACCAATGTATATGGCATAATATGTTACGCCTACTAATGTATATGACATAATATGTTAGACTACTAATGTATGTTACATAATATGTTACGCGTACTAATGTATATGACATAATATTTTATGCCTACTAATGTATATGACATAATATGTTACGCGTACTAATGTATATGACATAATATTTCATGCCTACTTATGTATATGACATAATATGTTACGCGTACTAATGTATATGACATAATATGTTATGCCTACTAATGTATATGACATAATATGTTACGCCTACTTATGTATATGACATAAGATGTTATGCCTACAAATGTATATGACATAATATGTTACGCTTACTAATGTATGTGTGTATTTGCACGTGTCCATGCTTCTCATCTCTGCAGCAACTTTATCACAGAACAGATGTTGCTAGTCTTTATCTGCTAGATCGTTATATTCATAAGAGCCCCCTCTTGTAAAATATTCACAAAAAACTCCTCTAGTTCGAACAACTGTTAAAAATGGCTCGTTTTTCCTTCTGTGTATTTCAAACTAATAGGAGCTTCCATGACCAACGTGTCTTTCCTAGTCTTGGAACGCAATACCATGAACCTGCTTCCAATATATATATATATATATATATATATATATATATATTGGTAAAAGTGTTACTGTGAATGACTAGTGCGTTAGTGGGATAGTTGTGTTTAGGGTCCTGTTTGTGTTTATAAACGCAGCATTTTATATTTCTGTCCGTTTCAATAATATAAAACATCGGAAATGCGGCACATTTCATTTTGTAAATGCCGGCCAGTGTCCTTAAGGGGCGGTTGGGGACATGGTTCGTTGTTTAGTAAATCTTTAATTATTTTAGAAGTTTATGTTGCTATTTTAATGTCATATTTGAATTGTTTTTGTAAGGAAATAGATATGCAATTATTGGGGGAGAACGATCTAAGATTTCTTTTTCTCAGTCATTTCAATGTTATTTGTGCTGGTGATGTTACGAGGGGAAAAAGTTCGTGGTGTTAGTATATATATATATATATATATATATATATATATATATATATATATATATATATATATATATATATGTGATACTTTGAAGGCAATACAATGCAGAGGTGTGACGGAATCACACAAGTTGGAGCAAATAAAACATATAATTGTGGTCTGGTAGAAACTCCGTGCGATATAATATTTCGGGAACTCTTCCCTCCTTCAGAACCGTGCTCAACTCAAGTTCAAGCGTGCATAAATATATTATTTCATGTATCCACATAACATGTTATAAGGAGATACAATATTTCAAGCATCAATTTTTAGTATTTACTTCAACAGTGCTCAATACGTTAGTAGAGCATAGTAGTAGGCGTTTCCATTTTTTCCTGAGATTCTCATGGATGGCTCTTTCCTTGAGAAGAAAACTCTGAAACTTCTTGGTCGTTCTCTCTCATAAATCTTTCTTGGGGTTCATACATTAGATCCATTGCTCTTTCTGCTTCTTGTGAAGTCGGTTCTCTCTATTAGTCCAAACACTTTCTCACACCTGAAGCTATTGTCTATCTCCACAATCATACCATGTATGGAGTACTGTTGTCATATTAAGGCTGGCGAATCTCTGCCCAATTTGATGGGTTTTGATAAGGTGCAGAAACGTGGCCCTACCCTTTCTTCTTCTCTACCCCTCCTCTTTCACAGACGTGATGTTGCTAGTCTCAGTCTTTTCTATAAATACTATTATAGCATGTGTTCTTCAGAATTATGTGATCTATTCTCCGCTTCTTATGTTCTAGCTCGTTTGACCCGTTGGTCTAGCGGTTTCCACGAATTCGCTGATTTGATATCTTATTGTAATACAACTTCTTATTACAGTAGCTTCTTTCCAAGAACCGTATGCTTGTGGAACTCTCTTCCTGTTGACTGTTTTCCTCCTACCTATAATCTTGGTCTTTTCAAGACTAAAGTCAATAGCCATTTCTTGTCTTTGCGATAATCATATTTGTACTTGTTAGCTACTTACATCAACTGGCTTCATGCCTTGTCTGGAGCGAGTTCAATGTATATATATATATATATATATATATATATATGTGTGTGTGTGTGTGTGTGTGTGTGTGTGTGTGTGTGTGTGTGTGTGTGTGTGAAAATTAAGCTACACAGAGAATTCCGCGTTTCATCCCCGTAGGGAATCGTCAGGCTAAAATGTCAGCATTTTAGCCTGACGATTCCCTACGGGGATTAAACACGGAAGCCTCTGTGTAGCTTAATAAATATATTTTCATAACTTACTATATATATATATATATATATATATATTCATTTATTTACATATGTAAAACCTATAAGGTAAATAGCATATGTTACTTTTAAGGATTTTTTGTATTTTCATTATTTATTTCTATATATCATATTTTATTTTATTCATTATGATATTATCATGTTATATTATATTTATTTCATTTTATTCTAATTAAATCTATAACGTTTTGTTTTTATTTATTATTTTTCAGAGTAGTAAAAAATCTAAAGATAATTATTTTACATTAGATCATATCGTGATAGTGATATTCTCGATATTGTAGATAGAGCATTGCTATAGGAAATGTTGAAATAATGAATCAAATGTAAAATTACATATTTTACAAGTTTATTATTATTACGGTCGTTCTCATATTTTATTTTACTCTTTCTTCAAACACTTGATGGTTATAATAAACTTGTAAAATATGTAACTTTAGCGTTATTTCATTATTTTAATATTTCACATATATATATATATATATATATATATATATATATATATATATATATATATATGCGCGTGTGTGTATGTGTGTGTTAGTAGACGACCGTAAATTGGAGTTTAAGAAATTAATTCTGTCTCATTCCATTGAAAAGAAAAGACGTTGGCTGAAGAGGTCTGGCAATCCATAACTCATACCGAAACATGTCTGCAAATGTATAGTCAAATAATGTTTGTATAAATAAAAATCTTTATAACTATTAAACAGCTCTATTTATTATTGAGCACTTTCATATAAACACAATAAGGATTTTCTGGATTTTTACCCTGTGGATCAAGGGATCTAGGAGGCTAAAATGTGACGAGTTATGTGATGATGAAAACTGTAAATTTCGTTAAAAGTCTCATTTAGTGATTTTCATTTTATATTTTTTGTATAAAATGACTTTTACACAATGTATATATATATATATTGTATCTGATACTTTTGTCGACAACATTTTAAATTGTTCTTTCTGACGTCGGAAATAATTTCAAATATAGTTATATCCACCTTATTTTGCCTCGAAAGAAAGTTAAAAATAACATTTTCAATATACGGTCAAGTAATAAAAAAAACTGTTAGCGTGGTCGTGTTTTCTAAAAGTAAATTGGCAGACAGCTGTAAAAAGGCGAACGGCTGTAACGAATCGAAACTGATTTGTTTATTTAAATCATAAAAATACGAATATAAATAATTATGTAAATGTTTAAACATTTTCTTAAATGCATTTCTCACTGAGATATTCTTTGTTTAATTGTATTTTTGTTTTATAAAACGAAGAAAATCCATTTTAAAAATTGGATTTCGTATCTTTACGTTCTAATATAGTTCAGTTATTTTGTCGACCGTACTGATAATTGGTTCTAGTGACCAAAGATTACATCGAATGAAATTTTGTAATGGTGTATTTGAATTCCTTGAAAAATTTGACCGTTACTGAAACCATATATGAATGTACTAACTATTATCACATCGATTTCTATAACACACACTCATATATATATATATATATATATATATATATATATATATATATATATATATATATATTATATCTGTCTCATTGTAATTAACCTCTCTTATGACGGGTATACCAGCCAGTTTCCAATAAATAAACTTCTTTTTACACCTTTCTACTGACTTCCCCTCTTACGCGTAACTCTCCTCTAGCATAGTATCTGCCCTTTCGTCTTTCCACTGGGCCAAACTAATTCTAACAAATGATGAACAGAAGTGATGCATAAACCTACGAACGAATAAAAATGTCCCGGTTTACTTCTTATTTTCCACATATTGTAATAAAACCTGATTAATTTACGACGCCCCAAATTATATCTCGCGTTGTATAATTAGGTAAGTCCTGATTTCGTCCCTACCAGACGACAATCACCACCATTTATTTGTGTAGACGACACCGTCTTCCCGCCATTAAGCATTGACCTCCTTAAAATTATTCTCTTCTTATAGACCGGAAGGGGAATAAACAATTCAAAACCAAAATGGCGGATCAGTTTACGCCTGCGATTGAGTTAATTGCGCCCGCGTGTCAGTGTGCTCAGCGGAAGAGAGTTTTCACAAAAGGTCAAATATTCTTAATCTATTCGAGTAAACGGCGATATTTTACCTTCACTTAGAATGTTATGTTTTCACAACTGGCGCCAGATTGGTTTTCTGTCTTCACTAACTATTCCATGCCTATTTTTGTTGTCTTATTTTTGGGGGACGATGATGCTCTCTATATGATGATATCTATTTCATGTTTTTTCATACAGACAACTTGTAAATAGGCACCTCAACTTAAACCTAAAAACAGAATTGAAAACTGTTAATTCAACTTGTTAATTCTAAACCATTAAAATAAATAAATATTTAAATTAACTTAAAAGTGTAACCAAGCGTAGATCTAGTTAATCAATACTTCATACCCGTTACAAATAAAATCAATACTACATACCCGTTACAAATAAAATCAATACTACATACCCGTTACAAATAAAATCAATACTACATACCCGTTACAAATAAAAGCGATAAACAAAAAGAATATAAATATTCAAACATTTACTTTATCTCTATCTATATCATTTTAAGTATATGTATCTGCTTGTATATTTGTATTTACAGGATTCATTCCTAAACTAATCATTATCAATTTTGGAAAACAGTTACGAGGCATAAATCTGGGTAATTTGTGCTATATTTAGTTTACTTTAGTTTCATGCATAAGGGGTACAGGGAGTGTGGAAGCCCTTCGTGAAAATTTAGATACCTTTGATTTTTGTGAAATTATAGCAATAGATATTAAACATCAATTAATAAATATTTCCCGAATTTCAATGTTTGGGAGCATTTAAAATGGAGTTTATGGTAATAATATAGGCATGTGAAAATTTAAATATTTCAGATTTGCATTGAATTTGATTCATAGTCATGAGACACTAATTAAGCAAGATTCCCTGAATGCCAATTTCTTTTTAACACCTCTTTAGATAAAGTCTTAGATTTTAGAAATTCACTAGAATCCAAATCATGTAATGAATTTTGATCAAAGTTGGAATAAGGATTCTAGACATTAGGAGTTATTTGATGCTTAAACAGAAACACAAGTTGCTATTTTACCCATATTTGTGGGATATTATGGCTTACATTCATATGCACAGAGTGATTGAAAAGTAACTCCCTATTATTAAGTACTCGTAATTCATTACTGAAATATAATTCTTACAAGAAATGAATATGATAAGAAAGTGTATAGAATGGTGTTGTATTCAAAATTCAATATGCGTGCCACCAATCACCACCAACTTCTTAAGCTGCCTGGAAACCGCATCAACTGATTTCACAGGGAACTTTTTTCTTTTTACTAATGAGTCAACACTCATCAAGGCTAAAAACCCACTCGAAGATTAGGGTCATCAAGATCTATAGATTGACAGATAAATGGTGATGAATACAATGAGTATTGAAAACAGCAGCCGATCCAGAAAACAGCATCGGTTCCCCATTGTTACAGACATCGCTCGTGGAATGTGAGGACTTAAGGAAAAATAACGCATAATTCATTGCACTTGCTCCCCCCCCCATTCACTTCTTGTAGGAATTATATTTCAGTAATAACATACAAGTATCACTTACAAGTATAGGGTGTTACTTTCCAATCACCCTGTATATTAATTTATTAGAGAAAACCATATTATATGCACAGGGTGCTGTTGCAAAATCTGACACTTGTACAAAAAACGTAATAAGCACTAAAAATTAAAGTTGTATACACCAAAGCGAGAGTTACATACTACATTATTTTTCAATGTAACCGCCACCGGTGGGGACGACCAACTCAAGGCAGGTGCGAAATAACTCATATACTTTGGCGACCATGTCCGTGTCTGTAGCAAAAGCACGCATGCGAATCGGACGTGGAATGGCATTGGCTTACAATATATAATTAATTAGTAATTCCGATATCTCTGTCTTCCCCCAGTAGTAAGTGATTTAGAACAAAGATCAAGTTTAATAAATGTCCGCTGTCTTCCATCAGTTTTGTCTCGAAGTAGTCTTTTTGAAGGTATGTAAGAAGTTTTAATTATAGGACAGCGTTTCCTCAGTCTGAGAGGATCACGTGGAAGAATGACCAGCAGTAAACAAGCTATGAATAACAATTTTTGAACTTTAATGTTTTGTAATGATCACGATCAATTGGTTGATACATGTATGACACAAGGCTGAGAACGCAACACATGATAGCAAATACAAAATATTTATAATAGAAAAGAGAAGAAAAAGAAAAATACAGGTTGCCCTAAAACGTTTTGACATCATTTCGCAGACCAATAATTTTATTGAAATAACTTCGAATGTTCATAGAATCGATAAGAAACAAATTAATACTTTATATTGAATGTTTTATTTGTGTTCTGTTTCAGATTGAGCCATATCGTTCACTCCAAAAAGAGAAGTAAGTTTACGTCTTGGAATATGCTCGCATAGAGTACTTAAAAATGTGTAGTGTGCCTTCAATGCAAAATTTGGAAAAACTTTACGTACTAACAAACAAATTTAGATATGGTACCAAAAATCTAAAGTTGGGGGGTGTGTATGCAAGGCTTAAAGATTTGGTAGGCCATCATCATCATCATCATCATCAGAAGAAGATAATGTAACCCAAGTTCTTTGAGAATCATCTGTGCTGCGTTACCCTCAGATGTACTTGATTCATTCTGCCTCTGATTGATGTCTCCTCGCCGGCATTGACATACTTTGATTTCCATCTCAAGATTTGATATAAACTCTTTCGATTCATTCTAGATTATTTTCAATTCATTAACTTAATCAAATTTTCAAGGAGAGCTTGGATATTAGATAGGTCTACATACAGTGTAACCCTCTGGATTGGGTAACTTTGTTGCAAATATCTACAGGCAGCTAAAACTTTGTACCACATCAGCGACATTAACTAACTAATAAAACTGTTAAACTAAGCTAATACGTCATTTTCGTCATTGCTGTTAAGTTTGTTGCGTGTTTAATTCATCGCGATTAAATCAGCGACCGTTGGAGAAGCAAACGTCACCAGCTGACAACAAAAACATTGAAAGGGGTGGCTGCTTATAAAAGGCTGAACAATCTGGTAGAGGATCATCAAAATCAGAAGAGAAGTTACAGTTCGTTAAAAACTCTTACAAATCTCCAACAAATCGATAAGGAGAACACGAGATGAACTTATTGAATACTTATCAAATCCAATCAGAATAAACAAAGTTAAACACCTAAGCTCTTCAATCTTATTGAGCCCGATGTTGTAGTTTCCAGATAATTGTTTATAAAATTATGCAAAATTATATATATATATATATATATATATATATATATATATATATATATATATATATATATATATAGTAAGCTATGAAAATATATTTATGGCAATTAAGCTACACAGAGGCTTCCGCGTTTCATTCCCGGGGGGGGGGAATCTTCAGGCGGGAGCCTCTGTGTAGCTTAATTGCCATAAATATATTTTCATAGCTTACTACCTAGCTCTACTTACGTATCGAGCACTGTTGAAGTAAATACTGAAAATTGATACCTAAAAAATGATATCTCCTTATAAAATGTTATGTTGATACATGAAATACTTATATATATATATATATATATATATATATATATATATATATATATACATTTTTAAGTCAGTCTAGCCGTGCAATTGCAAAAGTATAAAAGAAGATACTCGTCCCTTGAATGATTCATACTATGAATATGAATGGATACCCCCTTTGTCTTATGGCTAGGAGCAAAATGTAGTATCTGTTCTGATACTACACTTCATCTTTTCTGTACTAGGTCAGTAAAGGAGAGATCTTTCTAAACTCAGGCAATCTTATTTTTGTCCTAATCCAGAGTGCCTCATGTTAAGGAGCTAGATTTTTCTCGCATTTAAAAGCGGCATTATATCTAACTTTGCCATCAGGGTGAGGCAAGAAAATAATGATCTTGCTATAACGTTGAAATACAAAAATCCGCCTAAAATGGCGGAATTGATAAATATTACATACAGCATGCCAAGTATCTGCATGAGAATTTCATGCGTTCGTCAACAGAAATTTTAGCTGAGATCCAAAACTGTACGAATCTGTTAGCCAAAAAGATGAAATGTTTGGACGTGGAATCATAATACATCAGTGATAAAATAATTGATTCTTTTAGCTTCTATGGATCATTACGTTTGATATAAGAAGGGGAGGAGGAGTTTACTTGCCCGTCTAACACACCGATTGACCAATCGTTGTTTAGGCGTTTGTGTTTGCACTGCTCATTGTAATATTTCTTAATGACTGATAACATCTCGAATGCAGTCTCGATAACAACAAGTAATGTTGGTCTGGTGCAAGGTATACATGCGTATGTGTTTATTTGTTTGTTTATTTATTTTGTTTTCTGTATGTGTGTGTGTGTGTATTTCATTGAATAAAACTAACAAAACTAACAAAAATCAAGAAATGTGTTGTTCTCTAGTCGAACTCTGAGGAAAACACTTGACACTTTTTCATGTTTTCTTTTCTCTCTTGCTTCCGGTGGTCTCATCCTATCTTCGTATTGTTCGCCTTGAAAAGGGGCAACAGGAGAAGAAAAACAAAGAACACTTGTCTTTCAGCAAACGAAAGAAGACAATTGTTTCGCGGGCACCTGTTTTGAACAACAAGCGAACATCTTCGAAACAGGAAAGAAAACTCTAGAAAACTATAGAAAAACAGGGAAAATCGCACCGATGTAACCCTAACCCGTCAACGGCAATTCGGTATTTTTTTAGTGGACTTCTTAAATATCAGGACTCGTTAGTTATGAGTAAGCAGGAAATATTCGAAAATAAGTCAAGATGCTTTCCTTCCTGAGAAGATTCACGCTCAAATTATTAGACATCTGCAAAACATTCTAACTTAATTTTGTTGGTAAAAAACATTTACAATTAATTTCTTATTATACTAGCTGTGAGTTACTCAACGTTTGTTTTTCTATGGATTTTTTCCTATGGATTTTAATAATATAAAACACGTGGTAAAATATACTTTTGTTCTAGGATTGAGTTATGCTTGGAAAAATCCATTTTAATTGATCTAATAAACTGTAAATTATAATTAACTGAACAAGTCATATATCACTCGCTCAGCTATCGATCATTTGTGTCGTCCTTATTTCAGTTTGTTAAATCAATCACTCTCGAATATTTCTTTATGTCTTTGTGAGCATTTTGAGAAAGAGTGACTTTCTTTTACTAATAGTCGCCATCAAATTTACATACTGTGTCTGTACATACCACTAACACACATGGCAATAACCAATGGTGTCCCCTGGAGTCTAGGTGACAGCAAATTTTCAAAGATTTCGATGCAATCTCTACTTCTTTTCGATAACCGTTGCAAACCATCGTGCATTACTATTGATTTATCGCGTGCACGGAGCATTGGTCTCTTCTGGAATTTGAGTAGCAAAAAGCCGCCCACGGTCCCAGTACTCTCTGCACCCTTCCAGTACTCTTCTTCGTCTGTCCCTCCATCTTCCTTGACCCGTCATGATCAATTTGTGTGATACCTGTCGAGACTAGTGCCACTCTATGTGTGAGTGTTTGTGTGTGTGAGGGGGTAGTTGATGGATTTCTCTCAGTTTCAGTTCACTTGGTCACATGTGATGTTTTTCTGTTTTCGTTTTATTTAAATTTCAACTTACGTTTCGATGGCTAGCATTTCTAGTTGATGTCAGTTGATTTCCGCATGCCGTTTTCATCATTGCTGTCCGTTGTATGGTTTCAATCTTCCCCTTGATTCCAATTACTCGTTGTCTTTTTTCCACATTTTTGTTCCTAGTGCTTCCACAATTATTGGCATTATGTTGACTGCAATATCCCTTTCATCTATCTGGTTAGTTTCATGTATTAGCTTCGTTTTTCGGCCTCGTTGTTCTTCACCCTGTTATCTGCTGGGACGGCAAAATCTACGATTAAGCATTTTCTTTCTTGTTAACTATTATCACGTCCGATCTTCTTGCTTAGATGAGTTTGTCCGTTTGTACCTCCATTTCCCAGATAATTTTGTTATTTATATTTTCGAAAACTGTCTCTGGTTTGAATCTGTACCATTTGTCTGCATGTTCAAATTGGAGATGTGTGCATAGTTCCGAACAGCTGTGTTTGTTTTTTGTGTATTCCTTTGGAGCGTGTTTTCTGCATTGATTTATTATGTGATTTGCAATTTCGTCTCTTTGTCCACAGATTCTACATTTACTGTTTTCTTTGGGTTTGTCTATCTTAGCTTTGATATAGTTCGTTCTGATCGCGCTGTTTTGTTCCGCTGTCAGTAGCGATTCCGTTTATCTCTTCAGGTAGCCATGTCCAGGTGTTTTCTTATGTCTCTTCTCGGGTCAGTCTTATGACTCGTTCATGTAGCTGCCTTTCTAACCAGGTTGATTTTTCCATCTTTTTGTTTTTAGTTTCAATGCTCCCTGTATTGTCAATTGTTCTAGTGTTGAAGCTGCAATGATCAGCCTTTCTGTGTTCTGGATCATGTATTTTTCCGGCTCATTTTCTGTGTCATCTACACAGGCTTCTATACGTAACAGTCCTCTTCCGACTTCTCTCTTGTTTACGTAGAGTCGGTTAATATCCTTTGTGTTTAGTGCAATGTGTATGGTCATTAGTTTCCTAGTCTTCTGGTTTAAGTACTTTTGCCCAGAATATCTTACTAGAGATACCGCCCAGGTGTTAGTCCTTTCATCTGGTTTCTTCTAAATAACTTGGTTTCTAAGAGTTTTTTTTCTCGGGTATCATTTTCCAATATTCTCTTTCATTTCTCTTGATTTGATGGCGTCTGCTTCCAGAACTCAGATGTATGTATGTATCATGTTCGCGAAGTGCCCTCAACTCCTAATGATTATGTAGTTCCATGCACTCCGCTGTCTTGAACTTTCCTCTTTTCATCTCTGGCAATGCATATTTTTCCATTCCAAATTCCATTTGAATGTCTTGGCTGAAGATTCTGGTTGTGTTTACAGCTTTTCCCATTCCTTTTTGTTCTTTGCAAATAGCTTAAATTCGTCCATAGACATGTGGTAGTTTATTCTTTCTTCTGTGTCTTGTATTCAGCATTACACTTCCTGGGTATGTAGTTAAATTGCTTCATGGCTATGATAAACAGTAGTAGTGATAGAAAGTCTACCTGAAAAATGTTTCTCTGTATTTTATTCTCAGTCAGGCGCTGTCCTGCAGCTAACAGTCAGAGTCTCGATGCTCCAATTGCTTTCTTAATAAGATTGATAATCTTGTCGAATATTTTCTACATCCTTCAGCATTCAATTATCCATGCTTGAGGGATTTTGTCGTAGACTTCCTTGTAGTCAATCTATGCCATGGCTATGTTCTTTTTTTCTGTTTTAACCTTTCCGGTATCCTTCCGTTACTCAGGGAGTAGTCCACGATTATTGAGGAAGTGGTAGATCTGTTTTCTCAGTTATGTCGTTAGGATTTTCAACATGGTTGGTAGGCAGGTTATTGGTCAATAGTTACTTGGTTAGAAACTTCAAATTAGTTTTAATAAGTGTTAAATTCATCAAAGAATTTAATGACATTTACCTCTGATTATATATTGGGTCACTAAGGTCCAATTATCGCTTCCAATCATCTGCTTCCGGGGATGCGCCCTTTATGAATCTTCACAGTCCTTTCAAATACTCAGATGAAATTGGCATTTTGAGAAGTTCTCTTTTTACCACTCGCTAATCTATATGTAAACATTTCATGCAAATCGGAAATATTTTAATTTGTGACCATTATTACCCTCCCCCCCCCCCGCAAATCATCGATATATACGAAAACCTAGACTAAAATGTGATGATTACAAATATGTAATTGATTTTGCAAGGAGATTGACCGCTGAATATTGATGAGTGGGCACACACAGACACACATATTTGATGGAGAGTTTGAATTACCTACTAGACACCATCCTCGAGTGTCTTCGGTTTCTCTGTGTAAGGGGTTGTCAGGGCAACCTGACATGAGGATACTTTACCCTACAAATAAACCCTGACCAAATATTCAAAAGAAAAGAAACATAGTATTCGAAGCCCAAATACGACCTCGGTTTCGCTACACGCCTATACGACGAATGGTGCACCTTCTCCTAGTAATGTTACCTCAAGTAACAGCACTTAGCTAGATACTCCACCAGATCAGATGAATTATTGACCTGGAATCCGGTAAGACCAACATACCAAAAGAAATATATACAATAAGATAATCAACTGGTCAATTTGGGAGACGAAATTTAATGTTTTTTTTACTTCTTTACAAACTCAAGAGGTAAAGGAGAACTTTAATGGAACGCTCGAATATCTTTGTATCTTCTATAGAGATCAAGTGTTAGCCCTAGGAAAGGGCCTCTTGATTTCTGAGAACTTCGACTGAAGTAAAATGAAACAAAAGAGAGAAGGCTTTAAGAAGTAAAGGAGAACTTTAATGGAACACTCGAATATCTTTGTATCTCCTATAGAGATCAAGTGTTAGCCCCAGGAAAGGGCCTCTTGATTTCTGAGATCTTTGACTGAAGTAAAATGAAACAAAAAATATATAAAATAAATCATACGCCGTCATGGAGTCGCTCCCGTGTTGGAGACTTTTACAGGAAAGCTCCAATGAAATTGTTGAACAACTCACAAACCGGCCATAAATTATGGTTTGTAGTATTAATAAGTTAATATTTTAAATACTCTACGCCGTTCGTGGTCACTAATTAATCAGTAAAGTGCAGTCACTTGGAATAACAAAATCCAAAATGGCGACAGGATGAAACAAGTAAGTTGATCTCGTGATCAAGCAACAGTCAACACACACACACACACACACACACATATATATATATATATATATATATATATATATATATATATATATATATATATATAATCATTCATGAATAATATTTTTAAATTAAACCCTATACGCATACGAAAGTCATATTTGACTTAGTAGTCAGAGCGCGTACCGGTGTGCCAACCACGCATTGTCTGGAAATGGGAGAGTGAATTAACGTCTAAATGGCAAATTGCGTTACGTTATTAATAACGGCTTGTTGTTAACTTACTTAAAGTGGTAAATCTAGTGAGAGCTTTGACTAATTATTCATAAATAATATTTTCAAATTAACCCATATGAACATGTGTTTCATGCCAAACTTGCAATTATCAGTATGTGGGGGGGGGACAATCTCTTTCGATCACAGGGTTCGAACCCCAATACGAAAGTCCTATTTGATGTGCCCACCACGCATCTCTGGAAATGGGAGCGTGAATTAACGTCTAAATGGTAATATGGGCATATTTACTCCCTCACGCACACACACACACACATATATATATATATATACCAAAGGTACTTAAGCTTTATTTTTTATTTATTTTTTAATGCAACTTTAATTCCTATATAATTTTATTGCTAGCTACCATATTGCAGAATGGTTCTTGGATGTAGTGTTTAGATAGTATTATTATTATTTGTATTTTTATATATTTTTTTTTATTGTTTTAATTAATGTTATTTGATATGCAAATTATTATATCATACGGTAGTCTTAAGGGTAATATATTAGTATTATTATGTTATCATTATTATTATTTATTTATGTATATATTAGTGATATTTTAAGCTGAATTATTTCGACACTTGATTATTGGGGAAATGGTCGTATAATCAGTACCATTGGAGAGCCATGAATATTATAACTGTCCTGTTTTTAAATCTCCGAAACAGTTACATGGTAAACAGCTGATGATCCCCGTGTTAATATTAGACGCTTAAGGTCTCCTGTTTTTGTTTCACTCTTAGATAATTAACCCCCCCCCCTTTTTTTTTTTACTTATATTTTTTCATTTATTAATTTTCCAACGAATGTTAAGTCTGCAATATCTTGGATTTAGTTAGTTTGTCTGGGAATTTAAACTGCATTTTACATTTTTTTAATGACTCAGAGCTTCTTTAGACTATAAATATATATATATATATATATATATATATATATGTGTGTGTGTGTGTGTGTGTGTATGTGTGTGTGTGTGTGTGTAGATATGTTTCGAAGTACAAAATTTGTAAATTGTTTTAAATAAAGCTGAATATATATATATATATATATATATATATATATATATATATATATATAGATATATATATATATAGATATATATGGGGGTGTGTATGTGTGTGTGTATTATGATATCAACAATCAAACTTGTATCAACCAACAAAATCTCAGTTGTAAAGGATAGGTCTGTAGAGTAGAACGTACAAGACTAATAAAAATATGATGTTTACAAATGGCAAAAGACCAATTGCAGAGATCATTGACTGAACGTTTCAAAGAGTCTAAGATTTTTTATGGAATGAACATCTTTTCCGGCGGGATTATTGCGTAATTGCACATGACGGCTCCGATGCGATTTCAAATCGGTATAGCTGATTCCATAGTTCGCGAGAGAATCCATTAGACCAATAACACACCCACACACACGCACAGACACACACACAGAAACATACACACACACACACACATATATATATATATATATATATATATATATATATATATATATATATATATATTGACTTTTGAATTACAAAGTAAAAGCAGCATTATTTATAGAAAAATGAAGAGAAAAAGGCTCAATCCGATATTAAAATGTCCGACAACGGAGAATAATGGCCAATTGTTCTACTAATTTAAAAAAAAATGATTTAGCTGCTGTTTTTACAAACTTATCTATGCCTTATAATAGATAGATAATTTTATTCATAAAGTTAAGCCATTTATCACACTGAAAGTGAGATTTAAACGCAAAATTCACATTATAAATAGAAGAATCATATCTTTCTAAGGTACCAATTGTAAGCGATCGAGGTCTTTATGTTAACTAATCTGCATATTGCTTTGTAAAAGGACATCTCATTAATCCACTATTCGTTCAAGTTGTTTTCATTTTTATAACACAAAATTCTATTTACGCATTTCTTTACATCGTGCGTAGAAACTTAGTAGCTTGGTTGGAAAAGAGATTGTTTCTATTGACTACATTAACAATTATTAAAGCTTTACTTCGTGCAATTTTCAAATTATAAAACTAGTAATCTTTTATAGGGACAAGGTTTACAGACGAAGAGGAAATATTTTGAGTGGGAAGCTGAAACATTTTCACTGGTGATTAAAAAATAAAAACATTCGTGAAAAGTTCTTGGACGAATCAGAATAAGGTCAAGAGATGACAATTATAGAAAGATTTAGGAGTAACTATGGTAACGGCTATGTTTAGCGAAACAAGGTCAGAATAAGTTCTTAAATAAAGATTCGTGGTAAAAGAAGATAATAGTCTTTCGGTAAACAAGGTCAAGGGTCGATCTTTATGTGCATACAATGGTGTTATACATAGGTGTTTGATATATATATATATATATAGTATGTGTAAGAAGGCAATGCAAAGTGCCGAGTAGGTTGTAAGCTGGAAGGAACAAAAATAATAAATCGAAATGGAACTTACTATTTATTTTTTCTTAAAATCTTACATAACAGCAAGTGTGTTGGCTGTTTGTGTGTTGTCCGGATGATTATTAAAAATCATTTATTTAATATTTCGGGAAAATCTTCCCCTTTTCAAAAATAATAAATGTGCGTGTGGATGATATATATATATATATATATATATATAGATATATATATATATATATATATAGGCATAGCTCATTAGGTAAAACTAATTCGAGCTCCTGCCACTTGCCATACCGTTTAGCCAAGCTAACTCGCTTGAAACACAAGGACATTTTACCGCACTTAAATGTGTTTGCTGTGGATATTTTTGTATTGTTTATTTATTTTTTTAACTTTTTGTTTGCCATAAAAACAGCTCAACGAATTCAGTTATTTTGAAGTGTTGCATTTAACCTAAATGCTAGAAAGAGAGTTTTTTCCCTTACACTGTGTTGATCATATATGAGGGGCGTATATATATATATATATATATATATATATATATATATATATATATATATATATATATATATATATATATATATATAATTATCCACGGACATGTGTTTGGCCGTTAATACGGCTCATCAGCTTAGTTTAGTGTGGCTAAAAAGGGTGAGTACTTCCAACTGTGAACCGAAGCCCGATCGTATATTCAGCAGCCGAGCGTCGTAACCACTGCGCCATCATCTACAACCACGTGTAAGGAGCTTAGATTGCCAATTTCTCTGACACTTTGACGTAGGTTCTGTCTCACAATTGCTTTCAAACGTTTATTGTCAAGAGTGCAAGGCCGTCCTCTACCTTCGGTATCTTTAATGCCCCTATTATCACTACGCAATTTCTATTTACGAAAGCAATATGAACGAATTTGGAAGCACACAACAAAAGTATACGACATTTCTTTTTTTCTTTCTTTCATATTCGTTATGTTGGCCATCAACATTTTATATTGAAATAAATTATTTGAAATGTATGAAGCATTAGCTGGGCCGTGTCCCGACGTTGCCCGGGAAAACTAAAGAAACCAAGAATTTAAACCGCCAAAATTGACCGAAAGAGAGCGGAAAGTTTTCTTTTACTGAAAATTGTCAGCCTTTATCGAGGAAATAAAGATATTGCCGTTGCCAACTCCCGTATTTATGCGTGTGTGTTGGCAGAGTGGCCGCTTTGTTTTATTTAAAACTGAATCGCAAATCGAAAAGTAAATTGGACAAAAAAAACAACCTGGAAAGACTATTTTTCACCCCCAAAACTAATTTTCTATCGATGATATAAATCGAACAATGTGGTATAAAAATGAAAAAAATCATTTAATGATAACTAGAAAAAAGAGTGGATTAATGAGATGTCCTTTTGCAACGTGATATGCAAATTAGTTAACGTTAAGACAAAAATTGCATACACATGATTAGTACCTAAGAAAGTTATTGTTCTTCTATTTTTAATATGAATTTGGCGTTTTAATCTCACTCCCAGTGCGATAAATGGCCCAACTTTATAAATAGAATAATTATCAGTCATTAAGCATTTATAATTTAGTAAAAATATTAACTGAATACAGTTTTTTTTTTAATTTAGCCATTATTTTCCGTGGTCGGCCATTTTAAAATCGGATTTAGCTTTTCTGTTCATCTTTCTACAAACAACTGTTGTTTTGTTTTTATAATTCGAAAGTCAATATTCATAACGATGAGCTTATCTTCTTTTTTGTCAATATTTATGTGCGCTGTCATTAACGACAGCTTTTATGTGTCGACCATTACCTTATTTAGTCAATCCGTAGTTACAAATCCCGCGCTAATACATATTTATTTATCTACTAAAAAGATTGGCTGGTTTGACTTTCAGCTAACTACCAGCAAAAAATATAAAACAAATGAATAAAAAATAAACTAGAAGATGATCAATAAAGGATCAAGTCGGATGTCATTTACTTCGACGTTTTATCGTTTGAAACGAAATCCTCTCACAGCTTTAAATCATAAAACGGTCTGGACGGGTTGCGCGCGCACAGTTTTATCTTCTACACTTTCTACGTTGGCTTACAACATTAAAACATGAAAACATTGGTGGGCACCAGACGTTACCCGGGAATAAATAATGACATCGATGTACCCCGTTTTCCCAAAGTCTCTGTCTGTCAAAGACCTATAAAAAGATCTAATACAATTTTTCAAGAGTAACATTTTCAGGAATCCAATTGTTGCATTAGTTTTATATTCGGCCGTTGTGCAATGATATTTACGGGGTCTCCATTCGCGCCATACATACATAAATAACGTTTTATTTTATTTTACTTATAATAAAGCCCTGTAACAAAATAAAACACAACGTTTTAAGGGTACCCGAGTGCTTATTTTTCGGGAATGTGCGATCAAATCTACTATGAGAATAATGGAATTAAGTCTTTTTTTAAAACTTTTGCTCTTTTAATTATTTACAATAATGAATTTCATTGCTACATATTTTGATTTCGTTTTCTAATATTCATTCCTGAGGAAAGGCCACTGTCTCTTCTGAGATATATATATTGATCGTATCTTATGAAGCATCCATGTGTATGAATATTTGATATTAAAATTTATGATGCTTCTTTTTTAAATGAATAAAATCATTTATATTTTTAGGCTAAGATTTTCGATAAATATATAATTCTCAGAGCAAGACCTTTTTTCTTTTTTTCCTTCAATTTGTTTGTATTAACTAAATTAGAGGGAAAACGATGTAGAGTCAGAAAAACGTACGTCAATGTGTTAAAGACGACAGTTTAAAGTAAAGTAAATTGCGGTGGATGTGCTGCGCTAGTGTGCGGGGTTTAATAAGGAAAATTGATTATATCTTATGAAGTAACCATGTGTATGAATTTATTAAAATTTCAAAATCTTAACATGATGTAATTATAAAATGAATAAAATCATTTATTTTTTACTTTTCATAATATATATATATATACAATATTTTTAAAAATAAATATCAAATTATTTAAACCTACAGACGCCGACGTTTCAAGCTTTTTCTATCACCAGTGTAGAAAGTGAAAATTACAGACAGTCGGAGGGCACGAATCCAGTACAGAATCAGCCTAGACTCCGCAAGCTAACGACGGCCACGAGAAATTATCACGGAAAGAAAGAAAACTAAGTTGTATTTGTACCTTAAGAAAGCGGTTGACAGCTGACCAGTCGAGACGATTTAACGAACGTTTTGTCGGAACCTTGCTTTAAGGCTAAGTGACTGTTTATTTTTAATTTCCCCGAACAAGGCTCAACTTTTTATTATATTTCCTAAAGGGTCTTATAACAATATTGTTAAAAATAAATATTAAATTATTTTAACCTACAGGCGCCGGCGTTTCAAGCTTTTGCTGTCATCAGTGTAGCAAGTGACAATTTAAGACGGTCGGAGGGCACGAACCCAGTACAGAATCAGCATATATATATATATATATATATATATATATCCATGAAAATAAACTTTTCCAAATTGAAACAGATAGCAGGCTTTGTACATATAAAGGGTTCAATATTCGTTGAGATAGAGCTTTATAACAATGATAAATAATCAATAACATTTTTTGCAATTTTACTGAACATCCGATCATTAGAAAAATCTTGAACCATTTTATTCATTTGATTAAAAATTCAAACTGACCAGGAAACCGGATTCTGAAATACGCACAGGCGCGTATACATACACACATGTTTTTTTATACAATACACATTGAATATCCACAATTGCGAAGATATAATGCTCAAGGGTTCGACGACTTTACATGGCCAACCTTAGAACGCAAAATATTTGATCAAATAGTTAAACCCCTAGTTGTATGATATATAAAATTAAGTCGGTCGAACTTTCAAAGTCAGACCAAAATAGCAATGTATCCGACATATTAATATTTCCTTATGATTAGCCAATTAGTCTTCATTTACCTCCTACAATGTTCCTTGAAAGAAAATAATGTATTTCGCTCAGGTTTCTTTAAAAAAAAGAAGGTATTTCAGATAGAACGATTGTAACAGAGAAGACAATTTTAAATAATGGACTTTTAGTGCACCATGATTTTTTTAGTGCACCATGAGTTTTTTTAGTGCACCATGATTTTTTTGGTGCACCATGATTGTTTATGTGCACCATGATTTTTTAGTGCACCATGATTTTGTTAGTGCATCATGATTTTTTAGTGCATCATGAATTTTTTAGTGCATCATGATTTTTTAGTGCATCATGAATTTTTTAGTGCATCATGAATTTTTTAGTGCATCATGATTTTTTAGTGCACCATGAGTTTTTTTAGTGCACCATGATTGTTTATGTGCACCATGATTGTTTATGTGCACCATGATTTTTAGTGCACCATGATTTTTTTAGTGCATCATGATTTTTTTAGTGCACCATGATTTTTTTGGTGCACCATGATTGTTTATGTGCACCATGATTTTTTAGTGCACCATGATTTTGTTAGTGCATCATGATTTTTTAGTGCACCATGAATTTTTAGTGAATCATGATTTTTTTAGTGCACCATGATTTTTTAGTGCACCATGATTTTTTTAGTGCACCATGATTTTTTAGTGCATCATGATTTTTTAGTGCACCATGAATTTTTAGTGAATCATGATTTTTTAGTGCACCATGATATTTTTAGTGCACCATGATTTTTTTAGTGCACCATGATTGTTTATGTGCACCATGATTTTTTAGTGCACCATGATTGTTTATGTGCACCATGATTGTTTATGTGCACCATGATTTTTTAGTGCACCATGATTTTTTTAGTGCACCATGATATTTTTCAAAGAACAACTAAATCTTTAAGGGGCATAACTCTGAAATTTTTACTTGAAATTTCTCCCTTACATGATAATTTTTTCCTCATGTCTATATTAATACATTTTAGTTTCTGTATATAAATGTATTTCTCGCCTATGCTTAACGTACACATACTTTTTTTTCTTTAAATTTATTGACTTAAACAAATAATACAAAATTAATTTCACTTCATTTCATTAATAATGTATTTCCTAACTATATAGTTGATTAGTAAAATCGTAAAAAAACATGTAAATACTCCGGTGTTGTTTATCAGTGCTGAATTGGTATCACTGCGGGTTTCAGAGTTTAGGTCATTAGACTCGCACCGCCAGCAATCCATGCATTTATCACAAGAGAAATGCTTCTTTCTCAGATGTTATGCCGTGCTACACACCACATAAACATTGCAGACGGAATTATTCGACAGAAATAATTTTTAAAAACAGGTTATATGTGGCATAAACGCTTATCATCAGCCAATTAAAATGGTTTCAGCAATCTAATTTCTTTATTTAAGGCCTCCTCGGTTAGATTTGCTTACTCAACAGAACTGAATGTCAAAAATGAAATACCAAAAATGCATGAAAGGTAAATACATCATATTGTAATCCAATTATTTTATGAATCGTCTCTTTTAAACCAAATGTATGTGGAAACAGTTGCATTGCCTCTGCGAAACCTCCACCAGCTATTTCAGTTCGGTCGTAATGCACCTTCCAAACGATTCGCTGGCAAAGCTTGACATGTTCTTGGTATTTTGTCCATTTCCTATCGTTAGCCAGAGTAATAAACTCCACCCACAATACAGAGAGTTCCGAAATAATGTATTGCTATCCGTGCTGAAGTAATATAACACAAACTTTCATTAACTTTCATTAACAATGGGTTACTTAACCATTTGCTAATCCACTGATTAGCAAATGATGATGTATTTGTATAAAAAACAACGTTAACTCCACAGTGATATTAAAATAGTTTGAAATGGAAACAAATCTTCTATAATTGTCAATCAGATAATAAAAAAAAAACTGGGTTTTTTTTCACATAAAACGTTTAAAAGTAAATATCTTTCCCGGGAATTAATGCTCCCATATTACCATGTTTTAATTTGTATCATTTGCAAATTTCTATTTATAAATGACATCAAATCAAATATAAAATTGTTCTATTGTGTTGTCGTATTTTCTATTTGGTCTTTCCTCATTATTTTATTGGCCAATCAGAACGAACGATTTATTTTGGCCTAATGAAATGGCGTCACTTCCGTATTCACGTGATTTAACGCCCTTAATATAATACGCGTAATTTGGGATAGATAGATACGTCTGATTTTCATAAATAGTTGTAGATTTACTTCAATATGCTCTCAGTATATTTTTTCTCTCTACAAAAAATGAAACTTATGTTTTTGTTGTTTTGTGTTGAAGAGTTTTCCTTTTATTTTTTTTTCTATTCATTTTCTGAAGTGACAGACCAACAAATATACTATTTCCTACTTAAGCATCACAGACCGACCAATATGCGATATCAAACCTAAGCATGAGAGACCGACATAAATACTGTTAAATTTAAACGTGACAGCCCGAATTAATAAACCAATGCATAATATATATTATTTTTTATGCAAATATTATATAATAAATTATAATGTGTATAAATTATAAAATATTTATGTGATATATACTTTTACTTGTACAGTGGAATACTCTTATCATAGTTACAAATTATTTTATCAATCACAAAGTACTCCATTGATATTTAATTGAAATAATCCGCTTATTATAATCATCCTTGTATTATTCTAAATCAGTTATTGTTATCAATCCTTTAAATGATGCGCGCGAAAGATCATCGCTCCACTCGCAACGCGCATGTCTTCCTCGTCGCATACGCTGACTTACACCATTCCCAATGTCGGTTGTTAATGTAGGAGAAAATCCATCTCCCCAATATGAGATAAAAATAAAAATTGCCTTGGGGTCCTAGAAGGGGTCCTTTCTCACTGGCCGAGGACCGAAAAGATTAAGTGTAATATCAGAACAGATACTAAACTTTGTTCCTAGCCAAAAGGGCGAGTAGAAATGTGACGTACGATGTACCCGGTGGAATTTGTATTTTATTTTGGCATCGCGGACGAGACAAGGTCATTTTGTTTGTCGGCCTCGTCTTGTCATTAAAATCACCCCGAAATTCTTGCATAAATAACCACTGGGTAGTTGTTAGGTTAAGTGCGTAACACTTGGCCAAATAAGTAACAAATAAGTACTTCGTTTGTTATTTAAGGTATTTTCTCATTTCGATTCTTGTTTTTGTTTTTGTTCAGATTTTTTATCGTTTTTCAGTTCTTTTTTTGTTTGTTTTAGTGTTTTTTGCGTTTTTTTTGTGTCTTTTTGTTTTATGTTGAAGACGTTTACTTTTATCTTTTCTATTTATTTTCGGTTTTCTTTCTTACAGTTTAAAAGAATAATTTGTTTTACTAAACTTAAAGTCTTGTTGAATCAAGACTTTAATTAAAGAAGAAGAAGAAGAAGAAGAAGAAGAAGAAGAAGAAGAAGAAGAAGAAGAAGAAGAAGAAGAAGAAGAAGAATATAACGGTGGGAAAGTAAGAAGACGAAAAATAGAAGAAATTGAGGAACGTAAAAAGAAGAAAAAGAAGAAAAAAATTTAAGGTAATGAGCATGAGAATAATAATAATAATAATAATAATAATAATAATAATAATAATAATAATAATAATAATAATAATAATAATAATAATAATAATAATAATAATAATAAGTAGAAGAAGAAATGAAAATCAATTATTTATTCTTATCGAAACAATAGTGATATACTCACAAATCGTATGTCCAACCCGTATTAAACTTCAACATACACGAAACCAATAGGCAATCCATAGATGAATACTTTTCTTTATACTTATGTACCAACGAACATCGGCTGTAAATGGCATCGATCATTTACATTCTACGTATATATTTATCTTTCTGCGAATTTCAAATTCAAAATCATCCAAAATGTTTGAAGTTCATCATATTTATCTATCTTCCTGTAAAGAGCTCACCAGTCGAGGGAGCATGACCCTCCTCACTCCACTTAAATATATTTTGCTCTTAAAACAATAAGATTCAATCCAAAGTTTTATTATAAAAAATTAAACAGATTCTCCAACTCCAAATTAAAACTCTTGATCTTTTTAAGACCTTTCACAACATTAAACACTTTTCTCTCCGCAGCAATCGAGGTGTGTAATTGCACTAAAGGATTTGGAGAGCAGAGAGGGGGTCTGGCCACTTGTACAGTTATAGTAATTGTGTGCGTACATTTCTTAGTGTGTAAGTGTTTGTTGTTTTGCAGGAGAAGGTACATTTCTTAGGGGAGGGGTTGCATTTAAACTTTCTTAGAAAACAAGTCAGCAATTTTCATAAATTATTTCCTAACAAACATTTCTATTTGGATATAATAATTTATTCATGAAATCTATTTTACTGAGAAAATGAAATTCACTAGAATTCATTTCGGTTTCTTATAGAAAAAAATCTAGCCATTTTAATAAATTACTTCGTAAAAAATTCCAATTTATAAATAATAATTATTTACTTTCAAAGTTATTCCTGTAGCGTTGATTTTATGTAATTGGGTTACAGTTAAAATGCTGTATCTTTTCTATCGTCGGTCATTTGAGGAGGAAAATTGGGGGGAATAGAAAACACGTCAGCTAATAATTGATTTTGTGGAATAAAAATCCTATTTAGTAAAAATATTTTTTTCACAGAAATGACTTGACTTATAAATTAAATTCAGTAAAATACATTTCGGTGTTTTACACAATTATTCAGCTTTTTTAATGAATTACTTTTTTTTACAAAACGTAAATAATTATTTATTTAAATCCAATCCGACGCTTTTTCGTTTCTTAGAACACAAGTCAGCCATTTAAATTCATTACATCCTGATATTCTACTTTTCTGGCTTTAAATTCCTTTGCTATTCGCCATGTATTATTAAACTATCATTAACCTAAAATATTAGTGTCGTACAGCTGGGACACACACACACACACACATATATATATATATATATATATATATATATATATATATATATATTACTATTTCATGTATCCACATACCAAATATACGTACATAGATAATAAAGAAAACAAATATTATATATATTTCTTTTTGTGAAACAACCATAACAATGGTGGTGTAAAATAAATAAAATTTATTTTAATCTCAGCTTTCGAGAATATACTTCTCATTTTCAAAGAGTGTTTTTCTTTTCTTCTTTTTTTTCATCGTCTGATGGAAATGGACTTTTTGGTCAGAAAATCACGTTATGTCTATAGGCGAGGTGACGCCAGTTTGAATAAGAAAGGGTATTTAGACATATTTTTAAACCATTGTTTCGTAATAGTATTTTTTATTTTTTTTGAAAAAACCATAACAATGGTGGTGTAAAATGTTTATATCATTCTTCAAGAAGAATAGAGAATCACAAGAAGAGAGGGACCAAAGGTGAATATCTTCGGAACTATTTGCCCCATATAGATGTTGAAACAAATTAGTAAAAATAAAGTTAGACAGAAAAACACATACCTAGACGTCTTTCAGTCGACTCTTTTTAAAGGCGGCTCTTTAAGAATAATATCAATCTTAAAAATAACTAACATCAGCATCGATGATAATGGCATAGCGTCCAATATTGTTCGATTGTATATTAAAATTTTGTACCAACAAACACACACACACACACACACACACACACCCATATATATATATATATATATATATATATATATATATATATATATATATATATATATATATATATTTATAATTCTTGATTTTGTTTGGTAGAAAGTAATGTAACAGAGTTTTTAATTATTTACTAATAAAGGCTTGATATTTATTTATTTATTTATTAATTTATAAATTTTTTAAAAAAATATTTGAAAAAATATAAATAAATCCAAGAAAGCGGATTTAAAGAAAAAAATTAATTCATACCTAATCAAGCCACACACCTAAAAATCACAACAGAAAAAGAAAACTTATCTGGTTCTCGCCGCCATTTTCACTCAACACCAACGTACGCGTCAACTCATCTTCTGTAACATTAGTTATATATATATATATATATATATATATATATATATATATATATATATATATATATATATATATATATATATATATATAGTAATCCAGGTAGGGTAAAAATCCGCAGGGTAGAAACCCAAAGGGAATCAAACCGGGCTTATAAAAGAGTGCTCAATAAAAATATAGAGCTGTATTATGAATGATTTTTTATTCAAACATGTACAAAGTCTGCTACACTGGCATGTCGATGTTATCGATCTACAGCTATCAAGAGCTGAGGTCTCATCAGGCAGAAAGTTTTTTTTGTGATCCAACCCGGTCGGTGGAATCCAGGAAGAATGGAGTTAAGCAAAAAAGAAGAAGGAATAATAGTCATGTGACCAATTTTTAAAAAAGATTGGCCGTTAGAAAAGTTTAATTTACAATAATTCATATTTTTATTTTTATTCAACGCTGAGCTGGGCAGGAGGGGGGCGAGGGAAAGGAAAAGAAAGGGAAAGAGAAGAGAAAGTAAGAGAGGTAGAGGAGGTGTTAGAGGTGAGTGTCTATAGCAATTTAAGAGTTGTTGTGGACGGGAGGGGGTTAGGGTGTCTGGCTTGACGCGACCGATATTTTGTCGCGTGTCAAGGGAATAGAGATGTTTCGACCTATTTAGTGCAGACGGCTAAATTTCCACGACAAAAAAATATTTAGTTTAAATTATTATTGGTGATACATACATTTAATTCTAGATAATATTTGACAATGAGTTAATAAAATGTAGTGGTGATTATTTTTAGTAAAAATCGTATATAGATTTATGACAGTAGTATTAATAAATTATGCTATTATATTTCGACCTATTAACATTTAGTTTTAATTATTTTTGGGGATAAATTAGTTTATTTTAATTCTAAGTAATATTTAGTAATGAATTAATAAAGCATGGTGGTAATTACTTTTATTTTTAGTAAAAGTCATATATGAATTAATGGCAGTAGTATTAATAAATTTAATTCTAGGTAATATTTGATAATGAGTTAATAAAATATAGTGGTTATTATTTTTAGTAAAAAATTATTAATACTACTGTCATAAATCTATATACGATTTTGCTTAACTCCATTCTTCCTGGATTCCACCGACCGGGTTGGATCACAAAAAAACTTTCTGCCTGATAAGACCTCAGCTCTTGATAGCTGTAGATCGATAACATCGGCATGCCAGTGTAGCAGACTTTGTACATGTTTGAATAAAAAATCATTCATATATATATATATATATATAATTTAGTAAATGTTCTGAATTTGTTTAAAAATCATTTAATTCAAACAATTATTTTTTCCCACTTCATGACATGCATTCTCTTGATAACAAAATTCAATGTATTTTCAAAAAGGCTTCATCAGTGAATATTTTTTTACCATCACAATTAAGAAAAAAAAACACAACCGCTAACATTTCAAAATTATTCATTTGGCTTATATGTCCCTTTTTAATTTTTTTCACAGTAGAATGCTTTTTAATATTCTGTTATATTAAGACAATTAAAAATCTTATTTTCTTTCAAAATGTCCGCCATTAATTCTATTAATAAAATAATGCATACTAAAACTATATATAAAATGGAAAAATGATTAATGAACATCTACTATATTTAGTCCTTAGTTTTCTATTTTTATTTAACATCTTCCTTTTTTTCCTCATTTTTTTACAAGTTTTTTTACAAACCATTACGAAGCCTTTATCATGCCATTTTAATCATTTCATCTTTCTCTTTCAATAAGTCAAATTATACACAGTGGAACTTTATGTAAATTGGTGTGTGTCGATTGTGACAATATCACTGGATATATGGATAAAATTAAGGTTGGATTGACGCAAGAATATTGGAGCAATGAGATTCCGTCGGGTTTGTTACACTTAAGTTATTTTCAATAAATGCTAATAAATATTAAAACCGTCACGGTCCAAGTGTTAATTGGTGCGGGTCGATTGTGACATATGATATATGCTCCCGATTTCGTTCAAATTGACTTGTGATTTTTTAAGTTATTTAACAAAATGTGAATTTCCTTTGTCTGTAACGCTTAGTTTTGAAATAGAATTTTCTTAGTCTGTCACGCTTAGGTTTGAAATAGAATTTCCTTAGTCTGTCACGCTTAGGTTTGACATAGAATTTCCTTAGTCTGTCACGCTTAGTTTAGAAATAGAATTTTCTTAGTCTGTCACGCTTAGGTGTGAAATAGAATTTTCTTAGTCTGTCACGCTTAGGTGTGAAATAGAATTTTCTTAGTCTGTCACGCTTAGGTGTGAAATAGAATTTTTTTAGTCTGTCACGCTTAGGTGTGAAATAGAATTTTCTTAGTATGTCACGCTTAGGTGTGAAATAGAATTTTCTTAGTCTGTTACGCTTAGGTGTGAAATAGAATTTTTTTAGTCTGTACCGCTTAGGTTTGACATAGAATTTCCTTAGTCTGTCACGCTTAGTTTTGAAATAGAAGTTCCTTAGTCTATCACGCTTAGGTTTGACATAGAATTTCCTTAGTCTGTCACGCTTAGGTGTGAAATAGAATTTTCTTAGTCTGTCACGCTTAGGTGTGAAATAGAATTTTTTTAGTCTGTCACGCTTAGGTTTTACATAGAATTTTCTTAGTCTGTCACGCTTAGGTGTGAAATAGAATTTTCTTAGTCTGTCACGCTTAGGTGTGAAATAGAATTTTTTTAGTCTGTCACGCTTAGGTGTGAAATAGAATTTTCTTAGTATGTCACGCTTAGGTGTGAAATAGAATTTTCTTAGTCTGTTACGCTTAGGTGTGAAATAGAATTTTTTTAGTCTGTACCGCTTAGGTTTGACATAGAATTTCCTTAGTCTGTCACGCTTAGTTTTGAAATAGAAGTTCCTTAGTCTATCACGCTTAGGTTTGACATAGGATTTCCTTAGTCTGTCACGCTTAGGTGTGAAATAGAATTTTCTTAGTCTGTCACGCTTAGGTGTGAAATAGAATTTTTTTAGTCTGTCACGCTTAGGTGTGAAATAGAATTTTCTTAGTCTGTCACGCTTAGGTGTGAAATAGAATTTTCTTAGTCTGTCACGCTTAGGTGTGAAATAGAATTTTTTTAGTCTGTCACGCTTAGGTTTGACATAGAATTTCCTTAGTCTGTCACGCTAAGTTTTGAAATAGAATTTTTTTAGTCTATTACGCTTAGGTTTGACATAGAATTTCCTTAGTCTGTCACGCTTAGGTTTTACATAGAATGTTCTTAGTCTGTCACGCTTAGGTGTGAAATAGAATTTCCTTAGTCTGTCACGCTTAGGTGTGAAATAGAATTTTCTTAGTCTGTCACGCTTAGGTGTGAAATAGAATTTTCTTAGTCTGTCACGCTTAGGTTTGACATAGAATTTTCTTAGTCTGTCACGCTTAGGTTTTACATAGAATTTTCTTAGTCTGTCACGCTTAGGTGTTAAATAGAATTTTCTTAGTCTGTCACGCTTAGGTGTGAAATAGAATTTTTTTAGTCTGTCACGCTTAGGTTTGACATAGAATTTCCTTAGTCTGTCACGCTTAGTTTTGAAATAGAAGTTCCTTAGTCTATCACGCTTATGTTTGACATAGAATTTCCTTAGTCTGTCACGCTTAGGTTTTACATAGAATGTTCTTAGTCTGTCACGCTTAGGTGTGAAATAGAATTTCCTTAGTCTGTCACGCTAAGGTGTGAAATAGAATTTTCTTAGTCTGTCACGCTTAGGTGTGAAATAGAATTTTCTTAGTCTGTCACGCTTAGGTTTGACATAGAATTTTCTTAGTCTGTCACGCTTAGGTTTTACATAGAATTTTCTTAGTCTGTCACGCTTAGGTTTTACATAGAATTTTCTTAGTCTGTCACGCTTAGGTGTGAAATAGAATTTTTTTAGTCTGTCACGCTTAGGTTTGACATAGAATTTCCTTAGTCTGTCACGCTTAGTTTTGAAATAGAAGTTCCTTAGTCTATCACGCTTATGTTTGACATAGAATTTCCTTAGTCTGTCACGCTTAGGTTTTACATAGAATGTTCTTAGTCTGTCACGCTTAGGTGTGAAATAGAATTTCCTTAGTCTGTCACGCTAAGGTGTGAAATAGAATTTTCTTAGTCTGTCACGCTTAGGTGTGAAATAGAATTTTCTTAGTCTGTCACGCTTAGGTTTGACATAGAATTTTCTTAGTCTGTCACGCTTAGGTTTTACATAGAATTTTCTTAGTCTGTCACGCTTAGGTTTTACATAGAATTTTCTTAGTCTGTCACGCTTAGGTTTGAAATAGAATTTTCTTAGTCTGTCGCGCTTAGGTGTGAAATAGAATGTTCATCGCTAAACGCACAGATTGAATAGACGGATCTTTAAAATATGTGATCTTGTTTTTATGAAAACATAAATTATATACAAATATATTATTTTGCCTGTCAATTACATGGTACAACAATTACAAATAAAAGTTTGCTCGTCAGAAGCAAAGTTTCATATGGTAACTTACATTTAGCTCTAACTTTCAAAATCCGACAATATGACTTTATATATTAGATGAATATACGCCAATAATATTGAAACGGAAGATTTGAAAGATTTAAAAGACGAATCCCTAGAATTTTATTTGACCTATCATGCTTATGTTTGAGATGGCATTTTCGTTTCTCTGTCAGGCTTATGTTTGAAATGTAATTTTCGTTTGTTTGTCACGCTTATTGAAATAGCAGTTTCGTTTGTTTGTCACGCTTATGTTTGAAATTACAGTTTCGTTTGTCTGTCACACTTATGTTTGAGATGGCATTTGCATACCAGATTGAATGGACGAGTCTTAAGAATATTTGTTCTTGTTTTCGTATGTAGGGATTCGTCGTCTAAAACATAATTCGCAAATTCCGCTTCAATGTTCTCGGCCTATATTCATTTAAATATATAAACGTATGTTGTCGGATTTGAAAAGTTATACCTAAATAGCAGTTAAGCTACCAAATCAAACTCGACTTGTGACGAGCACTTTCTTATTTGTACTTGTTGTGCCATGTTATTTACAATATAATAACGTGCTTCTCTACAATTTATTTTTAAACTACTTAGTTTTCTTCAGACAACAGATAATATGACACTTTAAAAAAAATAATCACCTAAAAACCAAAATTCACAAGAGGAATAACTCATATTCTTAATTAAAGAATATCATAAAAGGTATATACCTCACAAATTAAATCTATTTCTTTCTTGTGTAAGTTTGAATAATGTGCTAAAAAATAAAGCTAAGAAACTAAAATGACTTCACCGCATTCCGGGTAACGCCGGGTGGTTACAGCTAGTCATTGTGCAAGGTTATTTGTCTTGTTCAAATCTACCTAGCGGTAAATGGCGGTCTGGTTTACGGTACCTGCAGTGTTTGCTAATTCCTGGTTTGCTTTACGACGCCGCCAACAGGGTTGACAACTCGAGATGTTTTACTCCCACCCCTTTTCAATGCTGCGCAACTCATAAAGATCGGCCATAGATGGCAGGGGTTCGCTTTATTTGACGTGAAAAGATCAAAGGACATGTTTTACGTTTTATTACCGACCAGAAAATTCAAGAGAAACACTATACAAAGATTTGTTTTAGATGATCTGATAAAAAGACATTTTTAGATAAAACACGTACGTGTAACTAATGTTTTCTTAGTCTCACCAACTATTTATGTTTAGAGGTTTGTGTTCGGGTGCGTGACTGTCCAATTGGATACCGTTGCTGACTATTCAATTGGTGACACAAAGTTCAAATCGTATCAACTCGTTTGCGTTTTCTCTCGCCACTCTTTTATGGATAACATAGCAAGTTGGCTTCCTATTTATATAGAACTGGTCGAATGCCCGTCCCAGGACGGGTAAAATTAATTCGTAGAACCGAACTTTTATGTCACCTTAGGAAAGTTAAAATTAAGATATAATGATACTAAACCTAAGTCTAGAATCCTTATTCTTATTTTGATCAAAATCCATTACATGATTTTGATTTTAGAAAATGTCTAAAATTTCAAGATAAGCTTAAGGGGTCTTAAGAAGAATTTGAAATTGAGGAATCTTGCTTAATTCGTGTCTAGTGACTATGGATCAAATTATATGCAAATATCAAATATTTGTACTTTCCAATGAAAGGTTGTGCCTATATCATGCCACCTAAAAGACCATTTAAAATATTCCAAAGAAAGTGAAATCTGAGGAATATATATTAATTGATATCTAACACCTATTATTATAATTTTACAGAAATGAGAGTTATCTGAATTTTCACGAAAGACCACCACTCCTTCTAACCTCCTTTGCATGAAATAAATTAAACTAAATATACCCCACATTACGACACCTTACGCCTAGCAGTTGTTTTGCCTTTACGCCTAGCAGCTTTATTCCTAAAATCATAATGATCCATTTATTATTATCGGCGTGAATTCTGTACATACAAATACATAAACGAAAACCCACCTACATCATTTAATAGTAGTAGAGATGAACCTGTTACGATACTTATTGTATTTAAATAACTAGAAAACGGTGGATATGCCGTAAAAGAAACAAACATAACTAGACTAAAAGCATGTAATGTGTCCTACTCGATGCAGATTCCTATTCAAATTTTTATCTGCAGATTCCTATTAAAATTTACACAACGCTTGCATCGAGAAAAAGAATGTCTAATATATATATATATATATATATATATATATATATATATATATAAATGTTTGTTGTTGTGTATTATCTATGTACGTATACGTTTCGTCCCTTTTCAATCAGGACTCATCAGCAGATAGAGATATGACTATTCACTACCGGTCGTACGATTCGAAACCCTGGATTACAAGTATTTTTCAACTTACATCCAACGTCGTTAACCGCGTGCCCAATATTTGAATAGCCGATAAACAATGATAATTTAACACATATAAAAGCGGCTTGGTGTCGAGGCATTCTACTTCTATTAAAGAAGGAATGATGCATATAAAGCAAGTGACGTCATGCTGTGTTTGTACTACCATTTAGAGTGCTCTACTTATTTTACGAGGAGCGACAAATATAAAATATATATATATATATATATATAGGGTGGTTCAAAAATAGGTATACTGGTGGGTCACGTCGGTGAAATAAGTGACATTAGGATTTGAATGACACCATCTTTTTATGCTCCGTAGCTGACAGCTCCGCTATCGGATCCAGCACTACAGAATTATAAGGAGGAATCACTTCGCAGTTTCGGCCCCTATTTCTGAACGGCTTTTCTGAAGTGGTGTCATCTGCCCATGAACGTCATCACGTCAGATACACCTTTCAGCCATCATACACATCAACAACTAATTGTGATTGCATTGTGACGTCATAAACTACCCAGCATATGGCGTCAGCACTATCTCCTTAATCCTTCTTCTTTCAACACTCAAAAGTCACCCCTTTTTCCAGTTCGTATCATCCCTCTTCAGCCATATCGAATTAGACGTTTTCTCTGCTGTTTCCTGATGATCTTTAATCAATTTCCTCAATTCTGAGTTGTCACAGTAAAAGCGAAGTCAAAAGAGCTTTACAACCGTTCGCTCTACATTTCCTCTTGCCCCAATGGCCAAATGATGGAATTGTAGCTCCCATCTTGAAACTTCTTTACCAACTCTTCATATCTGATCTCTTTCCTATTTTCTGCAGCTGTAAAGTGTTCTTCACATGGTACTGTCAATTCCAGTATTATTCATACTCTCTTTTCTTGACACCACACGACAATATCTGGTCGTTATCTAGATGATACCAACGGGAACACAAAAAAGTGTTCTTCACGTGGTACTGTTAATTCCAGTATTATTCCTACTCTCTTTTCTTGACACCACACGACAATATCTGGTCGTTATCTAGATGATACCAACGGGAACACAAAAAAGTTTTCTTCACATGGTACTGTTAATTCCAGTATTATTCCTACTCTCTTTTCTTGACACCACACGACAATATCTGGTCGTTATCTAGATGATACCAACGGGAACACAAAAAAGTGTTCTTCACGTGGTACTGTTAATTCCAGTATTATTCCTACTCTCTTTTCTTGACACCACACGACAATATCTGGTCGTTATCTAGATGATACCAACGGGAACACAAAAAAGTTTTCTTCACATGGTACTGTTAATTCCAGTATTATTCCTACTCTCTTTTCTTGACACCACACGACAATATCTGGTCGTTATCTAGATGATACCAACGGGAACACAAAAAAGTGTTCTTCACATGGTACTGTTAATTCCAGTATTATTCCTACTTTCTTTTCTTGACACCACACGACAATATCTGGTCGTTATCTAGATGATACCAACGGGAACACAAAAAAGTGTTCTTCACATGGTACTGTTAATTCCAGTATTATTCCTACTCTCTTTTCTTGACACCACACGACAATATCTGGTCGTTATCTAGATGATACCAACGGGAACACAAAAAAGTGTTCTTCACATGGTACTGTTAATTCCAGTATTATTCCTACTCTCTTTTCTTGACACCACACGACAATATCTGGTCGTTATCTAGATGATACCAACGGGAACACAAAAAAGTGTTCTTCACATGGTACTGTTAATTCCAGTATTATTCCTACTCTCTTTTCTTGACACCACACGACAATATCTGGTCGTTATCTAGATGATACCAACGGGAACACAAAAAAGTGTTCTTCACATGGTACTGTTAATTCCAGTATTATTCCTACTCTCTTTTCTTGACACCACACGACAATATCTGGTCGTTATCTAGATGATACCAACGGGAACACAAAAAAGTGTTCTTCACATGGTACTGTTAATTCCAGTATTATTCCTACTCTCTTTTCTTGACACCACACGACAATATCTGGTCGTTATCTAGATGATACCAACGGGAACACAAAAAAGTGTTCTTCACATGGTAATGTTAATTCCAGTATTATTCCTACTCTCTTTTCTTGACACCACACGACAATATCTGGTCGTTATCTAGATGATACCAACGGGAACACAAAAAAGTGTTCTTCACATGGTAATGTTAATTCCAGTATTATTCCTACTCTCTTTTCTTGACACCACACGACAATATCTGGTCGTTATCTAGATGATACCAACGGGAACACAAAAAAGTGTTCTTCACATGGTACTGTTAATTCCAGTATTATTCCTACTCTCTTTTCTTGACACCACACGACAATATCTGGTCGTTATCTAGATGATACCAACGGGAACACAAAAAAGTGTTCTTCACATGGTACTGTTAATTCCAGTATTATTCCTACTCTCTTTTCTTGACACCACACGACAATATCTGGTCGTTATCTAGATGATACCAACGGGAACACAAAAAAGTGTTCTTCACGTGGTACTGTTAATTCCAGTATTATTCCTACTCTCTTTTCTTGACACCACACGACAATATCTGGTCGTTATCTAGATGATACCAACGGGAACACAAAAAAGTTTTCTTCACATGGTACTGTTAATTCCAGTATTATTCCTACTCTCTTTTCTTGACACCACACGACAATATCTGGTCGTTATCTAGATGATACCAACGGGAACACAAAAAAGTGTTCTTCACGTGGTACTGTTAATTCCAGTATTATTCCTACTCTCTTTTCTTGACACCACACGACAATATCTGGTCGTTATCTAGATGATACCAACGGGAACACAAAAAAGTTTTCTTCACATGGTACTGTTAATTCCAGTATTATTCCTACTCTCTTTTCTTGACACCACACGACAATATCTGGTCGTTATCTAGATGATACCAACGGGAACACAAAAAAGTGTTCTTCACATGGTACTGTTAATTCCAGTATTATTCCTACTCTCTTTTCTTGACACCACACGACAATATCTGGTCGTTATCTAGATGATACCAACGAGAACACAAAAAAGTGTTCTTCACATGGTACTGTTAATTCCAGTATTATTCCTACTCTCTTTTCTTGACACCACACGACAATATCTGGTCGTTATCTAGATGATACCAACGGGAACACAAAAAAGTGTTCTTCACATGGTACTGTTAATTCCAGTATTATTCCTACTTTCTTTTCTTGACACCACACGACAATATCTGGTCGTTATCTAGATGATACCAACGGGAACACAAAAAAGTGTTCTTCACATGGTACTGTTAATTCCAGTATTATTCCTACTCTCTTTTCTTGACACCACACGACAATATCTGGTCGTTATCTAGATGATACCAACGGGAACACAAAAAAGTGTTCTTCACATGGTACTGTTAATTCCAGTATTATTCCTACTCTCTTTTCTTGACACCACACGACAATATCTGGTCGTTATCTAGATGATACCAACGGGAACACAAAAAAGTGTTCTTCACATGGTACTGTTAATTCCAGTATTATTCCTACTCTCTTTTCTTGACACCACACGACAATATCTGGTCGTTATCTAGATGATACCAACGGGAACACAAAAAAGTGTTCTTCACATGGTACTGTTAATTCCAGTATTATTCCTACTCTCTTTTCTTGACACCACACGACAATATCTGGTCGTTATCTAGATGATACCAACGGGAACACAAAAAAGTGTTCTTCACATGGTACTGTTAATTCCAGTATTATTCCTACTCTCTTTTCTTGACACCACACGACAATATCTGGTCGTTATCTAGATGATACCAACGGGAACACAAAAAAGTGTTCTTCACATGGTACTGTTAATTCCAGTATTATTCCTACTCTCTTTTCTTGACACCACACGACAATATCTGGTCGTTATCTAGATGATACCAACGGGAACACAAAAAAGTGTTCTTCACATGGTACTGTTAATTCCAGTATTATTCCTACTCTCTTTTCTTGACACCACACGACAATATCTGGTCGTTATCTAGATGATACCAACGGGAACACAAAAAAGTGTTCTTCACATGGTAATGTTAATTCCAGTATTATTCCTACTCTCTTTTCTTGACACCACACGACAATATCTGGTCGTTATCTAGATGATACCAACGGGAACACAAAAAAGTGTTCTTCACATGGTAATGTTAATTCCAGTATTATTCCTACTCTCTTTTCTTGACACCACACGACAATATCTGGTCGTTATCTAGATGATACCAACGGGAACACAAAAAAGTGTTCTTCACATGGTAATGTTAATTCCAGTATTATTCCTACTCTCTTTTCTTGACACCACACGACAATATCTGGTCGTTATCTAGATGATACCAACGGGAACACAAAAAAGTGTTCTTCACATGGTAATGTTAATTCCAGTATTATTCCTACTCTCTTTTCTTGACACCACACGACAATATCTGGTCGTTATCTAGATGATACCAACGGGAACACAAAAAAGTGTTCTTCACATGGTACTGTTAATTCCAGTATTATTCCTACTCTCTTTTCTTGACACCACACGACAATATCTGGTCGTTATCTAGATGATACCAACGGGAACACAAAAAAGTGTTCTTCACATGGTAATGTTAATTCCAGTATTATTCCTACTCTCTTTTCTTGACACCACACGACAATATCTGGTCGTTATCTAGATGATACCAACGGGAACACAAAAAAGTTTTCCAGAGCTACACTTAACTTCCAGTTTCCAGTCTATCTGTCATCTTATTCTAGTTGTTGGATGACGACTCAGATTATATGTGTGCCTGCTTTGTGTAATTCAACCTTCTTTATTTGTTTAATCCTGAGTAATTCTCCATCATAAAATTGCTTTAGTTTTTGCTTGGTTTGTTCTTAAATTATTGCAAGCACCTAATTATGACGCCACGTATACCTTTATGTTGCCAGCTCATAGTTTGAGAGAATATGCCTTAGTGTTCCCTTCTTCCCACATCGCCATCTATCATTATCACACATGCTCCAACGCACAAGAGTGGCAGGTGATAGCATTGCATCATATGTTGATCTAATCAAGAACGATGTACTTGCCCGTTCCCAGATCCATATTTCGTTCCATCCAATCTTTCGCTCAATAACACACTTCTCCCATCGTAAGCACTATACGGGTTGATCACATTTAACTACATGTGAATATCAGTTCTCTTAAACCTCTTTTCGTTATTTCTTTCAATACAGCATCCCTCTTTTCCCTTACATCACTCCTGGAAAAGCGTTTAAAGTTTCCAAATACATTTGTACCAACTTGCACTTCTCCAACAACATCTGCATGCTCCAACTTTGATATTGCATCGTCGACTGCAGTTTCTGTTCCCCATTTCGTCCCAGTTCTTAATTAAGGTGGATTATCTTTGATTTTCTCGTCGATGGAAAGGCGAAGCATCTTCACTGTACGCACTTTAGCAACCTTATATTCCTCTACAATATATGCGACAGGCAGTTGTAATTGACTATTTCTTCCAAATATTGCAGTATTATTGAGTGACTTTGGGAATCCCATCCATTTTCTGATATATATGCTGCATTTACCTTGGATACAACGCATACTGTAAGCACCAACATTTGAATTTCCCAGGTAAATCAGTCTTTTCTCTTCCGCTTGCTGCTGTATTTCAGCTCCCTTACTTCTGTCATGTAATTCACCCTTGTACGATCTACCTAAACTCTTCACTGGTTCTTCTTTCACAGTTGGTATCATATCACCTCCTATCTTATACCGAACTTCTTTCTGTTTTCCTTTCACATATGTAACACTTCTGGATTTCTTCGCTTTTAATTTCATTTTTGACCACAGAATCAATTTATCCAATCGAAGAAGAACTTCTCCCATTCCTCTAACACTTTCCGATTTAACTGTCACATCATCCATAAATGGCATAAGTGGTGTATCCACTCGTGTATTTCTGCAATCTGTTGCTCTTAATATCATTTTCATAACAAGTACAAATAAGATGACAGAAATTGTGCAACCTGCAGCAATTCCCACTTCTAAACTTTGCCAATTTGTAAAACTTCCGGTTGTAAATATCATTTTGAATTGGTCATAATATTTCTTTATTATCCTTTGCATTGCTTTAGGAATCAAAGAAAATCCATAGCTTTCTGTATTATAATGTGTGATACCGAGCCGTGTGCATCGGCGAGATGTTACCATACCATAACCACATATCCGTACTCTTGTTTGCAGTTTGTATACTTTCCCATATTGTATAAGCATGTTTAATGCACCCTGGGATTCCAGACTTTGGTACCGATCTATTGATAAATTCGTTTTTCTGCACATAGGTAAGTATCCGATTATGATACAGAACACTATCTTTCCATCAATATTCAGCAATGATATCGGACGGAATTCTCCAGTTTTGCTGATCTTTCTTCTTTCGGCAGATAGATGCCTTCTGCAATACACCAACGATTTGCTACATCGTTACTTCGCCACATGTCTCTTATCATTCAAATGAGCTGCAAACGAAGTCGCGAACAAGCTACTTTGTAGCCAACCCCATCATTTCCTATTCCTTCTTCATTATATCATTGATATCAAATAGTACTCCTGGGTGTGTTGGTCTTTTACACCCTTCCATGTACGCTGGTTCCTTATCTTTATTTTGATCGCTGTGTGTAGTCTTCAGATGCATTTCCAATTCAGCTCTTTCATATTCTAGCTTCCCACTCTTGTGGAAACCCCACTCTTATTCTCTGTAAAGAGCCTTTTTTCAAACTTATATGGGTTTTTCACAAAATTCTTCCGACAAGTTTCCCTCTTCTTCTTCGGTTTAATCTCCTTTCTTTCCTCATTTCAGCTCGTAACCTTCTCTTAATATCTTCATATCTTCTGTTTTAATCCATCTTTCTCTTCTACTACTGCACGTAACCATTTTGTCCGCAGATTATTTTTCTTCATCTTCAGATCGGCAATTTTTCCTTCTCTTCTAGATTGTTTTTTTATTCTAATATCTTTCAATTCGTTCTTCTTTTCCAACCCAAATCTCTCTTTCTCTTTCTCGTAGATCGTCTCTGCTAACTATTACAATTTCTCTTCTGTATTACCTTTGTGCCAATATACTATCTTAGCTAATTAGCTATCAGACTTTTTATAATTAACCGTATCATTGGCTTCTAATAATTATTGCGGAAAGTTTATACATATATATATATATATATATATATATATATATATATATATATATAATATTTGTTTTGTTTATTATCTATGTACATGTACGTTTCGTCCTTTATAATCGGGACTCATCAGCATAGAGATATAACTATTCACTACTGGTCGCGTGATTCAAAACCCCGGGCTCCGAGTATGTTACAACTCAAATTCCGACTCTAGAACCATACGGACACCGCTGAATAGCTAAATAAGCAGTGATAATTTTAACACTTTATCTGGTGGCTTGACGTCATAAGAGCGTTCAACATAATGAAAGAAACGATGCATTTATAGCTAGCGAGGTCATGCTGTACTTACAGTGCCCATCTTGAGGCTTTTCTAGGGGCTGCAAATAATAAATATATATATATATATATATATATATATATATATATATATATATATTGTGTGTGTGTGTATTTAGGCAATTTATGCAAACATTGTTAAAAATAACAGAATCTGTCTGTTTAATTATACCTATTTTTATTTTTTTATTTTTCTGATGGTCTTTTTGTATTAAAATAAAAAATAAATAAATGTTCAATATGTTACACAGGTTTCACAAACGTTTTCGATTCTTCGTCGAATCATCTTCAGGTGTCAAAAGCACATGAACAAAAAAGTTGGAGAATCCAGCGTTGCAGAATTAAAAATCGTCAACGACTTTCTGGAACAATGCGGAAAACGTTCTATGCGCGTTTCTCCACCGTCTTTTTAAAACTATCTTCTTTCTCCAACTAGTATTTTCTTTAGCTCCTTACATCAAGTGGTTTCATGCCCTGTCTGGAGCGATTTCCATTAAGACAAATAATTTTAGCTATACTTGTAATCAAAATAATGAAACCTTACAGAAAGCGAATATCAATAAATGCCAAAATAATTCCTTAAAGTTTTCAAATTTGTACTTCAATACAAATTCGACTAAGTTGAATATTTTAATAAAAGACGAAAAAAATATAAATAACAACTGCTAGTAGAGAATAATAAAGTAACATATAATAAAAATGATGATTTAAATATAAAAAAATACAAATACAAATAAAAATAAAAATAAAAATGATAATTTAAAAATAAAAATAAAAATAAAAATAAAAATAAAAATGAAAATAAAAATAAAAATAAAAATAAAAATGATAATTTAAAAATAAAAATAAAAATTATAATTTTAAAATTAAAATAAAAATAACAGAAAATAAAACATAATTTAGTTCAATTTATCTTACAATAATGAGGTGAAACAAGAAATTGACATTTTTTCAGACGATTAATAAGCTATTTAAAACAATTAGTAAAAACACTATTAAACTAAGTTTTTGTTGTATGCAAATAACGTAAACAACAATAAACGAGCACTTATTACAAATAATAAACAATAATAATAACCATAATCATACTAGTAATAATAGTAATAAGAGCAACAACATAAGAAATAGTATTACTACTACTAGTACTACTACTATTACTACTACTACTAATAATAATAATAATAATAATAATAATAATAATAATAATAATAATAATAATAATAATAATAATAATCTGATATACATAGATCAAAATTGTTATATTTGGCCTGGTGAATCTCTGTCACATTTGAGGGTTCTTGATAAGGTGCAGAAACGTATCTGTTATTTCTTCTTCTCTTCAACCTCTCTCTCTCTCTCTCTCTCTCTTCTCTTCTCTCTCTCTTATAGACGTGATTTTGCTAGTGTCAGTATTTTCTATAAATATTATTATGGCATGTGTTCTTTAGAATTGCCTGTTTTGTTCCCTGATTCTTTTGTTCCAGCTTGTTTGACTCGTTCGTCTACTGGTCTCTATCAATTCGCTGTTTTAATTCCTCATTGTAATACAGCTTCCTATTCCAGTAGCTTCTTTCTATGAACTGCAGGCTTGTGGAACTTTCTTCCTGCTGACTGTTTTACTCCTACCTATAGCCTATGTCTTTTCCAGACGAAGGTCAATAGACATCTTATATCTTTGTGATGATTATCTTTCGTTCTTTTTAGCTCCTTTCATCAAGTGGCTTCATGCATTGTCTGACACGATTTCCATTTTTTTTACATGATACTGAATAGGGTAAAAAACAACAGAAAAAGAACATAGTCATCGCATGAATTGACTAGAAGAAAGCTTACGCAGAATCGTCGAAGCATAGAAAATTGAATTCCTAAGGATGTACAACATATCCGAGAAAAGTATCAATCGCATGGATAATACAATGAAGACTAGAACTGACAGTTGGAGGACAAAAGCTGATAGAGATAAGAATACAGAGGAGCATTTTCCCACGGACACTCTTTATCACACTACTGTTTATCCGAGCCATGTTGCCACTCAACAACTTACTGAGGAAGTGCCACCGAATCAAAAGAAAAAATAAACCACCGCATGTATATGGACGACCTGAAGCTATTTGCAAAAAAAGAAAGAAACTTGAAGAGCTGATAAACACAACCAGAATGTTCAGCCAGGACATTCAAATAGAATTCGGAATGGAAAAGTGTGAACTACGAGAGATGAAAATAGGAAAACTCGTGATAGCATAGGGCATGGAACTACCAAACTAGGAAGGAGACGAAGGCACTTGGAGACCATAACATCTGAAAGTTCTGGAAGCAGATGGCAATGGAATGAAACATCAGAAGAGAATTCCTGGGAAGGACATTAAAACACTTAGAAACCAAATTATATAGTAGAAACTTGATAAAAGGGATAAACACCTGAACAGACAGTATCGCTAGTAAGATATTCGGAACCCTTCATAGACTGTACATTTTTTTTTTAGACATCTTGACCAGAAGACTAGGAAAATAATGATCATACACAATGCACTACACCCGAATTATAATATTGACCGACTCTACATCAAAAGGAAAGAAGGGGGAAGATGACTAGGAAGTATTAGAGTTTGGAGAAGATTTTTAAAATGTGGTTTGTTTTACGGCATATCAACCTCAGTGCGTGATCTAATGTCGAGTAAAAATAAAAATAGAATAATAATTCTTTGTAATTATTTTGTTTGGCAGAAAAATCTGATTTTCTTAGCATTGTGTTTGGAGCAAACATGTAGAGTATTTATATATTATGCTAAAATCTTACTCTTTACATAAATCCAAAACTGTTTTGGGATGGCCTTGCCGAAAAAGGTCCTTCAGATCGCTTATCGCTTATCTATACGTGATTCCATTGAAATCAATACATTTCAGGTAAACTTTATAAAAAACTAAATAATGTATATACGTTATGTTCTATAACAATTGGAGCTCGACAGCCAAATACAGAATGGAAGATCTTCTTCTTTAAGCAGATACGAATGCGTCACCATTTTGTGTATAGTAACAGTTTATAGAAAACAGGTGGAAGCTTTATATTTTTTAATAGAATCTTATTTCACATTGCTGATCAGTTTGAATTTGTATTTAAATAAATAAAAAGGTTCAAGATTTTATTAATACGCTTCTAATAATCAAGTGTTCTATGAAACTGCATTCAATTGTTAAGATATCCCCGTTTAGGATTTAGCATTGTTATAAAGCTTAAACAAATAAAGTAAACAATGGAATAGAATTTGGACAGTATTATTTGAAGAATATTACTGCTTTTTTGTGTAAACGTAACAGTTATACTATACGCGGGCCTGGGTACACATAAAATCCATAAAATCTTGTTTGGATCCCATTTTGTCTTTTTTAATTTTTTGTTCTCATTTCCGTAAGCGTTTTGTTCGATAACGTACTTTCCTATTAAAAGAGATGTGCCCCAAAAGTGTGTATATATATATATATATATATATTACTATTTCATGTATCCACATAAAATTTTATAAGGAGATATATTTTTTTTATGTATCAATTTTCAGTATTTACTTCAACAGTACTCGATACGTAAATATAGTTAGGTAGTAAGCTATGAAAATATATTTATGGCAAGTAAGCTACACAGAGGCTCCCGCGTTTCATCTCCGGGGGAATCTTCAGGCTAAAATTCGGGAGGCTCTGTGTAGCTTAATTGCCATAAATATATTTTCATAGCTTACTATATATATATATATATATATATATATATATATATATATATATATATATATATATGTGTGTGTGTGTGTGTGTGTGTGTAAATCGTTCCAGACAAAGCATATATATATATATATATATATTACTATTTCATGTATCCACATAAAATTTTATATGTAGCTTAATTGCCATAAATATATTTTCATAGCTTTATATATATATATATATATATATATATATATATATATGTGTGTGTGTGTGTGTGTGTAAATCGTTCCAGACAAAGCATGAAGCCACTTGATGTAAGAACCTAAAAAAATACTTCAACTAGCTAACGATAAGTGTTAGATCGATAGATTCCGACCCAGAAAACATTAATTCTTCTCCCTTAGCTCATTGAATGTGAGGACTAAAGGACAAAATAAGGCTGCTGAAAGTAAACCTCTGGTCACTTTCTACTCTCCTATATATATATATATATATATATATATATATATATATATATATATACAGGGTGGGCCAAAATAAGGGTCCTATCTTTAAATTTGAATAACTTGAATTTGAATAACTTCCACAAAATAAAAGTTAAACTCACCAAACTTTATGTGTGTGTAGACTGACCCTTCCGAGATTATTTGAAATAAACAAAACAAATTTTAGCCGAAAAACACTTCTTAAAACTTACAAAAACTAAAGTATTGTTTTTTACACTGTTTTGAGTTTTTTAAGCAAAAATAATGTTTTCTAAATGAGGGTACGTTCCTTAGGGCTAATACGGCTCATGCTTGCTTCGGAAGGGGTCCTTTACTTATTCTAAAAAAAAATAAAAAAAAAATCAATAAATAAAAAAGTTATGAATTTTTAAAAATAGGACCCTTATTTTTGCCCACCCTGTATATATGTGTGTGTGTGTGTGTGTGTGTGTGTGTGTGTGTGTGTGTGTGTGTGTGTGTGTGTGTGTGTGTGTGTGTGTGTGGAGATAGAGAGAGAGAGAGAAAGAGGGAGAGAGGGAGAGACTCACCGACTGGAAAAGAATGGGGAGACTAGCAGAAGTTTCTAGTCCTACCAACCGACTAAGTAGTAGGGATCATACGATGATGGTGTCGTTTTATAAAACGAAAATGAGCTCAACACCGAAGAGATCGAATAATCTGTACCAAAAGGATCCGATGGAATCGAAAACCAGATTACATCGACTTAAAGCTAACCCTTATAATCTACCACGTGACGCTGATGTGCCTGACCTACTTTCGTGCAAAATAGGTCAGTTACGTGTTTCCATTTTTTGTTGTTCTCCCCTTCCCGCTTAATGGCTTCGTACCAATTATGGCCCAATTATTGAAGCGTGATGAAACGATTTAACATTGTCCGATTGTCCATTGCAAAAGGTCATTACTATTGTTGTTATGATTACGTTATTAGCTGCAGTCGGCCATCGGCAAAGGAAGAGAAATTAAGTTCACTTGAATCATGTCTTAAAGGAATGCAGTGGGAGGGTGGCATTACAATCCTGCGAACGATAGATCTCTAGACGGGCAGGCACAGAAACAGTTACAAATAACAAAGGTTGATATGGCAGTCGACAAACAATGAAGCAAAATAGTTAGATTAAAACGGTTAAATATATATCCATTTTTATACAATCCTGTAAAATGCTCCATCTTTTTACACACACACACACCCACACACACACACACACATATATATATATATATATATATATATATATATATATATATATATATATATATATTATACATGTGTCGTTGAAGACCACGGATTTTTCTTTCTGTGCTATCTTTCTGGTTAATTTCTCGACGCGGCGAGCGATTCGTCAATTTTCCGGTGTCAATTGGTGGATTATGCCGCCTAACGTTGTATCTTGGGCCATTTCTCGAGCGCTTTCGGTCTCGCGACCGTCTTCAGGAGGCTGTGTCTTAAAGTAAAGAGCCGTATTTATGGTTTAATTTTTGGTTATACCTATTAATTTACATATGTGTATATATATATATCTTTATTCTTTTATTTACTTACTTATTAATTAATGTTTTATATATATCTATTATTATTATTTTATTATTATTATTATTATTATTATTATTATTATTATTATTATTATTATTATTATTATGTATTAATTGTTGAAGACTGATAAGGCGTATGTACCGGTGGTAAATGCTATTTTATTAATTGTGGGTTGTATTTTTTTATGTGTAGGGCTTCGAAGATTTTTAGTCTGTTGGTGCAGTTGTTTTTATGTATGATCTTAGTGTTGGTTGTTTATATTTGTCTTAGTTCGGTTGATTTTATGCTTTTTTTATGTGTGGTAATGTGTCGCTGGATAGCACTAGTATCATTTAAGTGATATACATATATATATATATATATATATATATATATATATATATAGTATCAAAATATATTTATGGCAAGTAAGCTACACAGAAACATTCTACTTCCGCATGAAATCATCTAGTTCAATGTGTTCTTTTGTTTGAGATTGCTTGTATGTCTAAGTTATGTTTATTCTAGCTAACTAACCAATCGGATTCGTTTTAGTATTACTCCCTCTCCGGATATTATTTACATTGGCCAATGACCGAACTCCTATCTGACAAAGGCCTGACATCCCTTTGCTTAACAATATATATTGGTACATCTTTCAAAAAAGTTAATTTCGTTCTAATTCGCCGCTTTTTATATTTTATTCGCTCATCCGTTTTTCTTTGCTTAGTAATATCAAAGAGGGCGACATGAGTAATACCCCTCCACATACACACATACACACATAGTAATAAGTCTTCATTCTTTCGAGACAAAATACCGTAAAAGAAATACGGTAGAAATCGAATTAGTTTATACGTTTTAGTATTACACTGTCCGTTCGATCACTTTATATTAATCACTACGTCTAGCAACAATTACACTGCCAATAGATAGGACTTTTCAAAGTTACGTTTTTAGATTTCTTATAATACACAAAAATGCACAACCTCTTCCCCATGACATTTTTAGAATATACATAACAAAACGCTCCCTACATTTCTTGTTTTAAATCTATGGTTAATAACCATTACGTAATATTGTTCACTTTCGATTGTCGCGCACGAATGTTTCAGTTCGTGGTCCGCTTACAGAGAAAAGAGAAAGGGTGCATATTCATCATAGTATCAGTTACTCGCTTTGCGTGCAAGCCTTCCTTCTCATGCGGATTTGAGCGAGAAAATTCCATTTGTACAAAATATTCGCGTATTATTCTTAAACATAATACCTATAAAATGTACTTTACTTACACATTGGTATTCCTATAAAATAGTACCTTCTTTCCAGTGTTTGTGTATAGACACAATTATCTATTATTAACAATTCCCGTTCTCCTACTCCACAAAACATATTCGCCTCTACAAAAGTACGTTGCTACGAGGATGCTCTTTCCTTTTTATTAAATGATATGAACGTTTAAATGTTCATTATTATTTATGGATTTAATGATTAAAACAGTTATAATTAATACTTATAGATAGTTTTAAAAAATCAAGTAAAAATACGTATGGGGGTTCAGAGGTGGGAGCAATAATGTCTTGGGTTTTCACATTTTCCTGGGAAACACCCGTGCAAGGATCTCGCTAGTTATCAATAATTTAGTGGCTAAATCTGAAAGCAAAGCAAAGTAATAAAACAAAATAATAATAATAAATAAATAATAAATTCAATGAATCAAGAAAGTTGAAAAACGAGCGCCTGTATTCGATTATTTGCTTTCGTTGATACACCACAACATTACCGTCTTGATTTGACTAACGGAATTTATCGAGTATTAAGTGATGCATTACAACGTTACGAACACAAATAAATGCATAGTTTGGAACGCTATTATTATTACTACTATTACTAGCAATAATATGGTCCTTCCGGTCGCATATTTTTGCTAGTATATATAATGTCAGTGTTCAGTTTGCTAATGAACAGTCAATCATCTCAATTTCTTCTTGGTTACGCTACCCCTCTCTCAAATGAGGGGGTAATCCCTGGGGGTATGGTCTCATGACAACAGAATGGATACTACATTACCCATAAAAGAAGTAATTCCAGGGAAGATACTCGCATGTCAACAGAAAAGATAGTAAATTCCCCCCAAAATGAGAAAGTAATGATTGGGAGGATAGTCTCATAACGAACGAACATCCCAGAAATAAGTAGTGAATGATAGTACATTAGTCTGAAACTTAATTGTGCATTAGACAATAGTACAATAATACGATTAACAGAAGCAATAGTATAGTTTCAACTTCAGACAGAATGATATCAAATCTCTATTAGTAATAGAAGTAATAGTATAGTTTCAACTTCAGATATCAAATCTATATGTGTAATAGATAAGTAAGCATTCTATTTATTTAATCAAATATCAGTATTTACTGTTAATTTTTAGGAAAAATATTTTTAATGTAAATAAAAAAGGTATCCATTAAATTCGCACGTGTATGAAAAGGTGGTAGAAACGTTTGCCCTTTTGTATAGATTTAATCCTTCTTTCAAAATTTATTTAATTGATTTTGTTAAATTATTTAGAATACTATCGATTAAATCACCGAACGTGGCTAATTGCATCGTTTTAATTATTTATCTGTTCATTTTTTTATTCTTTGTAAAACTTTTGTTTAGCACGAAATTTTCAGATCATATATTTTTCTTCTTTTAATTGCTCAAAATTGTTCTTTGAAATGATTGTTCAATTTTTAGAAGAAATGATATTTCTCACTTAATGTTTATCTTGTTTTACATCTTCTATATTTATTGAAAACCAAATCTTTTTAAGACCCCTCTCACTATTCAATCTCCGAAAAGACATTTGTAAGAGTAATTTTCAAAAAAGTAATTATAAAATATTCATTTTATTATTTTTCGTTTTTGTAATTTATAATTGTTTTTGTAATTTTTCAAAATTCAATTTTTAGCGTAAATTAAAATTTACGCGAAAAGTTGATTTTTTTCAAATATCCGTGAAGAAGAAAAACACCTCCCTCCCAACCACTATATAGGTTCTTTAAGAATCTAGTACCCCGTATGAAATTGAATGGAGTACCGTCGATAAACGCCCTACTTACAGGAATTGTCCACTATGCACCACTGAAAATCTAGGATACCACAGGCAATTAATAACCTTTCATAAACTGTATGAACAACAAAACTGAGGTCTTCAAACTATGCCCCTACTGAATAAAATTTATATTAGCCAAACACACATAACTCACTAAAAGCTCTATATGTACATAAGTCAAAAAGGCACCACATCATATGAGAAATACAAGACATATCCATCCGTGTGAAGACTTTTCCATTTATGAAAATAATTCATTATTTATATACAATATAACCCCCTCACTTTTCCCGCAGATATCATACATATCATCACTACATCTCTCCTAACATCCCAAATATAATTTACACTCGGATCCCCATAATCTCTACCGCTCATATATAACATAAATTAATAGATGCATCATCATATTCTAACTTTTTAGCTGTTTTAAATGAATAAAAAAACATAAATATATTCATCGAATACCTTTAAACAAAAGAAAAGATATATATGACTAATATTTAAGCTTAACCGATCCACACGGCACCTCCGATAGGCTATATAACGTTTTTAGGTCAATTTAAAAGAATTAATTGAATACAATAAACCCACATGACCACATACAGGTACCACCACATATATTACGATTATAGCAAGCCTATACTTGATCTGATATCCCCTATCAAATTTTTTCACTGATAAGGATTCCACCTCAATTAACACTAATCCCCACTTAGCTAATAAATTAGAATTATAACAACAGTACTACACTCAAATATAAGCACCCCGAAACAGAATAACACTTAAACCCTTTTAATATCAGTAATACACCCCGGCACTGGTAAATTAATAACTGTCTGCAGCACCAGACAAAGTGACCTATCAAAAAATATGCCAGTGGATGAATCTCGAAAAAATTGGTAAAAACTCTAAAAACAAAAAAAAACGCCCATTGCCAAATACATTCTATAGGAAAAACAAAAAGAGGACGGTTTCTGCCAAAACGGAGAAAATCTAGTCATTTTGCTGCCAATAGACTTTTACATCGGACTTGAACCCCTCCATTTTTCAAACCGGAACTTTTCACTGATTCACCCTTTGGAGACATTATTTTATTCAGCTTACATTTGTTTAATATTTCTGATTCCTTGGATATGCTTACATGGATATTTTACATTTCTTCACTGACGATGATTTTATTTGCTCATAAGAATTTTGTAATATGTTTATATTTTTTAATATTATTAAATTTTTTATTTTTATATATTTTTTAATATTTTAATATTTTTTTATATTTATATATCTTTTTATATTTTTATATATTTTTTTATTTTTATAGTTTTTAATATTTTTATATTTTTTAATATTATTATATTTTCTAATAATTTTATATTTTTTAATATTTTAATATTTTTTAATATTTTTATATTTTTTAATATTTTTATATTTGTTAATATTTTAATTTTCAAATATAAATTTTACTGATTTATCCCTCTAATTTTCCTCTGATGATTGAAGCATATTTTTGAAAATCTATCGATTAAGGTGACATTTCTTTTATATATTCCTTGTCTGAATTATCTGATGATTTAATAAATAGTGTATCTTATCCGATTTTTATTCTCATCATTCATTTTGTTATATTACTGCTTTATCGAGCATTGACTTATCAATGTAAAGATAGAATGTTATCTTTATTATTTCTCGATTTATATATATATATATATATATATATATATATATATATATATATATATATAGTAAGTCAATGAAAATTGATTAGAGCTGCAAATGGAAGCAAATCGATATCTTCAGTTGTTCAAAACAAGGAGCAGTTTAGTTAATAAAAACATTTATTTTTCTTCTCTTTCATTCCTTAAACCAGGCTTTTCAAAGACTAAAATCTTATCATCAGCGGGAAAATTATGATTGATAAGTTGACAGGATAGGACTGTCAAAGTTCTAAATTTGAAAGAGTTTAAAAAAAGAATTTAAGTTCAAACGGGCATGAGAATCACCAATAATGAAATCCAAAAAAGCGTGGGGCTCAGAAATACTGGTAAATCCAGAGGAATCTGTATAAAAATCCAATGACGACGATTCCACCCAGGTCTGTTGTCCTCGGAGAAGGGATCAAGTAAGATTGCCCATGTTATGGAAAACAATATTCTTCCTGTTTGCAGTTAAGCGTATTCCAAGGCAAAAACAATGACAAAATCTCAATGGAGTCAAAGCGAACTGTTGCAATGTATAAAAATTACTTGGAAATTGTGGGATAGCATAAAGTAAGGGAAGAGAAAAAGAAAGGGAAGAGAAAAAAACGCTAGACAAAATATAGAGACAGAAGAAAGGGTAGGAACCAAAGAAGAAAAGAAAAAAAAAAAGAGAAAAAGAAAAGCGAGTGAAAAAAGAGTGCAATCTAACAGGTGAGGGGGGGGGTTAAGGGATTAAAATCAAATTGATATTTAGGCAGAAAAAAGGAGCGGAAGATAAAAGTAAAGATAAAAAGTAATAAAAATAAATTCCAAGGTGGCCGAATACAAAAATACAAAATGTCTGGTCAGCACAGTGAAATTATGTTCCCGTGGGGAATGTAAGTAGATTAAATACAGATAAGAAACAAAAACTGGCTTTTAAGGAAGATTAAGCTGATTAATAACTATTTAGTTATAATTTACATATATATATATATATATATATATATATATATATATATATATATATATAAGTTAGATTAATATATAAGTGTATGAAAATATATATTTGGTTATATATTTTTTAAATGGCCAAAACTATTAACGGTAAAAGCGTGATGAATGTTAAAATTTAACAACAGAGCATATATACGTAAACAATAGTAACCTAAATGTCAGTGACCAAGTCTTTATTCATTTTTACTTACCGAAATTAAAAAAACAAACATCAGTGCAACTTGACAGCTCATGTTTAAACTTTTGTGTATTTTTGTTTCATGATTTTCTTCTGGAAGCGATCCTTGGTATTTTGACCAAAGACCGCTTCCAGAAGAACACCACAGAGTAAAAATACACTCAAAAAACATTAAACATGCATCTTACATAGAAATCTTTCTTTTAAGGAAGCAAGGATTTTTTTCCGTAATCAGTCAGCCATTTTTGTATCTTTATTTATTAAACGTCCATGTAAGATGCATGTTTAATGTTTTTGTGTACTTTTCCCGAAGGTTTTGAAAGAGATCCTGTGTGTCCTGATGAGCTGCATAGATTAATAAAATCCTGGAAATTACATTTTATTCCCGGGTGTTTATTTATGCGCGAAACGATCGTCAAATTGCACTGAATAGTTTTGAATTTATTCAAGCAAAAATGAATAAAACGTCGTCACTGTAATTTAGCGTATTATTGTTGACTTATATATATATATATATATATATATATATATATATATATATATATATATATATATATATATATATATATCAGATTGGTATTTTGTCTGATGAGATACTAGCTGTTGATCGATAACATCGACATACCAGTGTCGCAGATTATGTACATGTATGTATAAATAAAAATAATCATATATATATATATATATATATATATATATATATATATATATATATATATATATAACTTTTAAGCAAAAATATATATATATATAACTTTTAAGCAAAAATGAATAAAAAGTGGTCACTGTAATTTAGCGTATTATTGTTGACTTATATATATATATATATATATATGCGTGTAGAGATGGATGTGTATATATGTGGGGATGTATGCAGATGTTATTTACTTAAAATAAGATAGCGAATTAAATTAAGTGTATAATATTATCACTAGACAATATTAGATTAGAATTAATTATAGGCTTCCATAGATTATAAACTAATGTAAGATGAATTTGTGAAAATCAGAGTATTTTTAATTTTCAAATTAATTCTGACGCGCGAATCTAGAGGAAATTAGGGCACGAGAAGTGTCAACCGGCCGATGACACGAGACTCTCTCGTTTCGTTTGCCGGGTAAAAAATCTCGTTGGCCTTGGTAAGCTGAATTTCGGGCTAGCCAAAAATTGTGTGTGTGTGATGTTAAGAATAGGTATATGTGTGCGTATGTATGGAGGCGTATGTCACCAGGTCGGATATGTAGAAAGAATATGTGCGCTTAACCCAGACGTTATTATTTAATAAAAATAAACAAAAAAAACCATAAGATCCCCTTAGATTAATTTAGTTAAATATAAGATGTTAATTCCTACTCGCTCTATGTTGGGTGTTCAAACCGGCTGCTACCACCACTCCCTCTGATTGTGTTTGAAGTGCCGAGGATGAATTCAATTTTCTATCAGTATCAAAAATGTAATTGTTAAGTTGGATGCTTGAATAAAACCGCAAGGTTGAAATAAATTATTGCATCGACAATCATGTAATTTCGTGTTATTATATTTTACGTTATTATTGCTCTGTTTACCACATTGAGCTCTCTTACCCGGATTTCTTCCTGGAATTATTCCATTATAACACTATATATATATATATATATATATATATATATATATATATATATATATATATATATATAGAGAGAGAGAGAGAGAGAGAGAGAGAGAGAGAGAAAGAGAGAGAGGGTCTTTCTAAATACGACTTAAGGGAAGAATCAGATTTTTCTTTTGACTGATGAGATCCCTGCTGTTGATCGATAACATCGACATACCAGTGTCGCAGATTATGTACATGTATAAATAAAAATAATCATATATATATATATATATATATATATATATATATATATATATATATATATATATATATATATATATATATATATATAACTTCTTTGTAATATAGCAGGAAAAATCCCAGCAGAGTGTTCGATTAATTGAGAATTAAAGTTATAAATTAAGAGCGTAATATATATTTTGGGGTACAGAAAAATTAGTACAACATTCGTACCGTCGGTTTCAAGCACAGAAGGACTTAGTCATCCGGCTCTCTTCAGCTTCTGTTGTCATCTGTTTCGGAAATGTGAAGTCACGTGTCACTCTCGTTTGGACGCGTTATTTGCTTAGAGTGTTGTGTATGTTTGTTTAAATTTAGTGTAAGTAACAGATGACAACAGTAGCTGAAGAGAGCCGGATGGCTAAGTCCTTTTGTGATTGAAACCGACGGTACGAATGTTGTACTAATTTTTCTGTACGAAAATAAATAAATAAATTAATTTTTCTGTTTTCATTTGTTTCTATTTACTTACCTCCTCACAAGGTGAGAATTAGACACAAAGTCAGTATTTATGTAAAATCTAGCTGCCCTTAAAAGGGTTGTCTTGATTAGAGAAAAAACTAAATTTGCCATCATTCTAGAAAGACTTGCACTACACTGACCGAGAGCAAAAGATGAAGTTTAGTGTCAGAACAGATACTACACTTTGTTCCTTAACCGAGAGGCGAAGGTGTTTGTCTTCTTTTTGAATCTTGTTTAAAGGAGGATTTTTGAAAAGTGACGGTACATGTTTTGATTTTGTTAAATTTATCGGATTTATGGCATATCGAGCCCTTTTAGATTCTTAAGCAGTGAACGCATCATTTATTGTAACCGATTCATTGTAGAGGATTCATTGAACACAAGTTGTTATTGTATCCATAAAAGGGGGTTCATACCGCAAAGGTTATTAGTGCAAAATTGACCACAATTGATTAGCTAGGATTTGAACTCGGTATAGAAAAGTCCATAGTATGTGACAGTATCCATAAGACCAGTCACACACGCCCGACACGATTTGAACTCCGATTGTCGATTCATCAGTCTACGTCACTCGCATATTCAACTCCAAATTCTGACAACATTTGCAATGACTAGCTAGCCGACATTTATTTCGATCTTTCGTTTGTTCCTATTTCGCCTTACACGCTTGTGAACTTCAAAACAATTTGGTATTTTTCTGCTCCGGGTAGGCGTCCATTCTCTCTCTCTCTCTCTCTCTCTCTCTCTCTCTCTCTCTCTCTCTCTCTCTCTCTCTCTCTCTCCCCTCTTTCTCTTTCGTTTTCTTTTCTTTTTTAGTTAATTCACTTGTGAGAAACGGTTGCATTACGCGCACAGTCTCGCTGACTTTTATCCAATGACACTTGTTAATTATCCTTAACTTTACTAAAAGTCAACTATTATCTTTGACGTGAGTCACTAAAGCAAGCGACTTTTTTTATATCCCTTCAATGCGTGCTTTTCTATCTTAGGCAAGGGTCAAATATGTGTTCTTGCTACTATTCTCGGGGAGATTTGTCCATTCACATAGACGCAGGCATCGGCGATTTTTGACTTTTTATTGTTCCTACATTCACGGCCCATTATAAAGATTGAAACGACGTCAAGACGAAGGGCATGTAAATCGCAATTTATTTTTGCTATAAACAACTTTTGTTACGGTGATCTATTATTGGTATGTGTTTCAGGCCTGCGTTGTGTGACGAAAGTGTGAGCAGCGAATAAAGAGCTTTTCGTATCAAGGGAGGTGCGAGAGTGCTCTATGCCTTAATAGACCTCACGAATGGCCTATGCTGGAAATCTCATTTCTTTGATCAATCAAAACTCAAAAACCAATAAAACAAATTAGTTCAAACTTTGCACAACATTTTTATTTGATAGGTTCTATAAGTGTGTAGAAATTCAGGATTATTAGTCAAGACAACCCAGAGATCCAGAAAGTTCAATCATGAAATCATGTTATCTGTGTGTACGTACGTACGTACGTATGTGCCACCCTGTATCTCATCAACTATTTGATGGATTCAGCTGATTTTTGGCAGAGATAGATGTTTTAGGGTCTAGTTTATGGCATTTTAATTTCAGTTTACCATATACCTTAGTTTTCCGGAACATTAAAAAAAACCTCAAAAATGACCAGTATTCATACACTTTATTCTATATCTTATCGACCATTTGATGGATTCAGCTGATTTTTGGCAAATATAGAGGTTTTAGTGTCTAGTTGATGGCATTTTAATTTCAGTTTACCATATACTTTGATTAGTAAAACTACCAACTATATCAGTTATGAGAAGGCATTGTATTGATTTCATTAAGGGTATGCGAGCACAACAGGGCTGGTAGGAATTTTTCTTCAGCGCACCTCACACACTTCATCCACTTATGCATAGAGATTTATGCTGTAGTGATGTGATAATGAAATGGTTTGGTTGATATGTAGTCATACCCTTAATGACAATAAAAGTGTAAAAATTTGGGAATTTCCTTGCTTTTGTACATTTAGGTATATGAATTTCCATCTTAACCCTATTAAGGGCACATGATTTCAGTATACTGGCATTTTTCATGGAATTATATATAGAAGATAGATGTAGACGTATTATATATATATATATATATATATATATATATATATATATATATCGGTTTAAAGGTACCTTGGGATTTACTTTGTTAATTTTAGTCGATCGTTTTTATTCTTTTTAAAAGTTTTTAATCGAATGTCTTCCGACGATTAAATATATTACTATAAATTTCCTAATTTTTTTCCTGGTGATATCGTCCTCGACTCGCTATGACTACGTTCATCTTATTTAAAACACACACACACACATATATATATATATATATATATATATATATATATATATATATATATATATATATATATATATATATATAGAGAGAGAGAGAGAGAGAGAGAGAGAGAGAGAGAGAGAGATAGATAGATAGATAGATAGATAGATAGATAGAGAGATAGATAGATAGATAGATGTAGACGTATCGACTCGAAATGCATAGATAGATGAAGACTATTTAAATAAGTGAAAACAATTTTCTTCTTGGCTTTTGTATTTCTGAAAAAGGAATAAAAATGTACCGACACGCCATATTAAATAAATAACACATTTGTCAAATAGATCTATTCGAGTAATTTGTATATGATTTATATAATTTAACAGAGAAAATACAATATATACACACACGTACGTATATATATATATATATATATATATATATATATATATATATATATATATATATATATATATAGATAGATAGATAGATAGATAGATAGATAGATAGATAGATAGATGAAAGAAGAGGGATAAACATGTACGAATGACAAGTTTATTTCAACTTCGATTGTTCAATGCAAGGTGTACTCGGTGAAAACTATCTCGTATATTGAGCTTAAACCATTTCACTATAGGTTCTACTAACTAAAAGTGTACTTTTAGTTTCATATTTTATTATATATATATATATATATATATATATATATATAATATGCAATTATGAGACAGAATGTTGTGTTTTGCATACAGCGATTAAAGTAACGTAAAAGTAATGAATGTCAATATATATATAATTATTATGAATAGTATTTTTCAAAATAACCCATATATACATGTGTTTCATGTCAAACCTGCAATTATCAGTATGGGGGGGGGATAGTCACTGTCAGTCACACGGTTCGAACCCCATACTTAACTAAGTATTAGGAGCGCGTACCGTGTGCCCACCACGCATTGTCTGGAAATGAGAGTGTAAATTCACGTCTTAATGGCAAGAAAGCACTCAATAGACGGGGCCGAGAGTGTTGCATGACGCTGTAAATGGCCGCCTGTTGTCAACTTACTAAAGTTGAAAATGGCTTACGCAAATACAATTACGTTTCTGCAAACATGCGCCCTGTCGGGGCCGAGAGAGGATAATGAAAATAAATTCGTACAATTGGCACAGACAAATAAGAAATCAGAAATAATAAATCTCCTAACAATTACAAGAAAATCCTCTCTCTTGTCGATCTAGTGCCGGCCGCCTGCCTCGCCACTCTGCCCTTAACGACGTAGTCAGGCTAGGTCTCGACTCGGCAGGTTTTGCATTAGTCCTTGAACCAGTCGGCTGGACAGTGGCGACGATCGCAGGCCTGACGGAATGACTGTGTTTGCTTTCCGAGCCGGAAAGTCGCTGATCTGGGACGCCCGGCATGGCGGCTCTGCTCGCCGAAACAAGGAAGCACGGAAAATACAGCTCGTTCACTGGCCGTTTCGTCTTCCAACTAATTTCGGTGGAAACGTCGGGTGTGCTTGGCCTCGAGACTGTTAAATTTTTTCAGGACATTGGACGGAGGATTTGAACGTCTAGGCACGAGCCCCGTGAGTTAGCCTGGTTGTTCCAACGAATCTCCCTGGCTATCATTCGTGGCAACGCTATGTGAGTAACGGCGGCGTCACTTCCGTTCTAATCGTCATCTGTTGACTATCTCTTTCTTTCTCTTGCCCTCTCTATCTTCGTATGTCTGTATCTGTCTCTTTGCTTTTCTTTCTCTCACATTATTGTTTTATAAATAATTGGACTTGTTGTAGTTTGTCTTCACAATGGCAGCCATGATTGTTCATTTGGTTTGAAATTGTATTTCTTGTCCTGGAATAAAACTAACACATTGTACTGGAAAACTATGAAAAAAAAAAATTAAAAAAACAAGAACAATAATAACACCGAAATATCGGCGGGTTCTACCCGAAATCGGTCAGACAACCCAGCCATTCTTCTTAGCAGGTTTAAATCCAGAGGGAGGGGATTGTCGATAAATGATGTTCAGCATGTAAAAATCTGAAATATCCTTACTATTTCCTATTAATTACTTCTTCTTCACACATTTTATTTATTATTTATAAAATTTATTAATAATTTTCCGCAAAATAAAATAAAAGTGTCATTTACTTTTTTGCGACTTGACCTAACTTAAAAGCTTACTTATATATATATATATATATATATATATATATATATATATATATATATATATATATTAGATTATGTTAGTTATAGATTATTACTACTATTTTTACTTAATTTAATTTAAATTAATGATACTATATTCTTTTATACATGTTTTCGTTATCTTCAAATTTATTTAAATACTTCTTTACTTGATTTTGATTTATTATTATACTTCATTTTTTATGATTAGTTGTTTATTGCTTCTACATTTTCATGCTGTATTCAACTATTTTAATTCGCTGTATCCTATATTTTATAATTACTTTCATCATTGTTGATCTTACAAAGAGAATGGAATAACACTACATAATAAGAGGTTCTGTTTCCTATATTGACTGGATATTCATGTCTTTTTAAATAATACTAAAATTTGATGTTTTTATTGCTTAACTTCTATATGTGATGTTATGAGGGGCGCTGATTAAGAGACCTTTCAGAATCATCTAAAATATTATACAAAATAAAATATTTTAAATCGTCTTAGAAACGATCGTACATCAAATATTCGTTGTGTTTGAATTCTTGGAACTGATATAAATAATGTAATCGATTTATTTATTTCAACTTTCTCTCTCTCTCTCTCGCTCTCTCGCTATCTTGCTCTCTCGCGCTCTCCTCTGTATACACACACACATACATATATATATATATATATATATATATATATATATATATATATATATATATATATATATATATATATATATATACAGGACCGGCGACACAGTTATAAAAGTGGGGGGGGCTCTCCTAAAAAGTGGGGGGCCCGGTTAAACACATGCATATATAACTTCATTATTGATGACCGTAAAGTGGGGGGGGCTAAGTCAAAAAGTGGGGGGGGGGCTGTAGCCCCCCCCCCCCGGTGCCGCCGTCCATGATATATATATATATATATATATATATATATTATGAAAAAAAAAATTCCACTGTTTGAATGCATTTCAAATTTGTAATTTTTAAAGCAGTAAGGAGACCAATAAATGAAGACTTTTTAAAATAAAATATTATTTATTTAAAATTTAAATTTTCGATTCATAAAAGAATCTTCATAAGGAGAATACAAATAATATTCTTTCCTTCTTTTTTTAAGCGACATGTTGTCACTTAGTCTTGAACTTATGTTCTTATTGAAGTCTGTTGTGTAATATCCGATAAAAAGTGGTGGGTGCCTTGGTACACACGTGTATGTTATGAATAAAACATTTCCACTTTTTGAATGCATTTTAAATTTGAAATATTTAAAGCGGTAAGGAGACCAATAAATGCAGGTTTATTTTTTATCATTTCGTGTAGCTATTCAGATTAACCTAATTGGTTAAGGCGTCGGGATTTGAAGTTAAATGTGACTCTTGTTCCGGGGTTCGAATTGTGCGACTGGTTTTAATGATTATCTCTACACTGATGATTCCGCAAGGATAAAACGTATCCGTCCATAATTGAATGTTTATTATTAAATTATATATATAAATATATATATATATATATATATATATATATATACATATGTACTTATATAAACATATAGATATACATATATGTATATACATATCTATATACACATATATATACATATATATACACACGCACATATATATGTGTGTATATATATATATGTGTATATAGACATGTATATATGTTTATATATGTATATGTATGTATATATATGTATATATATTATATATGCATATCTATATATATTTATATATGCGTATATATGTATATATGTATATTTATTTGTATATATTTTTACATTTTTTCAAAAATAAAAAAGCCAAACACAACCAAAACAAACCAAATTGATTCGTCTTGCAAACGCTTGCCTTCAACCGTTGTAATATCTGTGCAACACGAAGTAAATATTCAGTTGCGTTGGATTTATCGATGGATGGTGCGACTCCTTTTTATTTTAAAAAGAAACAAACATTTTTTTGTTAGATCATCAATCTAGGAGACGGAAAATCTGATCTAAAAACTGCGCTCAACATCGTCTCTCAGTTATTCTGCTTCGGCTTGTCACTGAAACCAGACTTTGTAGAAGGAGAGCGTGCTCTGCCCGTCGTGCATGCAAATATCTGCTGCGGCAAAATACAAACTCGTTTTTACGGATGTTGAACAAAATCCCTAAATTTGCGATGTGCTAATAAAAAACAATATTTGCTGTAAATTATAATAAAAGACAACACATGCAATTTTTCAGTAAATGACTGCCTGACTCAAGAGAAAATGGGTAACCCCCGAAAGGCTGCCTGAGCGATTTAGACTTTATAATGCAGTAATGGTTGCTCAATAACTAACGGCTCTTCACCTGATTCAGCATTGCCATAATCAAGTGATCTGGAGAATTTCAAGACGACCGAAAGAAATGTTGGGGCAATTTTGGAGTTTTCAATCTCGAAAACTAGTTGCTCTGCCAAGGCTTGAGAGTTTAGTCTAAACGACTATTTCACTGAAATGAAAGAAGGATGCGTGACGGATGCATGCAATTCTCAGTAAGAATATCAGATAAATTAACGTCACAACCAAACGTACGTCTTTTCGTATTTTCAAATAGTCACTCTGTTAAATATGGGCGAGCAAACCCACTAGTATGTAACACAGTTTTTAGGGAATAACAGAAATTTAAAGGTCATTCGGGGTCAACTTGATGAACTCGAGGTTGGGAATTGATAGAAACAGATGTGACGTCATATGGCACAAAAAGGAGAGTGAGTGAGAGAAGTCGATAGTTCTAGAGGTGTGTTTTAAAAAAATGCGCTGATATGATTCAACAGTGACTATCGATCTCTTTCTGTCCACCATCCACCTCCCACTCCACCTCCTACTCCACCTCCCACTCCACCTCCCACTCCACCTCCCACTCCACCTCCCACTCTACTGATCAGTGATCTGGAGCCAATATCAAGGCGAATAATCCTCCTCTGTCTCCAACAGTTTTATCTTGACTTCAGCTTTTTTCGGAATATAGAAAACTTATTCGCAGGTGGTTTTCCCTCAGTCTGGAAAGATCGTCACGCGCAAGCCGCTAAAAATGTATGATTATGAACTGTCATTCGTGTCTGGCACAAGGTTGAAACGTCTAATTACTGATCAGACGCAACGTTGCTTATCCAACGAGCATTTTAGAGTGACATAGCCGTAATATTTTCCAGTACGAATACCGTTTTACAAAATGCAATATAGTTTTATCATACCTCTAAAGAGGGTCGGCTTTTGGAGAGAAAATATACTGACAAGTGTGCATACGCGCGTGCGTGTGTGCGTGCGTGCGTGTGTTGTCCTTTAAAGAATAGTGTTTTTATATTGGAAAACAATTGAATGTGTCGATGGTATAGCTGAGCGGGGTCACAGACGAGGGTGGCGCTTAAGAAAGACGATATACAAAAGTCCGGGAGTCAACTGGTGCGAGGTTGCGGTCGGCCCGACAAAGTACGGGTTGCTTCCGTACGTGACGTCGACATCGCCCCCTTTAATGGTTGGTTCTTATTTAAGTTTTAACACAATTCTTGACTTGATGGATCAAAGTTAAGCAACAGTCGAATCATGTCTGGTGAGTAGATTCACACGTTACGAAAGACACGATCAGTTTTGGTTCCGTCATATTTTCGGATATCCAAACAGTGACAGAGGTTGATGCATGTAACGGGATTAAACTAGGGATGTTCAAAAACTACCCAGACTTACTCTATACAGTAGATATATATATATATATATATATATATATATATATATAGAGAGAGAGAGAGAGAGAGAGAGAGAGAGAGAGATAGATAGATAGATAGATAGATAGATAGATAGATAGATAGATAGATAGATAGATAGATAGATCTGGGTCGTGAAAATGTTCACAGATCAATTAAATTATATGCATTTGCCTTCAGACAATTCATGAGACACCCATTTTCAAGTTAATGACGATAAACAGTTGTATGGTTTGAGGACAGCTTCATTGCCAATTCTTCAACTCATATTGCAGGATTTTATTTAAGTGAATATTCAGTTGAGTTGTAAGAGCTTTTTCATCAAATTCAAGCAGACATCCTGACCGGTTTCATCTTCAAAGGAAAAAGTTCCATTTTTTTATATTGTATACCATTTTCTGTTCGTCCATTCACGTAAGCAATGATCTCCATAAACTGAGTGAATATTTATTTAAATTTGTGAAAAGCTATTTTTAAATACTATCTCAAATAATGACAAAATGAATTATGCTTGAGTTTTTTATTCTGACCTTAGTCTAAAATATCAAATAAATGGTCCCCTATCATCTATTTTATAATAAGACGCTATACGTGAGTGCTTTTTGGTTAGGTAAAGTTTGTTTGGTTTTGTTGTTTTTTTTTTGGGGGGGGGGGTAATTTTGTTTTCTGGTGCATGATCTAATACATTTAATAAGAGTCATTTCCATCTATCAGATCGGCTCCGTTGATATGAAAATTGAATTAGATTAGTAAACTTTTAGAAGAGATTAAGCATCATTTATTAAAATATTATATTTAATTGAACTTTTTATGAACTTCCACTATATACATATTTGAAGACTGAATCCGTCTTTAAAAACTATGTACACATTTAACTTTTGAATCCAATCATTATATCCTGCAACAGAAAAAAAAGAAAAAGTGAAAATAGAGTTTTTGGATTTTATTGGTTATTTTTGTTTCATGTGTTTGTGATTATTTAACAATTCCATTGTTAGTTTTGCCTGTAACGAATTGATGAAAAGAACTTATTAAAAAATTTCTGAAACATATGTAAACAATAATATTGGTTAATGTTGGACTTATAGAGAATGATTACATCATAATATTGATTTATATTATATATATATTTCTTTTCTTTTTTCAGTATTCTTATGTTTTTTGTTGCTGATGATAGGGCATCCTAACAGATGCCAGTCATTCACCCGTTATTTCAGAGACTCCAAATTAGAGAGTTTTAAAAGATTCTAACCATCCATTTAAACGCAATTGTTTGTATCCCTCTTGCACTTGGTTCACCGAGTATATTTGTCGAATAGTTTTTTTTTAATTCTTTCTTCATAAGCCCGGTTGTTCATATAATTACTGGAATGATGGAGATCTTCCTCAGATTCCAATTTCCTTTCATGTCGTACATAAGACATTAGTGTTTCGTTATATGTCCTCTCTTAGCTCTATTTAACCTAGCATCATTATGGGCACTGGTTTGAACCAGAGTTGCTACGTTCTCCCTCTTGTCCCATATCACTATGTCAAATTTAAAAGACATAGTAATATGGAACAAGAGGGGTAAGTAACTATATGTTATTTTGTAAAAAACCGACGTCAAAATCCTACGTCGCTAACCGTTGCGCCAAAGGGAAATACTTAAAAATATTACGAAAATTAGGTGACTTGAATGTTTTTCCAAATCTAGGTGCGACACGCATGCGCAGAACTTTTGAATATGTAAGCGTGATACACGAACACACACGCTATCGTATTAATATATAGAAGATAATAATGGTTGTGGTGGAGGTGGTGGTGGTAGTAGTAACACATTTTCGAAAAATTGGCAACCCAAAATATCTTATTTTCAAGAGGTGGGCCGAGCAGTTGGCGTCGCATTTAAAAAATAGCTTTCGAAAAAAAATGGTCGAAGCTCTGCTTTGAAATTTGGTGGGTTATTTTGTGTACATTCACCAAACCTGACTACAGCGGAGAAAAAAACAGGGGAGATAATTTTATATATGTATAAATACCTTTAATATAAAAAAAAAAAATTATGAAAAAAAAGTTGAAATCCGGAAACCAATTTTTTAAGTCTACACATTTGAGCTTCTGCATTTTGTAAGGGAAGGGGGCGTGGCTTCGTAACACTCATAAAATTTAATAATTTATCAAGCAGACGAATTTTTGTTCATTTCTACCATTGTGCTATATCCAGCCGTGAAAACCATTGAAGCTATTACTTATGGAAGAACAGATACGCATAAAACTTTGCGTTTGTACCGAGAAAAACAACATCGAAATAACAACGGGAAAAAGTATTAACTATTAGCAACAATAAAGAAAACAGAAAGCAATTCTTACGTAACGCTCGTAAATCCTTACACCGTTTACCTTAAGTGGCCGAAGCGAAATCACGGCTGTTAATCGTTTGTCACGTGTGAGATGTTCTATTGTATTCGTGTCTGTGTGATGAAGATCCAGCTGTAGTAAATGTAGAACGCGGGCAGCAAACGATAATAACAGCTCTTCTGCAACGATGGCGTTTTCCATTAGTTTACAACAGCCGCTCTCAGCCGTGTCACGTTGCTGTAGTACCTGCAACCCCGGTCGGCATTTTGCTTTTGATCTTTGAATTAGCAGGCGAGTTAGCACGCGGGACGAGAACGGCTCTCTAAGATCGTGTTTCTTACAGGCATCGCAGAAAAGAGACTAAGAAAATAGTGGTTATCGTGGGACGAGATGTTTCGTCACGGAATCATAGCATATACTGTTATAATTGGGGGAGGGGTACTTTTCGACTTGAGGACAAAGTTAGTTTGCCTATTAATGGAGAGAATCTGAATCCCCTAAATGGGCGCTCTGAGTTGAAAACAATTGAAAATTGTATTGGCGAGTCGGAATTAGGGTGCCTCGGACGACAAGGAATAAAAGAATCACTCTTCGAAAGGAGAGTGTAATGCCTGGGAAACCGAACATATAATACACTTTGATCCTAGTAGAAAGCTCGAATTTAAATGTAATTGGAGTATCATTGTGTTTGTGTTTTAACAATATTTACAGCGTGAACAAAATGATAAAGCGTTTGTTGTATTATACTTTATTATATTACAATGAGCTCTGCTATGCGTAGTATGGTACCAGTTTACTCTATTTTGAGCTTCCATTTGAGCATAGTTGCCATTCAGAGATCCACTTTTTCTTTGGTTTTACAGCCTTATCTTCTGCACTGTTCCTTCGGAGGGTTATCTTGAAATGCCCGTCCGATTTTATCATGTGCTCGTACTATCCCAGCATCCCAACATCCCAGCATCCCAGCATTCCATTCTTTCACTGCAGATGTTCATAACAACCGACATATTGCTCGATGGGATTTGAAAAGTCGTCAAGAGTTTTCCTAAAGCATATCATTTGCATCGTTGTCTTCATTCTCCTCTGCAGCTCAGTTGAGTGGGTCAATGACTCACATGCATAAGATAACGATTCGCAGCACATGAAGCAGCACATGAAGCAGCACATGAAGCAGCACATGAAGCAGCACATGAAGCAGCACATGAAACAGCACATGAAGCAGCACATGAAGCAGCACATGAAGCAGCACATGAAACAGAACATGAAGCAGCACATGAAACAGCACATGAAGCAGCACATGAAGCAGCACATGAAGCAGCACATGAAACAGAACATGAAGCAGCACATGAAACAGCACATGAAACAGCACATGAAGCAGCACATAAAGCAGCACATGAAGCAGCACATGAAACAGCACATGAAGCAGCACATAAAGCAGCACATGAAGCAGCACATGAAGCAGCACATGAAGCAGCACATGAAGCAGCACATGAAGCAGCACATGAAACAGCACATGAAACAGCACATGAAGCAGCACATGAAGCAGCACATGAAACAGCACATGAAGCAGCACATAAAGCAGCACATGAAGCAGCACATGAAGCAGCACATGAAGCAGCACATGAAGCAGCACATGAAGCAGCACATGAAGCAGCACATAAAGCAGCACATGAAGCAGCACATAAAGCAGCACATGAAGCAGCACATGAAACAGCACATGAAACAGCACATGAAACAGCACATGAAGCAGCACATGAAGCAGCACATGAAACAGCACATGAAGCAGCACATAAAGCAGCACATGAAGCAGCACATGAAGCAGCACATGAAGCAGCACATGAAACAGCACATGAAACAGCACATGAAGCAGCACATGAAGCAGCACATGAAGCAGCACATGAAACAGCACATGAAGCAGCACATGAAACAGCACATGAAACAGCACATGAAGCAGCACATGAAGCAGCACATGAAGCAGCACATGAAGCAGCACATGAAGCAGCACATGAAAGAGCACATAGAACAGCACATGAAGCAGCACATGAAGCAGCACATAAAGCAGCACATGAAGCAGCACATGAAGCAGCACATGAAACAGCACATGAAGCAGCACATGAAGCAGCACATGAAGCAGCACATGAAGCAGCACATGAAGCAGCACATGAATCAGCACATGAAACAGCACATGAAGCAGCACATGAAACAGAACATGCAGCAGCACATGAAGCAGCACATGAAGCAGCAGATGAAGCAGCACATGAAGCAGCACATGAAACAGCACATGAAGCAGCACATGAAACAGCACATGAAACAGCACATGAAGCAGCACATGAAACAGCACATGAAGCAGCACATGAAACAGCACATGAAGCAGCACATGAAGCAGCACATGAAACAGCACATGAAGCAGCACATGAAGCAGCACATGAAGCAGCAGATGAAGCAGCACATGAAGCAGCACATGAAGCAGCACATGAAACAGCACATGAAGCAGCACATGAAACAGCACATGAAACAGCACATGAAGCAGCACATAAAGCAGCACATGAAGCAGCACATGAAGCAGCACATGAAACAGCACATGAAGCAGCACATGAAGCAGCACATGAAGCAGCACATGAAGCAGCACATGAAACAGCACATGAAGCAGCACATGAAGCAGCACATGAAGCAGCACATGAAGCAGCACATGAAACAGCACATGAAGCAGCACATGAAACAGCACATGAAGCAGCACATGAAGCAGCACATGAAGCAGCACATAAAGCAGCACATGAAGCAGCACATGAAACAGCACATGAAGCAGCACATGAAGCAGCAGATGAAGCAGCACATGAAGCCGCTTCATTTTCGACCTGAGACTGATGTGCTTCTCTTACAATTGGCTTCAGTTTTGCTAATTCTGTTGCTAACATTTTGATTCCATGAGTTCATTTGCGCAGAGTTCAGAAAACACAAAATTGCAAAAAGAAATTGTAAATTAGTCGAAAGAACATCGGGAATATCAAAACACTGAACCTATTATAACAGAATGGATAATAAATCATCTTGTATGTACCTCCAAAGAGATAAATAATTTACTGCATTCGAGGTAAATTTGATTCCAATGACACAATTCTTAATGCAACAAGAACTGGTCAAGCCATAACAGTTTGTATGAGGACAAATTAGTTGCGAAGTATTTAAGCAGAGTTCTTAAATGTTCACTACAAGAGCATTTACAGAATATGACATTTCAACAACTTCTATTCAAAGAATTATTGGCTTGAAACGTTCTAGGCAAAGGCTACTGGATGACGACCCAGCAATTTGTGTTAGTGCGTAGAAGGCATTGGTACTACATTTGCATTAGATTTGCATTAGGTATAAGTGAATTATTACATGTATTTTGTATGATGTATGTACTTTTTTTATATAATCTCGAAGTAAATGTTAGCATGTAGTGTCCACGTCCTTCTGACTCACCCTATATAACTATCATTATAATAAATGTGAATTAATCAACGTTTGCTTCCCGAAGGCTTTTCCTATATATTTTAATAACATGATAAAATATATTTTAGTTTTGGGATTGAGTTATGTTTTTAAAAAATAAGTTTTTATTAGCCGTAATTAACTGGAAACGTAACCTATCTGTCTTTTAGCTATCTATGTTCTTCTCTCGCATCCTCTTTTTTATCTTGATTTAACTACTCTCTAATATTTCTTAATGTCTCTGTGAACATCTAGAGCAAGAGTGACTCTCTTTACATGTGTGTCTGTACACAACACGTGTGTGAATTAGATAAATCTATTTACTTCTATGTTAAAATAATAAAGAATAATAATACTTGTATATAATAATAATAATAATAGTAGTAGTAGTAGTAGTAGTAGTAGTAGTAGTAGTAGTAGTAGTAGTAGTAACAACAACAACAACAATAATAATAATAATAATCAGTGAAGGAGGATGAAAAGATTGAAGAGGAAGAGCACCAACCAGACATCCACTGGAAGGGTGCGACACCTTGGGGAGGCTTAATGCCACTCAAATTCTAGAGAATACCAACGGTTTTTTCTAGCGAGAAATGAATGATAAACGGCTGTTGTGAGAGCGCAAACTGATTTGCATTGTTATCGAAAAAAAGTTATAGACTACTGGAAATCTTGGGAGTCTTGTTGTCACTTAGACTCCAGAAAAAACACTTGTTATCGCCAGTGAGCAATCACTGATAATGACTTTTGTGAAAACTCCTAATGTAATGTATGAATAATAATAATAATAATAATAATAATAATAATAATAATAATAATAATAATAATAATAATAATAATAATAATAATAATAATAATATAGAAATAAAAAGACTTATTACTTTTATTTATGTAAGAACAATATTTTAAAATATATGTCAAAGTTTTAGAATTTTCGAAATAAATCAAGTTAAATACATTTCAATAAACACAAACAAATAAGAAATACAATAGAATCTATGTGTATATATTTATTTGTGTGAACAAGATTCAGTCCTAAACTAATTAACCGATTAATGTGAATCTTGGAACACAGTTTCTAGGCGCAAGGGAAAGTGATATAAACGGGCTGGAAGTCTTTCATGAAAATTCAGATAACTCTGATTTTTGTGTCATTTTACATCAATTAATAAATATTTTCCAAATTTCGCTTTCTGTAGAGTATTATAAAACCTTTTTATCGGTCATAATATGGGTACGACCTCCCATTTGAAAATTTAAATATATTAGATTTGCATAAAATTTGATCCAATTTCTTTTTAAGACCCCTTTAAGCACCTTAATTTTTAGAGATTTTTTTGAACTCAAAATTATGCGATGGATTTTCATCAAAATTAGAATAAGGATTGTAGACATAAGGTTTAACATCATTTTTTAAATATTTGGTGCTAAACTGTTTTGTTCGGGGAATTTCGTCTAGTATAGATTTTCATCTGACAGTCATTTCATCTTGGAAAGAACAATAATACCGAGTCTGGATTTTACAGCTAAAAAATATAAATAAAAAACATCAAATATATTGGCCAAATATTTGATGTTTTTTATATATTTTTTAATATATTTTCAAAGCTTAATTTGTATTACCCGCAGTAATGTCATTGCGGTAATGGTCCTCTGAGGAGAAGATTTTCTTTGAAAACTCATGAGTTAAGGATGCAGTATCACTCCTTGTTTTTGAACTTTAATAAAATCTGATTAATTTCTAATTTTATTATGTTATTCAATCCATTAATATTATTGCTTTATACACTATATTGAGCTTTGTTTTTATCTTGATAGTCTACTAGTTAAAGATATTATTTATATCTTTAAATTATCATCTTATTATTATACATATATATATTCGTAGATTCAGCCTAGAATAACGAACCTAACGCTTATGTCGATGCGGCCGCGAGAAATCGCCACAGACAGTAATTGAAATAAACGTACACTTACTCGAGAAGCGGGGACAAGCGTCTTGTTGTCGAAAGTGTTTGACGCCCGAGCGGACCTTTTCATAATCGCTAGTGACAACAAACTTTGTAATTCCAAACAGGGCTCCACTATTAAGACTATTAAATCTAAGAGGGGCATTAAGTATAAATATTTTTAAATATTAAAGTGTGTTTGTACCTACAGAGGATATCGTTTCGGGTTTTTTTAACCTCATAAGTGCAAGAGTGGCGCTTGATATATATATATATATATATATATATATATATATATATATATATATATATATATATATATATATTGGTACAGAAAAATTAGTACAACATTCGTACCGTCGGTTTCAAACATGGAAGGACTTAGCCATCCGGCTCTCTTCAGCTTCTGTTGTCATCTCTTTAATTTTTTCACTGTAATTCTTAATTAATCGAGTACTCTGCTGGGATTTTTCCTGCTATATTACAAAGAAGTTATATATATATATATATATATATATATATATATATATATATATATATATATATATATATATATATATATATATATATATATATATGTTGAATCAGGGAGACGAAACGTATTATTATGGTTGATTGTTTGAACGTTATCAAGTTTACTTGTGTAATTAGTAACAATAACCTTAACCCTGCAGCTGTTTCCTTTCAGCTTCTCTTTTTGTGGCTTTTATTTGTTTCTATTCATACAACTCTCTTACCTTGATATTTACAATTGATTTTTGTTGTGTTATTTTACGCTTGACACAAACAGAATAAATACAAATAAACAAGATCAATATTTCGTCTAAATCGTCGTCCTTCTTCTTCTGCTTCTTCGCTCGCGAGTTTCAGCGACTTGTCAGCCATTTTGTTTGCAACGCTCCACTCATGTGCGTCCGAAAGCAGGCAATCATTCAATGGCCATTTTTAACTTTCAATCTGACAAAGTCATAAGAAATCAGTCAAATAAATCTTCTAATGCATTATTATTTTTCTTACTCGTTGGACTTACCCAATGTTGCGCGGGAGTCTTTTTATTTTCAGTCCTGTTTCTCTTTTTTGAACAATGCTCTTTGTTAACCAACATATGTCACCCAACATATGCGCCTCTTCTTTGAAACGTTCTACTCTTCACCGTTTCTTCTATAATTCTTACTTTGTGTAAGAAGAGTAGATGTTTCCCCGTTTCCCTCCACATGTAGACAGCCATGCCAGACTTTTGAAAATCTCTACACTTTACAGATTTCTGCTGTTCTCTGGCATTACTTTCAGTAAGTTCCATGTCTCACGTTTGGATATTTTCCATATTTATATGGAATATCATTCACACCGTTCGTTGTCCTGAAATCGTCTCTAAGTGGCTTCAATCTGGAGGGTGCTGTTCTAATGTCATATCAATTACATTACCTCTGATTTTTTTTGATTTTTCAGAAAAGCCTATTCATATATGGTAGACAGTCTTTGATGAAATATGGGGTAGTGCCCTTTGATGTTTGATCCAGATTTCTGGGAGCTGATGTCATGCTCTCTAGGGGTGGAGGGTTACTCTTGAATTATTTATCTCTTCTTGATATGTGTTTGTATTACTACGTATTTATTTTACGGCAGATCTTTCTTTACATTGTATAGATGGTGAGAGTGGACGTTGAGGCATTGTTCGGTGAAGGTTGGCAATCAATGTATGGATGAGCCATCAACATTTCTAAGAAGGACACTGTGTTATGTTCATTCTCCATGCTGAACTGTATAGATAGACGGATGTTCACGTGGTTCAGAAATGCTTGAAAGTACTCCATATGAGGCCATAGCGAGTCATCCACATATCGCAAACACATTGATGGCTTAAATGATGTGGATCCTAACGCCATTTCGTCGAAGTATTCCATGTATACATTGGCCAGTACTGGGGGCCATGCTGATCTCATAGCCAGACATTCTTCTTGTCGGTATATGTGAGATCAACATATCCATCATGATATTTATTAGGATACAGGTGCGTTTCTTCAGTGAGTGATTAGAACCTAACTTAGCCGTGCGACAGTCAGAGTATCATCAGTGGTTACATTCGTAAACAAACTTACTAGGGTTAGACTCACTATCTACTTCAAATGAATGGCAGCGTTATTGATTTTTCTACAAAGTGAGCAGAGTATTTGACATACGATGGGGACCTACCTGTGAGTGGGATGAATATATCTATCAGGAAGCTGCTCAATAGATGGCTGTTGAACATCGGCCGCTGAGAATAAGCCTTAATATAATACCATCCCCATAAATCTTAGGAATGCTCTATAGGAGAGATAACCTTCCGTAATGCTGAAGTAGCTGCCTGTATTTTACTGTTTAGTACTACTTATTTATGATACAATTATATACTTTAGTACTACTCATTTATCATACAATTATTTATTTTGGTACTACTTATTTATGATAGAATTATTTATTTTAGTACTACTTATTTATGATAGAATTATTTATTTTAGTACTACTTATTTATGATAGAATTATTCATTTTAGTACTACTTATTTATGATAGAATTATTTATTTTAGTACTACTTATTTATGATAGAATTATTTATTTTAGTACTACTTATTTATGATAGAAATATATATTTTAATACTACTTATTTATGATAGAATTATTTATTTTAGTACTACTTATTTATGATAGAATTATTTATTTTAGTACTACTTATTTATGATAGAATTATTCATTTTAGTACTACTTATTTATGATAGAATTATTTATTTTGGTACTACTTATTTATGATAGAATTATTTATTTTAGTATTACTCATTTATGATAGAATTATTTATTTTAGTACTACTTATTTATGATACAATTATTCATTTTAGTACTACTAATTTATGATACAATTATATATTTTAGTACTACTTATTTAGAATACAATTATTCATTTTAGTGCTACTTATTTGTGATACAATTATTCATTTTAGTGCTACTTATTTGTGATACAATTATTCATTTTAGTGCTACTTATTTGTGATACAATTATTTATTTTAGTGCTACTTATTTATGATACAATTATTTATTTTAGTGCTACTTATTTGTGATACAATTATTTATTTTAGTGCTACTTATTTGTGATACAATTATATATTTTAATACAACTTATTTATCATGCAATCATTTATTAACTAATTTTATGTTTATGTAATTGCCGTTGGTGTCTAATTAGATTTAAAAATCAATAATTGTTGTCCATAACGGTTCAGTAGTTTTTTAAAGTTTTTATTTTACTTTAATTCACCGTAAACAAAGCACTTTGTCAGTGATAGGTAAGGGGCTACTGTGAATTTGGGAGCATAACTACAGGGGCATTCAAGCAGCGAGATGTTTGTTTGCATTGAAATTTCTGCATGTTGGTGCAGTCAGATAAACATGGGACAGGGAGATAATTACAAAGGCTAGCAGTTCGAGGAAAGAAGATATTAGAGTAGAACACTTTCCGGCATCTGGGGACCTCTACAATGAAGAGGTGGGATTTTGCTGATTGTCGAGTCGACCGTAGGTATATGAGTCGAGAAGGCACCAGTGCAGCAAGTTCGTCGGGGAACCTTCCATGTATATACTTATAAAACAAGCACAGGGATGCAACATTACGGCAATTGGACTTGGTATATAGTGAATCACCGACTAGATTAAGGGTCTCTTTTTTAACCCTGTATACGAGGGAGAGACTAGTGGTTGGTGCACCAGCCCATATGTGACAATAATACTCCATGCATTGGCGAATGGTGGCTTTGTAGAGATATAGGATAATGACATGTGAGAGAATTTTTCTAGAACGGTAGAGGGAGCCCACTTTCCTTGCAGTAGCTTTGGCAATGTATTCTATGTATTTGTTCTAAAATATGTTACCTGTGAATGTTAGGCTGAAAAGTTTAGAATCATGGACTCTTAAGTATTGTGCTTCTAGCTATGTTAAAAGTTTCTTATAATTGTTAAAGAAAATGAGCTTTGTCTTAGTAGCATTATATGTTCCCATCCATTTATTACCGCCCATTTGACTACAGACTGGTGGTCATTATCGAAGGTTCCGCCATTGCCTCGGATATGTGTGTGTTAGCTTTTCGCTCATGTCGAAAATAAAGTGTTGTGTCATCAGCAAATATACCCATCTCGGACAAAATTGCATCAAGGAGATCGTTTATAAAAATCAGGAATAATAATAGTTTAAAGATCGACCCCTGTTGGCATATCTGCATTAATGACATGTTGTTGAGATGTACGGTCATCATAGAAAACCTGGATCTTTCTTTTGGCCAAGAATGGTCTGATTGCTGACAGGGCAACTCAATATCTCTCATAAGTACACTCTTTCTTTCTCTTCTCGCCTATCAGACCCATGTTCGCTTCTTTTTTTTTCATGATAATTGTCTTAAAATGCCGACTCGTTGTTGAACGAGTTCTGTCTTTTAATGCAGCCATTTTGTTTTCAGATGTGTGGAAGCGACTTTAAATTTAAAACGTTATAATTATCGACAATTTTGGGTGTAATAGGTTGAATTTCATATCAGGTCTTGTTAATTTAAAAGTTATAAAAGAAAGAAATTTCTTTTTCCAAAGTTTTTCTTTTCTTTCATGTATTTAGTTTCCTCCAGATTGATAGTGAGTCGAAAGTTAGTATGAACTCGAACCAAAAGATTCAGCATCACCTGCAGATCCTCCTTAGTGTGGGTAATAAACTCTGTATCATCGGTATAAAAGGATCTTCTGGAAGAAGGTTGAAAAGGTCTAAGACTTTGCATAAAATCGAGCGAGGTTGAAGATCCTGCCGGTGAATAGGTTACGTATAAGAATACCGACGATACAGTTTCGAAAAGCATAGGAAGATCATCGCAAAATAGAGAACCACGTCGGTGCAACGATTAGACACTGTTTAACACCATTATCGATAGATATTGGTTCCGAGATTGCACCATTAAAGTGTAATTTTAAGGACACCACCGCGCTGACAGTTTTCTATTTATTTATTACTTGACCTCATATTAGAAATTTTGTTTTTAACCTTTCTTTGAAGGCAAAAATTGTAAACATGACGATATTTTAGATTAAATTTCTCTATGAAGATCAGCAATATATTTCCACACGCGCAACGTCGAATAAATACCGCTAGTATGTATATATATATATATATATATATATATATATATATATATATATATATATATATATGTATGCATATATATATATATGTATATATATATATATATAAGGTGTATGTATGCATATATATATATATGTATATATATATATATATGTATATATATATATATATATGGAACTGCACTAATACTGCACTACCCTCTTTTCTATATATATATATATATATATATATATATGGTGTATGTATGCATATATATATGGTGTATGTATGCATATATATATATATATATATATATATATATATATATATATATATATATATATATATATATATATATATATATATAGTAATCCAGGTAGGGTAAAACTCCCCAGGGTAGAAATCCAAAGAGAATCAAACCGGGCTTATAACAGAGTGCTCAATAAAAATATAGAGCTATATTATGAATGATTTTTTATTCAAACATGTACAAAGTCTGCTACACTGGCATGTCGATGTTATCGATCTACAGCTATCAAGAGCTGAGGTCTCATCAGGCAGAAAGTTTTTTTGTGATCCAAACCGATCGGTGGAATCCAGGAAGAATGGAGTTAAGCAAAAAAAAGAAGAAGGAATAATAATAATAATCACGTGACCAATTTTTAAAAAAGATTGTCCGTTAGAAAAGTTTAATTTACAATCATTTATATTTTTATTTTTATTCTAACGCTATATTTATATATATATATATATATATATATATATATATATATATATATATATATATATATATATATATATCGCTTGAATATAAACAATAATATATAAACACTATGATCTGCCAAACCATAGCGGCAGCGTAGAGATAATATTCCTGGCTATTGATCACAGTTACAAATAATCTGTCGACCGGGTTTCTAATCTCAACGTGAAAACACTCGCCACGTCTAGCGACGTCTAACCACACTGAAGAGCCGTGATACAGTTAAACAGCTATATGTACAGATAGGTAGATAGATAGATGTGAAACAGTTGTTGTCACGCAAATTAACTTCATCAGCAACTATTACCGTCCATATGTGTTAGCAACAGATGAGGCGCGTCGCAGAGCCTTTAAAAACGATCCGCTAATTAAAACAAAAAAACAACAAAAAAAAAAAACCACGGCGCACAAGCGAAAATAAGAGTGGCCAACCGAGAAGACAGCCGTGACGGCCGCCCGGCGTCGTCGCTGGATGCGTACGCACGTGCATGCATGTAGTCACCTGGGGGACGCCGCCGAAGACACGTGCGAGCGCTTCTTCTTCTTCCTCCTCTGGGTGGCTTCCCCTCGCCACGCCACACTTGTTCAAGCGGTATATGAGCAAAGCAGATGTGACGTCACTCGCGAGACCAATTTACTCTTTTTGCAGGGACTGCTATTTACAGAATTAGGATTCGATTGAATTTTACCAGTACTTGAATGTAGTCGTTTGAAGATGAACATTTACAAACCTAAGATGAGTATATATATATATATATATATATATATATATATATATATATATATATATATATATATATATATATATATATATATATATATATATATATATATATCTAAGCAAGCGTTGTTGAACATAAAAAACAAAAACAAAAAAAACAAACAAAACCCTAATCCTGAAGACGACTGCGAAAGTCGAAAGCGCTCGAGAAAATGGCCGAATTAAAAACTATCGGCGAAGTACTATACGGATTGCCACCTGAAACCAGAAAGATGGCTCAACGGTTTGAGAACCTCACGAGGAAAATATACAAACGCGAAAGTTCCGTGATGTTCAACAACGCTTGCTTAGATAATGACTTGCTGCCTAAATATATATATATATATATATATATATATATATATATGTATATATATATATATATATATATATATATATATATATATATATATATATATATAATTTAATAAATGTTGTGAATTCCAGAACAAACCATGAAAAGATTTCCTGCTTGCATTTGTATGTAGGTAAATAACGAAAATTAATATTAAAATAAAAAAGGAATAAATAACGAAAATTAATATTAAAATAAAAAAGGAATAAATAACGAAAATTAATATTAAAATAAAAAAGGAATAAATAACGAAAATTAATATTAAAATAAAAAAGGAATAAATAACGAAAATTAATATTAAAATAAAAACGGAATAAATAACGAAAATTAATATTAAAATAAAAAAGGAATAAATAACGAAAATTAATATTAAAATAAAAAAGGAATAAATAACGAAAATTAATATTAAAATAAAAAAGGAATAAATAACGAAAATTAATATTAAAATAAAAAAGGAATAAATAACGAAAATTAATATTAAAATAAAAAAGGAATAAATAACGAAAATTAATATTAAAATAAAAAAGGAATAAATAACGAAAATTAATATTAAAATAAAAAAGAAATAAATAACGAAAATTAATATTAAAATAAAAAAGGAATAAATAACGAAAATTAATATTAAAATAAAAAAGGAATAAATAACGAAAATTAATATTAAAATAAAAAAGGAATAAATAACGAAAATTAATATTAAAATAAAAAAGGAATAAATAACGAAAATTAATATTAAAATAAAAAAGGAATAAATAACGAAAATTAATATTAAAATAAAAAAGTAATAAATAACGAAAATTAATATTAAAATAAAAAAGGAATAAATAACCCAAATTAAAATAAAAAAGGAATAAATAACCAAAATTAATATCAAAATAAAAAAGGAATAAATAAGTAAAATGAAGAAAACAATTTTGATGCTGACGGTTCTCTTTTCTTTTTCAGTTTAATTTGATAGGGGGATAAAAATTCACTGCCGTTTGAAAACATTTTGAATTTATTATCAAATAAAAATGTGTGCTTTGAAAATTGAGCGGAAACAATTGTATGAAAAAAGATGTTTTTTAAATAAATTCGGAACATTTAGTAATAGATACATTTTGTGTGAATTTAAAAGAAATGAGATAGTATATATATATATATATATATATATATATATATATATCCCACTTACTATTTTTTTTAAATATACTTTCAAAGTTTATTTCTATTACCTGCAGTAATATCATTGCGGTAATGGTCTTCTGAGGAGAAGATTTTCTTTGAAAACTCATGAGTTAAGGACTTTAAAGTACTTTGCTTGAACTTGGAATTCTAATAAAATTTGATTCGCACCTTATTTTTCTTTCACTTCATCTAGTGCTATATATATAGGGTCGTGATTAAATGAGAGACACTATGTCCTTTTCCACACTATATTACTTTCTTTTCTTTTTTACTGCCGCCGTTTCGCCCTCTAACATTTTCGGAAGAAGCTGAAATTTGGAAGACTCCCTAATTTATGGGTTTAATTTAATTAGAATCGGGTATATATATTTAAAGTTGTCAGATGGTTCTTACCCATAGCTCTGTTAGGGGTCACGTAGAGATCCGGGGTCGTTTCCATTGTATTCCCCGGATAGTTTTATACATTTTATTTAAATTTAATGAAAATAAAATATATTTGAAGTTTTAAGGAGTCTTCTGCCCACATGGTCCTCTTGGGGATGCACTTAGAGATTCGGAACCACTTCCATTGTCTTCCCCGAAAAACTTTACATAAGAATACACTTTTACTCTTTATATAATTTCTCTAACCTTTCTTTTCATAGTGAGCACATACATTAACATATATTTGAATTACCTACTAGACACATCCTCGAATGTCTTCGGTCATTTTGTAAAAGGGTTTGTCAGGAAAACCTGACATGAAGATACTTCACCTTACAAGTAAACCTTGGCCAAATATTCAAAACAACATAGTATTCGAAGCCCAAATAAGATCTCCTCGGTTTGTCTACACGCCTATACACGCAAAAGTGTACCTTCATTACTGATGTTACCTCAAATATTCCACCAAACCCAAACAATTATTGTCCTGGAATCCGGTAAGACTAAGATACCAAAAGAAATGTATACTCTAACATAAGAAACTGGTTAATTGGAGAGAGGAATTTTAATGTTCTTAATTCTTTAAAAACTAAACGCTTGAGAGGTAAAGCAGAACTTTAATAAAACACTCGAATATCTGTGTTAGCACCAGGAATGGGTGGCTTATTTTCCGAGAACTTCGACTGAAGTAAAAAGAAATTATTTCTCTCTCTCTTTCTTACTCTCTTTCTCTCTCTCTCTCTCTATATATATATATATATCTATATCTATATATATATATATATATATATATATATATATATATATATATATGTATATATGTATGTATATATATATGTATATATATACATATATAAATATGTATATATATATGTATTTATATATATATATATATATATATATATATATATATATATATATATATATATATATATATATATATATGTGTGGGGGGGGGTGAGAGTATTATGTATCTATGAAGAGAGGCAGACACGCATGTATACGCGCAGGCTCGCCTATGTACACGGTCCAGGACTAACCACACACGCACACTAGGGCAGGTTTATTTGTCACTTTTTTTAGAAAATCAACGCTGTTGTGGTGGCGAAAGCTGGGGTTTGGTGTTGTGAGAACTGATACCAAAAATTAGATTCCTAACTTTAAAACTTAACTGAGCATTTGATTTTAAAGATCCGGTACAAAAATGTCTAGAAATCCCTAATTTCCGCAGGATTTTGCTGACAAACTGACTTCAAATTTTACTATTTTACTAATAAATCCAAATAAAATTGATATTTTTTGTTAGATACAATGAATGAAAAATATATTTAAACCAGAATTCTAAGTATGAATCATCACTAGTAAAATATGTCATTTTTTAACTGTATTCAATAAATGAGAACTGTAAAAATTGTACAAAATTACAAAAAAGGCTAAACACTTTCCCTTTAGAAATGTCTACAGCATATTCCCAAAGTAGTCGCTAGTCACCACTTAAATCATTCATTACTTCTGCAGTAAGATACAAATTATCCATAGGACAAATCCTGGTAATTAGTTCTACAAAGTTCCCCTAGAGGGCCAGTGAAAGTGGTAGGTCTTTTTGTAGTTCCATCAATTAACTTAAAGATGGCTCTAAATGGCAGTTCATTTTGATGAAGTGAACAGCCAATGGTATGTAACTTCCTTTTAAGTTTTTTCTCCAAAGCTGTAACCATCCCGGTTTCACAACCAGTGTTTGTACTGGTATTGTTCACCAGAATTGCCTTAATAGTATTTACACTGTTGTACTCTTCTAGAACAGCAGCAACATTCTCTACAAGAAGAACACCAGTTGCAATAATGTTGGGTATCACTCTATGGGCAAGATATTTACTTGCAGTTCCTATCTCTCTGGTAAATGCTAAGTGGTGCTCTGGTTCCTTGCTTTTCTTAATCATTTTTCCACCATTTCCCCTGTAACCTCCTTTTAATACGAAGTGTCCTTATTAACTCTGCAATCAAGTCCAATGCAGATTAGATGTTCATATTCCTGGACATGTTTTTGATGGCTGGTTACTTTCACTCTTGCCTTTCCCTATCTATTTCTGATTTATCTATAATAATATATTTTAAATTAATGGTTGGATGAAGAAATCCCGTGTGTTGTAAGTCTAATAGAAAGGCATTAGCAAGACAAGCCCCAAGGTTAGAAGATATATCACCTCTAATCAGTTCAATAGAATTTCTAGGGACTTTTTAAAGATGGTAAGGTCCCTTACACTGTTTCCCTGGCTCAAAACTGTCATCGGTTGTTTCTTCACTGGAAGATGTCTATGAAAAGATTTCTGATGTAGAGGAAGCAACATGTGAAAAATCTTGTTGCTGTCTTTCAATCTATCTGCTTCAGCTGAATCTTTTTTGTATTTTTGACAGCATCTTTGGAAACTGCCTTTTGATCGTGTTTTCTCTCTCTGATCTTTTAAATATTCTCTCTCTTCAATGGGAATCTGAAATTTTAAAATATGCATGTGTTTAATAACAGATCTAGCATACATGACAAATATTAAGGAAAATATCGCAATATTATTTACTAGAAAAAGGAAGATATTAAGAAGTAAGTTGATATTTTTCAATTAATTTAAATATTGAAAATTGGCACATGAATTAGTTCAAATTAAAAAATGCAAACAAAAAACAACCATATAATTAATATTACCTTCTTGTTAGGAGGACAAGTGCAATTATATGCCTTGTTTGATAATTTTGTGTATTGCCCTTTACAGCAAAGTCATCACATCTTAAGACAGGCAGTTTGCAGCAACATGAAGAAATATAAAATAATTTGTCCAGCTGTTCCTTAATTATTTTCACTTTGGATACAGTAAGAGTTTTCCTGTTAATAAGTTTGGCCCTCTTGAAGCCAAATACTTTCTCCTTCTGCTCTATATAATATTCCCTTAACAAAGGCAATTGTGGGTTCACTGCTTGCCAAATATTGATTATTTCTTTTGTAATCGATTTGGAAATATCATTATTTGAAAAGTGGGGATATGTATTTTCAAGGAAATAACTGAACTGGATAACTTGTCGTAAAGTTGGTGGTTCCGTTTTATCCAAATGACAAGGTAGACCACAAAATCTGCGAGTTAAAACAGAACGTTCTTTTTACAGACATTTTTATCTGAAAAAAAAAGAAGAAAATAAATGAATAAGTCTAAAACAGTTTCATTTATAATATCTTCTAGTTTCATTTAAAAAATGGCTGACAATTATGGTAAGGAGTTTTGGTTTAGCTTGAGTTAGGGTTAGGCTGAATCTAAAATTGTGGCTTGAAATGACCGGACCATTTAAACAGACTCTCAATACTGCTTGAGTTATGGTAAAATACTTTTTCTCTTTTTTTACCGAATATTTTAGATTTTAGAGTGGGGAATCACTTTCCCAAATAAATTTAATGCAAAATGGTCACCCAATTCATGACCATCACAAAAATTACTCTAAAATCTTAAATATTGCGTAAAATATTTGTTTTTAAATGGATTTCTCTAGCGACATAACCGGTAAGTTTACACAGAAAAAAATGGTCCGTAAAAAATGCAAGAACAAGTGGTGGGTAATAAAAAAGCGCCAAAAATTAGCTTAAAGTATTTCAAGTATAACATTGTATGAGCTATATTTTTCAATACAAAACTGAAACATCGTGGTATTTTAAAACAAACTTCATTGATACAATTTAATTTGAAACACGAAAAAAACTAAAAAGAAAGTAACTGTATTACTTACCTAAAAACGGAAATATAATTTCTTCAGCAGAGAAAAACAAACGCGTTTGAATTAACGCCAGATACACTTAAAATATAAAATTATGTAGATTAAACAAGTTTTATTTATTTCTATTTCAAATAACTAAGTTTTTTGCATAAAAATACAAAATTACTAATTATTAAAATTCAACAGCGGTCAATATTTTATACAATCCATAAACAATAACAACAGCATGCATTTAAAACGGTGTAAACTTAAATAATAACCAAAAATAAAGTTCCTGAGACACAAACTATATTTATTTTATTTTATCATTAAAATGAAGACATATTTTGGGTTTAATGGTGTTTTATTGATAATTAAAATGAGTCTAATTTGTTTTCTACTGAAAAGTCATTCCATGAGAGAAAAAAAATGAAGCGATCTTTTATCGCTGTCACTTACGTAAACAGTAAAATACTGTGTTTACTAAACACTGTATATTTAATCTCCATTTTGCCTGTAGAAGTGAATATTTTTCATTATTTATATAATCCTTATTAAAATAAATTAAAAAAATGATTTATTGAGATAAATGTAAATAATTTAGTTGACAAAATCTTTATTAAATGACATTCACACATTTTTATTTCCCTAACGGTACGGAATCTTTTGACGGCGGTAAATCTTTAAATCGCTAATTTCCAACCTTTAAAGTCGTTTCCTCACTTAACGGTAACGATTTGGGAAAAAATATTTTGTGTCGTTATTTATCATGCCAAAATCCAACTATCATTACCATCGCATTACCACAATTCCAAAATCGACCTGCCCTAACGCACACACGCAAGCAGACAAAGTCATAAAATTTGTAGAACAAAATGTACTCAACCGCCGCACACGAATATGACCGGAAAGATAAAAGTAAAAATCACACATACTTTAAAAAAACGCATAACTTTGACCCAGAGAGGCAAAAACTATGAAAACACATACACACACGCGCGCGCACACATACGTGGGCACATGCGTAAAAATATCAAATTGTTAAAACTAAAAACATTTTCTCAACTGGAAAATATATCTGAAGAGAGCCGCACGAGGCTTGAAACGCGTTATAAAATCACACAATTATAGAATGATAAAATAATGAAATAACAAATTGTTGAAAAAAGTTATTTTTACAAATGTTGGTAGCCTCACTTATATATATATATATATATATATATATATATATATATATATATGTGTGTGTGTGTGTAAAAATAAAAATGGAATAAAGAATAAGCAATTCAACAACTAACAAAAATAAACTCAAAAACTCATGTTGTAAAGTTCTACCGAGATATTTCGGCCGTAGATACGACCATTTTCGCCAAACAGATGCACTGTTTCTTTGAGACGCCTAACTCTTCACCGTTCTTCTCTGTCTATATTTTTTTACTTCATCACATCAGGTAAGATGGTTTCCCTCTGTATGTGTCAGACTATACCCAACTTTTCAATAGATCCATGTATTACGACTTCCCGATGTTGTTCTAGCCTTACTTTTAGTGGGTGGCATGTCTCACCTTTGTATATATTTCCACACTTATATGGAATTGCATACACACAATTCTTGGTCATGAAATGTTTTTTGCAGGAGACTTGACTTGGACGAGATGTTTTCGTAGTACTGTCATTATGTCATATTGATTAAATACACAATAACGCGGACCTGCTTCCCAGCTGACTACAACATAGTTGGTTTTAAGTCTAATGTAAATAAATTCTTGTTGAGCCGTCCTCTTAAATAAGATTCGGCCCAATGGCAACCGTCGTTACTAGTCATCACGGTGTAGTCTCACAAACTCGTTAACTTTTATTCTCGAGTGACTTGTGGGACTTGATAAGCGGTGACTCATTAGTAAAAAAAAAGAAACTCTGATGATTTTCTTTTCAGACAAGCCCTTCATATATGGTAGACAGTGGTGACTTTCTATGTTGTGTTCTTTGAAGTGTGATCCACGTATATCGGAGCTGATGTCATCATCTCTTGATAGTTATTTTGATGTAGGGTTTCTCTTGGGCTGTCCATCTCCTCTTCATATGTGTTGGTGTGACTACATATTACCCATGTTTTAAGTTGTCGGCAATGGTGATTCCTTTTGCAACATTGTATTATGGTGAGAGTTGAAATTGAGATATTTTCCACTGGAAGTTGGCTTTTCATATACGAAGGATCTGAATTTATATAAGTGCGAGTTATCAACACATCAAGTAAGGATTATTTCTTATATTTCTTTTCCGTGGTTAATTGTATGGATGGACAGATGAGGTTTACATGGTCTAACACCTTCCTGATGAGACCAGGGTATGAACATGTCATCCACATATCGTAACCACATTGATGTTTTTTTTTAAATAAGTAATTATTGAGCTGTTTTCAAGCAAATATCATCGATTTATCTAAGTTATGTGGGGTTAAGTGACTCTCCTTATAGTTATATAGAGGATAATATTGAATCCAAAAGATTGTGTGTTAAATTCTAGATGTATCTATGCTATTTAAAAAAAAAACTTTTTTTTTGCAACCCAGACTTAAAATAAGCAGTAGGGTAAGGGAGGATTGTTGTTTTATATTTCGAGAGGGAGGGGACGACTGCTGGCCCCTTGATTAAGAGTTAGTGGTAGAGTTACGGGTGTTGTGTTTCCTAATTCTTTCCATCTAAAAAATACAATTTTTATCTCCTTTAACCAAACAAAATCTGGTTATATGCCCTTAAAACTCTATTTGGTTAGGTACTGGCCAAGGAATGGGTGATCATTTTACGTTAACTTTATATGCGAAACTGATCTCCTATTCTAAATTCTAAAATAATTGGGATTTCTTACACCACGTTTTCAATGAATTCGCCTAAAAAAGTGGAATTTCATATTTTAAAGGGGATTGAGCTTAGGGTCCTCATCTGCAGACAACATTTTCTTTCTTAATTTGAAAAACTGTTTAATGTTTCCCCTTACCAAATGGAATATCAAAGATTTAGATGATCTAATTGTGAGATTTTCATCGATAGTTTTCATTTTTTTATGCAGTTTATTCTTATTTATTCACTCGATGCCATTTTAAGCTACTTTTTCCGGTTCAATTTTAAGCTAAATTCGCTATGATGATTTATAGATTTTAGTTTTACTCAATAAATATTTATCAGTTTGTGGGAAGTACCAGCAATAGAAAAATAACATTTTAACGAAAAGAATCGTTTCTGGAATCGGAGATTAGGCTCAAATGTCTCCGATTCCGATACCTCAAAAAGTTCCGATGCTTCCGATTCCCTATTCTGATTAATCGCCCCAACACTATATATATACAGGGTGGGCAAAAATAAGGGTCTTATTTTAAAAAATTCATAACTTTTTTATTTATCGATTTTTTTTTTTTTTTTAGAATAAGTAAAGGACCCCTTCCGAAGCAAGCATGAGTCGTATTAGCCCTAAGGAACGTACCCTCATTTAGAAAACATTATTTTTGCTTAAAAAACTCAAAACAGTGTAAAAAACAATACTTTAGTTTTTGTAAGTTTTAAGAAGTGTTTTTCGGCTAAAATTTGTTTTGTTTATTTCAAAAAATCTCGGAAGGATCAGTCTACACACACATAAAGTTTGGTGAGTTTAACTTTTATTTTGTGGAAGTTATTCAAATTCAAGTTATTCAAATTTAAAGATAGGACCCTTATTTTGGCCCACCCTGTATATATATATATATATATATATATATATATATATATGTGTGTGTGTGTGTGTGTGTGTGTGTGTGTGTGTGTGTGTGTGCGTGTTTGATATGTGTATACATTTATATATTAGTATGTGTATTTAGGCAGCATGTTTCAATTCAGGCAAATTTTATAACACAGAGTTTTTTCGGTTGATGTGGCCTTTTTATATTTAAATTTTCCCGAATAGTACATTACAGCAACTGTGATACCGGTTTCGAATCTCGTCATAGTCATGGTAATGAGCCGTATAGAAGGCAAAACGCGCGTACATCCGGAGATAATTATTTTAGGAATAAAAAATATTTAGATATTCCCATAGATGGGGTACGACAGTGTAAGAGAGGTAATTCAACTCCTTCATAACATTCAGGTGAATCTTCTCCGTAGATAAGTAAATAAACCTTATCTCTATCTCCAATTCTTTTTTTAATTATTCTATATAGGTATAAATAATTTAATATTTATATGTAAATATTATTATTATTATATTCATATATATATAAATTATATATACCTACATACGCTGGCGTTTCAAGCCTACTCTCTCATCAGTGTAGAAAGTAACAATTTCAAACAGTCCCAGGGTGCGAACCCTGTTTCCAGAGTCAACCAAGAATCCGCACGCTTTCGCTTTATCCCCACGGCCATCAGAAATTATCACGGTATACAGGTGAAATTAATTTCTATTTATGCCTAAATACAGCGGGCAGTAAACATCAGACAGTCTAGAGGGTTCGACGAACTGTATCGAAACGTTGTTATATATATATATATATATATATATATATATATATATATATATATATATATATATATATAAATATATATATTCACCCCAATATATATATATATATATATATATATATATATATATATATATATATATATATATTGGGGTGAATATTTTTCTCATGCCTATCTATATCACCATCTAATTGAGAATTTGGCGTCATTGAAGGATGCCGAAGACTGTTTCGAGGCTCATATGCCACTCATCCCCCGAATTTGGCTACCCACGCAAAGTACACAAAACGCGAAGAAGCGTGCTATGTACGCCCATTGCACGATGACGCACGGCCACACGCTGCATCGATGAAATGCCAATAAAACACAACAAAACATGTCACACTTACGCCGTCGAGTTCCGCATCACAACTCACCCTTTTTATTTTCGTACAAAATCTTCTTCTCCGCCCGATTATCTTGAGAAAAACTTCCAGAACAACGACACACATCGATAAGCTGTCTACGCTTTGGCAACAGTCTTGGTCGTGGCGGTGGTGGAGTATGGTTACGGGCACGTGTTGCGGACTTGGCGTGCCGTGTCTGACGAGGTGACTCCATATCGACGCGCCCCACCCCAAGTTATAGATGAATAAAATAGGATAGATTAAACTCCTAATTATTGGTCTTAGCATGGAAACAAGTCTAGGAAACTCTAAGGTGCTGACAGCGGTATTGTTTTGATCGTAGGGTTGACTAGACTAGAATCAAATCCTCTTCTAAGAATTCGAATGACCGGTCGATCATTTACCCGTGATCATACACGGCATAATCACGTTGACACACCGGTTCTTTTTAGACTACCTAAGTTAAGCGACATTGAGCCTGGCCAGTATCAGATGAGTGACAATTTGGGAATAGCAGGTGCTGTATGTAGGAGGACGTCAAAACCTGACTGCAAACAACACAGCCTTGAAGATGTCTTTCGCAAGGTGCCTTTCAGTGCAATCTGCTAATTTACACATGAGGTTGAAACAGTAGAACATCATCCACCTGAGCGGAAGTTATGTTCTCAATCATGTGGTGAAGCCTTTTTGAAAGACAATGCTATCATCATCGCAATAGTGTCAATCTATAGGGTCAATCCATAGTGGCATGCAAAGAATCATACTGATTTTCACTGTTATCGATTATTAGATTAAATGAGGTGATCAACGTTTGTTGCTTCATATAATAACACAAAATATATGCTAAAATATTCTTTAGTTCAGGGATTGAATTATGTTTAGAAAATTATCTGCTTTAATTGTTCTAATTAGCCGTAATTTATAATTAACTGGACAAGTCGCCCACCTCTTCGTTAGCTATCTAGCTATTTCTTTCGTCCTTTCACTCTATTTTGATTCAACTACTCTCTAATGTTTCTAAATGTATATGTGAGCATTTAGAGAAAGAGTTATTTTTTTCATCATTACTATCTAATTTACATACGTGTGTCTGTATACACTTCAAACACGTATGTTAATTATATGATAAAATGATACGTCTAGTTATTTCTATATAAGAATGATAAATTACAATAATATTTTTGTATAATAATAATAATAATAATAATAATAATAATAATAATAATAATAATAATAATAATAATAATAATAATAATAATAATAATAATAATTGCCGTCCTCCAACATAATAATAAACATGGATAATTGAATGCTTAAAAATGTACAATATACCCAACAGGATTATTAACCTCATTAAAAAAGCAATATTATCATAGCCATGATGCCACTTAACTACATACACAGGAAATGTGATGCCGGATACGAGTTTACAGATACAGAACAAAGAATATACCACCTCATGTACATGGACGACCTGAAGCCATTTTCAAAAAGCAAAAATGAACTGTAACAGCTGATAAATATGACCAGAATCTTCAGTCAGGAATTTAAATGAGAACTCGGAATGGGATAGTGCGCACTGCTCGTGATGAAAAGGGGAAAACTGGAGACAATAGAGAGCTTGGAACTGCTCAACTAAGAGAAGATGAAGGCGCTAGGCGAACAGGATAGCTATAAATATTTGAGAGTTATGAAAGCAGATACAATCAAATCTACAGAAATGAAAGAGAAGATTGGAAAAGAATACCTGAGAAGAACAAATAAACTCTTAGAAACGAAGTTATATTGCAGAACCCAAGTAAAACGTATAAACTAATAAGATACTCTGGACCATTCATGGGCTGGACTTAAGAAAAACTCAGTTACCTTGACCAGAATATTAGAAAAATGATGAATATGCACAACGCATTACACAGAAACGAAAGGGGAAGATCCCTGGTAAGTATAGAAAACTGTGTGAAGCCACAAAAAAGAGCTGGATAAATATATAACCCAGAACACAGAAAGGCTGATCAACGCAGAAAAAGACACCATCCCAAATGAACAACTCAAGAAGCACCGAAACCAGAAACAAAAAGACACGTAAAGAAAAGTGAGGAAAAATAACTACATGGACGTTTCATAAGAATGACAACAGAAGAGACTCATAACATTTCTGGGCATGGCTAAGAAAATGACACTTGAAAAGAGAAACAGAATCTCGACTGACAGCTGCACAAGACAATAAGATTAGGACAAATAACAATAAAGTTAAAATAGTCTAGGAAAACAGTAACTGCAGATTGTGTGGACAAAGAGAGGAAAGAGTAAATGACATAAGTCAATACTGCAAACTAGCCCAAAAGAATACAAGAACTGTGTGGCCAAATTAGTACACTGGGAACACTAGGAACAAGACTGGGAGAAATTGGAATCGAGAAGATCACTAAGATCATACAAAAGACGACAATGATGAAAACAGCGTCAATCTTAAGGGAAATCCTTGAATGCGGAGACCAACCCGTATAAGCTACGAACGGTGACTGGTCACATGGATGTTACAACAGGAAGAAAATAAAACCACAGGAAGAGCACCACTACATAAACCTAAAGAACAGAAACTGCAAGACACTTCATAAAATGTTCCCCCTTCCCCAAAAAGTGATGGCACCAGCCTCGGCTGATACCCCACTAAATAGTCATGAAGAGTTAAAGAGAGTGGGAAGACCGAGAAGGGAGAGCACTAACCAGACCTTCACTGGAAGAGTGCTGAGAGTACTGGGACCTTGGGGTTAGGGTTATTGCCATCCAAAGTCCAGAGAAGAACAAACGTCGTTACCAACGAGAAATCAATGGTTAGCGTCTGTTGTGATACTGCAAAGTCATTTGCAATTACTGATGATGACTTGTGTGAGAACCTCTAGTGAGTATACTACTACTACTATTGCTAATAATAATAATAATAATAATAATAATAATAATAATAATAATAATAATAATAATAATAATAATAATTATTATTATTATTATTATTATTATTATTATTATTTACTCACTAGGAGTTATCACACTGGTCATCGTCAGTGATCCCCCACTGCCAACAACCTGTGGTATTCCCTGGTGTCTGAGTGACAACAAGTCTCCTCAGACTTCCAGTATGCTCCGCCTCTTTTCGTTCATCACCGCTGATGACCTTGCGGTATCGCAACAGCCACCTACCACCGCGCAACAGCCACCTACCACCGTTTTTATTATTATTATTATTATTATTATTATTATTATTATTATTATTATTATTATTATCTATATATTAATACGCTAAGGTGTACGTACGTGTGTCACGCTTCCGGCAAAAACTCTGCGCATGCGTGCTGTACTTAGATTTTGAAAAACATTCAATTAGCCTAATTTCTACATAATATTTTAACTATTTCCCTTTAGCGCAACGGTGAGCGACGTAGTATTTTTGTCTTTGGCCCGACTGGTTTATAGTTCGATCCCAACCAACCTCTAAGATTATTTTTTTTCTACATTTCGAGGGGAAGGGAAGAAATAATACATTTTTTTTAATCACCTGGTCAAAAAGTACTTTTTTGTGTTGCTTAAAACTTAAAACTATTTTTTGTTTTTATTTTGGCGTTTTTAGTGCATGTCTATTATTTTTTTTTGTTGTTGTTGTTTTTTGAACAGACGTTAAGCAAAGTTTTTTTTTTCAATGATAGTTTGAACTAAGTATTTATTTTTTATTTGCACCACTTAAAGTGTTAAAACAGTGTTAAAACATTTATTTATTATTTTTGGATGGTAAGGGACCAGTATTTATTTTTTAAATGTTTTAAACGGACAATAAGCAATGTTTGCTTCTTTTTTTTTCTCAGTGAAACACCGAGAGCGCGGTCGAAAGAAAGAGAGAGTGTGTGTTCGTAAGAGAGGGAGGGGGAGAAAATAGAGAAAGAGTGAAAACGCAATAAAAACAAATAAATAAATCGCAAAAAGTAAACTTACTAACAAATAGAAGATACTTTGTTACATTGGGACCCGCGCTAACTTTGACCCCTGTCGTTAGGGTTAGGGTCAGTGAGGGGTTAGGGTTAGCTATAAAGTTCAGGGTCATTGGGGTTAATGTTAGGGTCAGGGTCAAAGTTAGCCCAGATCCGAATGTAACAAACTACCAAATAGAGACGTAAAAAATAAGACAATGACAATGATAGTGTATAGTTAACATCTGAGAAGTTAAGTTTCTTATTTTGTGTGTCACGATCTGACACTCCCATTTAATAAGATTTAGTATTTACTGTTGCCCCTGACAACGGGGGAGGAGAGTCGCGACCGATGGTGATTGCTGAAGAGACAGCTTTTACCCCGGCAACCGGGTAATATAATAAATATATATACTTCCATCCCGTCACGCAAAATTTTGGTGAGTAAGATATGTGCATATTTCTAGCCACCGGATAATATTATTAACAGTAAATTATACAGATTGATGTAGAAAAAGATGTGGAATTTCTTTTTTTTAAAGTGAAACACAGAGAGCGCGTACGAAAGAAAGAGAAAGTAGAGTGTCAATCGTACACGCGTTATTTGAATGCAAATTATTATTTTTTTTTTTAATATTTCACTCTTATCCGGGAGGTGCTCATAATAAAACAAGCGTAACTTACTAACAAATAGATGGTGCTTTATTAGATTGGGACCCGCGCTAACTTTGACCCCGTCGTTAGGGTTAGGGTCAGTGGGGGGGGGGTACCTATAAAGTTCAGGGTCATTGGGGGTTAGGGTTAAAGTTAGGGTCAGGGTCAAAGGTAGCCCGGGTCCCAATGTAACAAAGTACCAAATAGAGACGTAAAAATAAGACAAGGGCAATGATATTGTATAGTTAACATCTGAGAAATTAATTTTTTTTTATTTCAAATATTTATTTAGTTATATTGTCAAATTCGTCAATCAAAAATGGCGTTCGCTTATTTTAGGTGAGGTGGTCGCTAATTTCAGACTTTATAAAAGGCTAAATTGTCCGATTACAGTAGAGGATCTCTTTACATTAGCGGCTAACCCGAGATGTAGGGGAGGGCGCCACTCTTTTCCCAGGACTGCTTTACTGTCCTTGATCCTGACCTTATAATACTGAGAGTTTTAGCAATGTTTGTTTTAGTCTTTTCTATGACTCAACCGAGGTATCCCGTTCCATTAGCGGAAACGCTTACCAAATGGGCCGGTTTCAGCCGCCGCCGCCACCGCCACCACCACCATCATCATCAATATATAAATACGATAAAGTGTGTGTTATTTATTTTGTGTGTCACGATCTGACACTCCTATTTAAGAAGATTTAGTGAAGAGACAGCTTTTGCCTCGGCAACCGAGTAATATAAATAAATATATATACTTCCATTCCGTCACGCAAAATTTTTGTGAGTAAAATATGTGCATATTTCTAGCCACCGGATAATATTATTAAAAGTAAATTATACAGATTGATGTAGAAAACACTGTGGAATTTCCACAGGGTCCCACTAATTATTATTATTATTATTATTATTATTATTATTATTATTATTATTATTATTATTATTATTATTATTATTATTATTATTATTATCATTATTATTATCATTATTATTATTATTATTATTATTATAGAAGCATAATATAGAAATAAAGAGATTTATACTTTTTTAGTTATGCAAGAAAAATGTCTTCACAGATATGTTAGAGTTTATGAATTTTAAATCAAATCAAAGTATAATAAATAGTGGTAGTGGTTGTGATACAAAGTCTCAGTGGTTGTCTTGTATATAAAGTCTCAGTGAGTGTTTCACTTATTTCATTGACTGGAATATCAAATTCACCCAAATCTACACAAAATAAGCTATTTTCTGTATATGATATTATAGATATTATTTCTTGTCTTTTAAATGTTATTTCCTTCTGTTACATTCAATTCGATTACCAATGATGATGATGATGATGATGATGATGATGATGATGATGATGATGATGATGGTGGTGGTGGTGGTGGTGGTGATGATGATGATGATGATGATGATGATGATGATGATGATGATGATGATGATGATGATGATGATGATGATGATGATGATGATGATGCCAGAACAGACATGACTGTGTAGGAGAAGCAGTACACTGGGAACTATGCAAACGGCTGCATTTAGAACACGCGGACAAATGGTCGAAACATAAACCAGAGACAGTACTGGAGAACGAAAAACACAAAAACCTCTGGGATATGGAGTTGCAAACAGATAAACTCATACAATCAAGGAGATCGGATGTCATAATAATCGACAAGAAGGGAAAATCCTGCCAAATCGTAGATTTTGCTGTACCAGCAGACCACGAGGAGGCAGAAAAACGAAGCGAATACACAGAACTCGCCAGAGAATTGAAAGCGGTATGGAGTATAAAAAAGTCAATATATGATACAAATAATTGTAGGAGCACTGGGAACAATCTCGAAAAACCTGGAACAAAGATTGGGAGAAAGCGGGATCAAAGGAACGACTGAGACCATACAACGGACAGCAATTATGAAACCAGCTGAAATCTGAAGCAAAATCCTTGAATGCGGAAACCAACCCACATAAGGTACTAATGCTACCCTACCCCCCCCCCCCCCAAAAAAGTGATTGAACCAGCCTCGGCTGATACCACACAAAATAGTCATGAAGTGTCAAGAAGGATGGAAAGACCGAGGAGAGAAAGCATTATCTAGAGCTCAACTGGAAGATTGCGGAGAGAACTGGGATCTTGGGGAGAATTATTGCCATCTAAATCTCAGAGAAGACCAAACGTCATTGACAGCGAGAAATAGATGGTAAGCGTATGTTGTGATAACCCAAAGTCATTTGCAATATTTAATTAAAGAGATGGTACTGGAAATCTGGGGAGACTTGTTGTCACTCAGACTCCAGGGAACACCACCGGTTATTCTCAGTGAGCAATCACTGATGAGGGCCTGTGTAATAACTCCTTGTGAGTACAAATAATAATACTTGATTTAACAAGATAGGAAGAACTGATTGCGATTTAAATTTTAGCATTTGACTGATGTCACATTGATTTTCATTTAAAATAATATTTAAAAGTCCATATTTTAACGAGAAAAGTCAATCAAAATTTAAATTAAATAAAAATACATGGTTTACTTTCAACAAATTGTTTCGGAATAATCACGAACATTTTTTTCAATTGTTTTCGTCAAAAAATAAAATTGATGATGATGATGATCGACGATGTTACTACTTCTAATATTACTACTACTACTACTACTATCAATAATAATAATAAAGGATTTTGGGTCGATTGAACGTTTTTACACGACCGTCCATTTTGACAAATAAAATTAGATACTTCAATAACAAGCGAGTGCGTGTTACTTATTTCTTTCATGTCTGGTGTAAAAGGGAGTGATCTTTACAACCTGATGGGCCGGAAGTGAGTGCTTCAATATTTAGTAAAGCAACTACTTTTAATGGAAAATCAAATGTCCAGGTTGCGTTCAGTATTTGAGGACATACTTTAAGATTTAATCGCACAGTTATATCTGACCGAAAAGTCAAATGTACATGTCATGGTGTGTTCAATCAATTTGGGCGATTAGGTTTAATTACAAAAATTATCAATTACATTTTTAAAATACAGTTGTTTATCGTTTTATTTTTGCGTTTTACAGTAATATCGTGGGGCCTGCGTTCTCTGAAGGCATCCATAAACATCAAAAAAACGTTTTAGTCATTTGAAAATTGCATTATTTAGATTATTCGGATGCTGTTCTCATCTTCGATGTTATTCTCACAACTTTTCGGTCGATGTAACTTCTGATTTTCTTCAGGTGCAACTTGTCGAACTCGAGAATATGTAGGGAATTTTGAATGAAACCATTTATTTAATCCACAAAGGTAACTTTCTATCATTCCGTCAGCCATGACTGCGGAAGGACCCGTGGCACAACGGATAAAAGTGCTAAGTATAATCAGTTCTAAATGATAGCCTTCTTTAGTTTGAAAGTTCATTGTCGAGTACGGGCGATACTAAGAATACAATTACGAATTACTTAGGACTTCTCTTTATGTTATATATATATATATATATATATATATATATATATATATATATATATATATATATATATATATATATATATATATATATATATATAGGAGGTGCAAGGTATTCTGTTGATTGATTATCTTGAGAAAGGAAGAATCATCAATAGAAAATATAATAAAGCATTATTGGTGCATTGGAAAACATAAATCTAAAAGAAAAAACGTTATTAATTCATTGGAAAGAAGGACATCTATAAA
>OY744548.1:41522625-41602625 GCA_963556195.1 Sepiola atlantica
GATCAGTATACCAATAGTATTACTCCCATAAGCTTTCACTATACCCTAGTTAATAATGTTAAATCCCGAATACAAATAATTCAAAAACCCTGCAAAGTTACTGTCTTAGACTGCCTGGATGATATCTTTATTTAAATTATTTTGGGATTGATTCAAAGTCATTTAATCCAGGATTTAAACTTGAATTTATTGTTGTTTTTCAACCTGTTTACCTCTTCATAAATATAATCCTTAACCCATTTTTCTCGCCCTAATTTCTTTAGAAGACACATTATTAAACCACAAAACAGTAACGGCCAAATATTCGCTACTTATAAACATTGGCTCACGGGATTTATATAGAAATATTTTTTCATATATCTCTTTAAAACTTCTCTAATTTTAAATCTCAACTGTTACTTTTAACTCTCTCCATTTTTTCAAACCTTATTAAACCTCCCTAACACTAAATTCAAACAAATATACATAACACTCTAAGCAAATAACACGTTCAAACGAGAGTGACACGTGAGACTTCCCATTTCCGAAACAGATGACAACAGAAGCTGAAGACAGTCGGACGGCTAAGTCGTTCTGTGCATGAAACCGACGGTACGAATGTTGTACTAATTTTCTTGTACCAAAATAAATAAATATAAAAAAAACAGTATTTTGATTTTAATAAAATTATCTGCATCTAACACATGTTTTTTGAAGGCAATAATTTAATTTTCCATATGTAAGTAATTATAATTTCTAATAACTTAAAGAAAAACACCAACCATTGAGGATTTCTTTCCAAATTCATTTCAAGCGGTTGAGGTGCTATTTGCTTTTTCGTCCCACCTCGCCACTTAAAATGATTTCGTCTGATGGCTAGAATAAGGCACGTGTTTTACTCACTAAAGACGGTACGAAAGTACGCTTGCAAACACTTTTATGTTCCGGTGTTATTTGAAGCCTTAATACTTCAAACAAATCAGTAATTGACCCCATAGGCTCCCCTTCCCCATGATTATTTTGTTCAGATGTATAACCGGCACTTGCAACAATCTATTTTTAAGATGGTTAAAGTGTTTTTAAGCAATCCATTTTGGATCTTTAATGATATACACTATAGGGTGTTCGAACAAATTGGATATTTTCATATTCTTTTATTTCGGAAACATTAGAAGTATTTAATACCAGTAATGTTCAACGGATTGCTGTTTCTGTGTACTATTGGTGGATTTGAGAGCTAGAGATAATGGACAACTGAAAAGTACCGTCATATTGAAAGTGAGTGGCCTGCATCATGATAATTCGTGCCGGATTGAAAATTTTGGAAATATTATATAGTTCTGTGTTACTTGAATATCTGGAAGTCCGTGATATTTGTGCTGGAGAATGGCTAGCAGGAAGGAACATGCGTTCTGATGGTGTAGAATCTGCAGAAACAGTACGGCAAGATCCAGGCAAAGCAATGTAAACCTTGGCGAAACAGTTGACGTTAGAGTGGTGACTATGAAGAAAGCTCTAAACGAGGATCTTTGGTACTCCTAATACAAGAGTCGAAAGGGCCCACTACTCACCAATAAGGCCCAAGGTAACTTCCTTACAAAAGCCAAGAACTTCAAACAAGTTCAAGCACCCAGTCGAGTCGAAGTTGCTCTCGTTCTTCTAAGGACCTGTCGCACAATGTATAGAACAAGAGGTGAATAGCCTACAATCCACACAAAGTTCCGCGCGTGGTCAAGACCAAATTCACTCAAACTAATTTTGAGATGTGTTTTTAGCGAAAGTCACACCATGTTGCCCCATATTTCTAAAAAGGGGCTCAGACTTAATTCAGATCTTGTCAAGCGCTGAGTGGAGAGAGAGTAGCTACGAGATGGCTATATGTGTGGCAGCAGGACTCAGCTCTATTTCACACTCACACCCCCGGGAAAACACCATGACTTCACCAGTCCTAACATCTGGCATCCCCAACTCGTGGGATTGCAACCTCATATACTATTATGTGTGTGGGGTCCAGCTAATAAAAGCATCAAACTTATCGCATGCAACAGTATAAACGAGCTGATTACCAGGAGTAAACTGGTATTCAGGCATCTCAAGAAATACCTTAAAGGCCGTGTATTCCAAGGTTGAGGGCCTGTTTGCCTCGGGGCTGTGATTGTGGCTCAGGGCGGCTTCTACAAGTGCGCTTTATTCGACAAAAGTCTTCTAAGATATGCACTTTTAATTTTGAGAAAACATTAATTATTTGCCAAGATATGACGCCTTTTTTTCTTTTCTTTTCCCAAAAAATCATAATAGTAAAACTAATTGTGACATCGGTTTTACTACCACAACCCTTTCCCGAAGACTCACCTTACATCTCTCCGACACTAGCTCAATTTGACAACTCCTTAACAAACATAAGTGCCTACTTCTCAATATAGACACATCTTAGTCAACAATACTAAAATAATACACCACGATACAAGCATCAAACAATTAAAAGTTATTGAAGCTCTTTACATAAAAACTAAACATCCCACATGTGAATTTTGAAACTTGTCATATTTTAAAGTAACTAACATTACCAAATGCTTAGCCGTTAAGCAATGATACTTTTGAATTTTGCATGCGCCTAGAATGTAATCCTGTTCGCATGCAACATCTCAATATTACAGAGGCTCATTTTAAAGTCGTATATTACTAGCCGTTAAAAAACAGTTTTAAAGACACCAAGACGAACACCGCATGATCATGATTTAGCTAATCAGATGGAAAGTACTCGCGAAAAAGAAAAAAAACAATGGAAAACGAAATCCACAGAACTTATATACACCAGTTTGACAGAAATACTAAATGGACTATTCGGAAAATGGAAAAATCAATCAACTCTCATCAATCAAAAACACTCTGTGGTATTTAATAATGTTTACTTAAATAAAAAATATGCTGCCTAATTACACAATATATATATATATATATATATATATATATATATATATATATATATATATATATATAATTTTTATACGAACATAAAAGTAATCCATGGACACGTGTTTCTGGCTCTCAGCCGTCATCAGCATGGCTAACTTAGACAATGATCGAACTTTCGATATTGATGTCTATAGTCCCGCGTCTTACCATTGGACTATTACTCCCTACTTAGAAATATATACGATTTTTATCACCTAAATATTAAATGTATTTTTATGCAATTTTTTTTATTGGTGATTGCAGCGTTTTTTTGTGTTTGCTTACTAATACTATTTCGATACTATATATATATATATATATATATATATATATATATATATATATATATATATATATATATATATATGTATATATGGGTCTAACCTTTTTTTTATACAAATATAAATATAAATATAGGTATATGTAATATTTTATCTAATTATTTTATTCATCATTCTTTTTTCTTGAATCTTATTTTCTATAATAAGTTTATCATATATGTAGATATATACAATTATATTATATTTTAATTAGTTGATTTAATCAAATATTTTATTTGAATATTCAATTTTAATATTCAAAAGTTAATAATAATTATTCGATTCTTTATATTTTTATTATATTTTTTTGTCATTTTTCTATTTATTTATTTTATTTATTTTTCTCAGAGATCTATATATTATTTTTCGAATTGTATTGTTTTATTCTTCTGTTATATTCTATAAATATATATTGACATTTTATATTTTAATAACACTACATGTCCTATTTTATTATTGTATTGGTTATAATTAATAATTAATATTATTATTATCTTGATTATTATTATGATGATTATTATTATATTGATTATTATTATGTTGCTTATAGATTATTACTATTATTCTAACTTCATTCCTTGATACAGTTTGTTTTGATACTTAAGCCATATATATATATATCTTTTCAGTTATTGATTTTCTGTAACTTTACTTCAAATTATTTAAATGTTTCATTATTCATTACCTGTATATTATTTTATTCAAAATAGTATGTATAATAATTATTATCATTATTATCATTATTATTTATGTTATAAATAGTATTATATAAACTGATACACATGCGTGTTTTGTATCCTATAATGATTTGATATCTATCTCTTTAAAAAGTAGTACAATTTGATTTTTTTTTACTAAACTCTTTTTGTGATGTCGTGAGAGGCGCTCTATATATAATATTGATTTTAAGTAAATAACATGAAATTATTTTTACCTACATACGCCAGCTTTCGCTCTCATCAGTGTAGGGAATGATAATCTCAGACGGTCGCAAGGTTCGAACACTTCCTACAAAATCAACCTAGACTCCGCAAGCAAGCGTCATAAATACGGCCCCGAGACATTACCACGTCAAGAAAGGAATTTCAGTTCTATTTATGCGAGAGAAGGTACATATAAAAATACTGACTAGAGTATTGATTTACTCCTCTCCATGAGTTAGGCACAAAGACAGTTTTTATCTTACTCCCACAAGTAAGATGTGACCCAAGGTCGGGTCGGGAAAGCGGGGTTTAAAAATTGCCTGGGCAGCCCCGTAGGCATTCCCCGGTAGGGGCGCCTCAGGCAGTAAGAAATAAACTTACTCCTCTCCAAAGAGGGGAGGCAAAGCCTGGGAGGGTGGACCTCCTAGAACTGCACAGGACAGACCCATAGACCGGCGTAAATCAAGCCCCGAAGGCCAAGACGTTACCAGTTTATTGGGTGTAGTATCCATCGGAACAGATACTACACTTTGATCTTAGCTACGTGTCAGTCTATTTTTAACTTCCTCGAACAGGGCTCAACTTCAATCTTATTAAAAGGGATTATAACAATATTAATTTTAAGTAAATTATATCAAATTATTTTTACCTACATACGCCATCGTCTCATCAGTGTGGATAATGATAATCTCAGACTGTTGCAAGGCTCGAAAACCTATATATATATATATATATATATATATATATATATATATATATATATATATATATATATAGGATAATTTTTTTATTTACACAGACATGTACAAAATCTGCGACACTGGCATGTCGATGTTATCGATCAACAGTTACTATAAACTAAGATCTCATCAGGCAGAGTTAGAATCCGATCTTAACCTCAGATCATATTTTGTTTCTCTCAAAATATGATCTGAGGTTAAGATCGGATTCTAACTCTGCCTGATGAAATATCAGTTTATAGTAACTGTTGATCGATAACATCGACATGCCAATGTCGTAGATTTTGTACATGTATGTGTAAATAAAAATAATCATATATATATATATATATATATATTCGTGTATAAATAACTGATAAAATGTTCCTTTTGAATATATATATATATATATATATATATCGTTTTACTTCAGTCAAAGTTCTCAGAAATCACTTCCCACTAATCTCTAGATGAGATATAGATATTCAAATATTCTATTAAAGTTCTCCTTTATTTCTCAAAGTTAAGAACATTAATTTTCCTCTCCACAACTGACCAGCTAACTATGTTATAGTATATCTTTCTTGTGGTCTCTTGGTCTTACCGGATCCAGGACAATAATTCATCAAGTCTGGTGGATTATCCAGCTAAGTGCTGTTTCTAGAGGTAACATCACTAGCAGCGGATGCACAATTGCTCGCATGAGCAAGTGTATAGCTGTGTCGAGAGGATCTTATGTGTGCATCGAATACTATGTTATGTTAAATATTTGGTCAGGATTTACTTGTAGGAGTAAGTATCCTCATGTCAAGTTGTCCTGACAAACCCTTGTAGAGAGAGACTGAAGACTCTCAAGGATAGTAGGTAATTCAGTGTGTGTGTGTGATGAAATAGTTTGGATAAAATCTGACTAAATGTGCGAAAGGCGTTCAATAAGTAATTCCACTGACCCATTTCCCATGGCAGTAGATTAATGAAACTTGGCACAGTTATTAGTCTTTCTTTACATAGGAACCACCCAGAGTTATGCATTTCTACCATCGTTTGATGCAGCTCTGGACACCGTTTTTGTAGAACACCCCAGGTTGGTCCTTCAACCACGTCGCAATTTCAGAAATCAAGGCTGGGAAACGCTTTCCTTTCAAAAACAACTTCATGGCTGAGAAGAGATGAAAGTCAGAGGATGCAATGTCAGGAGACTAAAGGGGATGGGGGAGGATTTTATAGCCACACGCCCGTGCTTCTCATCTGGTGACATGCGAGTTGTGGACCGGAGCGTTATCCTACAGGAGGGTGATACCTTTGCTGATCTTGCCCCGCCTCTTGATTTTGATAGCTTCTCTTAATTTCATCAAAAGTGAAGCGAATAGGCTCCTGTAATTGTGGTACCCTTTGCCAGGAAATCTGTCATCACTACTCCGTCCTGGTCCAAGAATACTGTGAGCATGACCTTGCCAGCGGAGGACAGCCCCCTTGCCTTCTTTGGAGGTGGTGAGTCCAAGTGCTTCCACTGCATTGACTGTGCTTTGGTCTGTGGATCATAGTGATGGACCTAAGTTTCATCCTGTGTAATCATATTTTTTTAAAACTTCTTGGCACATCTCCAAATTCATCCTCGAGCAATTGACGCGTTCTTACTTCTGGAAACGTGTGATCAACCTGGGAATCCATCTGGCAGACACCTTATGCATATGCAATTGGTAATAAATGGTAGTTTCCACAGGCCCTGTACCAATCTTGACCTCTTGGGCTATTTGACGAATAGTAATGCGTCGATCTTCCAAAATGGCAGCCTCAACTTGACGGGCAGATGCCTCATCAATGGCAGAAGAGGGACGACCAGGTTTGGCAGCTGTTTCCACAGACTTCCGGATATGTTTGAACTCATGATGCCAGAGTTTTACAAGGTCATATGATGTGGCATCATTACCAAGTTTCTTTCATTTCATCAAAAGTGTGCGTCCTTTCATATACAAAAACCGGATCACTGGCTCCATTTCACACCTAACTCAGATCAAACACCTGTAAATCAGAAAACACAATTAGTTCAGAGCTGTTTTTGCAACATAACTCATACAGATATAAATCATTATACATGCAAAATGTTATCTAAACCAGACAACTAGAAGTGAGTCAGGGGCATTACTTATTGGACGCCTCTCGTATAAATAGAAAAGATGGAATAGATACGATAAAATCCAATCATCATCATCATCATCATCATCATCATCAATGAGTGCAAGTTAAATACAAACATTACGAAAACAACATTTGAAAAAAGGAGGAGGGGCAAAAACGAGGGGAACATAAAAAACGAGAGGTGATCTTGAAAATATAATTTTTTTTTCTCACTAATCAGTTGATTTGATGTACAAAAGGGTCTGTTTTATATTTCTTACGTAGTTCCTGGTTAGTCCAATAGATGATTCATGATTATAACAGTCATGAAGAGAATCTAGTTGTCTAAATCCGCATATAGTTGAATGCACGATCTAAAACCGACTGTGGACTAGAACAGACACTTTAATCGGCGCCGTTAATCCATTTCCCCTCACGTTCACATGTGACGTTTTAGTTTTTTTTTGTTTTTTATCCCTCTGTCTCTCTGGTTGCATATATAATACTAAATAGGGACAAATAATAGGAGACAGGCGGAAATAATAGGGGACAGGCGGAAATAATAGGAGACAGAAGGAAATAAGAAAGCAGTTCACATAAAATAAAAAGGAAAGAAAGAAGGAAATATATTTTTAAAAAAAGAAAGAAATGACGAAGAAAAAGAAAAGGAAGAAATGACAGCTGATGCAGGAATAAAAGCCGAAACAAAAAGCATTTATCAAGAGAATTAACAGAAAGAAAAGGAGAAAGTAAAAGAAATAATTGAATGAAAGGAAAACAGAAGCAGCAAGATAAAGTATAAGGGAAATAAGGGATTCTGGGAAGAGGAAAGAGACCGAGAAAGAGAGAGAGAGAGAGAGAGAGAGAGAAAGAGAGAGAGAAAGAGAGATAGAGATGGGAAAGAGAGAGGAATAATATAAATGTCACAAGTAAGGTATTTACATGAAATGAAATAGTCTAGTCGAGAAGATAGAGAGAGGGGGGAATAGAAGCAACAGGTAAGAGAAACAAAGCATTATGAGGTAGATAAGAATAAAGAGGAAGAAAGAAGGGAAGAAAATACTTGAGAGAGAGAGAGAGGGGGGATAATAATTAAATAAAGCATTCTCAGAGAGACAAAGAGAAACAGAGGCGGGTGGAGAGCGACAGAGAAAAGGAAAGAATATGAGAAAGAAAGAAAATAAGGGAAATAAGGCCCCCATAAAGAGAGAGAGAGAGAGAGAGAGAGTAGCAAGAGAAAAAGAAAGAAAGATAGAAAGAAAGAAAGAACAAAATACAGAAAATGAAAAGAGAAAGAAAAACATGGAAGAAAGGAATTAAGTAGGAAAGGAAAGAAGAAAGAAATTAACTCTCGTTTCGCGAATGTCGTTATCCTTCTCCCTTGTTAGTTGGTTGCTTATGCAGTTTTGAAAGTAAACAATTGAGAGCAAATGTTTGTTGAAGTTAAATCTGTACTCATTATTATACAAAATGAAATGAATGTAGCAATAACAAAGAAGAGCGATCAGAGATGACAGATGTGTATTTTTTCAAAACTTTCGCAGGACCTAAGGAGATTCCACGGTTGGTTACCTACCATCTTCTCTTTCTTCTTACCGTACCATACCTGTCACCCAAATTATTTTTAATAAGGAAAAGAAACGATTCAATGAATTACTTATGGGAATGAATCAAATATTTAGAAAAAATAACTAGTTTCTTTTTTACTGTAAACAATTATCAGCTTAATATGATTTGAATTAATGGAACAAATGTCGACGACGACAAAACAATTACATTTATTTGATTTTTGAACAATTCATTTGGCAATGGATGCCATCTTATTTTGTGCACCGATCGACAGCAGATAATCATGAATTTTTGGCCATCGGACGGTCTGATGTTTTAATGGATATGTTTTATGCGTTTAATGTGTATGGAATGTGTACATGCGTTTAATGGATATGTAAGAGTTACATGCGTTTAATGGATATGTAAGAGTTACATGCGTTTAGTGGGTATGGAAGAGTTACATGCGTTTAGTAGGTATGGAAGAGTTACATGCGTTTAGTGGGTATGGAATAGTTACATGCGTTTAATAGGTATGGAAGAGTTACATGCGTTCAAAGGGTATGGAAGAGTTACATGCGTTTAATAGGTATGGAAGAGTTACATGCGTTTAATAGGTATGGAAGAGTTACATGCGTTTAAAGGGTATGGAAGAGTTACATGCGTTTAAAGGTATGGAAGAGTTACACGCGTTTAGTGGGTATGGAAGAGTTACATGCGTTTAAAGGTATGGAAGAGTTACATGCGTTTAGTGGGTATGGAAGAGTTACACGCGTTTAGTGGGTATGGAAGAGTTACATGCGTTTAAAGGTATGGAAGAGTTACATGCATTTAATAGGTATGGAAGAGTTACATGCATTTGATAGGTATGGAAGAGTTACATGCATTTAATAGGTATGGAAGAGTGACATTGCGTTTAAAGGATATGGAAGGTGTCCATGCGTTTAATTGGTATGAAAGAGTTACATGTGTTTAAAGGGTATGGAAGGTGTACATGCGTTTAAAGGGTATGGAAGGTGTACATGCGTGCGTACAAATGAATATACATGCGTATTATCATACAGATACTATGTACAATATCTAAATGAACAAAGCGAAAGTTTTTTCCACCTATCTTAAGTATATTTACACTAAAACATATTATGCTTTTTTTAATTCTAAGGTACAGTATACCATTTTGAAATACCGTATATATAATAATCTGAAAACGGTTTCTAAAAAATAAATATACTGTAATATAGATTTATATATTGCATTGTCATATTTTTTATAATATACGTAATAGTTTCGTCAATAGTAAAACGTGTAATGTCGCTGGGATGGGAGTATATATTATACGTTGATCTAAGTCAAAAGGCCAAAGAACTGTAGAAAATAATGTTTTTATGACTAGGCATTTTTATGAATAAAAAACAAAAATGATTTAATCTATTATTTTAATGTAGTATCAGTTATCTTGTCATATGATCGTCCTCCAAGGAATTACCTCCTCCTTTTTAAGGGAGTAAAGTTAATCCTCCCATATACTACATCATTCTTTGGGGAGGGGGTAATGCATTATCTGTTCTGTTACCATGAGACCATCTTCCCAGAAACTTTAAACTCTATAATTGTCATGAATTGATCGCATCGACTTAATATTACTTGAATCAAAAAGCTTATTCCTCTTCGTGTTTTAATTATGAAGATAAATTGGTGTAATTAACAAACTTCTGCTGCAATCATCAACTATTGTCCATAAATAAACTCTTACTCAGTCAATTAAAGTTGCATAAATACACACGCATATATATATATATATATATATATATATATATAGAGAGAGAGAGAGAGAGAGTAAGAGAGATAGATAGATAGATAGATAGATAGATAGATAGATAGATAGATAGATAGATAGATAGATAGATAGATTCAAATGATACTTCAAAAATATAAATAATATCTAATATCTTTAATCAGTGGACTATCAGGATAAAGACAAAGCTCAATATATTAGATAGAGCATTAATAATAATGGATTAAATGAAACAATAAAATGAGAAATGAATCAAACTTTATTACATATCAAAGTCTAAGCAAAAAGTACCGTAAAGTCCTTTACATTACTTTTTGTTTGAACTTTGATATGTAATAAAGTTTGATTCATTTCTCATGTTATTCTTTCATTAATCAATTATATATATATATATATATATATATATATATATATATATATATATATATATATATATATATATATATATATATATATATATATATAGTCACATGAAGAATTCCTGTCACTGATCCATCCTATTGCCAACCTCAGAGGGCTCTTCCTCGTTTAACCATGGGCGATGGCAAGGAGAGAATCACATCTGCTAATGCCCAAATGCTCATAACCAGACAAATTGACCTAACTAATCGTGAGACAATAAATGTAAAATTCTAATTAGCTAAAAGCTGAACTTCCTTTCGGAGCATGAACCAAATTATTATATATATATATATATATATATATATATATATATATATATATATATATATATATATATATATATATATATATATATATAATTTATTACTTGTACATATATAGACTTACCAAATAAGGTATTATCTATCTATCTATCACTTTATCTATCTATCTATATATATATATATATATATATATATATATATATATATATATATATATATATATATATATATATATATATATATATATATATTGTTTCAGTATTTTCATAACAGTGAGTATGATAATCAATGAGTAGACATATTTACTAATATAAAATATACTTATGACGAGTTAACTCCACAGAAATGGGTGTTTAATTTTTGAAAGACATCATCAGGCTATATGCTTAGATTCATATTCTAGGATCGTTTGCATAGTTGAACAGTCTCCAATCTAACAAACGAATTAGGGTCCTTGGTTTTATTACTTCTTATGCTATTTTATTCAACCAATGAATGTGCCCTTCCTTTGTTTAAAGAAGACTGTGTGTGTGTGTGTTCAATTCCATGTGGGTCATACAAACAAAGGACAACCTTGCAGGGTAGGTCCATATGTACTAGGTCAATGTTGTAGTTACAAGATTACTTTGTTGACTATTATCATGTTTAATTTTTATTTCGACTTTTCACAAATATAAATTAGATGTAAGATTTATATTATCAGCACGATTTTGTCTTCAGTTTTTTATATAGTTGTTTTAATTTATTCAAATTGTTGATTCAATTTTATTGCAAATTTTTATTGAGCTATTCCAAAATCAAAATAAAAATTTTAAGTTTTAAGATAAAAAAAAATACTTAATCGTGGATGTGAAATCTGTACGCATCTATGCGTACAGATTTCACATCCACGATTAAGTATTTTTTTTATCTTAAAACTTAAAATTTTTCTTATTTCTCGGCCCGTTTATTATCTACATGTTTCAGGCGAGCTTAATATTTCCATTTAACTACTGGCGATCACCCGTTCCCCCAAAATAGTTCGATTATGATGTATTATATCTGTGTTTGTTATTTGCAAATAAATGTGTTTTTTATCATAATATCTTTTTTTTTAATTTTATGTAGTTTCTCCTATATTATACTTTTGTTATTCAGTAATTCAGTGGTGTATACCATACGGGAACATTAGCAAATAAACACTTAACAAATGAGAATGGCATACGTCACAACGTTGGCCCGTTGGTCAATAAGTCCGTTCGTCCGTTCATTATCGGTAGCATTTTCACCGTTAAACGTGTAGACGCACCATCTTAAAAAAATGGATCCCTTTTAGAATTGTTTATGCATCAAACGTAAATTACCTTACCAGTGTTAGTCACATTAAACAACACTTGTAGATATTTACTTGTAGGTATTCACATACAAGGCGTTATAATGAAATATCCTACACACCCTTTTTTCTATATGAACTTCCTGATCCAGAACTATATCTAGGTAACACCACATTACCCAACGGTTTTGCTTCGGCAATTAGTAATGTCTTGCTCATGTCTGTCTATCCATTCATTGTATTTTTCCATTCGTATGTATACGTGTATTTACATTCATTGTATTTTTCCATTCATTGTACTCTCGATTGCAATAAACCTTTCTTTCTTCATTCTACTATCGTGTTGGTTGTTCCTTCCACTCGAGTAACAATCTTGTATATTGTAACACTTTTCAAAGATCCAGCACAAGGTTAGTCTAAAAAAATAACAGGACTATGTATTCTCTTTCAACTATGATCAGTGAGGAATCTACAATATACACCACAAATTATATTAACGTATTGGAACAACCTTCATATTTGGTGGAGCTTTCTCCGCATGACATTTATTCTCTTACCAAGGAGTAAACGGATATCATCAAGGGTCCCGTTTTGAACGCATAGGGGCCATCAAAAGATATATATATATATATATATATATATATATATATATATATATATATATATATATAAGATAAATGAAAGAAGAGGGATAAACATGTACGAATTACAAATCTATTTCAACTTCGATTCGAGTACACCTTGCATTGAACAATCGAAGTTGAAATAGATTTGTCATTCGTACATATTTATCCCTCTTCTTTCATTTATCTTTATAATTGTTCTATCTCGTATATTGAGTTAAAGCATTTCACTATAGGTTCTATCTACTAAAAGTATACTTTTAGTCTCATATTTTATTATATATATATATATATATATATATATATATATATATATATATATATATATAATCGTTTAAATTGTTTAAATGTACCAGAACAAACCAGAAGACTTACGGGCAACGCCGGGTGGGAAGAACAAGTATATATATATATATATATATATATATATATATATACATGGTGAGCCAACAGTAGGTGGACAGTAAAAAACATTATATTAATGCAAATTAAATGTTATTTATCAACGCAAGTGTTCAAACTGTTTTCCTTCCTGATTTACACAGCTTTGAAGTCTGCCTCTTACGCTTCGACAAATTTTCGCACAAATGCTGTCCATCTACTTTTGGCTCACTCTGTATGTGTGTGTGAGTGTGTGTGTGTGTGTGTGTGTGTGTGTGTGTGTGTGTGTGTGTGTGTGTGTGTGTGTGTGTGTGTGTGTGTGTCATCTCTACCTACCCGCCGCTATATGGGACACTTTTTTTAATTCAAGCGGTTGTATATGAGATTCTCTTATGTTCGTATGTTCTTCAGCAGACAAACATTATTTCTGAACATTTACAATAAAACAGCTTTTAAATCGTGTGATAAAAGAGATGAAATGAAGAGTAAAGTTCAGGAAGTAAAAGGAAGGAAAAGAAAGAAAATATTCGCTGTAAATAAAAAAAGGAAAAGTAAAGGAGAAAAAAGACGGGTGATTGGTTTACAAAAAGAAAACTAGATGGTATCAATATGAAACATGAAGGTAGGGGGGGGAATAATACAGAGTCGGTAATGATCAATAACTGTACTATATTAAATAGTTTTCCAGGTGTCAATGGGTAGAGTACGAGTACATATTAAATAGGGAGTTAAGCATCCTACCACTTTATTCATAGAAACGGAAATCAAATATTGATCAGATTTAAATATGAAAATCTGAGAAAGCTATCGAAAGTACTTTCGGTGTTTCTAACAAAAGGGACTAATATGTGTCCTATCCGCCTAATAAAATAGTTTTTTATGAACTTTTGTTAAGAAAGCTATTGCGCATAAATGTAGAGGTCAACTGATGTTAATTTATATATATAATACATAGATATAGCATACAAACCAAATTATTATTCATTTCTAAAAAAAAACATTCAGAAATAGTTTGTTCCATTTTTTTTATTAATATCCATTCTGAAAATAGTCACATCCATTTTTTTTTAAATATAGTTTAAGGATTTGCCTTTTTCAAAGCAATGATCAAATCGTTTTCAAAATAAAGTATAACATATATAATTGCGTATCTAAACTAACAGATATATAATTGCATATCTAAACTAACAGATATATAATTGCGTATCTAAACTAACAGATATATAATTGCGTATCTAAACTAACAGATATATAATTGCATATCTAAACTAACAGATATATAATTGCGTATCTAAACTAACAGATATATAATTGTGTATCTAAACTAACGGATATATAATTGTATATCTAAACTAATAGATATACAATTGTATATCTAAACTAACATATATATAATTGTATATCTAAACTAACAGATATATAATTGCGTATCTAAACTAACGGATATATAATTGTATATCTAAACTAATAGATATATAATTGTATATCTAAACTAACAGATATATAATTGCGTATCAAAACTAACGGATATATAATTGCATATCTAAACTAACGGATATATAATTGCGTATCTAGACTAACAGATATATAATTGCATATCTAAACAAACAGATATATAATTGCGTATCTAAACTAACAGATATATAATTGTGTATCTAAACTAACGGATATATAATTGTATATCTAAACTAATAGATATATAATTGCGTATCTTAACTAACAGATATATAATTGCATATCTAAACTAACGGATATATAATTGCGTATCTAGACTAACAGATATATAATTGCATATCTAAACTAACAGATATATAATTGCGTATCTAAACTAACAGATATATAATTGTGTATCTAAACTAACAGATATATAATTGCATATCTAAACTAACAGATATATAATTGCATATCTAAACTAACAGATATATAATTGCGTATCTAAACTTACAGATATATAATTGTGTATCTAAACTAACAGATATATACTTGCGTGTCTAAACTAACATATATATAATTGTGTATCTAAACTAACAGATATATAATTGCGTATCTAAACTAACGGATATATAATTGCGTATCTAAACTAACAGATATATAATTGCGTATCTAAACTAACAGATATATAATTGCATATCTAAACTAACAGATATATAATTGCGTATCTAAACTAACAGATATATAATTGCGTATCTAAACTAACAGATATATAATTGCATATCTAAACTAACAGATATATAATTGCATATCTAAACTAACAGATATATAATTGCATATCTAAACTAACAGATATATAATTACGTATCTAAACTAACAGATATATAATTGCGTATCTAAACTAACAGATATATAATTGCGTATCTAGACTAACTGATATATAATTACGTATCTAAAATAACGGATATATAATTGCGAACTTTAACATATATATAATGGCGTATCTAAACTAACAGATATATAATTGCATATCTAAAATAACGGATATATAATTGCGTATCTAAAATAACGTATATATAATTGCATATCTAAACTAACAGATATATAATTGTATATCTAAACTAACAGATATATAATTGCATATCTAAACTAACAGATATATAATTGTATATCTAAACTAACAGATATATAATTACATATCTAAAATAACGCATATATAATTGCGTATCTAAACTAACAGATATATAATTGCATATCTAAACTAACAGATATATAATTGCATATCTAATCTAACAGATATATAATTGTATATCTAAACTAACAGATATATAATTGCATATCTAAAATAACGGATATATAATTGCGTATCTAAAATAACGTATATATAATTGCATATCTAAACTAACAGATATATAATTGTATATCTAAACTAACTGATATATAATTGCATATCTAAACTAACAGATATATAATTGCATATCTAAACTAACACATATATAATTGCGTATCTAAACTAACAGATATATAATTGCATATCTAAACTAACAGATATAATAATGCCGTATCTAAACTAACAGATATATAATTGCATATCTAAACTAACAGATATATAATTGCATATCTAAACTAACAGATATATAATTGCATATCTAAACTAACAGATATATAATTGCATATCTAAACTAACAGATATATAATTGCATATCTAAACTAACATATATATAATTGCATATCTAAACTAACAGATATATAATTGCATATCTAAACTAACATATATATAATTGCATATCTAAACTAACAGATGTATAATTGCGTATCTAAACTAACAGATACATAATTGCGTATCTAAACTAACAGATATATAATTGCGTATCTAAACTAACAGATATATAATTGCGTAGCTAAACTAACCGATATATAATTGCGTATCTAAACTAATAGATATATAATTGCATATCTAAACTAACATATATATAATGGCGTATCTAAACTAACATATATATAATTGCATATCTAAACTAACAGATATATAATTGCGTATCTAAACAAACAGATATATAATTACGTATCTAAACTGACAGATATATATTTGCGTATCTAAACTAACAGATATACAATTGCGTATCTAAACTAACAGATATATAATTGCGTATCTAAACTAACAGATATATAATTGCGTATTTAAACTTATTTAAAAGCTTATAAACTGTATCCACTTTAATTACACAAATGCTTTCCACTTAAAATAAATATAATAACGTAAAGTTTATGTGGAACAAAAGAAATGTTGTTGTTTACTGTTGGATATATTTTTAAAAACTAATTTTAAAATATTTACTGATGACGGATAAAAATCAAAATGTTTACAATTTTTTTTTTACAATTTTTCTACAACATTTAAATATCAGAAATAAAAGTTTCGTTCTTTTTTTAATCCTTAACTATTTGAACGTGGCGAAAATATTGAAAGTGCAGCCATAATGTTTTTCATAATACAACAGTATCTACAGTAACAATATTTATTTATAGGTTTTATTTGTTTTCACTTGTAAACACAGCCAGAACCTTACCGGTAAAATTACCTTTGTTTACATAATAAAAACTATATAAATTTGAAGTATATTTATATGCATACTTACTCGCATATTTACATGCATATATGTATGCACATCTACATGCATAGCTGAATGCATATCTACATGCATATTTTTGTGCACATATACATGCATAGTTGTATGCACATATACGTGCATATATGTATGTACATCTACATGCATAGTTGTATGCACATCTACATGCATATATGTATGTACATCTACATGTATAGCTGAGTGCATACGTACATGGATATATGTATGCACATATACATGCATAGCTGAATGCACATCTACATGCATATATATGTGCACATCCACATGCATATATGTATGCACATCTACATGCATAATTGAATGCATATCTACATGCATATATATGTGCACATCTACATGCATAGTTGTATGCACATATACGTGCATATCTGTATGCACATCTACATGCATATACGTATGCACATCTACGTGCATATATATGTGTATATATACATGCATAGCTGTATGCATATCAACGTGTGCCGTTAACGAAAATGTTACTAATTTGCGATGTGGGTGTTTTTTTTTCTTCTTTCAACGTTCTGTGATGGCCATATTTCTTACTACGAGATAATTGGTTTGTCAAGAGAACAGGATCGTCGTAGTGTGACCAATGGGTTACCATTAAGAGTTACTGGGAAAACAATCCACCGACGGTTAATTAAATGGGTATACAAGATCAGTGTGGCTTAGTTCGAGATTTATTGGTCCTGTTATTTTTAACAATCAAAGCGATAAGTTTTAATTGTGTTGTAATAAATGATGAAATAGTGTAAGTGGATCCAAATGGAGAAAAATAAGGAGCGATTTTATAATGACGTTTTCGTCACGTTTGGACATTATTGTATTGTTCCGGGTATTTTTATTATCACAACTTCTATTATTATTCATGTTGACAGTCGGGGTGTTTATCAATTCTTGTTTATTATCTATGTGCGTATACGTTTCGTCCTTTTTTTTAATCGGGACTCATCAGCATAGAGATATAACTATTCACTACTGGTCGCGTGATTCGAAACCCGACACCTAGAACCATGCGGTCACCGCTGGATAGCTAAATAAAAAGTGATAATTGTAACACTTATTTCAGCGGCTTGACGTCATAAAAGCGTTCGAATTAATGGAAGAAGCGACGTCATGATGTGTTAATACTACACTTACAGTGCACATCTAGAGGGTTTATATATATATATATAATAATGGTAATAATCCAGGTGAAAAATATCCACAGGGTGGTAATCCAGAGAATTTTAACCGGGTTTATAAAAAGTGCTCAATATCAAAATAGAGCTTTATATATGATAATTTTATTTACACAGACATGTACAAAATCTGCGACACTGGCATGTCGATGTTATCGATCGACAGTTACTATAAGCTGAGATCTCATCAGGCAGAGTTAGAATCCGATCTTAACCTCAGATCATATTTGGAGAGAATGAAGTGGAGGGGTAGATAAAGAGAAGAAGAAGGAAAGAAATTTAGTATTTCAAAATTAAAGCCGTTAAAAAATTAAAATTAAAAATTAAAAATTAAAAAATCTAAAAATCTAAGATCTAGAATCTGAAACAGACAGGGCAAATAAATAAATAAATAAATAAATAAATAAAAAAATAAAAATATAGGGTGGAAAGAGGAACAAATAATGATGAGGGGAGAGACACATAGAGGAAAAAAGAAAAAGAAAAAGAAGGGGAGAGAGAGAGGGCGTCTGTTGATTTAGATCGGGAGGGAAGGAGGGGGTGGTAGACATGCACGAATTAGGTGTCAAAAAACCGTCGAGTTTATAAATGTATTTTTCCAAGTGAACTGTAGTATGCGTGCGTGCAAACTGGGGCGGTGATAAAATGTGTCGCGATTTTGGGTTTATATTGTCTTTATAATTTGTCTGGAGTTAATTTGAATAAATAAGTATATTCGTTAAATGTAACAGGAATAGTAGTAGTAATAATAATAATAATAATAATAATAATAATAATAATAATAATAATAATAATAATAATAATAATAATAATAATAATAATAATAATAATAATAATAATAATAATAGATACCCCTAATAATTGAGGTGAAATAATGAAAATAATAATAAATGAAGTATAATAAAAATACTAAAAAATACCAAAAAAATATTAAAAAAATATATAACTAAAAGAATAACTGGAAAATGCTGGCGTTATTAATTATTAATAATAATAATAATAATAATAATAATAATAATGATAATAATAATGGTAATAATAATAATAATAAAAATAATAATAGTGGTCAATAATATTTTAGAGTTTATAAAAATAATAGTTTAGGAAAGAAATAGAATAATTAAGGAATATTAGGAATCCTAGGGGGTAGTGATTATCATAATAATATTAAATAATGATAAGATAATGTTTGCCGATATTATGATATGGGTTAATGGTTGCAATAATGCTGATCATATAAAAATAGTGGTTTAACAGACAACAGTAATCAGAGTGGTAATCCCAGTAATCTTAACAATAGTAATGATGATAGTGAAAAGTTATAGAAGTAGTCATAATGGTGGCAATAACAGTAGTAGTAGTAGTAGTAGTAGTAGTAGTAATAATAATAATAATAATAATAATAATAATAATAATAATAATAATAATAATAATAATAATAATAATAATAATAATAATAATAATAATAATAATAATAATAATAATAGATACCCCTAATAATTGAGGTGAAATAATGAAAATAATAATAAATGAAGTATAATAAAAATACTAAAAAATATTAAAAAGTATTAAAAAATATATAACTAAAAGAATAACTGGAAAATGCTGGCGTTATTAATTATTAATAATAATAGTAATAATAATAATAATAATGATAATAATAATGGTAATAATAATAATAATAAAAATAATAATAGTGGTCAATAATATTTTAGAGTTTATAAAAATAATAGTTTAGGAAAGAAATAGAATAATTAAGGAATATTAGGAATCCTAGGGGGTAGTGATTATCATAATAATATTAGATAATGATAAGATAATGTTTGCCGATATTATGATATGGGTTAATGGTTGCAATAATGCTGATCATAATAATAATAGTGGTTTAACAGACAACAGTAATCAGAGTGGTAATCCCAGTAATCTTAACAATAGTAATGATGATAGTGAAAAGTTATAGAAGTAGTCATAATGGTGGCAATAACAGTAGTAGTAATAATAATAATAATAATAATAATAATAATAATAATAATAATAATAATAATAATAATAATAATAATAATAATAATAATAATAATAATAATAATAATAAAGATAATAAAAATGGCAGTGGAGGCAAAAGTAAGGTAACGGTAAAACATGGCAATATCAATATTATTAATAATAATAGTGATACTGTTAATTTCATTGCTGTAAATAACAATAACTATGATAGTAACGTCAGACATGGTGTCACCACTGATAACAATAATTATCTTGATAAAAAGTACAGAAATGAAAAAATGAAAAAATGAAAAAAATGAAGAAAATGATTCAATGTCAAATAGTTAAGTTTAAGATATTAATAATAGTAGTAATAAATAATTGATAATGATAATCTAAAAATAATCTAAAAAATATAATCTAAAAAATAATCTAAGAAATATAGAAATATTAATAAAAAATGGATAAGCATAAAAGGGGGGTATTTAAGAGTAAAGAAAAATACAGAAGATGACCATTAGTGTTAATCGTTGTGGGTATGATAATAATAATAATGATAATAATAATAATAATAATAATAATAATAATAATAATAACAACAATAATAATACCAACCAATACTACCGCTTACAGTACTACTACAAATAATGCTACAAACAAAAAAGCTACTACTAATAGAGATAAAAATAATAATAATTAATAAAAGGTATAAGATGATAGTTGTGTTGACAAAATTTTCAGTTGGTGGGGAGGTGTTTTTTTTTTGTTTTTTTTTATATATATATATATGATAACAGCCTAAGGGGTTATGAGTGGATTACTAAGAAGGTGTAATCTATTATGCCTACAGTTAATTGATGTTTCTTGTTTTTTGTTTAGAAGTTTGCCCCTATCGCTGAATTTAATTATTTCAAGTTTTTCTGTTAGGCAAAGGTAGCAAGGTGAGTTTAGGGAACCACAGGTGCTAGTTCTTCTAATTGTGTTCCAAGTTACTGTTGGTGATAGGTTATTGTTGTATAGTTCCCAGTAATATATAGAAAGTGAGGTTCTTTTTTGATATGTAGGGTTATTAAAAGAACACTTATGTCCAGTATATCTTTCTTTGAAGGTATTACCAGCCATACCTATGTAGAATTTTTTCAGGGTTGGGTTTTCTTTAGTAGAGATGGTTGCTTGATATACTGATTGGGTTATTTGGCAATTATGTTGTAATGGGCATTCTTTTTTGTTTGTGCAGTTACAGGCCTTGGTATTTGCTGTTTTAGTTGCGGTAGTTTTTTCATTTAGAATTTTGTTGTTATGTTTTTTTATTATTTTTTCTAAATTTTCACCACAGCTATAGCTTAATTTGAGGGTGTTTTTATTAAAGATTTTGTGCAGTATATTGTTGGGAGGGAAGTGTAGATTGATTAAGTCTAAGAATCTTTTACCGAGTTTGGTTTTAACCATGTTGTTATATGGGGGTGTGAACCAGATAATTTTTCTACCCCTATTTTTGCGTCTGTTGTTGGGAGGTGTAGGTTTGGTGAATTTAATTTGGGTGTTTTTGTATCCACTTTGCTTTAACGCTTTATTGTAAAAGTCCTTGTGTTTGTTAAAAATTTCTTCATTAGAGGAGTTATCACTAATTCTTTTTTCGATTGATCTGGGGATGTGTTTAATAATGGTTTTTGGGTGGTTAGAGAGTGGGTGGACATAGATCGGGTTGGCATTGTCTTTAGTATACGGTTCATAAGTTTCTTTATCTAAGTTGAATGTTACGTCTAGAAAATTAACTATTTTAATGTTAGATGTTATTTCTACTTTGAGATCTAATCTTTTCATTTCTCTAAGGATAATTTTTTTTACTCTTTCACATTTTTGTCCATTTGAGTTCTTTACTATTAGTAATCCGTCATCCCTATATAGGCCTATATCTTCAATGCTAATGTTTTTTGTGAGATTATATAGTATGTAAAGACCAACTAGATCAGTGACTTCTGCTGAGTCCAGGGAACCCATGGAAACATCAAAAGATCCAAATTGATTACTTTTAGTCCATTGTTCATGTTTACAGATTAGTACTGTATTTCTGCATTTTCTAATTATATTGATTTCATCTACAGAAATATCAGATAGAAGTGTGGCAAAATCGATAACGTTTTCAAAAAGTTCTTTAGAAATAGATGGGTAGTAGTTAATAATATCAAACTGGATGAATGAGCAATCAGTTTTATTTACTATTTTAAGGAACCAGTTTATTGTATCTGCAGTGTTTATCCATTGATTAAGTTTATAGAATGTTTTTATCTGCTTATTTATTCTTTCTAAAAATTTTTTACTAATTTTCCCTATTTCCTGTCTTGTGGGGTTAATAAGTCTAGTGGTTGGTTTAGTTTGGAAGTCAGATTATTATGATAATCACTACCCCCTAGGATTCCTAATATTCCTTAATTATTCTATTTCTTTCCTAAACTATTATTTTTATAAACTCTAAAATATTATTGACCACTATTATTATTTTTATTATTATTATTATTACCATTATTATTATCATTATTATTATTATTATTATTATTATTAATAATTAATAACGCCAGCATTTTCCAGTTATTCTTTTAGTTATATATTTTTTTAATATTTTTTTGGTATTTTTTAGTATTTTTATTATACTTCATTTATTATTATTTTCATTATTTCACCTCAATTATTAGGGGTATCTATTATTATTATTATTATTATTATTATTATTATTATTATTATTATTATTATTATTATTATTATTATTATTATTACTACTACTATTCCTGTTACATTTAACGAATATACTTATTTATTCAAATTAACTCCAGACAAATTATAAAGACAATATAAACCCAAAATCGCGACACATTTTATCACCGCCCCAGTTTGCACGCACGCATACTACAGTTCACTTGGAAAAATACATTTATAAACTCGACGGTTTTTTGACACCTAATTCGTGCATGTCTACCACCCCCTCCTTCCCTCCCGATCTAAATCAACAGACGCCCTCTCTCTCTCCCCTTCTTTTTCTTTTTCTTTTTTCCTCTATGTGTCTCTCCCCTCATCATTATTTGTTCCTCTTTCCACCCTATATTTTTATTTTTTTATTTATTTATTTATTTATTTATTTATTTGCCCTGTCTGTTTCAGATTCTAGATCTTAGATTTTTAGATTTTTTAATTTTTAATTTTTAATTTTTAATTTTAATTTTTTAACGGCTTTAATTTTTGAAATACTAAATTTCTTTCCTTCTTCTTCTCTTTATCTACCCCTCCACTTCATTCTCTCCAAATATGATCTGAGGTTAAGATCGGATTTTGTACATGTCTGTGTAAATAAAATTATCATATATATATATATATATATATATATACATATATATATACATGTATATATACATATATATATACATATATGTACATATATGTACATATGTATATGTACATATATATATATATATATATAGAGAGAGAGAGAGAGAGAAAGAGAGAGATAGAGAGAGAAGGAGAGAGAGAAAGAGGGAGAATAAATAATGATGAATGAATAAATCAAAAGATGTATAACATTATTTATTACAGGTCCAAGACTTCAAAGTCAACAATGATCTGAAGAGAGAGTGAAAGATAGAGAGAGAGAGAGATGCATACATAAATATGTATACATATGGATGCATATATATATATATATATATATATACATATATATATATATATATATATATATATATACATATATTATATTATAAATTGAATTTGTATATATGGATGGTATGAATATTTTATATTTTATATGTTTATATATTATATATTGAACACATATATATATACATATATATATATATATATATATAGATAGATAGATAGATAGATAGATAGATAGATAGATAGATATATGTATATATTATACATTACATATACGTGTATATAGATGTATATATATATATATTATATATTACATATATCTATATATAGATATGCATATCTTGGCAGCATTTTTCTTTTAGACATATTTCATTAAATATCACGGACAATTTATGTCGGCATATTTTTGCTTTGATCTGTTCTTTATTTGTTTTAGGGTTTCAAGCTGAAATTGGCCGATGTATCTGCCGTACTCGATTTCAGTCCTACTAAGTTCATACTAATCTAGATCCATCTTGGTTATTAAGTAAATAACCTGTACTTTTATATATTAGGTACGTGCAAAAATGGCGGCTTCTTGTACGGACTATGCTTATTAAAAAACGCTTATCATTAATTATTTAATTAGTTTCCATGTAAACTTTGATTGTGTTTGAAAGATAAAAGTCTAAACTTAATCTCTAAACGAAAAAAACTGCATATTTACGTGTGAAAAATAAATTATAATAAAATATGTAATTACGACGGTCAAAACCCCCCAAAATTCAATGAATTTTGAACTTTGAAAAAATTACTTGTAAAAATCCCTTAAAAGATAAATATAAGTTTTTGGGAACTATTTCAAAGATAATTATTAAATTAAAGTCATAAGACACTGAATTTAAAAAAAAATCCCACGTTTGACTAAAAATTAGCAAAATTATCCCGTCAAATGTGATAAATGAGTAAAATCCGCCATAACTTCATCGGAAAAGGACTTTGTTTACAAATTGACTATCGCTATGCAAAATATATGGAAGACAAAAATGTCATAATTTATCATTTTTAACTTTATATATAAAAATGTAATAATAGTTTATAGAAGTTGAAAAATTATTATCCATTAATTTCTTTATTCTTTTTAAGGTTATAAACAAATTTAAATACCCTTATTTTGTTATAATAAAAAAGGAAATGCTTATTTAATTATTTGTGAGTGTACGCAATTATTTTTAACTGAAAAGGTTAAGTTTTTAATTTCGTAATACTCTGAAATTATTGATGACGTCTGTTTACCAGTGTTTTTCCTTAGAATTTGAAATAAAACTATTTTTTAAATGTTAAAAATATTTTTACGTTACGAACTGCGTCAATTTTATCAATTTTGTTTACATGATTTAAAACATTTAGTTACTCGATTTATTCTTAACGTGTCGTAACGATAAATTACATTGATTCTTTTAAAAACAAAGTGTTTTTATTTTTTATTTTAAGTGTGAAAAAGTAAATTAAAGTCAATGACTACACTGACAATTTATTTATTGAAAAAAAAGTTAAAACAGTTATTTATTGATAAACAGAATTCAATTTTGAAAGAAAATGTCATGTTTGAATTCTCTTTATTTATTAATAAATAATTGTTTTTAACTTAAATATTTATTAATGAAAAAAAGACAAAACAATTACAAATCTTTACAAATAATTGACGATGAATTGTGAAATGAACGAAATTGTTGAATCTCTAAAAAAAAAATATTGAGTGCGGTGTAAAAGTGAGTGATTGTTGGAAGGCTAATCCTACCTGGTTATTACAGAACGGGGCTACCATACTAATGAAAGTTCATCGTTAGTAGAAATTATTCAATTTTTTAAATTCTTTTTTTCGTTAAGTTCCTGGATCTCAAATTTGTCAATTTTTGGTTTATTTTCAAGATTATAAAACAAAAATTCTTGCGCTGATGATACCACGTTTATGTATGAAAGGGAAATATAATTATGTCGCATTTTTTATTTTTCCAAAAACTCTAATCATTAGAATCACATGAAATATTTTTTGCAATTATATTATTTTTTTGGTGAAAATATTGATTAAACAATGCTTTATTCAATAATAATATCGCTAATTCAAAAAATCAATTTTTCTTCGTGTTATAGTGATTTTATTAACACGGTATTTACTGGCCTTTTTCGTAATATATACGAAATATTTTGAAAAAAAAATTTAATTGTTAACATCTACGATGCTTTATTTACATAATCAACAGTTAAAAATCATGCATTTTTTATTACTATATAAAAATATAACTTTAATAAAGGTGTATTTTCTTTTTAAAAAATAATACATTTTCACTAAGATTTAAAAAAAAATAATGGTTTCATTATATTCCGTGATTGTTGATTAATAAATATTGAAAATTTCAAAATGGTTGATTTCCTGAAGTTTAGTGTATTTTTAAGTGAAGGGGGGGGGGTCAAAATGTTTTTTTCATTTTGGGAATCGGCCATTGATTTTGCACGTACCTATTATATATTAATTAGTAGTTTCGGCATGAATCATGTGATGGTTATAATATTAATAATGGGTAATGATTAGTATTATAGACACTTTAGATTGTTATCACTATTAATTAAATTAATGTTGTTTTCATGTGTAAGGCATATTAAAAATATATGTTGTTTTTGTTTGTTAATTGCATGTTCTATCAATGTGTTTTACATGGAGTTTTCGGAATTGAGATAAGCACCACTGAAGATGAATCCAGATGGATCAGAAAGTACTAAGACTCAAAGCGGGTACATCAGATACATTGGCCAGTTCAAGCTCGGAACCCAAAAACCAATAAGGAATTTAGAACGGATAAAAGCAAAATCATACAGACATCAATTGTCAGTATATATAGATGTACATTTAAATTATATATTACATATATGTCTAAATATATATATATACATATATATATATTACATATATATATATATATATATTAAACATTACATATATGTGTACATAGATGTATATATATTATATAGTACATATATGTACATATAGATTATATATAGAGAGAGATTATATATATATGTATTACATACGTGTACATATTATATATATATATATATATATATATATATATATATATATATATATATATATATATATATCTTTATTTTATTTACTTACTATTATATATTTTTTATTTATTTATGAATTTTCCAACGAATGTTATGTCTGCAATATTTTGGATTTAGTTAGTTTCTCTGCGAATTTAAACTGCATTTTCCTTTTTTTTGTCTTTTTGTTTAAAATAACTCAAAGCTTCTTTGGACTATATATTGGGTATTTAGATCTGTATGACTAGGTTTCCTTCCTCTTATCTAATTGCCTTTCTGGTACCTAAGGTACTTAAGTTTTTATTTCTTTTTTTTTAATTTTTTCTTTTTTTTTAATGCAACTTTAATTCCTATATAATTTTATTTCTAGCTACCATATCGCAAAGGTTCTTGGGTGTAGTGTCTAGATATTATTATTATTATTATTATTATTATTATTATTATTATTATTATTATTATTATTATTATTATTATTAGTATTACTATTGTTATAATGAATTTTATTTGATATGCAAATTACCATATCACACGGTAGTCTTAAGGGTAGTATATTATTATTATTTGATTATTATTATTTATTTATATACATAAATATAAGTGAAATTTTCAGCTGAATTATTTCCACACTTGATTATTGGGGAAATGGTAGTTTGATCAGTACCATTGGAGAGCCATGCATATTATAACTGTCCAGTTTTAAAATCTCTGAAACAGTTACATGGTAAACAGCTGATGATCCCCGTGTTAATATTAGATGCTTACGCTAAGGTCTCCTGTTTTTGTTTCACTATTAGATACTTAATCCCACTCTTTATTTTATTTACTTACTATTATATATTTGTATTTATTTATGAATTTTCCAACGAATGTTATGTATGCAATATTTTGGATTTAGTTAGTTTCTCTGGGAATTTAAACTGCATTTTCCTTTTTTTTTTGTCTTTTTGTTTAAAATAACTCAAAGCTTCATTGGACTTTATATATATATATATATATATATATATATATATATATATATATATATATATATATATATTTGAATATATTTTTGTAGGTACAAAGTTTTATAAACAGTGAAATAATGTTAGACGCACTGCCATTATACTCTATAGTGAGGATTTATTATGATTTATATTATAAGAGAGGAATAAAGAACCACGTCTAACATTATTTCGCTGTTATATATATATATATATATATATATATATATATATATATATATATATATATATATATATATCAGATTTGTTTTAAGCCAAAACATTATATTTTTTTCTTAAAATAAACTTTTATTTACCCAAATGTATATATAGTGTATGTATGTCATATATATATTGTATATAATAAATAGTTTTTTTATGCAATCATCAATGTTGTTTGTAAGTATTTTTTCTTGACAAAAATGTGGTTTGTTTTTTTAAACATTTATCGGGCCCTTGTAAATCAACTACATTTTTTCAAAAGTTATCTAGTGTATTTATACAAAGTTTCATTGTTTGTTTTACACAAGCAAAATAAATTTACATTTGGATAACGACATGACTGACAACCTGGGTGTGTCAACTTCGAATCCAATCCGTTTCACAGAAACACTTTCACTTAGGATGTTGGCAACCTTCACGTAATCCCTTCTGATGTCTTTGTAGAAATAATTCAAACTAGAAATATATCAGGAAACCAATGTCATCAATGGAATCATCTAATTAATAGCAAATAAATTATCTATAAGTTTTTAGTTTTACTGGTAGTTAAAAAAACAATAAATATTCATCGTTTCATAGTTTGCACCAGAAATGGAAAATTCAGTTTTTAAAAAAAATTAAAAGAATCATTTTTGGAATCAGAAATTAGGCTAAAAGATTTCCGATACCTATACCGATTCCGATACCTTCAAAATGTTCCGATTTTTCTGATTCCCGATTCCGATTACAATTAATTCTCCCAACACAAGTCCTAATATAAAGAAAGTAAAAGATACGTAACCAACGTTTGTGGACGTCATTTGAACTTTCTATTTGTAATAAACACAGCGTGTTCATTGAATATTGATTTACTCCTCTCCAGGAGTTTTTATCTTACTCCCACAAGTAAGATGTGATCCAAGGTCGGGTCGGGAAAGTGGGGTTTAAAAATTGCCCGGGCAGCCCCGTCGGCATTCCCCGGTAGGGGTGCCTCAGGCAGTAAGCAATAAACTTACTCCTCCCCAAAGAGGGGAGGCGGAGGCGTGTTCATTGAATAATCATCTCAGTTGATTATCCAACGAAAAGTAATGCTGAATCTCAGTAAGTATCAATTACTTAAAGATTTATCGGATCGGAGAGAATATGGTCTATTTTTTAAATCAGATTCTTAACGCATCAACATGAAAAAGAAACAAATAACTTATTACCAAGCAGGATTTTATGCAATCCATGTAAAGAATTACCCAAGTGAAAATGATGTCTACTTTCTTTCTATTTTTCCTTTATACTTTCAATGTTGTGTGTTCAGAAAATCTATAAATGTGGTTTTATTGAATAAACACTTGATCTGTCAAATAGTGATATCTAATGCGCGGTTGTGCGTATATAGGCCAGCTGTACACGAGAAGAAGAAGAAAAAGACACTTATGTAGTCGGTGTGTTTAAGAGTTAGAATAAACAATTGTCAGTTGACCAGAAGAGAGAGAATCGACATATGTTGCATCCGTTACTCGTCAGGTGACTCTTTACTGACATCAATCGCAAACCAACGATATTGATGTAATCTTTTTTTAAATATGAGTTTCATATTAAACGCATTGGATCATTTTTAAATCATCAGATGTAGCTTCCAAGCGGTGAAATTGCAGCTAACCCCAGTGACTTGAGTAAATGGGAACTACATTAAAAAAAGAAGGTAGGCACGTGAGCGGAAAAAGATGACGTCATTCAAAATTTAGAAGATATAAACTTGGGGTATCCTATCGTTATCTAAGTGTTATGGTACCTACCTATACAGACTAAATGAAATCGTCCGTGTCACTCTAAATACCAGGAGCACATGCCTCACGGTTTTGGAACTACCCCAGTCTAATACTGGCAGTCAGACAGGCGTTGAACTACTCTCTTTACATGCTGTATTTATATTTTCTTCAATATACTTTGTTTCGCTTAATCACGAGTTCATGCCTTATATTCGGACCCCTTACAGGTCCACAACAACTGGCGATGATGAAAATTAAAGGACTTTTATTTGAGAACCTTAAAAAACGAAAGTAGTGAAACCAACGGCTAAATTACTCGACAATCTCTAATGTTCTAAAAACAGGGGGTTTTTATCGACTGACGAAGAAAATAAAAGCTACTAAGTTGGATTTTTTAGCCAAAGTGATTTCCCTTTTTTCTTTTTTTTACGAAGAAACCAACCTATTTCTATCAAAGAAAGAAGAAAGTGATTTCATTATTTCTATTACGGCAGTGTGTTAATTTTTAACAATAAAGTAATACATTATTTCTTTCTCTTCAAAAGAAAAAAAAAGCACCACCGCCGAAAGTAAAAGCTTATTTTTACTATTGACTAAAGTGCTAACCGTAAAAACAACTGTTACGTGAAAAACTTACTAAAACAGGTGATTTTTGTCGACAAATAGGTTTCATACTTTTTCTTCCTCTCTTTTACAACGAATATTACGTTAACAGCGTAATATAAAAGAAAACACTTCTAAAAGCCGTATTCTATAAAGACACATCTAGACATGGAAGATTTCAAATAAACCCTGCTAGAACTCGTTAAATACAAAATGCAACAACAACAAAAATACGAAGAAAGATTTCAAAAACTTGTACTGGAACAAAATTTAAAAAATTGAAGTATTACTACAAACAATGTCGAATAGGGGTCAGAATATCGAGAACAAAACTGCTTTTTTATGAAAATACTGTTTGGAGTGCAATTGAAAATTGTACTTATTGCCCAGACGAAGATAAATATTTCGCTTCATATTACAGAAGGTATGAGGATATATACGAGTAGATTGTGAAAATTGGGCAGACTCAAAAAAAGTCGCTAACTGTTCCTGAAATTAGGGACCACCGAACATACCAAATTCGTGGACTATATTTTACCCCGAACAACCAGCGACTTGACTTTTTCTGTAGCTGTTAGACATTCAACGGGATTATTTAGCCCTAAAAATCTCTGTTCCACAAAAGGTGGAAGTGCATGCACTTAATCAGAAAACACAGCGAAGACTACGTGACTGTCGAGTCAATCAATGCCTAATATTTGTGCAAGGACTTGTATCAGCAAAATACGCAAAAATCGGGCGTAGAGTCCTAAACGGGTTACAAAGTGAGCCAAATTTAACTTTACGGAAATTAGCCGAAGACTGCTAGAGATTTGTAAGTGTAAAAAAAGATTCTAAAGATATTTAAGAGTCGGGCATTGCTCACATAAGAAAGATACGTCAGAAATCAGATTTCAACTATCCTTCAAAAACAAGTCAAAACAAAATGAGAGGTTATTTTCACGCTCCTACAAAAAAGGAAAAATTACCGCCTATACCCTGTTTCCGTTGTGGATCCGTTCATTTGATTATGAATTCTTCACACCCTTTTAAAACCTGTAAAACTTGTAATAATGTATGACACAAGAGTTCACATTGACATTATTAACCTAGCTATAAGAACTTTAATCTCATATAATCATAGATTATGGATGAGAAAGTATAGGGAGGGAAATTTTGATATCACTATCAGGACCCCTACACAATTTACTCATTTGGTAGCACTTTATATTTTAAGAGTAATAAATTGGTGAGTGGGCTATATAGAAATGATGGGCTATTTGTTGTTAGTTCCACTAGTAGAAATCTTGAAAGAAAGAAAAATCCCTCCATGAATTTTATAAGAACTTAGATCTAGAGATATCTATAGATTTCAATTATTGTAAAGTTAATTTTCTGGACATTACATTAGATTTACTTAATAATACCTACAATAAACATAACCATACGTTGTACTATATAGATAAAAACTCCACCCACACACTTGTGAAGAGGGTAATAGTCCTTTCCATATTTAATAGGATTACAAAATTATCTAAAAATGAACAATTATTTAATAAAAATAAACAATACTACAACGATGCCTTAGTCAGATCTGGATACATGTATAAAATTAGTTATACCATATCACATTCTAATTACGATGTGGGAGGTAGGGGTAACAGGAGATATTCTAATGTAATGTCATATAATATGGCTATGGGAAAAAGTTAAAAATTGAATAGGCAGTATAAGAATGACAATAGAATACAGAACGATCAAAATCAAAATTTAGTAGATCGTCTATCTGCGAACAGTACCTATAATTATGTCGGTTTCAAGGTGGGATATTTTAACGAAACATATATAAACCATATATTCTCTTTTAATACTAAGCGTAATACAAATCCCGAGACCAACTAAGTAAGTATGTTTGGGATTTAATTAATAAGAAAAATTGTTTTCAGTTGAAATGGTCAATACTAGGTAGGGCAAAATAAATATATACCTAAGAAAAGAGGAAAATATAATTTGTGCGCACTGGAATCATATCATATAATGACATCTAAGGGTAAATTTCTAAATGGAAGGCACGATATACTACAGAACTATTTACACGAAAATAGGTATTTACTATCTTGTTTACGGCCTAAATAATTGAAGGTGGGGTTTATAAGATAATTTCTTAGCCTATCTATAGTTTTAATATTAAACATCAGAACCTTACATTTAGTTTGGAAACCATACAAATCTATTTATGATAGTTTCCCTATTTGGTTTTAGCAACCCTGGTGGTACATCTAATATTAATGACTATTTACCTAAATTGTCTTAGTATTAGTGAATTAAAGGAATAGGATATTGAACAAATACATAGTTTAATTTTAGGCCTCTAGATAATGGGTAATGATTCGGACAATACACATAATTACATATTTTTAAGTAATAGATTAGGGTTTATCAATAATAAAATTGCTTCCTAACAATACCAACAATGAATAACTATATTTATGAATCGGATAGATAAAATTGGAATACGGGTAAATTCATTCATATTTCAACATAGTTTGCAATTCTTAAATAAATACATAAAAAGGGGCTTTTTAAAAAAATTTTAGATTGGCTTTTAAATCAGATTTAATTAGTTAGCTTAAGATGCTTTTAGGATATAATTTATTTGTTTTCACCATCTAGATAAGGCATTGTAATTGTATCATAATTCCAAAAATAATGGGTGAATATTAAGATACAAGGTGAGTAGCTGGGCTTTTGCATAGGTTTTACAGCAATCTAATATAGAATTGACTTTGCAGGTTTTTCTTAGGTAGAGTTTTTATATATATATATATATATATATATATATATATATATATATATATATATATATATATATATATATATAATACAGGGATACAGGGAGTGAGAAACCTTCCATATTGTCCGAGCGAATTTTAATTATCTGAACTAAGCGGGAATTTTTAACGAAATTAAATAATAATATATATATATATATATATATATATATATATATATATATATATATATATATATATGGTACAATTATTGTATTGTTTCTGTAGATCTAAATCCGTTGAAACTTCAGTGTTTATAAAAATTTCTCAATAACAAGCTGTTCTTTAGTATAAATTTTTATTTATACAAACATTATTGGTTACATATGTGCATACATGTGCATACATGTTTCCTTGTCTTCTTTTGTCTGAAGAGGTTGACTCTTTGTGAAGAGTACAACCGAAACATGTATGCACATATGTAATCAATAATGTTTGTATAAATAAAAATGTATACTATATGTATATATGTGTATTAGAGTAATTAAACGTTGTTAAATTTTAATCACACGAACAATGAATTAACATTTCACTGCTAAAAGGCCTTAAAACTGATGTTATTCAAGGAGCATTTAGGCATATAATGCTGTGAGTTTAATAAAGGTAAAAAGTTTGCAGACTCAAAATATTCACTCAGCTTATGGAGAAGAATTCCAGAATGAAAGAACATGCAGAAGATCGTTTACAAAATTAAGAAATGGAAATTTCGTCTTTGTAGATAAATACTGGTTAGGGCATTAAGTGGAGTTTGATGATGAGCTCTCTGTGGCATCACTTAACAAATGCCTTACAGTATCAGTTAAAGAATTGGTAATGAAGTTAAATTTTAGAAAATTAAAATTTTTACACAACTTATGGAATATCCTAATATATCTGCAGCCGGTCTTAAGTGTCAACTGAGAGCTTATAGTCATAATGAAATGGTTATGAGATGACTATCATTTCAATCAGGGATGAAACATATATGTATTTTTCGGAGAGGAGGTTAACATATATAATTTCTGATACATTAATAAGTAGTAATACAAGTAACAAGTGCGCCCAGCTCATGTTTAAATGGGGATATGCAGTCAAGTATTCACATTGCAAACATCATCAAATTTGTTTCCGCGCGAATGTGTGAATGTAAAAGAGGCAAAACAATAAATCGTACTTCTGTTTAAAAAAGGAAAAACTGGAGAAACGCATAAAGTTATCAAGTTAAATAGTTTTGTTTATTTGAACTCACTCGAAGCGCACAGAGTAAGGGCGGAAATGCACAAAAGAATAAAAACCAATCTCCATATGTTGCCTTGTCGATCTTCGAACATTCATTTCTTTCACGGTTCATCATTTGGTGGTAGAGGTGAAATGGGTGCAATAGCCAGCCATTGTTATGAAGCTATTGTCACTGGAGAAATCCGGGCTCAGCAATTTAAAAATCGATTGAGCAGGACTTATCGATCAAGAAAGTCGGACAGAAATCGCGAGACAGTTTTTATATCAAAGCTTTCAATCTTGACTAACGTTTAGGTAGGGTGATATCTACCGACCTGTGTTCGTCATACTGAACACTATGTTTGAGAAAAACTAGGAGAGGAAGCATACACGACTACGACACTATCTCAGATAAACTTTGAAAACACGTCTCGATACATAAATCGATTCTCTCACTTCTCTGGTGAGCACGCTGGCTCAACACCCGGCAAGATAAATGCACACACAATAGCAATTTTTAAATCTCGTTGTTAATTTTGAATCATTTTACGACCCTTTAATGCCACAATGAAATACTTTTTGAGCTCATCGGGCGAATAAGCTCTATTTTATAGGTTTCACCGCAACAGTCTATTCTTAGACTCCTGGCTCGGACCAAAGTATAGTGTCGGTTATGTCTTTGGTTGGTGAAACAGATCCATCGAAACTGGGACAATTTTTATTTTTGCCCCATTTCAGAGTGCCCCTTTTGAGGGAAACTAGATTTTTCCCACATCAAAAACCGACCTTGTCTCACTCTATCCTCGTTGGGGATGCAAATATATAATGGATTCCTTGAAGACTTCTTGCATTACATGTAAAAATGGTGTAGCGAGGTTGGCTAAACTTGTACGAATGACATTTACCTTTGACAAACCTTTTCTGTCGATCTCAAATCTTAAAAGAAGTATACTTAGAACAATTGTTATATACCTACGTATGGTATCGTTAACGAAGAAAGAAATATAATACATTGTATTTTTATCAACTGTATTTGCAGCTTTACGAATTAAAATCTTTTCATATATATTACAATTTCGAATAACGGATTAAGAGGGGCGAGAGGAATTTATTGTCAAGGGCAGGGCAGATTAGATCCGTCCCTTCGCTTTTGGCATCCTGGCGTTTCCCCTGTTTACCAACCTCTGCACGATGTCCGAATGTGACACAACATCTAGGTTTAATGTTTAATTAGCCATGAGCATTACAATGACGCTCAATGTCGATAAGAAACCACTTAGAAACATTGTCTGAAGAATCCGTTAGTATTCTTCTATAGGGGTACGTCAAGCGATCGGCGATAAACCTAACGAGAGAGACGATGGGGGTAACCTCTTCGCCGACCTCCCAAAAAGACAAGGAAAAGCGTGGAGGATGATCTCCTGAGAACCAAAAAAGAACCAAAAATCTCATTACATTCCTAAGGGTCTACGGATAGTTTTTTCTTGTCGTCTACATTCATCCATATTTCTATAAGCAAGCCAATCAATACCTAATGTTATTCTCGATGTCTCCTGATCTGTTACTCGTCATTATACTTAGCTGTTTGGTCCTCAACTCGCTTGACTCCCTGTAAAACATTTAACATTCGAATTATTCAAGAACAGTATAGGTTTCCCCAACATTTCGTTGACGTAGCTATTAAAGCCATGTCCCAGAGATCATAACAGTAAACACTTGCGAATGGAAACAAGATTAATCCTTTACTTAATACATATGGGAAGGAGAGCTATCTTTCATTTTTTGTAAATGGTGAGTTGTTTAAAAACTGATGCTAATGAATGCGTTTCTTTGTCTGTGATAGTGAACTTTTATTATATTAGAGCTTAACACTGGGTCTGATGTTGCCACACACACCAAAAAAAAACATGAAACATGACATCAAACAAAAATAAAAGCCGTTGCGATAGGAAGAAAGATATTAACATCATGATTAGCAGGTATTACCATGATAGCCAACGTGGGGGTTCGGTCGGCATCCTGCAAATATTAGCTCTTCTTATTTCCGGTATTAAAGGATTGCAGACTAAAGACAAATAAGTAAAATTGATCAACACAAACCAAAGAGAACCGAGCGGAAGAAATGGACCACGAAGGAAAATAGGCTAGTAACGTTATCCTACTTCAACGTAAACCCACACAAAAGGACTATCTGGTTCGTGTGAAGAACATATGGGACACATCAACAGACTTTCGGGCAACGAAGTAAGGGGTTTCGGACCAAGCAAGATGTATCCTCAAGATGGAATGATGCTCAGAACTAGAACAAATGGAAATAAACGATAAACGGGAAGTTCAGTCAAATGGGGGAGGGAATAAATGAAATGAATATAATAGATGAAAACTCTCGAGTAGAAACCGAACACAACCGAAACACATAAACAGTAGAAACATGTGATCATGTGACCATAGAACTCTCAGAAAAAGAAGCAGCAGGAATTTAAATCATCAAAGAAAGTATGAAGGAGGACAAAATTAAACTATCTTTTTAAATAATAAAAACTAGAAGAAAGTACAAGTACAAGCGGTAAATGTGAACACGCTATTCTTGCACATCTCAACGAAGAATATTACAGATCCAAATAAATTTATGCTGGGGAAAAGGTGTAATTATTAGACTAGATATAGAGGAAAAACTCGCCAAAAGAATAGACAAAGCCGGGGTAGAGAACTAGGCTATAAACCCAAATCAATAAACATCAAAAAGATGTTAAATATGTGAACGAGGCTAAAGATACCAGAAAACGACAAAGGACAAGAAATATGCTTGCTAAAGAGAAAAGGCTAACCAAGTAACATGAAGAACTAAAGCAAAAGATACTAGCAAAAGGAAGCAAACTGGGAGGATACAGATACAAAACAGAATAGTACAAGCAAAATATGACTTTTGAAAACAATGTTAGACAGTTTTACCAAAACGTAAATGGAGGAAATAACAAAAATAAAACAACCGGCTCCAACAGAATCAAAACAATTCTGAAGTAATATATGGGAAAAGTGACAAGACCACAACATAAATGTTAAGTGGGTGAAATCGAAAGAAAAAACAGAAACTGAAATTAATGAAGGAACACTCAAGAAGATCTTTAAAAAATAGCAAACTGGAAAGCAGCTGGACACAACTGAATACATGAATTCTGATTTTAAAACTTCACATATTTTCAGTTTTTTGTTGGTTTTTATGTATAAAAACCAACAAAAAACTGAAAATATGTATACGCAAAGCGGATATACCAGAATATATGACTAAACGAAGAACCACATTAATCTAAAAACAGAATAATAAAGAAACGATCCCAAGCAAGTACAGGCCAATAATCTGCTTACTAACAGTGTGGAATTTTTTAACGGCACAACTTAGTGAAGAGATATAACAGACCCTTAATAAACGTCGAGAGAAAGATGCCCTGAAGCGAAACAAATCGACCAATGGATCCTGATCGAAGTAAAACAACAAGAGAAAGAACATAGCAATGGGATGGATCAACTAAAAAGAATTCCTACAATACATTTCTCCAAACATGTATAATTGAATGCTTAAAATGTATAATTGAATGCTTAAAATGTGTAATTGAATGCTTAAAATGTGTAATTGAATGCTTAAGGATGTCCAAAATATCTGACAAAAGTATCAACTTCATGGGGAAAATACCGGAAACATGGAGACTGGGAGTGACAGCCAAAGGACAACATCTGACAGATTTAAAAATACAGAGAGGCGTCTTCTAGAGAGACTTTCCATCTCCACTACTGTTTGTCATAGACATGACGTTACTTACCAACATACTCAGGAGATGCTGTGCAGGATATAGGTTTACATGAATAAAAGAAAAAATAAACTACCTCATGTATATTGACGAACTTATCAATTTTCAAAAGACAGAAAGGAGCAGGAAAACCGATCAACACGACTAGGGTAATTGACCAGGATATTGGAATGCAGTCCTAAATAGAAAGATTGTAGCGGAGAGCAGGAGATGCAGCCGGCTGCTGTGGACCGAGACGTCTGTCCGCGGCTGTCGAAGAGAAAACGTTTGGTTTGTTGCTTGTGCGGAGGAGAGCTGCGGGCGCGAACCCGGAAACGTCTATCTACGAAAAGTTTACCTTTTTTTTTTTAAAGAGGAAACGGCGGCGAGCGGCTTTGGCGTGCTCATTTGCATATGTGAGATGTCGCTACTATAAGAAGCACGAAAAAACGTGATTTAGCGAGATTCGTTGGGAGGTGAGCGCGAACGGGAGAAGAAGAAGAAGAAGAAGAAGAAGAAGAAGAAGAAGAAGAAGAAGAAGTGCCGCATTTATGTTTGTGAAACGTTGTGTTGGCTTACTGGAAGGGAAGAATAAAAACTGAAAGTAGAGGAAGGTATAGAATTGCCCAATCGAGATGTAACGAGAGCACTTGATGAACGCGAGTCTATCAATACCTAGGCATACTAGAAGCGGACATAATCAAGGCATGAAACACATGGTTAAAAAGAATACCTGGGAAGAACAAGAAAGCTCCGCGAAACAACATGAACCCTAATTAAAGGAAATAAATACTTCGACAATATCTCTAGTAAAATACATTGTTATACATCTTTAGTAAAATACATCGTTAAATGAACAAAATATGAAATCAGGACTTGGTTCAAAGAACCAGGAAACTCATAATCATGCACAACGCACTGCATAAGAGAATGATACTGACTAACTCTCTGCAAAAAGGAAAGGTGGAAGGGGACTCGTAAGTATTGAATACGGCGTGAACGATGCGTTTAAAAGACTAGAAAATGCATTAAACAAAATACAGAGAGGCTGATTACAGCCACAAAAAAAACAACACTGTAAACAAGGTGAATAATACGGAGATCTGTGGAAAGAGAACGAAAAAAGCGAAGAAAAGCCAGATGGTAATAGAAGCAGCCACATGGAAATTTATAAGACCTACCAAAGAAATAGTGCACAGAAACGCATAGACAGAAAAAGAACACTTGAACAAAAAAACAGAATCGCTACTAACAGATGCAAAAAAAACATGACATACATTGAGACCCAGATATACAAAACCTAGGACAAAAGTAAGTGTGACCTGTGGGCAAAGAGATGAAAGTGTAAACCATATTATGCAAACTAGACCAAGAGGAATATAAAAAGGACATGAGTGGGTTGGGAAGATAGTCCATTGAGAACTGTGCAAATGACTGCATTTTAAACATGGAGACAAATTGTACACGCACAAACCGGAAACAGTATTGGAAAATGAAAATCATAAAATCCTCTTGTGAATAGAAGCGGACAAATACATCACAGCAAGAAAATCGGACGTGATAAAAATCAACAAGAAGGAAAAACTGACAAATCATAAATTTCGCCGTCCCAGTAGTTCACAGGGTGAAGGTCCAGGAAGCAGAAAAACGAAGTCAATACATGAATCGTGCTAGAAGGGTAGAAGAATATTAAACATGAAGAAAACTAAAATAATAATAATAATTGTAGGAGCACTATTAACAGTTCGGGAAAACCTGTATAAATGGCGAGAAGAAATTCAAATTAAAAGAAAGATTGGCACTATGCGAAACACAAACTGATAAAAAACAGCTGAAATATTGAGAAAAATCTTTGCGTGCGGAAACCAATCCACATAACCAGGTGATACTGACTAACCATGGGTAGGTTGAAATAGAATTACGCGACGTAAACACAACAAGAAATATAGAAAAATATTACACGAAGCCAAGAGAACTGAAACTGCTCGTATGTGAGTAAAAAAAACATAATAATAATATTTTCCGGCATGCTAGAGATACGGTGGCACCATCATCAGTTTATGTCACAGAAAAGGGGCGTGAGTGGTAAAGGAGGATGGAAAGACCGAGGAGGGAAAGCATCATCCAAACATCTATTTGAAGGGATCAGAGAGTTCTTGAACCCTGAGGAGGCTTATTGTCACTCGAATTCCAGAATAAACCAACGGTCGTTATCAACTAAAATTCAATGGTAAACGGATGCAGCAATTTGCAATGATGCTCAGAATTAGTGGAGAGTACTAGAAGCTAGGGAGACTTCTTGTTACTCAGACTCCAAGGAAAACTACTTGAGTTTGCCAGTAAATGATCACCGCTAATGGAACTACTGGTGAGTACTAAATAATAATAAAAGAAAAACGTTGTTGTACCAACGGCAAATAGCCAGAGGGTATCTGAGAGGATGTAAAAACTGGAGAGATATAAAAACGTCGACTGGAAGATACGAGAGTAATGGAATCAGTATTAGTCAGACTTTTTGTTTTACTGTTTTGGAAGCGTGTTTGGATCTTATACCAGTTCACAGTTCAAGGTACATAAATACGTAGGTATATAGTGAACACAGTATGAATGGATCGATAATTCTTCTGAATGTTATCTTTTTGTGGAAAAAAATTAGATTCTCTTATTTCCACTTTTGAAAAAAAATGGCTGAAATAATCTTGGAATTGTATTAGCTTCAATTTTTATTTTCTAGTGGGTTTATGTCTGAAAAGATACGTGGTAAAATATTCGTACTTGTCTTCTGTGTAACGTAAATATGGGCATACGTAAGCATGTAATGACTGCAGTATTAATATCATGTAATGACTGCAGTATTAATATCATGTAATGACTGCAGTATTAATATCATGTAATGACTGCAGTATTAATATACTCGCTGCCCCTACCCGGCGCTGCCCGGGATGCAGTCATGTCAGTTTAGTTTTTTTTGCACATTTTTAAAACTTATGCAGAAAAAAAAGTAAATTTTAGTTTCAAGCGAGACAATTGTTTTTAATTATTCAATTAAAATATGAATTATTCCCCTTGCCGATTCTTTTAAATATTTTTAGGTCATAACGGAAAAATAAATTAAAATTGGCTAGTCAAAATCAAAATTTTATTTGTCAACTTATATACTATTTCGGTAGAACTTTTAAAATGTGACCAGATAACTTTATATGTTATATATACAAGACGAAACGACTATCTTTTTAGGAGAAATCGGACAGCTGTTGTCGCGTCTTAGTTTTTTCAGTTTCTTATTGAATAAAGAAATACAATAATAAAAAAAAGTACAACAAAAACGTTCCTATTTGCACAAGTGTCTGCTTGTAGTTTTATCATAAACAAAACGAACCCTTGTCACTTTACGCCTCGCATGTTACAGTGAATGGGAAATGCTCCAATATAAGTGAATTTGTTACTCACTGTATACTGTTGAAGCTTCGGTAAATATTGGATATGTTTTCGGACGCATCTTTAGAGTAAAATCAATTGCAATAAATGCGATGCTAAAATGATTTCTAAACATTTTCATACTAAAATCATTTACGGTGCATTTTGAAATGAAAATCGATTGAAATATTTATTTCATTATTCAATGATTTCCAATGAATTTCTATAGTAAACCCATTTCTAATGAATTTTATAGTAAAACTACATAAATACCCGTCCCATGATGGGTAAAATGAATTCACCAAACAGAGCAGTTTTGTACCAATTTTATGTCCCCTTACGAAGATTAAAATCAATATATAATGATAGTAAATTTTATAATTAGAATCATTGTTCTAATTTTGATCAAAATCTATTACATGATTTTGAATGTAGAAAATGTCTAAAATGTAAGCCTCAATCTTAAGGGATCTTGAGAAGATTTTTAATTCAGGGAATCTTGTTTTGTTGGTATCAAATTCAATGCAAATCGGAAATATTTGAATTTTCAAATGGCGGATTATGCGCCCTAAAAACCTTTAAAATATCTTTATATATATATATATATATATATATATATATATATATATATATATATATATATATATATATATATATATATATATATATATATATATATATATATATGAAATAATACAATAAAATTACAAATATATAATGCCGAACATTAATTTATTATAAACTGTTTTTAAAATATTTATTGAAATTAGGCATAAAAATAGCTGCATTGTGGGTCTTTAAGTAGAGATAGTTAATATATAAAGTAGTTCAAATGCCTATGTTGTATTATTGATTTAAACAACGGTGAGCCGTTTTGTATGTTAATATAGGAGTGATAAATGAAAGCAAACTTTTTCATTTGTTTATTTAGATTATCATTCTTAGTAAAATTGCCATCTCAAATAGCACCGACAAAGGCTGATCGATGATTGAGTTATAGTTGTTTATCTTTGATTTAACTGTTTTATAAGATGAATAATTTAAGAAAAAATTGATCATCTGAATTGTTCACCGGTATACAGCAAACAGGTGTAAATCCGTTGAAATCAGCTGAGGGATTATCACACAGATCGATTAATTCAATTGTGCTAATCTTTTCGGTAAATAGCCGACCTTGGTTTATTATGAAAATAAATTAGAAAGGGTGATTCTATAAACATGAATTTCAAATGTTTTAGTATAAAATTCATAGGAATATCATTTCTATTATAATTACTAGGAATTATAAAATTCATAGGAAAATGCTTTCTATTAAAATTAATTGGAATTATAAACTGTTTCACCGTAAAAATCGATTCCACATCAGTTTACTTTAAAAAGTTTAGTATAAGAAAAACATTGCATTCTCGCTATCGGTTCGCAATTTAATTCATATTCATTTATTGAAATAGTTAAAACAAAACTAATAGATAAGCAAAACAAAACAAAAATACGCTCTTTCGCTTTCTTTCTCTCTCTCTCTCTCTCTCTCTCTCTCTCCCGCTCTATCTATCTATCTATCTATTTATCTCTTTATTTATGTATCGCTATTGATAAGAAAATAAGACAAAACTAATACATCACAAAAAATAAAACTCTCTCCCTCCCTTCGTTCAGTTTCTCTTCACTGTACATTGGAAAAGGTTGTAATATCAAAATCATTAAAAAATCTATTGGTAAAAGTTTGCATCATAAAAATTTAAGAAAAAGTGTTTACTTCACTGTACATTGGAAAAAGTTGTAATATCAAAATCATTAAAAAATCTATTGGTAAAAGTTTGCATCATAAAAATTTAAGAAAAAGTTTTTTCTTCACTGTACATTGGCAAAAGTTGTAATATCAAAATCATTAAAAAATCTATTGGTAAAAGTTTGCATCATAAAAATTTAAGAAAAAGTTTTTTCTTCACTGTACATTGGCAAAAGTTGTAATATCAAAATCATTAAAAAATCTATTGGTAAAAGTTTGCATCATAAAAATTTAAGAAAAAGTGTTTACTTCACTGTACATTGGAAAAAGTTGTAATATCAAAATCATTAAAAAATCTATTGGTAAAAGTTTGCATCATAAAAATTTAAGAAAAAGTGTTTACTTCACTGTACATTGGCAAAAGTTGTGATATCAAAATCATTAAATAATCTATTGGTAAAAGTTTGCATCATAAAAATTTAAGAAAAAGTTTTTTCTTCACTGTACATTGGCAAAAGTTGTAATATCAAAATCATTCAAAAATATTTAGAAAATGTTTGCATTATGAAAATTTAAGAATAACTTACTCCTTATAGTACATTGGCAAAAGTTGTAATATAAAAATCATTAAAAAAACATATTGGAAAATGTTTGCATTATTAAAATTTAAGAAAAAATATCTCTTCACTGTGCATTGGCAAAAGTTGTAATATAAAAATCATTAAAAAATCTATTGGTAAAAGTTTGCATCATAAAAATTTAAGAAAAAGTGTTTACTTCACTGTACATTGGCAAAAGTTGTAATATCAAAATCATTAAAAAATCTATTGGTAAAAGTTTGCATCATAAAAATTTAAGAAAAAGTGTTTACTTCACTGTACATTGGCAAAAGTTGTAATATCAAAATCATTAAAAAATCTATTGGTAAAAGTTTGCATCATAAAAATTTAAGAAGAGGTTTTTACTTCACTGTACATTGGCAGAAGTTGTAATATAAAAATCATTAAAAAATCTATTGGTAAAAGTTTGCATCATAAAAATTTAAGAAAAAGTTTTTTCTTCACTGTACATTGGCAAAAGTTGTAATATCAAAATCATTCAAAAATATTTAGAAAATGTTTGCATTATGAAAATTTAAGAATAACTTACTCCTCATAGTACATTGGCAAAAGTTGTAATATAAAAATCATTAAAAAAACATATTGGAAAATGTTTGCATTATTAAAATTTAAGAAAAAGTTTCTCTTCACTGTGCATTGGCAAAAGTTGTAATATCAAAATCATTAAAAAAACATATTGGTAAAAGTTTGCATTATAAAAATTTAAGACAAAGTTGCTTCTTCACTGTACATTGGCAAAAGTTGTAATATCAAAATGATTAAAAAATCTATTGGTAAAAGTTTGCATTATAAACATTTAAGAAAAAGTTTCTCTTCACGTACAGTGAAGCAAAAATTGTAATATCAAAATCATTAAAAAATATATTGGAAAATGTTTTCTCAACAATGCATTAGAAATGGATAGTTTATAGCCGCTTATTGAGCGGTTTTGATACAGTACCTGGGTGTGTTAATTTTCATCTTTAACTAGCTTCTGCCACTGTATAATTTGCATGCTGATAAATATTTGTGAAATATAGTGAAAAATACACTATTTTATATTTGCATGAGAGAGTAAGTAACTAATATAAATGTATTTACGTATTATTTTATTAGCAAAAACATTTTTTTTAAATAATTCGTCGATAACTAATGTCAAATATCCACTATGTCTACTTTTCTTTTGCTGATTATGAAAAACATGTCACTTAGTTTTAAAAAATATTTATGTAATGTTTTTCATGCTATCATGTTATGTTAATTTCTTTACATTTATAAAACACGTATCTAGTTTGCAAAAGAAATGTTTAGACAAACATGAGGTTCGATATAAGGTATTGACATCGTAAAAACTACTGCGTTCGTAATGTATAGTTTGCCTATTCCTTTTTTGTCAACAAATAACATGTTCCTATTTGCGTACTAAAAGACTAACTCTAAAAACACCATAACTTTTTAATACTGTATAAATTATTGTATAAATGCAATGTAAACATGCCTATTATCGTATGCATTTAAAGCATTTTATCATAAACTAGCAGACCTGTGTCACGGCGTTGCCCAAGAAATCATATTAACTTAAACTATTCCATGCTCTAACTTTGAACTATTGAATCATTTGCTGCTCATAGTTTGCAAGCGGTGGCGGGGCAAAATAATGCATCTTATTAATTTGGTGATGTTTTAAATTTTTTATTTTGCAAATATTATTTGTTCTGAGTAATCATTACTTTTACCGACATAAATTATATTAAAAGAATCTTGTGAACTCATTTTTAAAACATTTTTTTGCTTTACCTAAGCAGATGCGACATATATGTGTTAAAAATAAATATGTAAAAGAATTATGGGCTTTTTAACTGTAAATATCGATTCTTAACAAAGTAGCCATGTTTGTTTTGTCAGTAACGAAAACAAAGATGGCTACTTTGCTAAGAATTGATATTTACACCAACATAAAAGGCTCATAACTTCTATTAAATAGTACTTGTTTAAACGCAAATATGTCACAAATAGTAAAAAGCAAAAAATTGTTTATTAAAAATGTCTACAGGTTGCAAATGAATTTGTAAAGCAAATAATTATTTTTTTCTAAGATCCCAAGTGTATTTCCTTTAAAAATAAATTATGTCGGTAACGCTAATTTGTTTTATGGAATGTGTGGATAAAATTGTTCTGATTCGGATTAGATAGCAAATAATTTGTTTGATTTTTTGTGTTTTTTTAATATTTATTGTGAAACTATCCGTAATAATGAGTAAAGATTAGCGTTCGTCACGGGGCACAGAGGTTATGCAGGTTTAGGATAAATGCTTGGTAATAATTTGCCAGTCCAAGTAAACATTTTAGGGATGCGATGTTTTCAGGAGCCGGCATGTCCTTAATTGCAGTGGCCAGCTGTGGATCCGTCCTTCTGCCGTCTTTATGTCCCAGATATTTGATATTTTCTAAGAAAAGCCTTTCAAACTTGTATAATCCGCGATGCCTGTTTATACATAGTAATTTAGAACTTTCTTCTAAGTTTGGAAGTGGATAATGGTAATCCTTGAGTGCTGCATTTAGTCCTGTCGAAAAATCGACACACACGAGGATTTCTTTAGATTTTTTTACATAGACAGTAGGTGATAAAATGCCGGTCCGTACTAATCTGCCTAATTCCTTGTTTATCTTTCCTAACGAGGCGAAAGGCACATTCTTTTTTGAATACACGATGAATGTTCTTTGTTGAATACACGATGAATGTTCTTTGTTGAATACACGATGAATGTTCTCTTTCAGTTCAAATTTTGCTGAACTCTTTTTACATCGACCTTAACCGCCAGAAAAAAAAACTGCGGGAAAAGTTTTTTTTCAAGTCCTTCTTTAGTTTCTCTGACTCGGTCATCAGATTTTCTATTTTCTGGAAAAACGTGTTGATTGGTAATTCCCATAAATTCAACTGTTGCATTTCGTCTGTGCCAAAGAACTTGTTGGCGTTGTTTAGTACGAACATTTACAATTTTTGGTAGTTCCGTTTAAAGATACGTTGGTAATAATTTCACCCTCGAATTTAATTTTATCACCAGTCACCGTTCTGGCTATTTTGTTACTTTTTAGCATAGTCGGTTTATCCAACTTCCCCGTGTATGCAGATTGATTATCGACACATCTGAACCAAAAATATCAAGTTACAACTAGACAGTTGTAACTTGACATTTTTACTCAGGATTTTCACCTGTACACATTTTTTATATTTATGCCGTCCTGTTCGTTTGGTTTTGTTGATTTGACCCGACTTTTATTTCTTGTATTCATTCTGCAATGTGAACTCGTGTGTCTTACCTTATTACAAGTCATACAGGTTTTTAAAACAATATGGACAATCTATAACTCAATGGACAGATCCACAACGGAAACCGGGTCTAGGTAGTAATTTTTCCAGTTTTTATTGGGGCGGCTTGTTTTTGTAGGAGCGTGAAAATAATCTCTCATTTTGGTTTGACTTGTTTTTGAAGGAGAGTTGAAATGTTTTTGCTGGCGTATCTTTCTTATGTGACCAATGTTCGACTCTTCAATATCTTTAGAACTTTGCTTTACACTTACAAAACTCTGGCAGTTTTCAGCTAATTTCTATAATGTTACATTTGGCTCAATTTCTAACTTGTTTAGGGCTCTACGTTTGATTTCTGTATCTCTGGCTGATACAAGTTCTTGCATAAATATAAGGCATTTAAAATATATCCGCGCTAAGTTCAGCTAGTTTTAAATCATCACAGTGTTTGACGCGAAAGTCGAATAATCTTCGTTGTCTTTTCTGGTTAAGTTCATGCACTTCCACCGTTTTGGGAACAGGGAAGATTTAGGGCGATATAATTGTGTTAAAAGTTTAACAGCTTCAGAAAAAGTCAAGTCGTTAAAATATAGTTAACGAATTTGACATGTTCGATGGTCCCTAACTTTCGTAGCAGTTGGTGAACTGTTTTAAAGTCTACCTAATGTTGACAATCTATTTGTATAGCTCCTCATATCTTCTCAAATATGAAGCGAAAGTGTTATCCTCATCTGGGGGAATAAGTGAAATTGTCAATTGGACTCAAAACAACATTTTGATAAAAATAATTTTCGTTCTCGGTATGTTAACCCCTTATTCGACATTGTAGTAATTCTTAGATTTGTTTATTTCGTTCCAGTAATCTTTCTTCGTTTTTTGTTGTTTTTGATTTTGTTCCAGTAGGCATTTCTTCGCTTTTTTAATTTTGTTCTCGCTATCATTCTTCGAGTTTCTAATTTGTTTCAGTAAAAGCTTTTCAAATCTTTCTTCCTTTTTTGTTGCTGTTGCATTTGGTATTTAACGAGCTCTGGCATAGTTGATTTGAAATCTCCAAATACAGCTTTTAGAATTTTTTCTTTCATATTACGCTTGCAGCGTAATATTTTTGTAAAAAAGATAAAAATATAAACCCATTTTTGTCGATAAAAAGCACTTTTTAGTAAGGTTTTCACGTAACTGTTAGTAAACAGTAAAAATCAGGTTTTAAAAAAATTTCTTTCGGTGGTGGAACTTTTTTTCTTTTGGAGAGAAAAGAAAATATAAAGTATTCCTTTCTTGTTAAAAATTAACACGGTGCCAGAATAGAAATAAATAAATCACTGACTTTCTGTTTTCTTTGAAAGAAATAGGTTAGTTTCTTCGTAATAAAAAACAAAGGAATCCACTTTCGTTAAAAAAATGTATTTTTCGTTCACCAGTAAAGCCTGTTTTCAGAACTTTGGTGGTTGTCGGGTGAATTTGCCGTGTGTTTTTCCACGTTCGTCCTTTTCAAGGTTCTCAAAAAGTCCCTTAATCTTCCTCGTCGCCAGTTGTTGTGGCTCTTTAAGGGTCCAGAAAAGAAGACACGAACTCGGGATTAAGTGAAACAGTATATATCGACGAAAGTATAATACAGCATATAACAAGAGTGAATGAATGTCTGTCTTAACTGCCACTATTAGACTGGAGTAGTTCCAACACCGAGAGGTGTGTGCTCCCGGTATTTATAGTGAATCAGAAGAGTTTATGTAATCCGTAAAGGTGAGTACCATAATAGATACACACCACCTTACGATGCTCTGTAATACCCACCGATCTTTTCACATGTCCAAGATGGGTATCCTATAGGTATTTCTTTTGCAGCAAAAAAATCGAGGAAGAATGTATTTTAACGGATGTTATCTAATATTTCGATTAAACAATGTTAATATATTGCATATCGATATTTGTTCATAATTGTGTTGCTGACAAATGAGTCAAAACTGAATCTTTATATGATATCAAATCAAAAACAAAGCTTCGGATGATTCTTACATTCATTCACGGTATTGCATACAGAATGATAACAATCAGAATAACTTGGGAAAAGTGTTCAATCTTCCATCCAGCTACGCAGGACGACCACTCTATATGCATGAGAGAACACAGAATGTCATGCGATGCACACAAATATGGCCGATTTATTAATAACTTTTACATGCTACCCCAAAATGGAGTGAAATCCAAGAGGAACTAAATTAAAAGTCACATCATAGACATAATCTTTTAGTGCGGGTTTCCACTTGAAACTCGGGTTAAATTAATGCACCTCATAAGGAAATTAAAAATCTTTGGAATAATTCGCTGTTCAATGTTGGATGGCAGTAAAGAGGATTACTCCATGCGCATCTTTTAATTTGGTTGGAGACAAAAATGAACTCAATCCAAGTTGATTCTATTATTTCGGCCGAAATTTCTTATCCTGAAATTGATTGCTCACTCTATGAAATTAAGAAAAACAATATGATTCATGGCTTATTTGCTTATCAAAACCTATGAAGGAGGTGCTTTCAAATGTATCCAACACTATTTATTCTTCATACACAATTTGGAACAAATAGGGAATTATTAATACAGAAGAATGGAACCAGAAGATAGAGGCAAGCAAGCCAAAGTTAACAATCGATGGATAGTATCTTACTGTCAAAGAATGTCAAAGACCGTTCATGCTCAACGTTGAGTTCTGCAACTTTATGAAATAAGGCAGAGATTCTGCTTCTTTTGTCATTCAAGATACTCCCAATAATGAAGTTACGCAATACAAATAGAAGATATATAAGTAGTAATGAGACTTTCTGACGTATCTTTGGATCCCTAATCCATGAACGACACTCAGTCATTCAACAATTTTCTGTGCATTTAAGAAATGTTCAAATGATGTAGTTTATTGCTGAAACCGCAGTAAACCAAAAGAGAGCGATAAAAAAAGACTGAGCGAACACAAAAGGGATATAAAAAAACAATAACTCTCTCAGTGCACTTTTTCCCACGTATTAGAACACGATCATGCTTTTAAGTTCGAACAGGCCAAAATCATCAAACATAACAAAGCTCGGCGAAAACTACTTGAAACAGCACTCATCACAGACTCTAACACCATTAGACAACAACATGGTTTCTACAATCTATCCCACCTAATAAGCAAAATTATCCTGAGCGAAGAAAAATTAAACATAGATCATGGCTTTTATCGCTCTCACTTGCACATATATACAACATCCCGCATATGTACTTATGTGCTGACTTTTTTTTCACACATATATTCATTCACGTACTCACGAATCACCTACTACGAATCAAAACTATTTAACCAAAAATAAACAGCTTAACAAATAAACACAATTTACATATCCTTACAAAAATTTAGATATTTCAACCCCTTTTTCTTCCAATTTACCCTCAAACCTTCAACACATCCTGAACGAAACCACATTTTACTTGTCACTCCCCTAAAATTAAAATTATTTTCTTTCCTCTAGTGCCCACCCCACCCCCTCGTCTCCAGCACACTTCTACATATTCTTTCAAACACACATATGCTCAAACATTCCTGACATAGCCACCTGGTCAGTACCCCTCCCCCTCTCTCCCTCCGGCCTAAAAAAATGTCACGCTTCACCACAACAAAAATCCCCCTCCCCCTTTCGCCTCTCCCATCCTTTTGACCATTTCATTCATATTCTTACCACCTTATTTTCAAAGTTGTCTTCACTTCTTCAAATCTTTTTTCTACAACTATAATGCTACCTACATGCTAAACACACAGTGTTTCCCCTCCCTCCTCTTTCCCCAGCCTCTCAAAATCCATGCCACACCTCACCACAACAAAAATATCAGCCCCCGTTTCACCTCTCCCACCCTAAGGCCATTTCAATTATATTCTCACCCCTCCCCATTTCATAGCTGCCCCAATCTTATCTACTCAAAGTTTTCCATATTCATTTGATTCTTTAACGACCATTGACTTCTCACATCCTGGCGTTCATAGTAGCCATGACTACTACATTCCTTAATCTTACCACCATGTCAACCCCAAACTTCTATGTACTTGCATGACATTTTTCTTCAAATTTCACTCTGAGAAAGTCTTACAATAAAGACGAAACGTTGATGAATATATAAAAAACTTTCTCTTAATTTGTCCGTTTTCATTTCCCATTACGTCGGATTACTCTCATCCTCTCTTTCTCCCATCTCTGTTTTGCCTTCCGTTATAAATCGTGCAATCTCCCCCTCTCTAAAATTATATATTAAATATGTTTCCAATCTCCTCCTTCTCAATTTACGTCTTAAATAACTCATTTCTCCTTCTCTCAAAATATGTATTAGATATGTTGTCGTTCTCTCTATATATATGCATACTGAATTGGTGACTGTGAATTTCTCTTTTCTCATTTTCAAAAATCTAATCACCTGACTTGGATGCTTGACAATGCCGGAAAATTAAAATAAATTATTGCACCGGTGATTATGTGATTCCGTGTTACTTTATTTTATTATATATATATATATATATATATATATATATATATATATATATATATATACTAGGCCTGTCTAAAAAGTATCCGACCTTAGGCTAGAAAAATATTTCAAATACGTGACATGGTCGGGACCCTAATACCATTCAAAGTATTGCACACACTTAGCCCACCGATCCATCCACTGCCAGAAACACCTCTGGAAGTCTTCTTTTGGAATTGTGTTCATCTCCGCCGTCGTGTTCCGCATTATCTCTTCTCTAGTCTCGAAATGGGAACCTTTCAGTGGCGTCTTCAATTTTCGAAACAACCAAAAGTCGCAATGAGCCATGTCTAGAGAGTAGAGGCGTTTTGAACGATTATAATTCCATGTTTGGCCAAGAAATATTGAATCAATTGGGATGAATGTGCTGGGGCATTGTCGTGATGCAGTTGCCAGTTTTTCGCCGTCCACAAAAGCGCCGAACTGCGTCACAGAGACGCCGGAGAACATCTTTATAGTACTCTTTGGTCACTGTTTGTCGTTCCGGTGCGTATTCATGATGCACAATTCCACGGATATCAAAGAAGACAGTTAGCACCATCTTCGCACCTGTTGCGCTTTTTTGGCCTTAAAAACTCGTGATGCTTCCATTACGACGACTGTCTTTTTGTTTCTGGTTCGTACCCGTACACCCATGACTCATATCCAGTTATCACGGTGTTCAGAAACTCAAGATCAGTGTTGGCGGTTTCCAGAAGTTCCTGTGCAACTTGAAAACAGAGCTTTAAGCAAAATTTGATGCAGTTCCTTTGCTCAACACGTTCAGTCATCTTGAGATGTGTAAGACCATCGTGCTACAAAGGCTGGTGGTTTAAACACCCAGGCTTCGTAACACAATTGATGATTCTCGTCCTGGCGAAAAGAAATAAATTATAACGTGAAATGACTGGATTGTTGGCTTAGCTTATTTCTTTCTAACTTCTATTATTGCCTTGTTTTTACATTGAGTTTTCCGACTCAAGATTTCCTACGGAAAATCCTTTCCATATATATGTATATATATATGTGAAAATGACAAATGGAAAACAGGTTAAAGTGCAGGAGAAAAACAAAAACGAGAGATTTAACCGGTTTCTGAAGACGTTCGCCAAAACGAACGAAACCGGTAAAATCACTCGTTTTTGTTTTTCTCCGGCACTTTAATCTGTTTTCCATTTGTCATTTTTCACACATTTTGTCTACCACGGCATTTCATTTTCATGAATTATCGTATACCTTACCCCCATATATATATATATATATATATATATATATATATATATATATATATATATATATATATATATATATATGGGGGGTGGATTACAGTTTCCGGTCACAACAAAAAAATAACTTAAAATTGTTTAAACTTAAAGAAGTTACACACATAATCAGTCATCCTTTTGATAACCTGAAGAGGCATTTCATAATCAAAACACGTGTTGCAAATTAAAGATAAAAAAGCAAAAAGCAAGTATCAAAAAAAAAATGTTTATATATATATATATGTATATCAATATATATGCATGTATATATATATGTATATATATATGTGTGTATATGTATCTCTCTATATATATATATATATGTATATATATATATATGTGAGTATATATATATATGTAAGTATATATATGTATATATATACATACATATATATATACACATACATATATACATATATATATATATATGTGTGTGTGTGTGTGTGTGTGTGTGTGTGTGTGTGTGTGTGTGTGTGTGTATATAATAAAATCTGCCATACGAACGATGGAACTACGTATATTACTACGGTAGAGGCATTCAAGAATGAAAATCCAATTTTTACATGTGTGTAGATTGCACAAAGACTGAAACGTACTAAAAACACGTTCAGTACATAACAGGAAATATTAAATTATTATTATTATTAGTAGTAGTAGTAGTAGTAGTAGTAGTAGTAGTAGTAGTAGTAGTAGTAGTATGTGTAGTAGTAGTAGTTTTTGATGTTGTTGTTGTTGTATTAATAGCAGTAATAGTAAGACGATAGGGAAGCGAGGGGGGAAAATTATTTTACATCAGCAAGAAGAGCTAGAAAATATTATTTACCGGATGGTGAATGACAAGTTCCCAAATACTCGAGCATATTCCTTAGATGTCTTTATTATAATTATTATTATTATTATTATTATTATTATTATTATTATTATTATTATTATTATTATTATTATTATTATTATTATGTGTTGTAGTAGTAGTAGTAGTAGTAGTAGTAGTAGTAGTAGTAGTAGTAGTAGTAGTTACTATCAGGGCTTATCCCACGTTCTATTATTAGGGGTGGGACGTAATGGGTGAAAATTTCAGATTCATGCGAGTAGTATTTTTTTGTGTTCATTTATACATAAATAGCACTAAACAATCAAACATTTTGAACATTTTGCAAAATTCAGAAGGTGCAGGCCAAAAATAGCCGTTAGGGCTCCACGGGACTCAAAATCCATCATTTTTCGGTGAAAAAGTGGTTTCATGCGATATTGCAGGTCCTAAAACATCCTCAAAAGCTATGAATGGATATAGATGGTTAAATCTGATATAGTACTTTACTTTAGGACCATTTTCAGGCTGTGAAAGGGTTTTCATGAATGTAAAATAGGCAAAAACTAGTGGCCTGCACCTTCTGAATTTTGCAAAATTTTCAAAATGTTTGATTGTTTAGTGTTATTTATGTATAAATGAACACAAAAAATACTACTCGCATGAATTTGAAATTTTCACCCATTACGTCCCACCCCTACTATTATCATTGATTGCAATTACAAGTTGTGTGTCCTGGAGTCTGAGTGACAAGAATCCTCCCGATGGTTTCCAGCAGTCTATGTTCTCTCACAAACCGTTACTAATCACTTTGTGTGTTCGCAAAAGTCGTTTACCTTTGATTTATCGCTGATAACGACGTGCGCAGTTTGAGTGCATTAACCCTTAACAAAGATCAGTCGGGTATCCGGGTGGTTCTACCCGTTCTCGGTCTTTCTATCATCGACGATCTTTCACAACCATTTTTCGGAGTGATGGTTGTTATGGGATTTCTGGTCGTTTTAGTTTCTTCGGATTTGTGTAATGTTCTTTTGAAATGCATTGTTCTGTTTTTATTTTAACTTACCTGTACTTCGTTGGCGTTATCTGGTTATTTGGGATGGTTTCCGCTCGCGAGGATTTTTCTCGCTTGTCTTCATCGGCGCGATCTGTTGTATGATATTGTTATGGTGCCGTACCTATATGACGAACAGTTGGACTCGCCCATTCCTAATAAAATACTGGAAGTATTTAGGCTTCTCGTAATTGGATTGAACTCCAGTCTACCCTGGCAGTCAGGACTGATATACCGCTTCTCTTGTTCTCTGTACATATCTTTTCTTCAATATATTGTTCACCTAACCCCGTGTTCCGTGTCTTCATTTCGACCCCTAAACAGAGTCACAACAATTTCTCCTCGTCTTTCCCCAGTTTTATTTTAGGGACTGTTTGTATTTCTCCTACGATTATTTGTATTAGTGTAATTTTCTTCATGTTCTATATTCCGTCCATCTCTCTTTTTCTACCTCATTGATCTCCACCCTGTGAATAATGGGACGGCGAAATCTACGATTTTGCAGATTTTTTTCTTTCTTGTTGATTATTATCACGTCCGGTTTTCTTGCTTGGATGCGTTTGTCACATTCTCCTTGAATGTTGCAGAGGATTTTATGATTTTCATTTTTCGATTCCACTTCCAATTTGTATGTGTACAATTTATCCACAAGTTCAGATTGCAGACGTTTGCATAGTTCCCAGTGGACTGTCATTCCCACATTCGTTTTAGCCTAATGACTCTTATGACGATTCGTCTCTTTGTCCACAAAGTCTACAGTTACCCTTTCCGTTGGTTTTGTCTGTCCTGACTGTTATATTATTGGTTCTATTTGCGTTATTTTGTGCGACGGTTAGTAACGATTCCGTTTCGGTTATATATTTTCTAGTTGTTTTATCGTACCATCTAGACAGCCTTCTACACTAACGTGGACACCTTTCTTGTGAATATTAACATTTAGGCGTAGTATATACATAAAGTAATTTTTTAATTCTCATTTTTTTATGAGCAGATCATAATAGATTTTGGAATATATATTCTCGGCAACACGGTGAGTAACATGGGCACATTACTTTTTTTGTAAACATTACCATTTAGAGTATACGCCTATATGAACCCGCATCCGCCCCCTAAAAATATTTTTAAATAAGTTACATATAAAAAATTAGAGAAAATAATTGCTCTGCATTAAATTCTGAGTTATATTAAGTAATACATTTTTAAATGGATTGGTGTGCACGAGTGAGCGTTATTAATACAATGTGCTTTGTAAAATCTTAAACTATTGAACTCATCATTATGGATTATTGAGCCAGATTGAGTAACGTGGGCACAATATTTATTTTTTGAGAAAAACTTTTTCATTTTAGAGGGTGCTACCAAAACCGTACCATAGCCCCCAAAAATCAAACTCCTGATGAAGTAGTAGACATGAGTTTGATTTCCCTCAGAAACCACCGGTATAGATGGCTAATCAATATATAATTGTATAATATTATAAATTAGCACATATATAGATATGGGTGTGTGTCTCTGTTATGTGTGTATGCATAATTTGTATATAAATGGTGTCTTAATCTTCTTAAAGAGCTTCGAACGAAATCGACTTTTATTAAATCAACCGAGAAAAAGAATCGAAGCATCTGACATAAAAGTGCATTGGATTATCGTGAGATTTCGAACGAGATTAGCGAAAAATTACGAGTGAAACATTCGAGGGAGATGTAATCCTCGTGGAATAGGAGGCGGTGAGGGGGAAGATGAGGGTGTAATTAAGTTTATTATTTCTAGTCTGATGTATTTTCCTTATATGAAGCTTCTCGACGTAACTTGTAATTAAGCTATTAGAAACATAAAGAGATTTGAGAAGAATGTCACAAAAACTAAACAGAACGGGAAAAAGTGAAGAGTTGACAATAAATATGAGTAATTATATTTTGGAATTTGTTAGATGAGGATTGATCATTTGGATTATTTCAATTATTCGGACAACTATTCTCATCTTGGATGCTATCCTTACAACGTTCCGGCTGATGTAACCTCTGACATTCTTCAGAGACGTTTTGTCCCGAGTTTGACATGACACACCTGAAGAATTTCGGGGGTTACATCGGCCGAAACGTTGTGTAAAGAAAAGTAATTGTTTATATTATGCTAGTTCATATACTCAGGCCAGTGTACTTTTCATTTCTTTACATTACCATTATCAAAATTTGGACTTTTTCGATGAATAGTAATCAAAATTAGCACAAAATGTACGTAACTAAATATATACTGAATTACCTCCCTTAGTTTTACACGCAAAGTAATAAATGTTTATAGATGCATAGTGATTGAAAAGTAAGTCTCTATTATTAAGTGCTCGTAATTTATTATTGATATACAATTCTTCCAAGAAATGAACATGATGAGAAAATGTATGACAGTTGAATGATAATGAATACTATGAGAGGATTGAAAATCTCCACATACCCCCACACGATTTTCCTTTATGTTTTCTGGCGTAAATTAACATTTTCTAATTAACATAAGATTTGTTGTATCTAATTTCTTTGTGAACAACATTACAGATCGTTCGTTTTTTACACTGCTGTTATTTTACAATCGACTTCATGCATCTTCTAGGATTACCACTAACGGTGTGCTATACTTGCCTAATAAATTCAACCGTTCTCATGCTATCAGTGTGTCTAGAACGGCTCTTACGTTTTCATAATGGCGATAAATTTCCATTTTAACCTTTTAACTCTTTGCGAATTTTGTACATAGTAGACCAAATGACTTTAAATGGATCTATTTATTAATCACTATGTTCAACTTTTATAGTCACGATTAATTGTGTGCCTCTTCATTTGTTGTGTATATATTAGAGCTATAGTTAACAATTAACAATAAATATAAAGTTAAATAAGATTCCTGCAATAGTAAATCTAAGGTATGTCCTTAAATACCTTACTCACCCTGTATATAGGATAAACAATCGATGGTATTGGTTGCAAAGTCGGATAATCGATCGATTTCTCGGAGAAAAGGGATTAAACATGAAACTTTTCAAATAATTACTAGCCAAAATAGCCTCCCTACGGTCGTCTATATTTGCTAGGCTGCCGCGTCAGAAATGAACGCTCACCCATAAAACGATGGAGCACCAATCATATTTTTTGGGTGGTTAGACATTGATTTTCCTCTGTTTCGGACCAAGAATATTTTAATTTAAAAAAAAAATTAGACACCACTCCAATAGAAATATTTTTAGGCAAAAAAAAATTATTTTGTCCCCCCTCAATTTTTTTTAACTTTTCCCCATACATAGAAATATTTTTAGTTATGAAAAAAAAAGAAAAAAATTTTGACTCCACCCAAATTTTTTTTTACCCTCCCCCATACATAGTAATATTTTCAGTTATAAAAAGAAAAAAAAATTTTACCACCCCGCTCCCAATAAAAATTTTTACCCTCCCCCATACATAGTAATATTTTCAGTTAAAAAAAAGAAAAAAAAATGTTTACCTTCCCCCCCCCCCCAAAAAAAAAAATGTTTATCCTCCCCCATGCATAAGAAGATTTTTAGTTAAATAAAAAATTAAAAAATTAAAAAAAATTGCCCCCCAATAAGAATTTAGGAGGCGCCTCGGTCATATCAAAGAACTCATGTTTAAATATATCTATTGAGGGTGCCTACGTCATATCAAAGAACCAGTTTTGTTATTCTTCCAAAATGGTTACCCATTTAGTAATGGCCGAGATATTTATTGCTTAACTTAAATTTACGATAAAACACCTTGTCTTATCAACGTAATGAAAATAAAGAATGATAACGTGAAAACTGTGAACAAATCCTCTCATGATGACGTCACTTCCGGAAGGACCGGAAGGATGAGTCAGCAATTTATTTTTCCAAAATCGTCAATCATTTACTAATGGCTGGGATATGCCTTGTTTACAGCAAAACACCTTATCTAATGTAATAAGAATAAAGATTTATAACGTGAAAAACATCCTCTTAAAATGACGTCACTTTCGAAAGGATGACATTGCAATTTTAACAGTACTCGCCATTGAAAATATGGTTTAGAAAACACGCTGGTTTATGAAGAAAATGCCTTTAATTAATTGTATGAATATTTTTTATTAATATCACCTTATCGGAAAATATTGTAAATACATATGTAATTTTGATAATATCAGTTATAAGTGTATATTTGTAAATATGAATTCAATTGAAGTTTAAAAGGAATGAATTATGTAAATGCAGAACCCGTCTAGTGTCTGAGCGATATTTTGTAACAGTATATAAGGAAGTTGAAAAAGTATTAGTTCAAGTAAGATTCTTGACACGTTTTCCGTTCTAATCGCAGCCTCGTCTTGAAATTTCGTTCTTTGTTTATATGTTATCTAATGGTATTTAATGTTATCTAATCTAAATTAATTGATTAATAGTTTCCTAATTCTAAAGGTATACAAATATTATGAACGCTGGCGGACTTAGAAAATAGTCATACTACTTTGATGGAGTTTCGGCTCCAGACAGACAGAGACAGACAGACATACAGACAGACAGATACATAAACTCCATTATTAATAGATATTTTCAAGTTATATTTTTATTTTTCGGTGTATATACTCTATTATAGACTTTTTAACTTCTAATTATTTTAAATTGTCATTGATTTAAACCCTACTCGATCTTGTTTCTTTTAAAAATAAAATAATTTTCTTTTTTAATTTATTCATTCTTTAAATGATTCTTAGATTTATTCTCATATATTTATTTTTATTTGTTGTATGATACTTTATAATATTTAATTATTTTATTATATTTAATTATTTTATTATATTTAATTATGTTATTATATTTAATTATTTTATTATATTGCCTTCTCTATAATTATTTGGTATCATTAGAATCCTTTTGTTTCTTCATTTTCTCATTTAATTTATCCTATCGTTATTTTTATTTTTTTCTTATTTTTCTTGATTTAATTTTGTCATTTTTTTACTTTTTTATTTATAATTTTTATGGTTGATCCTGTATTTTGATATTTTAAATATTTTATTTTCTCTTTCTAAAGTACTTTCACTGCTATTATCTTTTTTGAACTTTCTCATTCATCAGACAGTTAACAAATTATGGTTGCATAATGAGAGGTTAATATTGTCTGAATATATGAGTTTTTTGTCAAATAGTACTGATATCTTATGTTTTCTTAAATGACTTATGTATGTGATGTTGTGAACGGCGCTGAGGAATCGACGGTTTCGAGTGATCAGAACTATCATACAAAATAAAATATTTTCAAATTGTATTGGAAACGATCGTACGCCAAATAATCGTTGTGTTCTAATACTTGGAACTGATATAAATAATATTCAACTCACTTTATATATATATATATATATATATATATATATATATATATATATATATATATATATATATATATATATATATATATACTAACCCGTTTTTATCTACCTACCAACCAAACTTTCCAATTTATATTTACCAACCTACATACGAGTTAGGTGTATAGGTAACTGACCTCTATCTAATTTGTTTTTTTTACCAACACCCACGCAAATGTCCCAACGCTTGTAAGTCGAGTGGTGTTGACGAGGGGGGCCTCCTTATACGGCCATCAAGAGTTGCTGTCTTGAAGACAAGTCTTACGGGTACCAGATTTTATTCTTTGCTTATTTCTTTTCTAAGTCCATTGCAGTGTGCTCACCTGCTTTTAAGCCGATTGGTGACCTCTTTCAATCCAGACTGTCGTCTAAAATTCAATAACATCGCTAGAGTCGCCATCATTGTCAATATTTTGATCACGAATCGCAAACAGTGTCTGGCTTTGGAATGTTTCATGCGTTGCCCAGGTATGGAAGTTCGTAACGACAATACTATTTCTTTTAAGTCAAATATTATTGTAATATTGTTTTGTTAAATGATAAATGCCATTTAATAACGTAGAAAACAAAAAATATCGACCATATGTTCGTTTGTATGTTAAAGCATTTCTGCAATGAAATCACCTGAAGAATACCTTGTTCTTTTCGCTAGGAGCAAAGTGAAGTATTTGTACTCATACTGCATGTTATATTTTCTGTTGTATTTGTGACTCTACTCTGCCCTCATCGGGAAGCAAATCAATACGGATCTGATTTTCTTTCTTTTTTTTTGTTGGTTGATTTGTTACTCTCACATTTTGAATTAACATGATCCATAGGTTGGGGGTAATTCCATGGCGGGTGTGCTTTTAGGGCGAGGTGCGGGGCTGGTTCTCAACGTGCAATGGGTTATATGTAATGTTTTAGTAGAAACCACGTTGCGAGTATCCAACATTATAATTAGATAAGTTATTAGTAAGCTTGAGCATGTGACAAGCCCCATTATGTATTAAATGTTGAACACAGTGCGCGTCTCAAAAAACTTCGAAATAAAAAATAGTGTGAACTTGCTTTTGGATGAGTTCTATTTACAAGTAATGCCTGTCCGCTCGGTTTCTTCGTCCGAATTAAAAGCTTGGCTTTACTGTCAATCACCGGGTCTCGCTCTCTACTGTCAATAACGTGGTATCGCTCTCCACAGTCAATAATGTGGTATCGCTCTCTACTGTCAATCACATGGTCTCGCTATCTACTGTCAATCAGATGGTCTCGCTCTCTACTGTAAGTCTGTGATCTTGCTTTCTACTGCCAATCACATTGTCTCGCTCTCTGCAGTCAATCACGTAGTCGTGCTCTCAAGTGTCAAACATGTGGTATCGCTTTCTACTGTCAATCACGTGACCTCGCTCTCTACGATCAATCACGTGGTCACGTAGTCTCGCTCTATACTGTCAACTACGTGGTCTCGCTCTCTGCAGTCAATCACGTGGTCTCGCTCTCTACTGTCAATCATGTGGTCTCTCTCTCTCTTTCTACTATCAATCACATAGTCTAGCTCTCTACTGTCCATCACATGGTTTTGCTCTCTACTGTAAATAATGTAGTCTCGCTACTTACTGTCAATCACGTGGTCTTGCTCTCTGCTGTCAATCACGTGGTCTCGCTCTCTACTGTCAATCACGTAGTATCGCTCTCTACTGTCAATCACGTGGTATCGCTCTCTACTGTCAATCACATGGTCTCGCTATCTACTGTCAATCAGATGGTCTCGCTCTCTACTGTAAGTCTGTGATCTTGCTTTCTACTGTCAATCACAAGGTCTCGCTCTCTGCAGTCAATCACGTAGTCGTGCTCTCAACTGTCAAACATGTGGTATCGCTTTCTACTGTCAATCACGTTACCTCGCTCTCTACGATCAATCACGTGGTCACGCAGACTCGCTCTATACTGTCAACTACGTGGTCTCGCTCTCTGCAGTCAATCACGTGGTCTCGCTCTCTACTGTCAATCAGATGGTCTCGCTCTCTACTGTAAGTCTGTGATCTTGCTTTCTACTGCCAATCACATTGTCTCGCTCTCTGCAGTCAATCACGTAGTCGTGCTCTCAAGTGTCAAACATGTGGTATCGCTTTCTACTGTCAATCACGTGACCTCGCTCTCTACGATCAATCACGTGGTCACGTAGTCTCGCTCTATACTGTCAACTACGTGGTCTCGCTCTCTGCAGTCAATCACGTGGTCTCGCTCTCTACTGTCAATCATGTGGTCTCTCTCTCTCTTTCTACTATCAATCACATAGTCTAGCTCTCTACTGTCCATCACATGGTTTTGCTCTCTACTGTAAATAATGTAGTCTCGCTACTTACTGTCAATCACGTGGTCTTGCTCTCTGCTGTCAATCACGTGGTCTCGCTCTCTACTGTCAATCACGTAGTATCGCTCTCTACTGTCAATCACGTGGTATCGCTCTCTACTGTCAATCACATGGTCTCGCTATCTACTGTCAATCAGATGGTCTCGCTCTCTACTGTAAGTCTGTGATCTTGCTTTCTACTGTCAATCACAAGGTCTCGCTCTCTGCAGTCAATCACGTAGTCGTGCTCTCAACTGTCAAACATGTGGTATCGCTTTCTACTGTCAATCACGTTACCTCGCTCTCTACGATCAATCACGTGGTCACGCAGACTCGCTCTATACTGTCAACTACGTGGTCTCGCTCTCTGCAGTCAATCACGTGGTCTCGCTCTCTACTGTCAATCATGTGGTCTCTCTCTCTCTTTCTACTATCAATCACATTGTCTAGCTCTCTACTGTCCATCACATGGTTTTGCTCTCTACTGTAAATAATGTAGTCTCGCTACTTACTGTCAATCACGTGGTCTTGCTCTCTGCTGTCAATCACGTGGTCTCGCCGTCTGCTGTCAATCACATGGTCTCGCTCTCTACTGTCGATCACATGGTCTTGCTCTCTACTGTCTATAACGTAGTCTCGCTCTCTATTGTCACTAACGTGGTCTCGCTCTTTACTGTCTATCATGTTGTCTTGCTCTTTACGAAAAATCATGTGGTCTCGCTCTGCACTGTCAATAACATAGTCTCGCTCTCTGCAGTCAATCCTGTGTACTCGCTCTCTAATGTCAATCACATAATCTTTCTGTATACTGTCTATCACATGATCTTGCTCTCTACTGTCAACTACATGGTTTCGCTCTCTGCTGTCAATCACCTGATCTTGCTATCTACTGTCAATCACGTGACCCTGCCCTCTGCTGTCAATAAAGTAGTCTCGCTTTCTGCTGTCAATCACCTGGTCTCGCTCCTTACTGCAATTCCGTGATCTTGCTTTCTGCAGTCAATTAGGTTGTCTCGCTCTCTACTGTCAACCACGTGGTCTTGATTTCTGACGTCAATCATGGGGTCTTGTCTCTATACTGGCAATCACGTGATCTGACTTTCTGCAGTAAATAAAGTGGTTTTGCTCTCTACTGTCAATCACGTTGTCTTACTCTCTACTGTCAATCACATCGTCTCGCTTTCTGCTGTCACTCACGTGGGTTCGTTCTCTACTGCCAATTACGTGGGTTCACTCTCTACTGTCAATCAAGTGGTCTCGCTCTCTACTGTCAATCACATGGTCTCGCTGTCTACTTTCAATCATATGGTCTCGCTGTCTACTGTCAATCAAGTGGTCTCGCTCTCTACTGTAAATCACGTGGTCTCGCTCTCTACTTTCAATCACATGGTCCTGCTTTCTGCTGTCAATCACTTGGTCTCACTCTCTACTGTCAAATACATTGTCTAGCTATCTGCTGTCAATCACGTTGTCTTGCACTTTACTGTCAATCGTGTGGTCTCGCTCTCTGCTGTTAATCACGTGGATTCGCTATCTACTGCCAATCACGTGGTCTAGCTCTCTGCTATTAATCACGTGGTCTAGCTCTCTACTGTGAATCACGTGGTCTTGCTCTCTACTGTAAATCATGTTCTCTTGCTCTCTACTGTCAATAACGTAGTCTCGCTCTCTACTGTCAATCACGTGGTCTAGCTCCCCTCTGTCAATCATGTGATCCTGCTCTCTATTATCAATCATGTGGTAACGCCATCTGCTGTCAATCCCATGGTCTAGCTCTCTACTATCAATCACCTGTTCTCGCTCTCTACTGTTAATCACGTGGTCTTGCTCTGTAATATCAATCGCGTTGTCTTACTCTCTACTGTAAATCATGTTATGTTGCTCTCTACTGTCAATAACTGGTTTAGCTCTCTACTGTCAATCACCTGGTCTTTCTCTTTGCAGTCAGTCACATAGTCTGCTCTCTACTGTCAATCACTTCGATCTCGCCTTCTGCTGTCAATAACTTGGTCTTGCTCTTTACTGTCAATCACGTGGTCCTGTTCTCTGCTGTTAATTACGTGGGAGTTCTCTTTATTCTCAATCACATGGTCCTGCTCTTTACTGTCGATCATTTGGTCTTACCCTCTACTGTCTATCACCTGGTCTTGCTTTCTACTGTCAATTACTTGGTCTTGATCTATACTGTTAATCATGTGGTCCTACTCTCTGCTGTCAATCACCTTGTTTTGTTCTCTACTGTCAATCATGTGACCTTGCGATCTACTGTCAATTACGTGGACTCGCTCTGTACTGTCAATCATGTGAACTTGCGCACGACTGTCAATAACGCAGTCTTGCTCTCTACTGTCTACTACATGGTCTCGCTCTTTGCTGTCAACCACGTGGTCTCCCCTTCTGCTGTCAATCACGTAGCCTTGCTCTCTACTGTCAATCACCTGGTCTCGCTCTCTGCTGTCATGGTCTATGTCTATATTCTCAATCACGTGGTCTCGCACTTTACTGTCTATCACGTGGTCTTTCTGTCTACTGTAAATCGCGTGGTCTAGCTCTCTACTGTCAGTAACGTGGCTTTTCTCTGTACTGTCAATCACGTGGTCCTGCTTTCTACTGTTAGTCGCGTGGTCTCGCTCTCTACGGTCTATCACGTTGTCTTGCTTTCTACAGTAATTCACATTGTCCGGCTTTTTGCCCTCAATCACGTGGTCTTGCTCTTTACTGTCAATCACGTGTACTTGCTCTCTACTGTCAATCACTTGGCCTAGCTTTTGACTGTCAATCATGTGGTCTCGCCTTCTGCTGTCAATCACTTGCTGTCAATCTCTACTGTCAATCACGTGGTCTAGCTATTTACTGTCAATCACGTAGTTTCGCTTTCTGCTGCCAATCACGTTATCTCGCTTTCTGCTGCCAATCACGTTATCTCGCTTTCTACTGGCAATCACGTGGTCTCGCTCTCTGCTTTAACTAAAGGATTTATCTCACAGACAAAATTACCACTCTATTTAAAACAGGTAACGATGTTCTATTTAATGACGTTCAAAAGATACTTGATTTATTTTCCAAACAATAAACTTGCAATCAGAACTCAATCAAAACAATTTCTTACGAGCAGTGTCCACAGTCTGCTCGCCAGCTGACTCAAACACTAAATCCTTGTTCTTGCTCATTATATATATATATATATATATATATATATATATATATATATATATATATATATATATATATATATATATTAATGCTATGGTGAGTGAGCAATCAATTATAATGACGCGTAAATAACATCAACAACAACAACAATAATAATAATATTAGTGTAGTTCCAACGAGAGACAAGTATATATGTGTTGTGGTGGCAACCACTCATTTGCATATACGAATAACGTTACACTATAAATGGCAAGCCTAGGTTGGCCTTAGTGTGTGTTACCTAAATGCCACCGGAAGTGACGCCGAAGAGCGTACATGTCCTCCCACCAAGACTCTCTGACTCGACACCTTCATTTGTACATACTGTAACTATACCTTTTCTTTAATACACTTATTATTGCATTCTCCTTGTTGTTTGCGTCTTCATTGTATTCCTCACTAATTATTGTTCAACCTTGCAACCACAACAATATGTAAAGGAGTAAGGCTACCAACATTTGTAAAATGCTTTTTTCAACATTTATATATTATTTTTCATTTTGTAGCCCCATCTACTGATAGAAACTTTTATTCGCCCCGTTCCCGTTCTCAGGTGGTTGTGTATTTTCCACTTGAGCCAGGGTGCCTCTAAATAGGGAGGGATGACCCCAGAAGAGGAGATTCCCGTGTCAGTGGAAGGAGGATTTTCTAGCCGGCTGGTTCACAGCTGTAGTCTGGTCTCTTTCTGAGATGCTGTTAGGGGTTCGATATGGCTGAGGAAGCTTCTTGAACAACACCAAACTTGTTTACTTTCATTTGGCTTGATTATTTACATCTAAAAAAAGGTAAAATAACTTTGACCTGAGGTGACCTTATAATGGTTGAAAGGTCGTTAAACACCAACAAACAAACAAAATATCTCAAATTATATCAACTTTTTAAAAACATCATGTACTAACAATGGGTGTAGGACGATAATTTAGCTAGTATATATAAATATATATATATATATATATATATATATATATTTATTTATATATATATATATAATTATTTATGAATAAATATTATTTTCAAAATAAACCCATATATATATATGTTTCATGCCAAACCTATAATCGTCAGTATTGGAGGGGACAATCCCTACCAGTCACACTGTTCGAACCCCGATATGGAAGTCATGTTTCACTCAGTAGTCGAGGCGCGCACCAATGCTCCACCACGCATTGTCTAGAAATGTGGAGTAAATTAACATCTAAATAGCAAACACGGCGGCTATCCAGCAAGCAGTCGGGAGAAAACTCAATAGGCATGGCCCAGAGTTATGCATTACGCAGAATGACGGCTTGTTGTCAACTTAACTTAAAGTGGTCTATCTAGCGATGGCTTTGAATAATTACATATAAATAAATATCATTTTCAAAATAAACCCACATACACATGTGTTTCTTGTCACAGATAAACATCTGATTCCAATTTTGATCAAAATCCATTACATTATTTTGATTCTAAGGCTTACGCTTAAGGTGTCTTAAGAAAACATAGAAATTCATGGAAACTTGCTTAATTGGTGCCTAATGACTATGGATCAAAGTGCAAATCTCATATATTTAAATTTTAAAATGAGAGGTTCTTTTCAAATTATGCCCCGAAATATTCTTTAAAATTTTCCTAAGTAACTGAAATTACGAGAATATTTATTCATTGATATCTAATACATATTGTGAACATTTCAAAAAAACAGAAATTTCGAGAATATTTATTAATTGCTATCTAATACATATTGTGAAAATTTCACAAAAACTGAAATTTCGATAATATTTATTAATTGCTATCTAATACATATTGTGAACATTTCACAAAAACTGAAATTTCGAAAATTTTTATTAATTCCTATCTAATACATATTGTGAACATTTCACAAAAATTGAAATTTCGAGAATATTTTTCATTGATATCTAATACATATTGTGAACATTTCACAAAAATTGAAATTTCGAGAATATTTATTCATTGATATCTAATACATATTGCGAACATTTCACAAAAACTGAAATTGCGAGAATATTTATTAATTGCTATCTAATACATATTGTGAACATTTCGCAAAAACTGAAATTTCGAGAATATTTATTCATTGATATCTAATACATATTGTGAACATTTCACAAAAATTGAAATTTCGAGAATATTTATTCATTGATATCTAATACATATTGTGAACATTTCACAAAAATTGAAAGTATCTGAATTTTCACAAATGGCTTCCACCCTCTTTTTACTTTCTTTGCATAAACATTAATTAAACTAAATATATCCCATATTAACACCTTTTACGTGTTTCACATGTGTTCCAAAATGTATAATGATCGATTGATAAGTTTAGGATTGAATCCTGTACATATAAATATATAAACATATGTAAATATACAATGTAAACATCGACAGAAATCATTTTGATTATATTCTTAGGGTTGAACCCTCAACCTACAAAAAACTGGCACTGAGAACTGTTTATCACTGAGCACTTTATCCGTTAGGTCACGGGTCTATGTGGACAATTTTAGCATGAATTTGGTGAGCCTAGAACATATTCTGCAGTATATATATATATATATATATATATATATATATATATATATGTATATATATACATATGTATATATATATATATGTGTGTATATATATATGTATATATATACATATGTATATATATACATATAAATATATATGTATATATATATATATATATATATATATATATATATATATATATATATACGCGTGCACGTGTTATTGAATATGTGTCTGTGTATAATCTATTGTTGTATATCTGAAAGTATATAGTAATTAGTGGAGATTGGTAGTTGTAACGACAGGTTTGTTGAATTATTTAAATTTCAGGTAAAATTTTAAAAAATTGATTAGAACTTGGATGCCATGTGGATATCATAATTTGAATATGAAAAGTAAAATTATATCTACCTCGCAGATTGTCCTGGAGACAAGCCCACACGGTGATCTTCCAGTAAGACAGAACCCTATCCTTTCACGTATATTTTTATAACGTTATAACCTTTCACGTATATTTTTATTAAGTCAGTGCCGGAGTTTGTCTTTCATAGAAAAAGGTTTATGTGTATTTCTCATCTTGAAGAAAATGTATTCTTGTTTAAAATATTAACTTTTCTCTGTAAATAAGCAAGGCATATTGTTTAATAGAAAGGAATTGAAATGAGACGGTAACGTATTTTCCGTTTACTTTTGTGCGTGATGTGTTGGTAATATTAAGGCATGAGGTTAGTTGGAACTATCCCAGAGGGGCTTGTTGGAAGTTTTAACTGAACACCGAGAATATCATCTCTATTTCTTTTGATCAGAATAAAATGATTGAACAACGCGTTTTAGCAGGTGCTTGTGTTTTCTTTTCCATCTATTATCCTATGATCCCGGCAAGGATTCATTAGTGGAGAAATAAAACACATTTTATGGGAATTATTCACGTAAAACGTATGAATAGTCGAAGTTTTTTGATAACATTACGAATCGAAATTAAAAACTGTAAATGGTGTCAGTGTAATTCGTTAATTTGCCTATTTGTTGATATAAGTTTTTGACTGGGTGGGCACCTTAAGGAACTCTTAATTGTAGTCCGATAACTCCAAAGAATACAAAATTCCGAAACATACAAATAATGTAACAACTTCCATTCGTAGCTTTTTGGGGGATGCGGACATTGCATCACTATAAATGGCCATGACCGTTTGTCCGTTACATTTGATCTGACTTCAACGCTCTGTATGTAACCTTTAATGTTACTTTTAGAAAAAAAAAGTTTTTTAAAAACAGCGTTTTGGTCCTCGGCCTTATGGCTAAGATCAAAATGTAGTATCTTTTCTGTCCTCGATCGGAGAAGGAGACGCCCTTTATGATTTGACTTTTTTTTATTTTTGTCCCATCCAGAGTTGCCCTTTTTGGGGGTGCTGGATATTCCGCGCATAAAAAAACGACTGTGTGTCTAACTTTTCCCTCATAGGGAAGCAAGTAAATAGTGGTAACAAAAATTAGAACCGATAAACGCTAACTATTCGCGTCGTCGCTTTAATGAATTAAACTGCTTATCTCAGTAAATACGTATTACTAAAACTAAGTATCGGGCTTAATTTAAGTGGTTTTCATTATATTTTATTAATCAAAATTTTCATTCAACTTTCTAACTAGACGACATCTTTATTAGTGTTATGGCCTAATCTACTTCAATGAAGACAAATATTACTATTACTAATTAGCAGTTTCAATCCCATTATTCATTCAAGATTTTCTAACTGGTCGCATCTTTATTGATGATATGGCTTTTTATGTAGACGCTCTCTTTAATGTACAAGTCAGACGCCATTTAAACGAACGGACAATGAAGACGACGTATTTGATATCGAATGAGAATTCTTTAACGTTAAGCTGTTTCAACAGACGGAATATAATTCTTAGCTTTTTATATACATAATTAGTTGGCGACATGTTAATGAGACTCGTCGTAATGGAATAAGCAGACGGACAGAGGAATGCAGTGCACGTAATAATAACTGGAGACCATTGTGCGGGTAATGTAATAAGTTGTACAGGTTATGAGCTAAATTAAAATATGGTGGACGTGGGAGTGACATAACGAGGAAGGTGTGGAAGTTGATAAAAATAAAAATGGCTGCCGAAAGAGGAAAGTGAAATGGAGAAAGAAAGATTACGTGAAAGAAAAAAGATAAACACGCGGGCAATATAAAGAAAGAAAAAGGAGAGAAGGGAAGAAAGAATGGAAATAAATGAAGAATAATGAAAGAGTACGTGTTTAATAAGGTACAAGAGAATCCCAGTTAAAAGGAACGTGAATATCGTACGAAATAGAAAGAAAAATGATGAAAAAAGAAAAGGTACACATTCAAAGGGACATGGAGAAAGAAAAGAGAGAAAATACTATTACACAAAAAAGCGAATAAAAAGAAAGATAAACATGCAGGAAAAAGAAGAAAAAAAAGAAAGAAGAAATAAAGAAAGAAAAAAGAAATTACGCGTTCAATAAGGAAGAGGAGAATGCATGTTAAAAAAAGGGGGCATGCGTATGGAATAGAAAATAAAATGATGAAGAATGAAAAAGTACAGGTTCAATAAGGACGTGGTGGGTATGTATTAAAAAAAGAGAGATAGAAAGAAAAGAGAAGAGAGCAAAAATATACAAAGAAAGAAAAGGAGATTACACGTTTCAGAAAGAAACAAAAGGACGTGTGAAATAGAAAGAAAGATTTAGTTTGTCATGCAAGCCGTGTTAAGAAAGAAAGAAAGAAAGAAAGAAAGAAAAAAGAAAGAATGCGTATGAAACATAAAAAGAAGAAGAAAAGGTAAAGACATAAATACAAGTTAAGAAATAATAAATGAAGCAAACGAATGCAGTCACGTATAAACACACACGCACTTATAGATGTACGTCCGGAAAAGGGGGAGAGGCAGAGACAGGAATTAGTAACTGAGATAGATAGATAGATAGATAGATAGATAGATAGATAGATAGATAGATAGATAGATAGATAGATAGATAGATAGATAGATAGATATTGGAAGACTCTTATTAAAGTTAGGTGCATGTCTATGTTTATATATTTGTATGTACAATACTAATTAACCAATCATTCTAAATTTTGGAACACATCTGCTAGGCGTAAGAGATCGTAATGTGAGCTATATTTAGTTAGATTTAGTTTTAAGTAAACGAGGTATTAAAGAGTTGGAAGCTTTTCATGAAAATTCAGATACGTCCGATTTTTGTGACATTTTTAATAGGTGTTATAGATCAATTAATAAATATTCCCCTAATTTCAGTTTCTTTGGATTAAAAGGTTTTTAGGGGATAATATGGGCACAACCTCCCATTTGAAAATTAAAATTTGCATTTAATTTGATTTAGACACGATTTAAGTCAAGATTACCTAAATTGTAATTACTCCCTAAGACCCCTTAAGCGCAAGCCCATAATTTTAAACATTTTCTAGATTCAAAATAATGTAATGGAGTTTAATCAGAACTCGAATAAGGTTTCTAGAATAAGGTTTAGTATTCTTATATATTAATTTATATATTGATTTATTGATATTTTTAATCTTACTGTTTCGATCACTAATAGAAACGTATTTTTATTATTCTAACATTCGTATATGTTTACTCTCTTTTTATCATAATTTTGACAATTGCGTTTATATATATATATATATATATATATATATATTATACATATATATATATTATATATACATATATATATTATATATATATATATATTATATATACATATATATATTATATATATACATTTATATATTATATATATACATTTATATAAATATATAAATAATTAAGACTAAAAATAGCAAACTTAACACATGCAAGAAAATAATATTTCGACCATAACCAGTCTCTTTCAAGTCTAAGCATGAATATACAATTTAACCATTCTACCATTTAGCAGATTTACTTGTACTTATATTCCAAAGTAATGCCGCTAAATTTGCAAGAATAAATAATGTCGCGGACAGAATGAGGAAAGTCGAACACAATAACTCGTACATTCTATTCAAAGAGTACAAGTCAAATCTTGTAGAGAACATGCAGGCCAGTTTCGTGTTAAACACCACTAGAACTGAAGTAAGTATCATTTTCAAGAACATTTTGAAAAGGATACTTTATGAATCCCCAAATATATTGAGATAGATAACCTATGGAACAGTTCTGCTGACGCCATACGAATGCTTAACAGCATCAAAAGGAAAAAACAGGACAACGTTCATACAGTTCGACATTGTAGAATTTTACTCATCAATCTCAAAAAGATCTTTTGAGTAGAGGCATGGACTTTGCGAGAGTATATATTAACATATGACTTCGACATACCCATGGGTCCATGTGTTCGGCAAAGATCGCCTACTTAGTTGAACTATACGCTTTGAATACATTGTGTAGAATAATGGACCGCCAATTCATTGGATTATATCTTCATCGTCATTCCGAATAGCAATGCTCCCTTAGTATCGAAAAGCGCATAACAAGCGCATTTAGCTACTTAGAATTCAAAATTAAAGCAATTAATTGCAAACTAATGAATTCCTTAGATATCACATTCAACTTTTCGGATAAAAGGAATACAAAACACCCACATGCATAAACGTTAACTGAAATCACCCTAAATCCATTATAAAACAAATACCAGTATAAACAGAATGTCATCTGACAAAAGAACATTTAATAAAAGTTATTTTAAATATATGATACAACACTTAAAAATAGTGGGTTTATTAAACAATTGCACTTCTAACAACACATTGAAGAGAGTAGAAAAACAGAAAAAGAAAAGTAACATAGTCTTATCCACCACTCTGTAAATATTAATATAGGAAAAACCTTCTTAAAACTAATACTGCATGTACTTTTAATAACCACACTATAAAAGTAAAATAACCACACTATATGCAGCAAATACTTAGCATAGAAACTACTACAAATAGGACAGCCCGTAACTGAAGGAAGCGTGATTTATGTCCGCTAAATAGCAAATACAATGTTTAAACTGTCTTACATCAGGTTACTATTTTCCCAAGGGAAACACCGACTGTTCCTTCTAAACACTTCTTGGATCTAACGGAAAAATTTACAACGTGAAAATTTTACAACGTGAAAATTTTACAACGTGAAAATTTACAACGTGAAAATTTACGATAGAAATTAACAACGGCATAGCCAGCATGACAAAATTCTTTAAGAATAGATGCAGTATGTGTCTGCAAGAAAAAGTGGAAATCATAAAGTTCATGGACAAAAAGGGTAAAAAGGAGTGGAAGCCCTTCGGGAAAAATTCAAATACCTCCGATTTTTGTGAAATTTTTACAATATGTATTTGACATGAATTAATAAATATTCCCTAATTTCCGTTTCTTCTGAATATTTTAAATGTTTATCAGATAGATAGATATGGGCATACATCCCATCTTAAAATTAAAATATTTGAGATGTGCATTGTCATTATATCCCCATTAAGCAAGATTCACTAAATGTTCATTTCTTTGGATTACCCTCAAAATTTTAGACATTCTCAAAAATCAAAATCATATAATAGAATTTGACCATAATTTGAATAAAGATTCGTGACATAAGGCTTATTATATTGATTTTACACTTCATAAGATGACATAACAGTGGTTCGGTTAGAGGAATTCATTTTACCTGTCGGTTATTCTTTCGGTTTATATGTAAAAAGATACCGAGATTAAGATATATATATATATATATATATATATATATATATATATATATATATATATATATATATATATATATATATCATGGACTCTCCCGTCGATTTCGACGTATGAGGTCTTGACAACTCAAAATTTGTTTAGTCTACGATGGATGTAGCATGCTTACATTTACTCAATCGTAAATGGCATTTGAGTCCTACGAGAGATTTGCAAACCAGCCCACAATGGATGCAAGAAGGAAGATCTTGAGAAAAATCGGCTGGAATACTTGTAGATGTTTTTGTTCTTTCGCGTCTTTCGCGCTGTTGATCAATGGCAGTTACAGAGAACCGCCTGATGCCCCTCTGGCAGTCAGATCGTCATTCCTTCCGTCGAGAAGCAAGCTGTTCAAAATCATGATAAGCAATATTGATAGATGTCAAATTCATCTTCAACTTGTCCTTAAAGCGAAGCAGCGGTCGACCCACATTTCGCCTGTTGAGCTCGCCGTACATCAGTTGCTTTGGTATTCTATCATCTTCCATACGTAAGACATGTCCTGCCCAACGCAGTTGTGATTGCATCAAAAAGCTTTCAATTCCGTAAATACCGCAGCATGTAAATAGGTCCGCATTAGACATCCGATTTCTTAGGGTGACACCACAAATCGTTCTAAGGCAATTTTTGTGAAAGACATCAAGCTTCTGAATGTGGCTGCGATAGACTGTCCATGATTCCGATCCATAAAGCAGTGATGTTAGCACAACTGCTCTATACACAAGTACTTTTGTTCTCAAACTTATCCCCCTGTCCTTCCATAACCGATGACGCAGTTTTCCAAAGGAAGTGGTTGCTTTCGCAATTTGGTTAAAGATTTCGTCATCAAGGGAGGCACTCCAATTTATCTTACTCCCAAGATAAGTGAAGTTTTTCACATATTTCAGATCTTTACCGTCCACTTGGATTGGAATATCTGGAAAACAGTGTACTGGGGGTCGTTGCTTTACTGGTGGCCGTTGCTTCACACCCTGAACTTGTTTAGGCATGAGGCGAGGTTGGTGAATCACTTCTGTTTTCTTGATGCTGATTGTCAGACCAAAAGCCTTGCAAGCAGCCGAAAACCTGTCCACAAGCAGTTGCGCTTCCTCCCGAGATGTTGCACAAAGTGCAGCGTCATCTGCAAACAAAAGATCCCTGATGACAGTTTGTCGAAGAAGGGTCTTAGCTTTGAAACGTTGCTGGTTGAAGAGACCACCACTTGTTCCAAATTTAAACTTCACCCCAGTATCTATATCAGCGAAAGCATATCTCAGCATAACTGAAAAGAACAAAGCAAATAGCACAGGTGCCATTACGCAACCCTGTTTGGTACCATTTGTCACATTGAAAGGTTCTGAAGACTCTCCATTTGAAACAACCGATGCCTTCATTCCATCATGGAAAGAAATAATTACATTCAGCATGTTGTCAGGTATTCCCAGCTTGTCCAACACTTTCCAGAGGGCTTCGCGGTTTACTGTCAAAGGCCTTTGTAAGGTCAATGAAAACCATATAAAACTCCTCGTTCTTTTCCCAAACTTTCTCGGCAACCTGGCGGAGGGAAAAGATCATATCGACAGTACCCCGACCAGCACGGAAACCGCACTGAGATTCGGGATAGATATCATCAACAAGGTGTTTAATTATTCTGTTGAGAATAAGCCTTGCCAAGACCTTCCCTGTAATTGACAAAAGTGAGATGCCTCGATGGTTGTCACAGATGTTTCTATTGCCTTTATTCTTATACAAGTGTTGAATTAATGCATCTTTGAAATCCTGAGGGACATTTCCACCTTGCCAGATCTTCACAAAGAGACTGTGCAGCTTCTTCACTAGTGTCTGGCCACCGTACTTAAACACCTCAGGAGGTAAGGTGTCTTTCCCTGACCTTTTGCCTGACGACATTTGCCTAATAGCAACGAAAACTTCATGTATTGCTGGAAGGAAGGAGAGTTCAGGAATCTCAGGTCGTTCAGTGATAGATGAAAGTATTTCTTCATCAGTTGTGGAAGTATTGTTTAGGATATATATATATATATATATATATATATATATATATATATATTAAAAAAGAAATGTGGTAAATAAATACCATCAAAGCTTGTTATAGATGCAATATGTATTTTACAAAAAAGAAAAGACAAATCGAAGACGATTTTTTTTTTTCCTCTTTTTGTAAAATACATATTGCATCTATAACAAGCTTTGATGGTATTTAGTTACCACATTTCTTTTTTACTAAATTTCAAACGGATGCTTATTAAAAAAAAAAAGTATGAACCTTTAATACTATATATATATATATATATATATATATATATATATATGAATGATAATTTATTTCATTTTGACTACAAAATTGATTTTGTTTCACGAGAGCAGTTTGAGGGGCTCACGATCCTCAGGTCTTGAAATAACATTATGCCTGTTAAGATAAGTTCAGAATCACACAAACGTGACAGAAATTTAAAATAAAAATTGAATATGAATAGAAATAAAACAAAATAAAACAAAAACAAAAACAAAAAACAAAAATAGAAATACAAGTAAGAAGAAAAAGAAAAAGAAAAAGAAAAAGAAGAAGGAAATATTAAGAGCTACACGGGACATCGGAAGGAAACAGAAAGAGAAGAAGAGAACGCAGATATGATTTGATGAAGGGTGGTCGAAATATGAAAGCATATATTTAAGCGTGTTAACGCGTGTCAACAAAGAAACTCTGGGTCTAGCTTTTGCGGAAGTGGGCAAGTGACAGATTATCTAATTTGGTAATTTGCCTATGAAGGGGGGGGTAACCCTATATGGAAAGCGGGTGGATGAGTAGGGGGAGAGGGATAAAAATATTTAAGGTGCTAATAACAATAAAATTAAAAAGTTAAAGATTTGAAGATTAAGTTTGGACCACGACAGTACGCGTTTTGTACACTAGTCCCACTACGGACCGTGGATTTATTCGTTTCGTATACCCGTCCCTGAAAGGGCCGTGGCAGTTCACATTTAATACTCGTCACTATTAAAACATCATAAATCACATAGTTCATATATTGTTTGCATACCTTTACTTTTCTCCCTCGCCGTGTAGAGGGTCGGGTCGTCTAGTGGTTGCATTCTTTCTTCTCTCCTGCACTGTCGTGGGTCCTCGCCGCTGCAACAAAACTACATGATCGAGTCGGACTCCGAAGACAAACAATCCCTTTTACTTTAAACTTCAATTTTTATTTCAAGCGTTAGTTATCAAATCAAATGGTAGATATTCACTACGTCGAGTGAGAGGGAGAGAGAGCAATCACTACTTTATCGTAGTTAGTTAACAATTATTTTCTAATCACTTGTGGAGGGCGGAAGAGATCTCTCGCTTGTATTTTCTTAGGAAAATATTTCCCTTATCTGTTGTAAATTACATTTTAACAATCACGTCTCATCGGTTTGCCTCCAAAACCCAGACTGACGAAACTCGCTTCTCACGAAGAACGAGTGACGTCACGGATCCCTCTGTTTCCCACGCAAGGCCTGTGACGTCACATAGCAGGTGCACACCGACCATTGATCCGGGGTCTCGTCACACGGTGAACTTGTCACGTCTGTGATTTCTGGCTGTGAGAACAGGCCCCATTCTGCACTCGACTGCCGGTCCACCCCGCGTTAATTCGCACAAGTCAAACCAACGATTTCCAACAGATACGTCCATTCCCATAGGGACATTATCCAACAGATAGATAGATAGATAGATAGATAGATAGATAGATAGATAGATAGATAGATAGATAGATAGATAGATAGATAGATAGATAGATAGAAGTGTATATGTGTGTTATGATTGTTTCAAAAGATAACAAGAGGAAGAGAGAAAGGAATAAAAGAAAAAGTATTTCTTTTAAAGCAAAGTGCGAACGGGAAATGGAAGAAAAGAAAAGGAATAGTCAAAATGTAAATTAGAAAGAAAAAAGGAAGAAAGAAAAGTTGACGAAAGGAAAACAAGAAATAAGACAGTGTGACGGAAGGAGAGAAAGAAAATAAGAATTATGTGAAAAATAAAGAAAGGAACGCGGAGAAAAGTAAAAAGAAAGAACAAATAAAAGGAAAAACAAACTTATTTAAAAGAAGTAAAAAATCAGTTTGAAAATTATCAAAAAAAGAAAAAAAGAAATGTGAAGAAGAAGAAGAAAATGAAGAAGAAGAAGAAGAAAAGGAAGAAGAAAGAGAGAGTAAGTAAGTAAGAAAGAAAGATGAAAGAACGAAAATAAGAGATAAGAAAAGAAAGAAAGAAAGAAAGAAAAAAAGAAAAGATTCGATGATTTCCATTCAGTCTGCTGCGCGTGCGTAGGGGTGTGCAGACGATTTTTTTGTAAAAAGGACAAAGACGTTCAAAGTGACAACAACAATGGCGAATGAGTTAATGAAATTATATTTCGTAGATGGCGTCGTCTGCCTGACAAAACAAAAACAAAAAATCTAAATAAGAAAAAACAAATGTTTATTTTTCTTTTCTTATTCGATCCTATCGTGAAACAATTGAGATAAATTTAGATAGGAATTGCAATTAGAATATCTGATTGCGAAAACAGACCCGCTGACCTGGGAAAATTGTGGAGGCGAGGATAGAACAAATAATAAACAATTGCACAAGTAACAAAAATCATATATATATATATATATATATATATATATATATATATATATATATATATATATATATGTGTGTGTGTGTGTGTGTGTGTGGAGAGTTCGCGATAAATCCAATTTCTTTAAATTGAGAAATTAGACTTTATAAGACGAATATTTAAAATGTAAGGTTCGACCGTCAAAATCGTTTTAATTAAGAGGAAGAATATTATGCAAATATCACATTACTTTTTACAAAATTATTTCGAGTGTGTTAGGGTTATGAAAAGCAACATTTTTTGTAGCAGTAAATAATAATTTTGAAAATGGCGTTTATCGCGTTTTCCATTCGAACTCTTAGATAGATAGATAGATAGATAGATAGATAGATAGATAGATAGATAGATAGATAGAATTCAGAAGAATACATATGGCATAAGCAATATTATGTAATCATGTTCCAAAGATTAAACATCAACTAAAATGTATGTGTACATATGATGTTTAATTTTGGAACATGATTACATGATATTGTTTATATCATAAACTTTGTATTCTTTTGAGTGATGAGCTCTGTGGGACCTAAAGTTCTCTACATTAAGTTCAATGTACAGCTGCAGTATTCGCCAGTCTCTTAGAGATTTATATTGCTTCACTTTTTATATTTGTAAAATTGACGTAAGATATGTTCTTACCACATTCAGATACAACTAAAGTTACATATTTATTTTCAACAAAAAATCAGAAGTAAGTCCATGTATTTCTCTTAAATCCCGGATTTTTCAAAGAAAATATTCTTCTCTTCAGAAGGCAGTGAGGTGATTTGTGAAATAATCAGCTTCAAATATTTTTTTGAAAATAATATTAAAATCATAA
>OY744548.1:41605125-41615125 GCA_963556195.1 Sepiola atlantica
ATTATTATTATCATACTAAAGTTTTTAATCAGCGTTTGTTTTCTTCAATGCATTTTCCTATAATTTCAATCACGCGAAATACATGCAAAAATATTTCACAGTTTTGGGATTGAATTATGTTTGAATGGAAATCATCAAATCTGTCTTATCTTTCTTCTTTTTTCTTCTTTTCATCTTATATATGAAGTGAAGTTGTTTTGCCCCTTCAACTTTTGGTAATTATAGACTTCACACCCAAAACTTAACACGCTACACATTTCCGCTAATCAGCTACTACACTTCATAATGCGTGTTTCGCGAACATATGCCTACATTTCTTCTACATAGAAATAGGATTACATTTAATCCGACCTATCTGCTTCTCCAAACACATATTCCATAAAGAAGGTTGCAAACACTTTCACTCCCTATTAATTTTCTACTCACACGTAACTCTTTGACACCAGGTCATTTCCTTTATATTAATAAGGGAATTTCTTTTAAAACACTTCAAAAACGCTTACATTATTTCATTTCAACATATTTATTCTCTCCTACATGATATACAGACGTCCAAAGCAAAATAATAATCACTTCCGTCTTAAGAATACAGGAATACCGGAATTCATAGTTCGATCGTAACTAATTACTTTTTCTTATAGTTTGTAAACCTATTCCGGAATATAGGTGTAAGTACACATAATCAATTTCAAATAAAAATTTCTACATTATTGTTTCACACGTAAGTAAGTTTTCATTCTTCCATTAATAATTCATTTTATTAATAAAAAGTCATATAAAAAGTCATATAATCTTCTTTACAACACATACTTCCCACGATATCTGTAATTACCTATAACTTTACTGAATTTATTTCGTTACGCAAAACACAACATTTGCTTCTTTGGCTTCGTCTATTGACTTAACATATTCTTTCACTAATAAATAGCTACTTTTATTTTAAAAAACAGTCATATCACAGTAAAAGAATCATTTGCTTTGTCTGTTTTTAATGCTTGTAATTATTTGAATTCATCAATTCAGTAATTATTTGAATTCATCAATTCAGTAATTATTTTAATTCATCCAGCGATTTTCATTCAACAGTTATATATAAAAAAAACATTACATGACGTAAACATTATCTTCCTTTTCATTATCACAATTCCAAATTCGAACGATTTTATTCCAAACTTCTTGAAATAAAAAAAATAGCACATTTCATTCAAAACTAAATTATCCTCATTAACATTTATGAGAACCAAAACATGCCCTCTAAGACTTCAGAATCCACTTTCGCTACACTTTTCCGATTACTACTTTCTTAATTTTATTTTCACCGCCACCTAAATAAAAAAAAATACAATAATTTGTTGTACACAAAAATCGATACTTATGCTATTGATATATTGACAAAAGCATATTTATTCATTTCATAAGTGTTTTTAGTTCAGATTTCATATGTGGCGTCCTTTTTCGCTACTTCGTAAGTTTGTTTTTTTTTTCAATTTCAGCGTCGGTAAACTTTTCCGATTATTTTCATTAAACTTACTACTTCCTCTTTCCTCGTGATTGAAAATCTGATATTTACTTATTTACAGAAATTCCATCACTATTTTATCTTTCTTTATGATTGAGCGAGAACGATTATATTTAGGTCCTCACCAAATTAGAACATAACATTGTCGTTATCGTAGAATTTGTGACCTATTTGCGTTACCATATTTTGCCAGCCTTATTTAGGGGTTATTTTATCCCCAAATTTCATAAAACAAATTAGTATTACAGACATAAATTGTTTTAAAGCAAATACACTTGGGATATTTGTCGAATTAGTGGCCTATTTGCATTAACACAATTTGCAATCTATTATTTATGGATAAATCCTACAGTGAAACTGCGACTTTGTAATACTAAATTGTTTTATGCGTTACCACATTTTACAAGCCATTATTTATTTCGCAAAAGTGGAGACTCAGTTTTCGTTTTAAAAAAATTACTGCATTCGTTCTTTTTAGGCGGGGTGGGCGGTTAGGGTCGGGGCAGTGCAATCAATTTTTATTTTTTGCAATCTTCGACATTCAATAGCTCAGAATCATGCTGTTTAGTTTTCAGTATTTTTATTTACCACAGGAAAATTTCGATTGTGTCACTCCCTGAGTGATTAAGATGCAGAAAATTGCATTAGTCGCCTTTAACTTTATATTTCTTATACAAATATGAATATAAAAGGTAAAAAAACAGACTAAGTAGCCTTTTTCAAAGCAACAATTGTCACATTAATTCCTGACATTTCATAAAAAATAGTTACAAAATAAGTACAATTTACAATAAAGGAATGGTCAGTTGGTCGAATGCTGGGGTAAGGCTCTTGTATAACCACCACAGAACAAGTTCATGAACGGACCAAAGAACATTTCTTGTCAAGAACTAGTCAAAGGTAACTTCAGCATCATCAAGATCTGGCTGTGGTGAGTTGCTACAGTGGAGGCCTTTGCAATTACCACACAAGTTTGAACAGTCAATGCCATGTTACCTGCAGCTGCATCTTGCTGTAGTACACCCTTAAGTAAAGTTACACCTAATTATAGCCAAAGATTTACAGAACCAGCTGGCCAGTCAGTCTTGATTGGTTGTAATTTACCATCTGAAAGTTTCCATCCCAACGCCTCTATCGGAGATGATTGATGTTTTCCCTATCATTACCATTGTACAGGCACACTAAAGCCTTCTTCCCAGCTTCAATGACCTCTTCTACACTGATATACTTGCCAAGCACTTCTGCCAGTTTGGGGAAGTTTCTATTGTTCATCACCTTTCGAAGGGATGCTGCGTTCCCAATTCCATAAACACTGGATGTAGAATCACAACCCAGTAGTGCATGGATGATAAGAATGTTAGAACAGACCACATCTCCCAAATATTTCCTCATCTCTTTCATGTTCCAGACTTTTCCATTTTTTTCACTATCCTTTGGTTGTGGCGTGAAGAAGATGTTTTAATCATCATTCCTATTGGCATGATAACATAGAAGGACCAATAGGTCAGTGTCATCTGCTATCAAAATAGTTTCTCCTGTCTGTGCCAGTTCTAGAGCAGTCTTCACAATCAATACGTCAGTGTATCCAGATGCATGGACTACTTTACAACCTGCTTCCTCCAAACTCTTTCCCAGCAAGTTGATGAACAATTGTTTGTTTTATTGATTAGTTAGGAAAACATCATTTTTAAATTTGAACACCATTAAAGGGGTCAGTAACAGATTAAGACAAACAGCGCCCCCTACTCGGCGTCGGTGAGTAGCGTCTTTAATAGATGGACCACTTTCATGCACATCAAAGACAATGCTTTTCCACATCTAGTTGTAACACATATCTTCGGTATTGAGAACAGATATCATCAAGTGTGTGACCTTTTTTGCCATGGGAGGCGTTGAAGTAGTGCTCCACCATCTAAGAGATACTGTGGATCTGAAGACTGTGGACCTGATTGTACAGGGGAAGTCAGTTCCTATATTGCGTCTGCTAAAGCCGGTTTTTTGCCTCTCGCGGTTGTCCGAAAGAATCAAAAAGTGCAGGTGGGTAACCACAGAGCTCATACTGGAAATGTTCTTGCTGCTGCTGAGTTAAGGGCTAATTGGTAGATAGCCCACACGGTCTCTGGAATAGGAGTTGTGGATCAGTCTCAACTGCTTCATCTTTGCTGAGCGAAACTTTTGACCCAAGTGTAATTGCCTGATCCTTTCTTTTTAAAGTGTATTCGTGGATATTTTCTCCAACTATTGAAGCTATGTTTGCCTCTCCAATGGAGTTTGCTCTGTCCACATTCATCTTTTTGTTTCCAGTTACTTAACTTGAAATGCTGTGAATAGACGGATCTTCCGTGAAAGTGTCATATGTCTGGAGAAACGCAAGGAGCTGCCTGCTAGTTTTTGCATTGTAAACTTGATTTCAGCGCACGCTGGCAGTGATAGCGTCCAAAACAATCGTTGAATTTTGTCCATTCCTTTGCCATGAGTAAGACCTCCAGACATCCTCATGCTTCTCATTAACACCTGATCAATAACCAGATCCGTCGATAAGACAGCCCAGTAGCGATCACTCCGTCTAATCACATGGAATCCTTCAGAAAATTTCTGGTACACTTCAGGATGGCTTTTCGGTAGCCCCTCCATTTGCTGCAAGTACAAGTAGGCCGACTTTGCATATAGGATGTTTCCTGCTGCAGCGAATATTGCCAGCATTTTATTTACAGCGTCAAGGTGCAATTCCCAGTTCCCGGTGGGCTCTACCTTGATAGACAATTGCAGGATCTTCACCATATCAAGTTATTGAATCCACAATTTCGCTGTTCGCTGGTCAACCATCGCATCTTACATGTAGTTGATTCTCTGAGAAATCCTGTTCATAGACAGAACATTATTCAATGTCTCAGCCCAATCAAGGAGACCTTTCAATAGCCCCTGGGCTTCCTTCAGGTCTTCATTTTGAGGAAGTGACTCTTCTGCATCAGTGTTGGGTTGATCATCCTCAGTGACATGTGAAACTGGCAAATCATAGGCTTTCGCTAACAAAATAGCATTCAGAGCAGCATCAACTAAGAAGTGAGCACGAATGGCTCGTGCAATTGATTTGCCACTTAGTATGTGCTTAACTGTGTTTTCAGCATACACAAGTTCAAAAAGTTATTGCAATCCAGAACCTGTCATCAAATGACCAACTGACCCAGAAAGCTCATCTGTGTATGGAGCTCACCAAGTCGCAAGACAAATGATTTCAGGGGACTGGAACAAGGCTGTGACTCGACTATCATCATTGCTTTGTACAAAAGTGGTTGATCGAATGTTAGTATTGGTGTAATGTTGTTTTTTCTGGCACTCAAAAATTTCCCTTATTAATAGAGAAGGTGCCTCGTCCATTTCAATATTAATGTGTTTCCATTTTATCGATCAAAAAATGATAGATATGTCCTAACAGAAATGAAATTAAAAGATATATATTGCTCATAGAACAAAAATAGTATTTCAAATTATTAGTTATTTTGTTTGTAGACACCGTTAATGAATATCGAGTCACGTGACTATTCAAGTAAACTTGGAAATTAAAAAGTTGCATTACCTATTTGTTACCACGTTTTATTATATTGGAATAAAATATAAATTATGTTCAAAAGTTATTTATCAGCAATGATCAAGGAAAATGTATTACTATAACTAATAAATTTGCTGCTGATGACATAATTGGCTTCCATCTTGAATTTACATTTGCTGGTGAAAGCAACGATTTGTTTCTATGCTAAAAATAATGTGAGAAAATAAATTAGCTGTAATTAAAATGTATTGTTCTTAATGACATGCACCAACATTTAACGAAAGAAAAAGGCTAGGCAGAATCAAATATTAATTTTTCATATACAATTCTATTTAGGTCTAAAGTAGGACATCTATCTAAATGAATAAATGCGAAAGTTAACATCAAAACAAGTTAGGGTTATTTAATTCTAATGATATAAGAATAGATTGAAATACCCTATATATAGGCATCTCCAACTAACTCAAAAAATCTCGATTTTACTCATTTGCATATTTATTTATTTTGAAGTTTTTAATAAATTGCCATTTTACTTTGTATTGTCAAAATTTATTCTACATACGCAATCGTTTTATCGATAGTACTATTATTTTAATTATAAATAAAATAAGATAAACACATTTTATTTTAAAAAATTTATTTAGAATTTCATTTTCATGGGAGATAATTTACTTCCGGCTTTAGAAAAGTGTCAAATATTGCTGAGATGTTGAGAACAGATACTACACTTTGATCTTAGCCAAAAGGCCACCGAACCATAAACATATTTTTGTGACTAGGCATTTTTAAATTTAAAAAAAAATTAAATTCGAATATTTATTAATGGCCGGTGTAGTGTAGTATCGGTTCTGTTGTCCTGTGACCTCTCAGGAATTACCACCTCCGTTTTAAGGGTGTGTAGAGGGATATTCCCAGAATTAAAAAAAAAAACAAGAATATATTTTAAGAGGGAGGGGGTAGTTTAGTATCTCTTTGCCTTACATCTGATGGATTTCCTTCCTCGCTTTGCTGTATAAAAAGCTGTTTTCTGTTCAATAAAGTCTGTCTACACCTAATGATTAAACTCGTGTGAATTGACCGAAATATCTTTGTTTTACTTAAGTGATCTGTTTGTGTCCTTATTTCTACTAATCTGTTGCATACTTATCCACTATTCCACATTTGACTTTGTCTGAAATTTCATTTCATGTTTCAAACTCTTTTATATTTAATATCTGCTAATGTTGTCCTTCATTCCTTCGCCGGGAATTGAACCCACTACCTTTAGGTATAATTCGCTCTATAATATATTTTAACAAACTACTTCATCTAGAAGGGCAATCTAAGGTCATTTGAGATTATTAATAAACCTAATCTGTTGTATTATTACCGATCATGTATGTCTTATGCTGATATCGTAATTTATTATTTCTACTTCTGGGATTATCTAAACTATTTTTAAACTAATTTCAATAAATGAGTTATATGTTCTGTTTACTACAATCTTCGTTTTTTTAATATTAGTGCATGGGGTTAGTTTATTCGTTTTCATGAGGAGGGATAGTTGGAACGTTTCAATAAAATATCATATACCAAGCAACATCATTAGTTATCATGTACGATAAAGATAGTCCTTGCTTTTGGTCTACTCCACGGAAGACTTGATTCGGAAGAGTTGTCTTCGAATAATCGGGAAGTACGACGGTTGAAACGTTGTGAAAATGACAACAACAAAGATGGGGAAAAACGTTAGAAATATGTAAATAATAAATGTTACATCACCATTCTTATATAGGGACGGCTGTGAATGAGGTTAATTGGAACGTTTTCATAAGGGTTAGTTGGAACGTTTCGATAATATCTGTGCATCATATACCAAATAACATTATTAGTTGTGACTTCTCATAAAAAAGAATCTAGTGAACAGGCCATAAAAGTACTCTGATATAAATACTCCAATTGGAGAGTAGGTTAACATGTATTTGTGAAATGTACAAGAAAGACCCTGTTCCAATATGGTGTTCCCCTAATTATTGAAAAGTATAAGCATAATGAACTAACCATGAACATTTCTGTCAAAATCATTTGACGCATCTTAGTAACGGCAGATGGTGACGGAATACGCACGAAGAGAATCGCGAGGGAATCGTCTACATCCTCCCTGATCCGCCCAAATATAATGGCACAATGCGTTCAGCAGAAACACGTGTTTCCTGTTGATGTTTTAACAAGAATAACCAGACGAGGTGGAAAAAAATATCCATATTTATATCGGATTTATTAAAGTAAAAAGTATGACGAGTCGAAATTCTTTGATCACATAATTTATTGAAGTTAAAAAATGTCAAAGATGCTAACATTATTCTCGACTTTAATTATATGTTGTTATGATTTGATGTTGTGTTTCAGATTGACCCCGAAAGATGCTTCAACATTTAGAGCGGCTTTGAAAAAAGCTCATTTGTACAGGTATTTTCAAACCCCTTGAAGAATATTATTGTTGGTTGAATTTGTAGTTTATAGATGTTTCTTTAAAATACATTATGTGACAGTTTCAGAAATATAACCCTATTTTAAAAGTAATTGTTTTTGTAAATGTATATATATATATATATATATATATATATATATATATATATATATATATATATATATACAATTTTTCTACAAACAAGAAACATAAACTTTTCTGAATGTGAAGGAGACCTTTTTGCTTGACCCTGCAAATGGCTGAAAAGGCTAAATATCAAGCACAGAACCACTCTAGTACAATGGAAAGATGAATTTATGAGAAAAGTAAAAAATAAATAAGTCCAGAGATCTTCGTAAGAAATATGAGAGAAAGAAATACACATCAATCTTTAAGAGAAAATCTGTTCAAAGTTGTCCGGAAGAATTGAAAGATAAATGTATAACCGCGATGGATAAAACTTCAAAAAGATTTCACGTTTTCATATGCAAATCAAATCATGTCAAAGTATTGTTAGATGAAATAAACAAGTCAGATTCGCAAGAAAACAATTTGACGCCGTATGAAGTTTGTAGTGAATGTCCAGAAGACGTTATCAAAAGGAATTTGGAAATAAATGAAAAGTTTGGCCATCCATACACAGAAAAAGAAGGAGTCCCTCCATATTATGTATTGGATGCCAAAAATGCACAAATCACCTTCGGGTAAGCGGTTCATTGTTGCATCCAGCACATGCAGCACTGAGTAAGTTTCAAAGTGTTTAATCTGCTTTTTAAGCAAACAAGGAATTTCCATGCAAAAGTACGTTTTACTCACGATATAATAAATTTTTGATCGCGGACAACACTCAACCGGTACTTGAGAAATTGAATACAACAAACAATTGCTTTACAGCTATGAATATCTCTACATTTGATTTTAAAACCTTTTACACGAAAATTGAACAAAAAGATTTCATAATTTTTTTTAATATCGTCATTAACAGCGCATTCAAGGAAGGTATGAAAAAGTATGTTTTGTGTTCAGGTAAAAAAGGTAATTTTCGGTCAAGCAGACAGCAGAAAAACTTTTTTTTCGAAATCCTCACTCAAACTTGCAGTTAGGTTTTTAATTGAAAATCGTTATTTTGCTGTAGGAAATGTATTTGTCAGGCAAAGAATGTCATAGATCACGCTCCATTTTGTGGCAAATCTTTACTTTCATTGGTATGAGAATCAATTTGTCAGAACTGCTCCACCAAACAGCCGAAAAGCAAGTCTTCACAAAACTTCAAGTTTATTGGTGATCTTTTAGTCGTCAATGGTTGGGATGTGTTTCTTCACACATGGAGGGATATTTATCCTTGAAACTTGGAATAAATCTCGAGCAGAAAGAAAACCGGGCGACATTTCTGCATTTTGAAATTGTGATTCGCGAAGATGAATTAAGCTATAAATTGTTTAACAAGCGAGATGCGTTTAATTTCCATTGTATTCGGATGCCATATACCTTCATTTACCTTTTATAGATAGGTTTCTCGTGAGTTTTTCAACATTGCTCGATGCTCTTCTAGTATTGATAATTTTGTTCCAACAAATTGTTTTGGATAATAAAATGTCAGGGTGAAGCTGAACGGCACATTCTTGGTCTTTTAAATCAACTTAAATTACGCTATCTGGAGACAGTAGTTTAGTTTGGATTTGAAATGGTGGTGCTTAAGTCAATGATTAAGTAAGGGACATACAGTGGACAATAAACATTTTAGTTATTTATAAAATATTGCGGGTGACAGATGATGGCAAGGAAGGCTTAATATTTCATGAACAACTGGTTCTACAATGTGGTTTGTGAAAGCACTTTAGGCCTACTTGCAGTTACGTAACAGACCATATTCCATATCTGTTAAGTAGCAATTTTCATTAGGTCTATATCTAATAATCTGATAGACCTCTAGATTTGTAACGGTGAAGATACCAAATAGATCATTTACGGTAAACCCCCATAAATATTTACAATAATATCTGTTATGGACATGTAATTACTGACTTGGTGACATTCGTTATAGTTGTTTTTCGGATGTATGCATATACGATTGTACTTTAAGATATTCGTTTATTCAGATTATTTACTTGAAATAAGATAGCCTTATATTTGCTTATATGTATGCATGCGCGTGTGGATGCGCGTGCATGCATGTATTGGTGTATATGTATGTATGGGAAGAGTATGTGCGTATATATACGTACATGTGTTTTTGTATGTATATATATGTACATGCATGTGTTTGTGTATGTGCAGGCATGTATGTGTGTGTGTGTGTGTGTGTGTGTGTGTGTGTGTGTGTGTGTGTGTGTGTGTGTGTGTGTGTGTGTGTGTGTGTGTGTGTGTATCTTGCATATTTATTTTGTCAATATATGTTGATATTTAATTAAACTCTTACCCCGGTTATTTAAAACGTTCCAGGCCGTATATATTATATTATATATGTGTATGTGTGTATAGG
>OY744548.1:41620125-41632625 GCA_963556195.1 Sepiola atlantica
TTAAATTTTATTTTGTTCCATTATACATTGCCACTTACTATTAAATTTCAGAATTACGATAAGTGGAACACAAGTTGCTATTTTTACTCATATATGGCAGAAAATTGTGCGTTCATGCCTTCCCAATGTAAATGCGTAAATGAACACATTAGAGACGAAAGGATCTGACCGCAGCGTTGTCGATCACACAGTCAGTGACGGTATCCATTAAACCAATTGCTCACCCTAAACTATAATATTTATAAGTTCAATTAATATTTTAATAGCGTTGTCATCGTTTAGTTACATGCGAACGTTGCCACCTATTACTTAAATATTAACACCGTGTTTGTCTGTCTACGCATATTCTACACGTATAAGCAGATCTGTGCTTAAAAATATAAGAATGACTCATAAACAACGAATTTCAGGTCCAATTATGTTCGAAACTAGGGTAATCGTCTGTGTACATTTTAATAGGATTGTTGGAAGTAAGGTAAATAGATGCAGCCATGGCTGATTTGCATACACTGGCATGAACAAGCCGCCAAAGATGCACCCGGGGACGCGGGGTTGTGATTCTAACCCAGTTATAATCCAGTTGTTCTCTCCCTCGTATCTTACCCGCCCCCTTTTCTCTCTCCCTCCATCCTCTCTCTCTCTCTCTCTCTCTCTCTCTCTATATATATATATATATATATATATATATATATATATATATATCACACACTTATATCTCGTCTAACTATGACCCAGTCTAGATAAACACTGTTCTTCAATTTTCTTTATCGGGAAAGAAAGAAAGAAAGAAATACACACAGAGAAAGTTGGAGTGAGAAAGGGAGTGTGTGTGTGTTAGAGAGAGAGAGAGGGGAAGAAGAAGAAGAAGAAGAAGAAGAAGAAGAAGAAGAAGAAGAAGAAGAAGAAGAAGAAGAAGAAGAAGTTTAACTTTTGAAACTATAGTTCTAATTATGGCGATTACCAGGAACCATGTTACACCAAAAGTATCCAAAAGTATTTATAGACAAAAGTACTTCAGATTGAGAACATTCTTTACTTGAAACAGAGGATGCATGATTGGCCTAGTGCATACCATCGCAGACTATGGAATCATCGTGTGTTCAATTTTGTGTTTTGGCATTAAATAAACTCTGAAGTGTTGATATGCCGTAAAAGAGACATATATAGGTTTACTTGTGTTTCAATTCTATATATTTATTAACTAATGAAATCACACAAAAAATACATCGAAAAAAAGATCATATTTTGGTACAAAATAAGGCTCCAGGCGAGAAAAATACAAACTTGCAGAAAATAACAGTCACGGTATATCCCACTAATCTTGTTCGCACGCAAAATCATTTCTTCGCGCTCGAAAAACAATTTTTTATTAAAGCAGAATTTCAACTTTCCCCATGAGAAGACACATTGAGATAAAAGCAGACAAACAATCGACGACACAGTGGGGAACAAATGATAAGTATCAACTTACATATAAATTCGCACACTGACAAAAGGCAGCAGGTCCACACATCCACACACTTTTTACAGTACTCACTTACGCACACGTGCACGCATATACTCTCACATGTACTAAACAAAATCAAGCAAATATAGAATGTGCATTGCCTACTGAACTTACACGAACTGTCACACTCATATTCACACTGGCCGAATGCACATACATGCATACACACTTCTAACACTCATGCCTTTTTGTTTACTCTACAAACAAGCGAACAATTAACCTTTACAAACTGAAAGACACGAACAATTCATTCGCACAAAATAACTTTCATATTTTTATTAATCTACAAATTTGTATATAAACATGTTGTGTTCTCTTAACCACATTTTACTGATTTCATTCCAAATTACCATTTTTGTCAATTTTAATGTTTTATATTTTTATTGTTGTAACAATCCAAAGACGTCCTTATTTCATTCATGTCAGGAAGCACAAAATTAAGGCTTTAAACAAACGTTTTGAGATTTGAATAATGGAATCATAAATTTGCTTCATTTTCTATTTTAAATTCGTAGAAAATAATATACAAGTTTTATAGGTATGAAATTTATTGGATTAGATTACATTTTCTGAGATAGCCGAAATCATTAAAAAATAAAAACAAAATATAACTATTAGAACTTGTTCATTTGTGTCATTTATCCGACGTTTTGATTAATCAGGCTTCTATCTCGTTAAAGATTTGGCGTGACCCAAATGTATGAATAAGTGAGAAATATAAGTTTTTTTAAAGCTGTAGCACGTGGTGCAATGGTTGTTATTTTCAACACCTCTAAAAGCAAGCTTCTCTCTTTTCACCACCAACGCTTAGATGCTTCTTTTGTCTTAGTCGAAATGAAGGGCTCTCCTCTTTTAAATAAGCTCCTAGGACTGACTTTCACTCTAGATCTAAAATAGAAGACATATCCAACCTGTTGCTAAGGTCGCTGTAAACATGACTGGTGCATTTTACCGCTCCAGAAAGTACCAAACTCCTGATGCAATCTTCTACCCATATAAGAGTTAGAAACGTCCTAAGATGGAATACTGCTGTTCAATCTTCTCATGGTATTATTGATCATTCAACTGACAATCATTCCATCTTATTAACCCTTATCCTCGAGTGCCTTTTTACCTTGATGAGCGGTGACTCATTAGCAAAAATATATTTATAAGTTTGGCCTACACTACTACACATGCTATGTCCATAAGAGGGTCCTAGTGACTGAAACGTTAGCTGTATAAGTCAATAAAAAAGTTTTAACAATTTATTTTTTATTTTTAATATTTATCAAGTGTCGTGTTTGTGTGTGTAATATATATAATGTTGGGTAGTTTCGATAGTTTAATATAATTGTTTTGTTTTTTGTAATATATCGAATACCCTTGCAGGAATTTCAGGACAACCCAAAGAATACATAGTCATGGGAGGTTGGAGGTTACGGAAAGTCGATGTGCAGTGCAGTGCGATTCGTTGTTGTTAATACAAATGAAGATAGAAAATAGAGAGACAGGGCAGCCAGAGACAGGAACTCTCCACTAAAACTAATTAAGTTGCCAGTCAGCTTACTTGCCCTGTTTGATATTACGTCGAGAGAATCCTTTCTGACCAACTTACCACAAAGATCAAAAACGGAAAAAGAACTCTTTATCTTGGGACTAGTCTGACAACGAATAAAGAAACTGTATATCTTGTATAAATGTGGGTTAAATGTAGTTTTTTTTTCTTTTGCTGACAACCTGACTATATAACGGGTGCTTCAACCGATCTAATAGAATTTTTTTAAATAAACTAAATACTCATCATCTATGAAGCGTCGAATTATTGTAAATTACATTCCTTTACATCTCTTCGTTTCGTAAACCGAATATTAAATATTTTGGGGCGATTGTTTTTGTTGATCATTTATGGAAAATAAATGTATATAGTATAAAACCTACGAGTTGATAGGCATCATATTTATATAATTTAGATGAAGACCACAGAACATATTTTGTCGTCCGTGTCACTTACTGAAAGTATCTAACGAGGATGGAATTTTTTCAACAACGTTCGGTAAACGTTTGGCAAATGTACCGAAATGACACCGAACTTCTCGAAAAGGTTCATTCCAGCGACTGAGATCGAGTGGGAATGACTGATCCTCGGATTCCTAAACAGTTTGTGGTACTTGTAATAAATAGGCAACCAGAAAATGTCAGTACTTACGTAGTAAGTCCAGAGTAACGACGAGAATTTCTGAGTCAGTCGCGACTATCCCTGCGTCTGGAGACGGACGATGCTAATAAAAAGACGCGGTCACATGTCCGTTACAAATTTGCCCGAGTTACTCAGACGACACGGAAGGTTCAGGAAAGGATGTGTTTTTTCGGGGAGGGGGGGGGTAATCATTGTTTTGTCTTCTAAATGCATGCGTTCTGGTTATGTATTTGCACCCCCTTTCACGTTCGAGTACCGCCAGGAACGATGTCAAAATGAACCCCGAGCGTACTAGTTTGCCTAATGCAACAGAAAATAGCGAACGAGCTTAGCTCAACCTCGGCCCCATCTTGCCCGTACTAGCCTCTACGGTCCATGCCTTTATATGCAAAAAAGATCGATCCAGTCTAAGATGGTTAGTCATTTTCCATTTAATAATGAGTTAATAGAGTAAATTTTCTTGTCCCCAATTTTCTACTTAATAAGCATCCGAATAAAAACATCTCTGATATAGGTGTACAGTTAGAAAATAAACGCTTTTTAAATAGATTGAAAGAGAGTTTGTTAAGTACAATACGATCAGAGACAGCGATTATTGGCAGTATTTATTTTTCATTAACTAAAACTAATGTTCAATGACACACACACACACACAGACGCATATATATATATATATATATATATATATATATATATATATATATATATATATATATATATTAATTTTAATTAAATAATATTAAATTATTTTTTCGCTCTCATCACTGCAAGGATGATAATCTCGGACGATCACACGTCAAGTCAACCTAGACTCCGTAAGCAAGCGCTGAAACTATTAGACCACGGGACATTACCACATTCAAGAAGGGAATTTAAGTTCTATTTATGCGAATGGCGGCATATCAAGAAAGACTGACTAGAGATTCAACGAACGTTGTCTGAATATGCTTATGACTACGTGTCAGTCTATTTTTAACTTTCCCGAACAGGGCTCAACTTTACTCTTATTTAAGGGGCTTATAATATTAATTTTTAATAAATAATATTAATTTTTTTTACCTACATATGCTAGCGTTTCGAATTTTCGCTCTCATCATGTATATATATATATATATATATATATATATATATATATATATATATATATATATATATATATATATATTATTTTAAAGAGTTGTAATACGACTAAATAGCTGGCTATATACTATTATATGCTCACAATCCAGAATTATTCACAGAAATAACAAGAAACCTAACCCTACTAAACCAAAACAACAAACTAAACAACATATTAAAAACAACGAAAATAATAAAAAGCAAACGCCAACCAAATAACCTCAAACAAATTTTAACCTCATCCAAACTCAACCAACACACAATACAAGGGGTCACAAAATGCAACAACGAAAGATGTGGGGTCTGTGACATAACGATAGAGGAGAACATTTAAAAACCCAACACAAACATTCACAATAAAAAAGACCTTAACTGCACCACCAAAATATTTAATAATAGAATATCTTTACATAAAAGCACATTAAAATCAAAGAAAACCGTAAATTATCCGTCTCCCAACATGTGCACTCATGCAGCGGAGGAAAATTTTAAATAATGCCAATTTTCTAAAGCCAAGATTACACATACTTACTAACACAAAAAAAAACTTTATATTTAAATACAATCCAGCATTGAATAGATCGTAACTCAAACTACACACCATACGGACCGCACTTCTATCAACTTTTCTCTACCTCTCTCTATCCGTCTATCTAACCATACGTATGTCGCTCACCTATGTACAAGATTCAGAACTAACCGCACGCACATACACGCGCGCGCGGGCACTACAACCAATTCGGCGACGGAGCAATAAAAAATACTAATTTTTTTTTAAATCCAAGCACTCCAAGAAATGGAGATTACCGATAAAATAAAGGTGAAAATAACACGTACTTAATAAATACACACGACTTTGACCAAGAGAAGCAGAACAAAATTTTAAATATAATTTTTTTTAAATAAAAAATTTAAAAAAAATTTTTAAACATAAAAAAATATATAAAAATATCAAAACACATACACACGCACCCGCAAATCCACACGGTAAACAATAACACATTTTCTCAAATGAAACAACACTCTTTCAAATCGAAAGACATTTCTTCAAATGGATTTACATATCTGATGAGAGCGGACCACCGCTTGAAACGCGTTATATAAAATTATAAAATTATAAAATAACAAAATAATAAATAAATGTTTAAAAAAACGTTTTACAAATGTTGGTAGCCTTACTCCTTTACATATATACTTTTCTTTCGTTGGAACTGCACTAATACTGCACTACCCTCTTTTTTATATATATATATATATATATATATATATATATATATATATATATATATATATATATATATATATATATAAACATTTAATGAATCAAAGCATTACGTTTACTGTTCCCAGCATTACAACATCAAGTCCATTATAGCGTACGATCGTTTCCAAAACAGTTTAGAAATACTTTATTTTATTATATAATTTTATAAAGTGGGTCAAAAACGTCTCTTAATCAGCGTCTATAGTAACACGTCTTAGAGAAAATCAAAAAAACTTAGTTCTAGAGAAACATCCGCTAACAGAAAGAATCACAGGTGGATATGTTGGTAGCATAGGAGAGGAAAAACACAATGATACTTATAAACAAATCACTGGTACAAAATTTCCCAAAGATTTTTTCTTTTTCAAAATTCCGCAAAAACATTAAAATTAAAAAATTATTTTAGTAGAGAGATGAAGAATCAATGATACATATTAAAAACAAATACGAATCCATCCGAATCAAGACCCTTTGGATTAATACTAACGTCACGAGAGGTTTATATATTTCCGACGAAAAAAGTAAGAATGGAAAAACAGCAAGTTTCTTGATAAAGACCTGTTAAGGTTGAAAGCTAGTTTACTTTAAAAAAATATATCATTTTTGGCCTTCCATAAATTTCTAATATATATATATATATATATATATATATATATATATATATATATATATATATATATTGATATATACATATATATATATATTGATATATATATATAGAGAGAGAGAGAGAGAGAGAAAGAGAGAGAGAGAGAGAGAGAGAAGAAGAGAGAGAGAGAAAGAGAAAGAGACTCCTTTCACTCTGAAGAGTTTTACAGTCCGTTGCAATACCTTTGACTATTTATAAATTTCAAGCGTGAGTGAGAGAGTAAAGACCCCGTATAAAATAAGAGCGGGGTTCAAACAACATATAATCGGAGAGGGTGAGAGCGATAGACAGCAACTTGGTAAGAGATGAGTTACTTGATAAGTTAATTACAAATTACCGTTTAATAGAACAATTTAAATCAATATTTCCTACATAACTCAATTCCATCTATTTTGTGTGATAAAAATATATAACGAAACTAGCGTTGATTAACTCAGCTTTAGTATAATAATCGAAGATGTGAGTTTGAAAAACGTGCAAAAAACTACGTCTTGTTTGTTTGCTTTTTTGTTCGTTTGTTTATTGTTGTTTTTCTGGCAACGAATATAAAAGCAAAATAAATCTTAGTTGCCCGAAAGCCACGAGGCTGACCACGTGAGAAGGTCGATTTTGAGTAGAAATCTTCCTGCCAAACTAGATCTGCCATTTTGGAATGACTATATCGGACAGGGTGGGGGATATAGTTGCCAAAACCGGTTTAATACTTTTGAAAGAAAATGCCATTTCATGACTGGCCCGCCATAACAAACATATTCCAATTATGGTCGCCAAAATACGACACGGTGGGGTTCCCGTGTGTGAGTTTCAGTTTTTGTATTGTTGCGCTTTTGTTTTTTGCTTAGAGCCTATCGAGGCTCTGTTTACATACAGTGGCGTCCAAGGCCTGTTGTTTTTTTTTGTTTGTTTTTTTCAGTAAACTTACTAACAATAAGTTGAATCTTGCTATTTGCGTGTACGTACACACAGGCGTGTAAAGGGTATGTAGTTGTGCTGGTGTACACCATTACTGACTGATATAGTTATGTATCAGCATGGAAATTATTCTCAGCGATAAAGTGTGATACAGCAAAACGGTCCGTCTGTTCATGTCCGGCGCGTCCTACATCCGAAATCTCCGATTGGGGCGACACGTTTTAGAGGGAGGTCCATGTGACCTCTGACATTTTTCAATCACTGTTTTACGGAATGCCGCCATTTTGAAAATTATTTTTTAATCTGACGTTCCATCTTCTTCGCCAAGAAATAATATCCATTGTCCATTTGCGTGACCAGCTCATTTAACATAATAGTTAGTCTTCGCTCAGGACCGGGGACCAGGGTTTAATCTTCAATCAAGCCATACCAAAACCTTTAAAAATGATACATGATGTCTACTTGCTAAACACTCAGGATGGTAAGGTGATGGTCAAGGATAAGTGGAGCAATCCTGGGAAAAAGGGTGACACCCACCATTACATTTTGGTGTAGGAACCAATTAAAAAGGAGACTTTAAATTTCCATCGACTTCGGTTGAGCTATTTATTTATTTTTATTATCTGCGTGACCTGTGTGGTGCGTACTACACAAGAAAACGACGAGTTTTAGGCGCCAAAGGGATAATTTCATCAGTTTATTTCTTTATTTCACAAGTCATATTATCAATCATGAACATTATAATCAGTAAGGACGGTTCTTACTACCCCGAATCTCTCAACTCTTTTCTATTTCCTTAATTTTAACGAGAATCATAGTCTCATCCAATGGAAAGGGAGAGAAAGCGTTTATTACATTTTCGGTGCAATAATGTCTTCTTAAATTCTTTAGTCGATAAAATTTTGACTAGCAGGCCAAATTTTCTTATGAAACTTTTTTATAGATCTAAAAACTTTTTAATTAAATATCAAATTTTCCCTTTTGATTATTTTTTTTCTTTTATTATTTTTATTATTTTATTAATTATTATTATTTTTATTAGAAACTTTAATTCCTTTCGAACATCCAAACAAACGCTAACAGCTTCCAAATCATACAGCGGCCATTAATAGCATTAGTTGATTTAGCTACGATATATTATTACGGTGATCTTCTCTTCTCTGTGGGAAGTAAAATTAGAAAAACGATTTTATTCCATTATCTTTTCACTGCTGTTGTACGCTACATTATTATTATTTAGAATATTAGATTTTGATTTTATTCAGGTGAGTATATTTTATTGGGATGAGTATACAAAACGCAAAAAAATAATTGTAGATAAAGTTTATCTTTAAACTAAAGTATTTTAAGTCTGTTCAAATGTCCCATTGCTTAAGAGGACAAACTGAGCTAATTTATTAGGTATTTTGTATACATTTCCCGCCATTACTTCGATGTTTGAATTATAGTATGACGCCATTTTCTATCTTATATCTCATTTTTTGAAAACTGTTTTATTTAAATAAATGAAAATAAACTCCATTGAATTTTTGTTAAAAACTAATGAAAAGCAAAAAAGACGTTAAAATTTTTAAAAACGAAAATTTATTTATTTTAATCTAAACGTGTTTTTACTTTTTCATTAATTTCACTTGTAAACTTGAATAATAATAGTTTTGTACTACGGGTGATTTTGATCCGACGAAATCTATGATTAAAAACGTAACCTTTTTAGTAAAAATTATTATGAACATCTCGGAAAAATGCTATGAAAAAACGTTTGAAAACGATTTTTGATAGATTTATTTTTACCTAAAATTATTTATCTAATATCCTTCATATAAAATTAATTATTGATTAAACTATTGAAACTTCTATTAAATTTGGATAACTGATTTCCTTGATTTTTATATATTCATTTAAAACCATAAACATATCATTTGTTCCCTTAGTTCTCCATAAATGTCCCTAACATTAATAATGCAATAAGGCTTAGCGATTAGTAGCATATTAACTAACTGATATATGCTAGTGTACAGGTGTGTTCTATGTATTACGTAATAATTTATTTCTTGAAAAAAAAACTGTAAAACTAACATTGCTCTTTGACTGCCGTGAGTGCAAGTCAGTCAGTATTTATGTTTTCTACCGAGATTTTATATTCTAATACAGAAAATGAAAATTTTAACTTCCATAAAATAGAAATGCTATGTTTTACTTTATTTTATATATAACTTGCAAATTATAAGAAGTAAAAAAAAAAGAAAAGAATATCAATATTATTAAGGGGTTAGGGGCTTTGAGCAGGAGTGCACAGTGGACTTTTTTATTATTCCAGGGAAGCGACGTCGAAGAGGTTAAAGACTATGAATTTATTGAAATGTATTTCAATCGATGTCACTTTACTTAGCCAATCACTGCTAAGTACATCCACGACATAATCACGCTCACACACCAGTCCTTGTTAGATCAGCGAATTTATTTTTGAGATTGGTTAGTTCCAGATGGGTGACCATTTGAGAATACTAGGCGCTTTACGTCATTTCTCTTGATCGAGATACACAAGTGACTAGGAACCGTATCTTAATTTGATGGAAAAGCCGTAAAAAAATTGTTGGATACTCCCTTCAGCTCCAACCCACAGTTGAATTTTATAAAATGTAAAAGATTGGCAATGTTTGGTCCAAAATAAAGATCTATGAAGAAGAATGATTCATAGGATATTTTTCCATCGGTTGAGACGGACAGACATGTTGTTGTAGTACTATCTATGAGTCACACTTCTTTCTCACCAAACAAGGCTGGCATGAACTCCAGTTTGAAAATCTTTATACAAGTGTAACTGGTATTTGTAAGATGCAGCTATTAAGTCGCCAATTTCATTTGCGGATCTTCTAGGTCATTTCGTTTGAAGAATCCGTTTAAACAAATAAGTGGGTCCACGTGCAACGGATCATAATTAAACAGTTGAGCTGACATCATTAATCGCCAATTTAAAAGTAGCGCTCAAGCCATTAATTAATAATACGAGGAAGAAAAATTGAACCTTGGCTCAAAGATCCAAATTCAATCGTTGTCTTTTGATTCTGCTTTTCGTCCGATTCCATAAAAAAATCAGATTTGTAGTATTATCGAAATGATGAGTCATCTTCAGTGAAGCCTGTAAGAAACACTGATATAGTAAATGATGACAGAAAAATTATGCTTAACCAGTGTTCGCACTAATATTCATATAAAATAACCTCTCAATCGAAAAGTCAAAATAAAAAGATGAGAAATAAAACATTTCGAACTGGAAAGTTTTTAAAAAGAGAAATATTTTATATGAATATTAGTGCGAACACTGGTTAAGCATAATTTTTCCGTTATTTTTTACCGGGGGGGGGCATATATTTTTAGTATTTACATCAACAGTGCTCAAGTCGTGAAGTGAGCTTAGTAGGGAAAATAGCCTGATGATTTATCCCGGGAATGAGATATAAATATACGTATTCGTGTAGCTCACTTGTCATAAGTATATATATATATATATATATATATATATATATATATATATATATATATATATATATATATATATATATATATATATAATTATTAATGACAATATATGTATTAGCATATACTATCAGTTCCTTTTACTTTGTAGACCTCTTAAAAGATTTAGCTCAATGATTGTCAATTATTGATAACAGAGCAAATGTAGTGTTGCAGAGACGATATTGACATAAAATGTTGTTTGGCACAAGACAAATGAAACGGACCGTAAAAATATATCTCACAGAAATATTATGTTTTTTGGAAATGTGAAAAAATAAAAATAATAAAATAAAACCATGGTTATTGGAATATAATATGAACTGACTTATATATATATATATATATATATATATATATATATATATATATATATATATATATATATATATATATATATATATAGGGAGAGATAGAGAGTAACTTGAATTGGTGACTAGACATTAAAACATTGTTAAACATTCCAAAGACGTTTGCTGGAACATCATCATCATCATCATGAAGAAGAAGAAGAAGAAGAAGAAGAAGAAGAAGAAGAAGAAGAAGAAGAAGAAGAAGAAGAAGAAGAAGAAGAAGCTATAAAAGAAACTATATCTATAAATATATCTGTATGGAAAGCAGAAAGGGGAAAAAAGAAAACGTCTCAGCGAAAGAGTATGAAGACGGGGGTCTGACTTGCATTCCCTTATTCGTCTAACAGTTTTGTACTCGCTAACGTTTGTGTATACAAATAAATACACGTTGGCGTTTATTATAGAGTGGAGTATTGCATAGGAGATCGCATAGTTTGCTTTAAATTCCTTTAACTGAAGGCGAAAGGAAACAGATAAAACAGATTCGAATTCGTTGTTTTTTGGTAAGATTTTAGTCATTCTATGATGTTTTTTCAGTTTGTCTTCTTTACGGCATATCAACCCAATCGGTGAATTAATATACGAATCCAATACTTATTTTAAACGATCTATAAAATCATACGCGACGGAAACTTTTTTGAAAGATGGGATCGTCCGATTGCCGAAGATGCAATACAAAAAAAATCGCTGTTGTGTCAAACGTGAGCCTTAAATTCAGGTTAGGATCAAGATGTAGTATCTGTTCTGTTCAAAGATCGTAGAATCGTATTATGGGTCTGCGTTCGCGCCGAACGTCAATAGAATACAAATATGTCACAAGCTCTTACAAGCTTTTTTAGATAAACTCTGCAAAACCAGATAATTCTGAAACTACATTAAGCACAGCAGCAAAATAAAACAAATGAAGGAAACAACTGTGAAAATTGTTGGGTCTCACTAATTTGTTATAATTATTTATAATTTAGTATATATTTTATAATTTAGTATATATTGTATGATTT
>OY744548.1:41637625-41667625 GCA_963556195.1 Sepiola atlantica
GAAATTTACCACCCGGACAATTTGCATATCTTTTTCACGGAACTTTTCTTTTCATTCAATACGTTTTTTTAACAAAAATTATTTTAATAATTTTTAATAATAATTTTCATATTTTTCAAATATTTGAACTTTGGTTTTTTCGAAAGCGAACTTATCCATCTGTATTTCTCCTCTGATGATAAGATTTCGATCTTTGAAAAGCCTTGGCTTAAGGAAAGAATAATAAACACTAGTTTATTACTGAATGCACCTTGCATTGAACAATTGAAATTTGAAATAAATTTGGACAATCGTCGCATATTTATCACTCTTTTTTCTTCTATCTCTCTCTCTCTCTCTCTCTCTCTATATATATATATATATATATATATATATATATATATATATATATATATATATATATATATATATATATACCTTTGTCTATATACAGTTAGGTGTGTTTATATATTTATATTTACATGATTCACTCCTAAGCTAATCAAACGATCAGTATAGATCTTAAAAAACAGTTGCTATGCGTAAGGGGTCGTAATGTGAGCTATATTTGATTTAATTTAGTTTCTTGCAGAGGGTGTAAAATGTGGGTAAAATGTGGGTAAAATGTGGCACTTTGTAAAGATTCAGATACCTCCGCTTTTTTTCTGAAATTTTCACGAGAGGTATTAATAAATATTCTCAAAATTTCAGTTTATTTGAAGAATTTTACAGTCTTAGAGAACATAATACGGCACAACGTCCCATTTCAAAAATTAATTATATCCGATTTACATTGAATTTGTTCTATAGTCATTAGACACCAATGATTCAAGATTCCCTGAATTTCCATTTCCTCTGAAGACTCATTAAACTTCAGCCTTTAATTTTACACATTTTCTAAAATCAACTTCATGTAATGGAATTTGATCAACATTTGAATAGGAATTGTAGACATAAGGTTTAGTAGCATTTTAATCTTAGTTAGGGAACATAAAAATAATGCAAAACTGTTCTATTCAGAGAATTTCATTTTACCAGTCCTGGGATGAGTATTCTTCTAGTATATATATATATATATATATATATATATATATATATATATATATATATATATATATATATATAGTACTTGAGAATGGCTTATATATATATATATATATATATAGTACTTGAGAATGGCTTATATATATATATATATATATATATATATATATATATATATATATATATATTTATATATATATATATATATATATTTATATATATATATATATATATATATATATATATATATATATATATATATATATATATATATTAGTACTTCATGTATCCACATAAAATATTATGAGGAGATATAATTTTTTATGTATCAGTTATTAGTATTTACTTCAACAGTGCTCGATACGTAAGTAGAGCTAGGTAGTAAGCAATGAAAATATATATGGCAATCAAGCTACACAGAGGCTCCCGTGTTTCACCCCCGGGGGGAATCGTCAGGCTAAATGCATGGAGTTATTTTTGTCAGGTGTTTTTATATACATGGCTTGCTAGTTAACCAATCAGATTCTTTGTTGTTCCCTCAGCCAATCGTTGGGCTTCCCGCGAACAAAGGCTTTGTTGGTGACGCTCCTATGTCAATCCTATTGTTTGTTAACAATGGAGTTTCCTATATCCGGTTTCCTTTGTTTTGTCAATACGGTAGGCGAATTTATTTTAACACGTGGTTTCTTGTATTTCTATTTTAGATTTTAAATTTTAACTTGTTCAGTTTTTTATTTATTTTTTTTTTATTTTTATTTTTTTATTTATTTATTTTTTTTTTTAATTTAATTTATTATATATCATCCTAAGGTAAATTTATTTCTGTGTAAACAGCTGTTTGCTATTTCGCTTCTAGAGTTTAATAGGTTTCGGGGATCTTTAAAATTTAGGATTTCATATTTTTCATTCAGGCATAATCTACACGGGTCGTCTAAGTTTCTACATGTACTGGCCTGTCTTACTATTTTCCATTCAATTATTGGTGAGTGTCCATTTTCTTTGAACTCCCAATAATGGTTAGCTAGTGCTGTTTTAGTTCGACGTTCTTTGTTTTTAAATGTGCTTTTGTGGTCATAGTATCTGGTCTTAAAGTCTAGGGATGTCATACCCACGTAGTATTTCTTGTTATTTTGTCTTTCGTTGGCAAATATCGTTGCTTGGTATACAACACTTTTAGTTAGGCATTTATTTTGTAGTGGACAAAGTTTACGATTTATGCAGTTACATCTTTTCTCTTCATTGCTAACTTTTTCGTTTCTATTCGGGTGGTTATTATTAGTGTTTTGTTTATTTCTATTAGTATTGTTTATATTTTTGTTCTTCGTAGTGTTATTTTGTGTATATTTTCCACTTTGTTTATTTTTTTCTTCTCTGTTGTTGTCTTTTAGTATTTTGTTGTTGTGTGCCTTAATTATCATTTCTAGGTTTTCACAGCAGCTGTAGGATAGTTTTAGATTATTTTTATTGAATATTTTATGTAGAGGGTTGGTTACGGGGAAGTGTTTTTCAATCAGATTTAGGAATTTTTTGCCTAGTTTAGTTTTTAGCATCTGGTTATAGGGAGGGGTATAGTAGATTATATTTCTTTTTCTTTTGTTTTTATTTTTAATTTTGTTGTAATTATTGGTGTCCTGTTTTTTATATTTAATTTCGGTATTATGGTAACCACTATTTTTTAGAGCTGTATTGTAAATGTTGATTGATTTTTTAAAAACGCTTTCGTTGCTAGAATTGTTGATAAGCCTACTTTCGATCGAATTCGGGATATGTTTTATGATTGATGGGGGGTGATTAGACTTTGGGTGTACGCCTATTGGGTTGGCGTTATCTTTTAGATATGGTTCGTAGGTGTTTTTACTTAAGTTTAATGTGACGTCTAGAAAGTTCGTTGTTTTTATGTTAGCCATTACTTCTACTTTTAGGCCTAGTTTTTTCATTTCCATATGTATAATTTTCTTGAAGTTTTCTCCCTTGACTTTGTTGGAGTCTCTTATTATCGCTAATCCATCATCTCTATAAAGGCCGATATCCGTATTATCGAATATATTTGTGAGTGTATATAAAATGAATAACCCCACAAGATCAGATGCCTCCGCAGAAATAAATTTACCTTAGGATGATATATAATAAATTAAATTTAAAAAAATAAATAAATAAATAAATAAAATAATAAATAATAAATAAATCAATAAAAAACTGAACAAGTTAAAATTTAAAACCTAAAATAGAAATACAAGAAACCACGTGTTAAAATAAATTCGCCTACTGTATTGACAAAACAAAGGAAACAGGATATAGGAAACTGCATTGTTAACAAACAATAGGATTGACATAGGAGCGTCACCAACAAAGCCTTTGTTCGCGGGAAGCCCAACGATTGGCTGAGGGAACAACAAAGAATCTGATTGGTTAACTAGGAAGCCATGTATATAAAAACATCTGACAAAAATAACTCCATGCATTTAGCCTGACGATTCCCCCGGGGATGAAACACGGGAGCCTCTGTGTAGCTTGATTGCCATATATATTTTCATTGCTTACTATATATATATATATATATATATATATATATATATATATATATATATATATATATATATATATATGTATGTATATATATATAAATATAGTACTTGAAAGGGGCTTATATATATATATATATATATGATGACCTGATCATCACCCCATCTCATGTCCGAGACATCATAAAAAACCCTTGACACCTCCAAAGCATGTGGGCCTGATTATATACCAGTAATTGTAATAAAGAAATGTTTTGGTGAACTAGCCCATATCCTCTCCAAACTCTCCAACAAATTATTTGCCGAATTATGCTTACCTGGCAGCTTGAAAATTGCCTCTGTTTTACCAGTCTTCAAGAATTCTGGAAATAGAAGTTACCCTTCGAATTATCGCCCCCATCAGTCTACTCCCGTTCTTTGCTAAAATCTTTGAATCCTTAATCAATCTAGCGATAGTCTGTCACCTAGTTAATGCTAAACTTCTTTCTGGCCATCAGTATTGATTTAGGCAAGCACGATCTACTGCGGATATCCTAACGATCATCTCTGAACGTATTTACCATACACTGGACTAAGCATGTGGAGCTAAGACAGTAGCGCTTGATATATCCAAAGATTTTTACTGGACGAATATTTAATATAATTAGATCCTTCTTATCTAAAAGAAAGAACCAGGTTATCCTCGGTGGCCGTTCATCCAAACAACATGACATAAATGCAGGTGTACCCCAGGAATCGATCCTTTGACCTTTATTGTTCCTTATTTTCATAAGTGACTTTACTTATGACATCGAGTCAGAATTGGCATATTTGCTGACAACACAACGCTCTACTCTCGTCATGTGTGTAAAAAGGACGCGCACATATCTGAAGCAATGGCTGAATCCTTAGAAAGTGACCTTCAGTCGGTAGTGGAATGGGGTCATAAATGGATGGTAACATTTAATGCTGCTAAGACAAAGCTCCTTTCCTTCAACAACTACAAGAAACCTCTTCAACCACCCATTGCCATGGCAAATAACATCCTACCGGAGAGTTTAACGTTCAAATTTCTCGGCCTAACATTCACAGGTAACATGAATTTGAACAAATACATAGAAGACATTGCCAAGGCTGCTGAAAAGAAAGTGGGCTCCCTCTACCGAGCTAGAAAACTTCTCACACCTGACAGTATCCTATATCTCTACAAAGCCACCATCTGTCCATGCATAGAGTATTGTTTTCACATCTGGGCTAGTGCACCATCCACTTGTTTTTCCCTCTTAGACAAGGTCCAAAAAAGAGTCGCTAATCTAATAGGTCCCTCACTATACACCAAGCTCCAGCCCCTGTCTCATCGCCGCAATGTTGCATCCTTGTGCTTGTTTTACAAGTACTTCAATGGAATGTGCTCCGATGAACCTGTTGCTCTGGTACCCCATCGACGTAAATACAGTCGACTAACCCGATAATTAGCTAAATCCCATCAATTCACTGTGGAGATCACCAGATGCCTGAGAGCTTTCTACCCAAATAGCTTCTTTCCTCGAGCTGTCGGCCTTTGGAACTACCTCCCTGCTCCCTGGTTCATCAACTGTACCAGCATGCAGAAATTTAAAACTAATGTGAACAATCATCTCGCTGCACAGCTCTCAATTTAGGATGACCCTCCAAAACTTTCACCTTAATTCTCAGTAGCCTCTTACGTCTACAGTGGCAACTTGCTTTGTTTGGGGTAAAATAAGTTAATATATATATATATATATATATATGTGTGTGTGTGTGTGTGTGTGTGTGTGTGTATTTACTTTACATAATAATATGCGTTGTGTCTCTATTACATTTTTCGAACAGATCGAAAAATATGGAAACGTTTTTATCGCAATAAAATGTATTTTCTTTAAACAATGACCTTTTCTACATCGTAAATAAGCTTTTGTCCTAATCGTCTAGATTTCCAGCACACTCCATCTATTTTCAATAGCCAATGCAAATCAATTTGGATTATCGGAACAGCCGTTTACCATTGGTCTTCTTCAGAATGTGAGTGGCACTAAGCCTTCCCAAGGTTCTAGTACTCTCCGCACCCTTTCCAGTGGACGCATGGTCGGTGTTCTCCCTTTTCGGACTTTTCTTTCTCCTTCATCCTTAACGACAGTTTTGTGTGGAAATAACATGTGTGTATATGGAAGTAGTTTAATGGATTTCTCGAAGTTTCCATCTCGGTTCGTGTGTTATTCTTTCTGTTTGGTTCCTTTCTATTCAAAATTGTTTGTCGTAAATTCGTGTTCGTTGGTTAGTTTACGCATTCATGGATTTTCTTGAAGATTTCGTCTGTTTTCATCATCGCCATTCCTTGCTTGGCATCAATCTTCCATTTTATCCCATTTTCTCCTTGTTGATTTCCTAATGTTGTCAGAACTGTACCGAGTGGTCCTAAAATTATTGGTATTATGGTGATTTTCTTCATGTTCTATATTCCTTTCAGTTCTCTGGTAATTCCGTGTATTTCCTTCGTTTTTCTGCTTCCTTGATCTGTGAAATACTGGGACGGTGAAATCTCAAGTAATGCTCACTTTTCCATTTGAATATCTTGGCTCAAGATTCTGGTTGTGTTTATCAGCTTTTCCAATTCCATTTTGTTTTTGTTTTTTGCTTCAGGACGTCTACATAAAAATGTGGTTTATTTTTTTCTTCTGTGTCAGCGAATTTGTATCCAGCATTACACTTTCTGGGTATGTTGTTGAGTGGTTATTATAATAACCACTCAACAACAGTAGTGGTGATAGAGAGTCTCCCTGGAAAATGCCTCTCTGTATTCTTATCTCAGCCAGGTGTTGTCATCCAGCTGTCAATTCCACTCTCTATCTTTCCATTGCTTTATTTATTATTATTATTATTATTATTATTATTATTATTATTATTATTATTATTATTATTATTATTATTATTATTATTATTATTATTATTATTATATAGTTCTCATACGAGCCCTTTGCCAGTGATCGTTCCTTGGCAAATACAGGTGGTATTGCCTTGAGTGACTGACCACGTCTACCAGAGATTTCCAGAACTCTCAGCTTCTTTCAATCACTATATTGCAACTAACTCTTATATTCGAAATAAGTTTAATAAATATAAACTAAGAGAATCCGTGCACATCTGATTTGCTGCAATCAAGTAACAGTTGCATGGTTATTATTAATAAACAATAGCGAAATACACTAAGAACAAACACTAATTATAAAAGAGATAAAAGTAATGACGACAATAGAGGTTATATTGCTTTCGTTAATCCTCGGAAGCCTCTTTCCTGCTCTCCCTCTCTCTCTTTCTCTCTATATCTCTCCCTCACTCTCCTTCTCTCTCTCTCTTTCTCTCTCTGTCTCTCTCTTTCTTAAATATTGGGATCGGCCATGTTTGATATTTGATAGCGACGCGATCACGTGACTTCGGTCTGGCTTTGTAGAAGTGGTTCAAGCTAGAATCAGAGCTTGACATTGAAACGAATTGGAGATTAAGTGCAAAGGAAAGTAAAGGAGAACTTCTATCAACAGAAATCTAGAGAGGGAAGGGAAGAGATGGTTGAAAATAAACGCTTAAGCAGATTACTGGCTAAATAGAATAAAATCAAATAGATAGTAGCTTTAATCCAAGTAAGTGTCAATGGCCTTGCTAGGTTTGTTCTCATTCTGGTTCGCTTACGTCACTAACAGCGTTTCCATCTTTAAATTGTCGTTTGTTTATTTAAAACTTCATTTGTAAAGCAACAAAAAATGGAGGTGAATAATTAAATATTTTCAAGAGTACTTTTTTCTAAATTCAGATTTCTTACTATAAAAAGAATATGTCAACGAAATGTGAAATATTTAACGAGATAAGAACCGAAACAATACCCCCCCCCTTATCATATTATTGTTCAATCTGAACGTTATATGTTAGGGTCGACTTTTTACTACATGGTATCTGTTTTAAAATGGCTACCTGCTGCGTGTCCATACTCGCTAGGACACTCCATTCTTGACACTCAGTCCGACAGGGTTGGGATTTCATTAGCAGTACCAGACCTTACATTGTCGGGATGAGGTATGGTCCAGCTCGGTCCTAGGACGTTCACTCTGCAATGCAGTAGCCCCTCGGCTTGAGGAGGGGTTAGTTTATTGCTGATCGCCTGGGGGGGGGGCTACCGGGGAATGCCGACGGATCCGTTGTTAGTTATTTTTTACACAGCCAGGGTGTGCTATTCAGGGAGCTGGCTATCTCCGTCTTCCAGCCTTCTGCCACATCTTGCATCTTGCTTTGGCCATAAGCAAGTAAATCAAAATGGCTGTCATTTTTTTGTTTAAAAAAATGGCTTCATTTGATTTCTTTTTCAAAACTCATTTATTCGTTCAATTTTAATCAAATTTTCATGTAAAAATCGATAAATGTAACAATAAAACATTCTATTTCATACGATTAAATCTGTCTTTTTGTTAACTTTTGAAATTGACTTTGGTTTTCAGTGGCTCGGAATTTGAGAATTTTTTTACGTTAAATTAATAAAATAATTGATTCTATTACAACATTTATCGATTCTTAAACTAAATGTGAGTTAATCAACGATTTTTTCCTGGTGACTTTTTTATATACTTTAATAACACAAAATACATGCGAAAGTATTATTAGTTCTGGGATTGAGTTATGTTTGAAACAAAATTATGTTTCAATTGTTTTAATTATCCGTAATTTATAATTAACTGAACAAGTCAGCCATCTCTCTCTTTCTTTCTCTCTCTCTCTCTCTCTCTCTCTCTCTCTATATATATATATATATATATATATATATATATATATATATATATTCTGTGAAATAATAAGTTTTTGCTGCCGTTCCGACTCTCCTAACCTACTGGATTATATATAAAAGGAATTCAAAAGTTGAAAGGACTCAAGCCTCGGAGGTATGAATACAAACTTTCCCCGATAGAATGTAGGTTATGAATAATATTTAATCTCGTCTGACCCGAACTTATCTCCTCCACTTCATCCAGGAAGTATACCCGCATATCGAAACTCAGATTCTGTTTGCTTCTGTTTTTCTCCAAACACGTCTTTAACGGCCGGACTCTGATTATAATATTTCCTGGAATACTCCGCCCTCCCACATCTAATGTCATTCCATTTTTGCGATTTTGAGTTGAATGCGGAATTGGTATAAGAACACAATTGGAAATAGATATATATTTCCTGTAAGGCTGGTTCTCTTTTCCTTACGCACCAGTGAAATTACTAAGAAATGTTTTCCCCCTTCCTCATATCTCATATATATTCATACACTTCAATGTCCAGTGCTGTCGGTATAATCCCAACTATACTTTTTCTTATATTACACCCCCTATTTCTTTATTATTCTTGTTTCTTTCTCCCATAAAAGTTTTTATAATTTTTTCTCCACAAAAAATTATCTTTGTCCATATCTTCCCCTATACTGTTCCTCCTACCCTCTTACATTGCCCATTCTCTTGCAATATGTTTTCTTAAAAAAGCATCTGTGAAAAACACCTTGATCCTCTTCAAACTTTATTTTCTAATTTTATTTTATTTCTATTTTAATTTTTTATGTTGTTTTTAATTTTAATTTTATTTTTTTATTTTATTTCTTTATTTTTATTTTTTTATTTTTTAATTTTTTATTTTTAATTTTGTATTATTATTTTATTCTTATTCATATTTTATTATTTTTATTTCTATTTTTATTTCTATTTTTATTGTTTTCACTACTCCTCTGACAAAAGAATTTGTAATTTTAATTAATTTATTGCAGAAAATTGAAAGGGTAAATCTATGGAAAGTATTGTGTTATTTCTTTTATATGTACCAGTGATTTGTTTATTAGTACCATTGTATATTTCCCCTGCTATGCTACCAACATATCAACCGGTTATTCTTTCTGTCAGTGGAAGTTTCTCTAGAGTTTTTCTCTGATTTTCTGTAAGACGTGTTGCTAAAAGCGCTGATGAAGAGACGCTTTGGATTATAAAATAAAATAAAATAAAGTATTTCCAAACTGTTTTGGAAACGATCGTACGTCATACTGGATATGATATAATTCTTGGAACAATAGTAATGTTTTAATTCATTAAATGTTTTTATATATGTATATATATATATATATATATATATATATATATATATATATATATATATATGTGTGTGTGTGTGTGTGTGTGTGTCTCTCTATCTCTCTCTCTCTCTCTCTCTCTCTCTCTCTCTGTCACTCTCTTAGCTATCGATATATTTCTACTATAGCCCTATCACCCTATGTTGATTCAACCACTTCTAAATATCTCTGTAATCATTGAGAAAAAAGATTGAGTCTATCTTTTCTCTGTGTGGATATCTAATTTACATACTTGTTTATGTACACACGATAAACGTGTATGTGAATTAGATGGCAAAATAATAAATCTACTTATTTCTATCTAAGAATAATCAAAAATTATAAACAATACTTGTATATAACAAGAAGAAGAAGAAGAAGAAGAAGAAGAAGAAGAAGAAGAAGAAGAAGAAGAAGAAGAAGAAGAAGAACATAGCCATGGCATGGCTCGATTACAGAAAAGCGTACAACAAGCATGGATAATCGAGTGCTGAAGGATGTACAAAATATCAAACAAGATTACCAATTTGATTAAAAACGTAATGGGAATATGGCGATTGAAACTGACAGCTGGGAAACAATATCTTACTGAGATAAGAATACAAAAAAGCATCATCCAATAAGACTCTCTATCACCACTACTGTTTATCATAGCCATGATGCCACCTAATAACATACTTAAAAAATGTGATTCTGAATACAAGTTTACAGACGCAGAAGAAAGAATAAATCACCTCATGTATATGGACGATTTGAAGCTATTTGCAAAAAGCAAAAAGGAATTGGAAATTCTGATAGACACAACCAGAATCTTCAGCCAGCACATTCAAATGGAATTCGGAAAGGAAAAGTGTGCCTTGCTAGAAATTAAAAGGGGAAAACTGGAGCCAACCAAGGGGAGATGAGGGCACTAGGCGAACATGATACCTATAATTTGGGAGTTCTGGGAGTGTAAATCCATCAAATCAACAGAAATGAAAGAGAAGATTGGAAAAGAAAATCTTAGAAACTAAATTATATGGTAGGAATCTAGTAAAACGAATAAATGTTTGAGAAGTATCACTAGTCAAATATTCTGGACCATTCGTAGGCTGGACCAAAGAAGAACTGAGGCATAATGACCAGAAAACTAAGAAAAGTTATGATTATGCACAATGCGCGGCATCGAAAGATGATACTGACAGATTCTACGTGAAAAGAAAAGACGGGGAAGAGGACTGGTAAAAGACGGTGAAGAGGACTGGTAAAAGACGGTGAAGAGGACTGGTAAGTGTATTACTGACACAAAAAAGACTTTGAAAAATACATAACCCAGAAAACAGAAAGGCTAAATACCGCAGCAAGAAACACCGTCAAAATGAGCAATATAGGGAACAGAAAAAAAGAGAAACAAGACGAGAAAAAACAAGTGGGGCGATTCATAAGAATGACAAAAGAAGAGACTCACGAAAACACATGGACATGGCTACAAAAAGGACACCTAAACAGAGAACGGGAATCAATACTAACGGCCGCATAGAACAATGCGATTAGAACTAATTATATCATATTTGACAAAACACAGGAAAACAGCAAATGTAGATTTTATGGACTAAGAGACAAAACGGGAAATGCAAACTATCCTCAAAAGAATACAGAAAAAGATACGAATCTGTGGGGCCGGCAGTACACTGAGAACTATGCATATGCCTGTATTATGAACACGCAGACAAACAGTACAGACACAAACGGGAGGCAGTACTGGAAATAGTAAATCACAAAATCATCTGGGACATGGAGGTACAAACATAAAAACCCATCCAACAAGGATGTCATAATAGTTTTTAAAAACAATGGGAAAAACTGCCAAATCTTAGACTTCGCCGTCACAGTGAGGTTAAAGGAGACCGACAAACGAAGCAACTACACGGAACAGAGAATCATATGAAACATGAAGAAAGTCAATAATCGTCGGAGAACTAGAAACAGTCTAAAAGAACGGAAGAAAAGATTATATAACGGACGGCAATAATGAAAACAGCTGAGATCTTGAGTAAAATCTTCGAATGCAGAAACCAATCCACATAAACCACAAATGTTAACCAGCCACAAAAAACGTGCAATAGAAATTTAAAAATAAATAAATAAATAAATTAAAAATAGAAAGAAAATTCCTCAAACCAAACAGAACTTAAACTACAAAATATCTCATCAATTACATCCCCACCCACCCCCAAAACACACACACGCACTGTGATGGAACCAGCCTCGGTTGATACCACACAAATGATTGTTAAGTGTCAAAAAGGATGGAAAGACCGAGAAGAGAGAGCATTAACTTGAAGGGTGCGGATAGTACTTGGACCTTGGGGAGGATTATTGCCACCCAAATCTCAGATGACCAATAGCCGTTGCCAGCGATAAATCACTGGTAGTCTGCTGCTCTGATAACGCAATATCATTTGCAGTGGTTACCGAAAGAGGTGGAGATTACTGGGCATCTGGAGAGATTTATTGCAACTCAGATTGCAGGGAACAACACCGGTTACTGGCAGTGAGCAATCACTGATGATGATATGTGTGAGAACTTCTCGTGAGTAACAATAATAAAAGTAAAGAGACGTATTATTTTTAGTTACGCAAGAATGGTGTCTTAACAGCTATCTCAAAAGTTTATGAAATTTTCGAATGAAATCAAAGTAGAATAATTAGTGGTAGTGAGTGTGAGCAAACGGGTAATGGTTAAGTGTATATATCTAAAATAATAGATTAGAAATATATAGCTTATAAGATATAAAACGTGAGCAGTACGTTGTAGTTGGTTTGAAGCATTGTAGTTGGTGTGAAGCATTGTAGTTGGTTTGAAGCATTGTTGTTGGTTTGAAGCATTGTAGTTGGTTTGAAGCATTGTAGTTGGTTTAAAGCATTGTAGTTGGTTTGAAGCATTGTAGTTGGCTTGAAGCATTGTAGTTGGTGTGAAGCATTGTAGTTGGTTTAAAGCATTGTAGTTGGTGTGAAGCATTGTAGTTGGTTTAAAGCATTGTAGTTGGTTTGAAGCATTGTAGTTGGTTTGAAGCATTGTTGTTGGTGTAAAGCATTGTAGTTGGTTTGAAGCATTGTAGTTGGTTTGAAGCATTGTAGTTGGTGTAAAGCATTGTTGTTGGTTTGAATCATTGTTGTTTGTTTGAAGCATTGTTGTTGGTGTAAAGCATTGTAGTTGGTTTGAAGCATTGTTGTTGTTGTGAAGCATTGTAGTTGGTTTGAAGCATTGTAGTTGGTGTGAAGCATTGTAGTTGGTTTAAAGCATTGTAGTTGGTTTGAAGCATTGTAGTTGGTGTGAAGCATTGTAGTTGGTTTAAAGCATTGTAGTTGGTTTGAAGCATTGTAGTTGGTTTGAATCATTGTTGTTTGTTTGAAGCATTGTTGTTGGTGTAAAGCATTGTAGTTGGTTTGAAGCATTGTAGTTGGTTTGAAGCATTGTAGTTGGTGTAAAGCATTGTAGTTGGTTTGAAGCATTGTAGTTGGTGTGAAGCATTGTAGTTGGTTTGAAGCATTGTAGTTGGTGTAAAGCATTGTAGTTGGTTTGAAGCATTGTAGTTGGTTTGAAGCATTGTTGTTGGTTTGAAGCATTGTAGTTGGTTTGAAGCATTGTTGTTTGTTTGAAGCATTGTTGTTGGTTTGAAGCATTGTAGTTGGTTTGAAGCATTGTTGTTGGTGTAAAGCATTGTAGTTGGTTTGAAGCATTGTTGTTGGTTTGAAGCATTGTAGTTGGTGTAAAGCATTGTAGTTGGTTTGAAGCATTGTAGTTGGTGTGAAGCATTGTAGTTGGTGTAAAGCATTGTAGTTGGTTTGAAGCATTGTAGTTGGTTTGAAGCATTGTTGTTGGTTTGAAGCATTGTAGTTGGTTTGAAGCATTGTTGTTGGTTTGAAGCATTGTAGTTGGTTTAAAGCATTGTAGTTGGTTTGAAGCATTGTAGTTGGTGTAAAGCATTGTAGTTGGTTTGAAGCATTGTAGTTGGTTTGAAGCATTGTTGTTGGTTTGAAGCATTGTAGTTGGTTTTGAAGCATTGTAGTTGGTTTGAATCATTGTTGTTTGTTTGAAGCATTGTTGTTGGTTTGAAGCATTGTAGTTGGTTTGAAGCATTGTAGTTGGTTTGAAGCATTGTAGTTGGTGTGAAGCATTGTAGTTGGTTTAAAGCATTGTAGTTGGTTTGAAGCATTGTAGTTGGTTTGAATCATTGTTGTTTGTTTGAAGCATTGTTGTTGGTGTAAAGCATTGTAGTTGGTTTGAAGCATTGTAGTTGGTTTGAAGCATTGTAGTTGGTGTGAAGCATTGTAGTTGGTTTGAAGCATTGTAGTTGGTGTGAAGCATTGTAGTTGGTTTGAAGCATTGTAGTTGGTGTGAAGCATTGTAGTTGGTTTGAAGCATTGTAGTTGGTTTGAAGCATTGTAGTTGGTGTAAAGCATTGTAGTTGGTGTGAAGCATTGTAGTTGGTTTAAAGCATTGTAGTTGGTTTGAAGCATTGTAGTTGGTTTGAATCATTGTTGTTTGTTTGAAGCATTGTTGTTGGTGTAAAGCATTGTAGTTGGTTTGAAGCATTGTAGTTGGTTTTAAGCATTGTAGTTGGTGTAAAGCATTGTAGTTGGTTTGAAGCATTGTAGTTGGTGTGAAGCATTGTAGTTGGTTTAAAGCATTGTAGTTGGTTTGAAGCATTGTAGTTGGTTTGAATCATTGTTGTTTGTTTGAAGCATTGTTGTTGGTGTAAAGCATTGTAGTTGGTTTGAAGCATTGTAGTTGGTTTGAAGCATTGTAGTTGGTGTAAAGCATTGTAGTTGGTTTGAAGCATTGTAGTTGGTGTGAAGCATTGTAGTTGGTTTAAAGCATTGTAGTTGGTTTGAAGCATTGTAGTTGGTTTGAATCATTGTTGTTTGTTTGAAGCATTGTTGTTGGTGTAAAGCATTGTAGTTGGTTTGAAGCATTGTAGTTGGTTTGAAGCATTGTTGTTTGTTTGAAGCATTGTAGTTGGTTTGAAGCATTGTTGTTTGTTTGAAGCATTGTAGTTGGTTTAAAGCATTGTAGTTGGTTTGAAGCATTGTAGTTGGTTTGAATCATTGTTGTTTGTTTGAAGCATTGTAGTTGGTGTAAAGCATTGTAGTTGGTTTGAAGCATTGTAGTTGGTGTGAAGCATTGTAGTTGGTTTGAAGCATTGTAGTTGGTGTAAAGCATTGTAGTTGGTTTGAAGCATTGTAGTTGGTTTGAAGCATTGTTGTTGGTTTGAAGCATTGTAGTTGGTTTGAAGCATTGTAGTTGGTTTGAATCATTGTTGTTTGTTTGAAGCATTGTTGTTGGTTTGAAGCATTGTAGTTGGTTTAAAGCATTGTTGTTGGTTTGAAGCATTGTTGTTGGTTTGAAGCATTGTAGTTGGTTTGAAGCATTGTAGTTGGTTTGAAGCATTGTTGTTGGTTTGAAGCATTGTAGTTGGTTTGAAGCATTGTAGTTGGTTTGAAGCATTGTTGTTGGTGTAAAGCATTGTAGTTGGTTTGAAGCATTGTAGTTGGTTTGAAGCATTGTTGTTGGTTTGAAGCATTGTAGTTGGTTTGAAGCATTGTAGTTGGTTTGAAGCATTGTTGTTGGTTTGAAGCATTGTAGTTGGTTTGAAGCATTGTAGTTGGTTTGAAGCATTGTAGTTGGTGTAAAGCATTGTAGTTGGTTTGAAGCATTGTAGTTGGTGTAAAGCATTGTAGTTGGTTTGAAGCATTGTTGTTGGTTTGAAGCATTGTAGTTGGTTTGAAGCATTGTAGTTGGTTTGAAGCATTGTTGTTGGTGTAAAGCATTGTAGTTGGTTTGAAGCATTGTAGTTGGTTTGAAGCATTGTTGTTGGTTTGAAGCATTGTAGTTGGTTTGAAGCATTGTAGTTGGTTTGAAGCATTGTTGTTGGTTTGAAGCATTGTAGTTGGTTTGAAGCATTGTAGTTGGTTTGAAGCATTGTAGTTGGTGTAAAGCATTGTAGTTGGTGTAAAGCATTGTAGTTGGTTTGAAGCATTGTAGTTGGTTTAAAGCATTGTAGTTGGTGTAAAGCATTGTAGTTGGTTTGAAGCATTGTTGTTGGTGTAAAGCATTGTAGTTGGTTTAAAGCATTGTAGTTGGTGTAAAGCATTGTTGTTTGTTTGAAGCATTGTAGTTGGTGTAAAGCATTGTAGTTGGGTTGAAGCATTGTTGTTGGTTTGAAGCATTGTTGTTGGTTTGAAGCATTGTAGTTGGTGTAAAGCATTGTAGTTGGTTTGAAGCATTGTAGTTGGTTTGAAGCATTGTAGTTGGTGTAAAGCATTGTAGTTGGTTTGAAGCATTGTAGTTGGTTTGAAGCATTGTTGTTGGTTTGAAGCATTGTAGTTGGTTTGAAGCATTGTAGTTGGTTTGAATCATTGTTGTTTGTTTGAAGCATTGTTGTTGGTTTGAAGCATTGTAGTTGGTTTAAAGCATTGTAGTTGGTTTGAAGCATTGTTGTTGGTTTGAAGCATTGTAGTTGGTTTGAAGCATTGTAGTTGGTTTGAAGCATTGTTGTTGGTTTGAAGCATTGTAGTTGGTTTGAAGCATTGTAGTTGGTTTGAATCATTGTTGTTTGTTTGAAGCATTGTTGTTGGTTTGAAGCATTGTAGTTGGTTTAAAGCATTGTAGTTGGTTTGAAGCATTGTAGTTGGTTTGAAGCATTGTAGTTGGTTTGAAGCATTGTAGTTGGTTTGAAGCATTGTAGTTGGTTTAAAGCATTGTAGTTGGTTTGAAGCATTGTTGTTGGTTTGAAGCATTGTTGTTGGTTTGAAGCATTGTAGTTGGTTTGAAGCATTGTAGTTGGTTTAAAGCATTGTAGTTGGTGTGAAGCATTGTAGTTGGTTTGAAGCATTGTAGTTGGTTTGAAGCATTGTAGTTGGTTTAAAGCATTGTAGTTGGTTTGAAGCATTGTAGTTGGTTTGAATCATTGTTGTTTGTTTGAAGCATTGTTGTTGGTTTGAAGCATTGTAGTTGGTTTAAAGCATTGTTGTTGGTTTGAAGCATTGTAGTTGGTTTGAAGCATTGTAGTTGGTTTGAAGCATTGTAGTTGGTTTGAAGCATTGTAGTTGGTTTAAAGCATTGTAGTTGGTTTGAAGCATTGTTGTTGGTTTGAAGCATTGTTGTTGGTTTGAAGCATTGTAGTTGGTTTGAAGCATTGTTGTTGGTTTTAAGCATTGCAGTTGGTTTGAAGCATTGTTGTTGGTTTGAAGCATTGTAGTTGGTTTGAAGTATTGTAGTTGGTTTGAAGCATTGTAGTTGGTGTGAAGCATTGTAGTTGGTTTGAAGCATTGTTATTGGTTTTAAGCATTGTAGTTGGTTTGAAGCATTGTAGTTGGTTTAAAGCATTGTAGTTGGTTTGAAGCATTGTAGTTGGTTTGAATCATTGTTGTTTGTTTGAAGCATTGTTGTTGGTTTGAAGCATTGTAGTTGGTTTAAAGCATTGTTGTTGGTTTGAAGCATTGTAGTTGGTTTGAAGCATTGTAGTTGGTTTGAAGCATTGTAGTTGGTTTGAAGCATTGTAGTTGGTTTAAAGCATTGTAGTTGGTTTGAAGCATTGTTGTTGGTTTGAAGCATTGTTGTTGGTTTGAAGCATTGTAGTTGGTTTGAAGCATTGTAGTTGGTTTAAAGCATTGTAGTTGGTTTGAAGCATTGTTGTTGGTTTTAAGCATTGCAGTTGGTTTGAAGCATTGTTGTTGGTTTGAAGCATTGTAGTTGGTTTGAAGTATTGTAGTTGGTTTGAAGCATTGTAGTTGGTGTGAAGCATTGTAGTTGGTTTGAAGCATTGTTGTTGGTTTGAAGCATTGTAGTTGGTTTGAAGCATTGTGCCTAAAATGTAAGAAGTTGAATTTTGAAGGCGGTCACAATTTGCTACAATAGTAACCGCTGGATACGAAACAATGTAAACAGATCAAATGACAATATTGAACATTTTAAAATATTTATTTTTTTCGTTCATTTTTCTTCAGTCGAAGTTCACAGAAATCAAGGGGCCCCTTCCTGAAGCTAACACTTGATCTCTATATGACATATATAGATATTCGAGTATTCGATTAAAGTTCTCCTTTACCTGTCAAACGTTGAGTTAGCAAAGAAGTGAAGAACATTAATTTTCCTCTCCCCAATTGACCACTTAACTATGTTACAGTATATCTTTCTTTTGGTCTCTTGGTCTTACCGGATACCAGGACAATAATTTTTCTAGTTTGGTTGAGTATCCAGCTACGTGCTGTTACTTGAAATGACATTACTTGGGAAGGTGCACCATTCCTCGTATGAGCCCGTGTATAGCCATGTCGAGGGGATTTTTATTTGAGCTTCGAATACTATGTTATATTTAATATTTTGTCAGGGTTTACTTGTAGGGTGAAGTATCCTCATGTCAGATTGTCCTGACAACCCCCTCTACTAAGAGACCGAGGTCACTCAAGGATGGTCTCTAGTAGGTAATCTAAACTCTCCTTGGTAATTCAAACTCTCTAAATGTATTTATTTAAATGAACAGTAAAAGTATCAAAAGTTGTCCTGGTAGCAGATCAGTAGAATTTAATATAATAGAAATTACTAACAATTGCAGAAGTCTTAAGTCGTCAAATGGATATCGTCACAGACTATGAAATTAGCACATTGAGTTCAAATCTTTCATTTCAGATACTTTGGGCTGGCTGACCTAGATTGCCTGAATAGGATCAGAGTTTGCTCGAACGACGGGCTTAGAGTGATCGTGCCTTGCCGTACCTTAATCTGTCGTACATAAATAGTAAAATCGGTGGAAACATCTTAAAATCGAAAACAAATGAAAGAAATCTCTATTATACTCGAGCAGGGTTTGAACTTAGACAATGACTTAACGTGCATCTTTTATTTAAGCCATTTTGCAGCCAACGTTAGTTTCTGAGAAACAAGCATGTATTTCACTCTCTATACTTCTACTTCCGTTGATGTACGTCCTTATCTCGCTTTAAGCTAGTCAAAAAGAGTTCAACATTTCGCCAAACATCAATGTGAACATCACAGAAATTCGCATTTTATTAACATTGTTAACTGATTAGTTTCTATCCCGGATAATTAATTGGCTCATCTACAACAGAATTATAAATCCAGTATTAATTTTAAAAAATTAATATTTAACAAATATAAGGAAAATATTCCACATCCCAAACATATTTACCAGAACGGGAAGTAATCAAAATTTTTACCACATGCAAAAATGTAGCATAAAAACACCTAAAAATTGGATGTACCAACATTTCAAATATGTAGGATTTGTTCAAGACAGACTGTCATATGTAAGGGGCGGGGGGTCTATGAACTATAAAACTACTTGGACAGGTGCACGGTAGAAAATGGAAAAATGAAAATCAATCAACATTTTATCAAGAAACGGTTTAGTTCGGATTGTATGTGTTTAACGGCCTCTTCCTTTGCCTTTTGACCTGTAGCAAAGTGTAGTATCTGTTCTGATGCTGCAGTATTTTCTGTCCTCGGTTAGTGAATGAGAAATCTTTCTAGACTGAAGCAATATTTTTGTTCTAATCCAGAGTGCCACTTTTGGTGGAGCTGGATTGTCTAAATCTGCCCTCGTGGGGAGGCAAGCAAATACGAACGACATATAAACCGTCTTGAGTATTATTTAATGCCAGACAAGAAACTCTGTTAAAGTCTGCTAGTAATGATTAGTGATATCTTCTTTAAGAACACGCGTTGTAACTTAACCCACAAGAGGAACAACAAGAAAAATATTATTATTATTATTATTATTATTATTATTATTATTATTATTATTATTATTATTATTATTATTATTATTGATGTTATAATGATAATAATAATAACAATAATGATAATAATAATAATAATAATAATAATAATAATAATAATAACAATAATAATAACAATAACAATAGCAATAATAATAATAACAATAATAATAACAATAATAATAACAACAATAATAATAATAATAACAATAATTATAATAACAATAATTATAATAACAATAATAATAACAATAATGATAATAATAATAATAATAATAATAATAATAATAATAATAATAGCAATAACAACAACAACGATGATGATGATGATGATGATGATGATGATGATGATGATGATGATGATGATGATGATGATGATGATGATGGTGGTGGTGGTGGTGGTGGTGGTGGTGGTGGTGGTGGTGGTGGTGGCTGGAATTGGTTGGTCGGGTGATATTTCAGAAGAGCAACTGAGAGAACCTGAATGGCAGCCAAGGAACAAGCCACCGGCACTAGGCCCATCAAACATTACATTGACAAAAATTCAGAATCACCGATATGCCGATTGTGTAATGAAAGGGAAGAAACCTTAGCGCATATTGTATCTAAATGGCCAATGCTAGCACAACACCAGTATAAAAAATAGAGACACGACCATGTCGCTCAGGTACTACACTAGAATATATGCAAACTTTATTAATTGGACCACAATGAAAAGTGGTATGAGCATAAGCCAGAAGTGGTACAGGAGAACGACAATGTCAAACTTCTTTGGGACATGCGCATACAGACTGATCAAGTTCTTGAACATTCAAACCCCGACTTAATCTTTCTAAACAAAAACAAGAGAACTTGCTTAATCATTGATATAGCCTGCCCCTTCGATACTGGAGTGCAGGAGAAAGAACACGAAAAAAAATATCGAGACCTAAAATGTGAGTTAGTTAGACTATGGAAATGTAAAGATGTAAAGGTGATTCCCGTTGTAATTGGAACGCTTGGTACCATAATGAAAAGCCACCATAAATGGCTTAAACAGATTGAGGAGACAATTACTTTTCCAATTTTGCAAAAGGCGTTAAAGTATAACTTGAATGTCTAAGGTCAAGGGAATTGACTTGATGTTCTAAAAAAATCCAACTGAAAACATCCAAAAATTTAGACTACTATGAATTAATAATAATAATAATAATAATAATAATAATAATAATAATAATAATAATAATAATAATAATAATAACAATAATAACAATAAGAATAACAATAATAATAATAATAATAATAATAATAATAATAATAATAATAATAATAATAATAATAATAATAATAATAATAGAACCTTTCCGAATAATAAGTAACCGGACCTGGCAGAATCTAGATACTTCTTGGGCAATACCTACAAGAAATGACAAAACTACAGTAGTAAGTGGAAAATGTGAATGAGATCTTTAGAAAAATTGAAAAAGAAACGGAAAATAATGAAGAAGCTTTCAAGATAACCTTTGGAAAAGTGGCAAACTAACAAACGCCTGGAGATGACGGAACACTTGGATTCGGGTTTAAGAAATGCACTACCTTACATGAAAGACTAGCAGAAAACCTAAAGATGTATATTTATATAAATATGCGAAACTGAAATAATGGAGTGGGTTACTGAAGAGAGAGAGGGGGGAGAGCGAGTCACATTAATTCAAAAAGACAGCACGAAGTGAATGACCCAAGAAACTACAGACCGATAACCTGCCTACCAACCATGTAGAAACTCGTAATGGCACAACTTAGCGAATAGATAATCTATTTCTTTTTAATAGTCCTGTACTTCTACCCGGATAACAAAAAGAATGCCAGAAAACGACAAAAGAGAAAAAATTACCTACTACGATACAATTCCCACAGGGATAATTTAAATCTTTAATGATGTATAAGATACCAGATAGATTGTTAGCTTTATAATAAAAGTAATGGAAAATGGAGACTGTAGCGACCAGCTTAATGACAACATCTGACATGGATACAATTTCCAAGAAGACTCTCTATCTCGACTACGTTTTGACAAAGCTATGATCCACTCGCAAATATACACAAGAGATGTAATGCACGATAAAGAATTACGGATACAAAGGAAAAATAAATCATCTCATGTATATGGATGGTCATAAACTACTAGCAAAAAATGAGTTAAAAACTAATAAATACAGCTATCTTATACATGATATAGGAATGAAATACGGAGTGGAACAATTGCACTACTTGAAACAAAGATGGGAAAACTTTAAACAACGTAGGCATAGAACTACCCACTCGATAGATGATGGGAGCACTTGGTGAACACACTAATTATAAACACTTGGAAATTCTGGGAGCTAATATTATCAAATCAACAGCGATGAAATAAGTGGTTAAAACAGAATACATGCAGGCAAGCTAAATGAAACTAAATTATCTAATATATAAAGGCGAAACGTCTGTGTGTATGTATGTATGTTTGTATATCCAGAAAAAGGCTCCCAAGATACGCGACATAACATCCATAAAGTTTACATTTTTAGAATCCTCCAGCTACCGGATCCATAATATCCAAAAATTGAAAAAAAACGTCAATATCTTAGTATAGGAATACCTAAAAATTTGTGACGGGGGGGGGGGGGTCAAAAAACTTGGTCGCAATTTGGCGGATATACGATCTGCGCATGCGTGCGCGCATTAAACGCGTGTCAGCTTCGGACTTTGTTTAACTGACCTATTTTTTCGTAATATTTTATACTGCTTCCAGTAGTCATGTGTTTATAGACGCTGTGTCAATTATCTAAAGTTTTAGCGTTCGATCCCAGTCGACTCGAGGTTTGTTTTTACCCCGGGCAACGGGAAAAGGGGGTGAGGTGGGGGCGGATTGAGCCAAAAGGCCGAGAACACATTTTTTTTTACTTTTTTTTTTTTCATTTTTTTTAATTTTATCTTCCATTCCACAACATACAATGTGACACAAGGTCGTGTCCTTCCAATTTATGAAAATAACAAACTTGCAATTCGCTCTACAGTAGACGCCCCGGAAGCATTCCACTGTAGGGGCGCCTCAAGCGATTACGAATAAACTAACCGCTTCTCAACGGTAGTGAAAGCAAAGTTTGGGAGGGTGGACCTCCTAGAACTGCAGAGGACAACCCCTGACATCGGCGGAATCAAAGCCCAATGGCTAATACGCTACCGGTCTAAGGGGTATACCAACCATTCGAACAGATATTACACTTTAATTATTTTATTTGCAGAAAATATTTTTTAAAAAAGCATTTACATTCAGGACCAATTTAGTACAAGGCCATCACACACTTTTGTTAGTGGATGAATAATATGTTTTACCAACAATCATGAATCGTATAAACAAACCTCTCCTAACTATTAATGAAACTAATGTTATGAAAATTCGTATTTTTTATTAATGTAAACAAAATGTTTATTTTGTTATCAACGGATTTTTTGTTACGAAGAAGTAAGTGTAATTTGATTTTGTTCAAATTCTGTAGAAGTGCACCTAGAGCAAATATGAAAAATACTGACCAAGGAAATAAGGCGGGAAGAAAATTAATAAGTATCGATGATGACGAACACGACGCAATAAAAGGACGAGAGAAATACATAACACAAAATACAGACAGCGCCAAGGTGAACAATATGGAGAGCAACGAAACAGGAAATATGGGAAAGAGATGCAACCAATCACCATCACCATCACCATCACCATCATCATCATCATCATCATCATCACCATCATCATCATCTTCGATTTAATGTCCATTTTACACGCGCGCAGGCGTTGTACGACTTTTAGAAATTAATTTCTAAAGTAATTTATCTCTATCCAGGTATTTATTTTATCCCTCTTCCTCTCAGGTTTATTTTTATCACTTCGTCCTATGTTTTCTTTGGCTTTCCCCTGTGAATTGAACCAGATACCTCAACTTTTCTACTTCTACTCACCCAAAAACTCTCATCCAGTCTATTAACGTGGCCATACCATCGAAGTATCTGCTCTCCACACATCTCCCTATACAGGTTTAATCTTCCTCTGTGGTCATCAGAACTAAGCCTGTCTTTAAGTCTCACATTACGCATCCATAATATAATTCTCATAGTATTTCTCTCCATGCAACGCATGTCCTCAACTCTCACTGGCTAGGTCAATACATCATCACACTGCGTACACATGCCTGATAGACTCTTCCCTTGACCGACAATGGTAACACTCTGCTGATTAGCTATCGCAGAAATTCTCTGAACTTACTCCACTAATTCGTGCAATAGCACCTGCTCCACCCTGTGCTCCAATGATATAACAAAGGCAACAAAACTTCTCAACAACCTCAATAGCTTCGCCATCCAAATATACTTTGTGTACATCTAAGTTCTCATCCATCTCCATTATCCTCTCTAAACTTACCAGTAAGTCTACTGCATTTTATGTGTACCCTGCTTACTAGTACCACAAACGATTGAATTACACCCGAGTTCCTTTCCACACACTTAGCAGGGGAACTTTCTCCATTTTTGGGAGAGCTTTCCAACACTACAACCAGTGATGAAAACTTGGTTTGGGTAACATTTACTCAGATACTTTTACTTTCCATACCATTTCTTTAACTTAACAAGAAGGTATTCCATTGCTTCACAGGCAAGTACTAAATCATCAGCATACAGCATCTCTTCCGGACAACCCGTAGGAAACTCTCTGCGCAATGCTTCTAAGACACGAAAACACATGAACATGGCTCCGAAAAGGTCACTTGAACAGAGAAACGGAACCGCTATTGACATCCATGCAAAACAACTAGATCAGGACAAAGCATAAAAGACCCGGAATAACAGTAAACAAACGAAACAAAAAGTGAGCCACATCATAAGTAAATTCAGCAAACTAACCCAAAACGAATATAAAGTTTATTCGTCGAGAAGATAGCTCATTTGGAACTGTGAAAACGACTTCACTTTGAACATACGTACCGGAACTATTGTTGAAAACTGAAAATCATAAAATCATTCGGAAATAAAAACGGGTGAACTAATCCAAGCCAGAAGAAATCAAACCTGCTAAATAGTACATTTTTCCGTCCCAGCAAATCACAGGGGGTGAAAATCTATGTAAATATATGGAATTTGCCAGAGAACTGAAGGAGATATGGAATTACATTATGCCAGTAATTGCAAAAGCACTAGAAGCAATCTCGAAAACCCTAGACAAAAAGACCAGAAGACATCGAACTAAAAGGAGGATTGACATAAACAATAACCCAAATCACGAAGTAACGTTGAGCAGTCGCGGATGTAATTAAATAGTACTCGTAAACACTAATACAGATAGAACAAAGTTATACGAATCAAAGAGAACTGAGGCTGCCAGAATATATATATATATATATATATATATATATATATATATATATATATATATGTATATATATACATACATATATATATATATATATATATATATATATATATATTCCATGAAAAATGCCAGTATACTGAAATCATATGCATTTAATAGGGTTAAGATGAAAATTAATATACACTAAATGTACAAAAGCAAGGAAATCCCCAAATTTTACACTTTTATTGTCATTAAGGGTATGACTACATATCAACCAAACCATTTCAGTATCACATCACTACAGTATAAATCTCTATGCATGAGTGGATGAAGTGTGTGAGGTGCGCTGAAGAAAAATTCCTACCAGTAAAATACATAGCCTTGTTGATCTCGCATACCCTTAATGACAATAAAAGTGTAAAAATTTGTGAATGTTCTTACTTTTGTACATTTAGTGTATATGAATTTTCATCTTAACCCTATTAAGAGCATATGATTTCAGTATACTGGCATTTTCATGGAATTTCACAACTTTTATAAAGGCTATGCCTCAATACAATGCCACTTCATAACTGATATAGTTGGTAGTTTGACTAATCAAGGTATATGGTAAACTGAAATTAAAAGGCCATCAACTAGACACTAGAACCTCTATCTTTGCAAAAAATCAGCTGAATCCATCAAATGGTCGATAAGATATAGAATAAAGTGTATAAATACTGGTCATTTTTAAGGTTTTTCGGAATTTTCTGGAAAACTAAGGTATATGGTAAACTAAAATTAAAATGCCATAAACTAGACCCTAGAACCTCTATCTCTGCCAAAAATCAGCTGAATCCATCAAATAGTTGATGAGATACAGGATGGTACATACGTACTACGTACACACAGATAACATGATTTCATGATTGAACTTTCTGTATCTCTGGGTTGCCTTGAGTATATTTCTTATAGATTTCTTCCATATATATATATATATATATATTAAAGTCAATGAAACAGACGAGTGGAAAAAAAATAAATAAAAGGAAAATTGTTAAAATTACCTTAAGGCCTTATCGTCTGACCCTCTGAGAAGAAACGTCAGAATGGTAAATTAAAAACTAAAAGTCGAATGAGATATGAGGGGAAAAAACTTATTTAGTTGGAGGAAACGATTGAGAGGAAAAAAAAAGGGTAAATCTCTCAACGTTATGGTGGCTTTGAATCATTAAAGATCTCTAACTGATGTTTCAAAATCTTTTGTCTACACAGGCTAGGTCGAGAGTTGTTAATGACTAACGCCTCAATAATATTGAGATGGTAGTTCGACCTGGCACTGTGTAAAACAGAAAACCACCCATCGGAATACTTGTCAGAACAACTATTTGTACTAACGAGGTGATTGGCGATGGCTGATTCCTGTGCCTGGAAGTTCCCGGATGATCTCGAAACCTTGTGTAGGCGAATATCACGTGGTATGTGTTGGGATATTCTAAATTCTAATCTTTGGGATGTCTTGCCAACGTAGCCAGCTCCACACTGACACATGAATTTATAAACTACAGAATTCTTTTGAATGGCTGGCAAAACATCCTTACGAAAAGAAGAGAAAAAGGTTCGAGTCGTGTAAACTACCCTCAACATGGTTGCCGGAAAACAACGTTGAGTAGAAGAAGAAATCCTTTTAACAATGTCAAGGCCGTCAGAACCCAACCATGGGAGTTTCAAATAAATAGGGCAACGTGACGGGCCAATAAATTTACCACCATTAAATAAAGCAACTTTACGTGCAATGGTGCCTTTTATAATATTGATGGGATATCCATTAGCTAGAAAAATATTAGTAATTTCACCAAGTTCTGCATCGAGTCGTGTTGGTGAACAAATCATAAGTGCTCGATGAGTGAGAGTACCAATAAGATTTATTTTTCTTGCTCTTGGGGCGAAGGAAAACCAATTTAGATAAAGGCCTGTAAATGTTGGTTTTCTATATACACAGGTTTCAAATGATAAACCAGATTTAGACACTAAAACATCGAGGAAGTTATATTCCAATAACTATGTTTTTTTAGTTTTTATCTTTATTTTTATTTTTTCACATTTCCAAAAACATAACATTTCTGTGAGATGTATTTTTACGGTTGGTTTCTTTTGCTGTGAACCAAACAACAGTTGTATGTCAATATCGTCTCTGCAACACTACAAAATCATCAGAAAAATCCACAAAAAATAAAAAGGTTTTGGAACGAAATGTCTTGAAAAAACCTACACTATACAGTGGGTCATTTTGGGGGCGAAAACAAAGAAAAAAGAAAGAAAAAAGCGAACTCACATGTGGAAAACTTACTAGTATGCCATTTCTTTAAGAAAACATATTCACATTGATACAAATAAATAAGTATACACATGTAAAGTAATCATTGCCACGTTTTGAAACCAAAAAAGGAAGGAGGAATGAAATAATTTCTATGTAAATGTTATCGCGTGAAAAGTTATAAAACGCAAAGTTGTTATGAGAAACGAAAAGTGTGGGTAAAAAAGAGAGAGGTGGAAATAATATCTATTAATTTATTTATCTATGTGTGCATGTATTTATTTATTCCTATTTATTTAATTATTCGTATATTATTAATTAATCAATAATTATTAAATTTATCAGCATATAAGCATATGCACATGCAATATATATATATATATATGTGTGTGTGTGTGTGTGTGTGTGTGTGTGTGTGTGTGTGTGTGTGTGTGTGTGTGTGTGTGTACATAGGTGTGCGCCCATATACCATGTGTGGAAAAAAGAAAGAGATAATTGTGAGATGATCAGAGAGAAGAGGGAAAAGATAACTTACTTATATTACTCAAAAATATTGATAGTGGATTTATTATTATTTACTTATTTGCCCATACATATATATGTGTACGTGCTAACGTATTAGCCACAAGTGATTTACCGAAAATACATAATTTGTGTATACATCGGGCGAGATGTATGTGGAGAAATGTGGTATAGGGTAGTTAGCTTGGATCTGATCTTAATTTTTTGTTCAGATATGATGAGTTTGCTGATTACTGGAGATAAATTATAGAAACCATTACGTTGTTTGTGATTAGTGCTACTTGAATGTATCTGCGTCGAGATTTATTTTGTAAATTTGTAATGTAATTAAACAAATATGTATCTAAAAATTAATTTATAATTTATAAATTAATTAATTAAAAATATATATATATATATATATATATATATATATATATATATATATATATATATATATATATATATATATATATATATAAAAATTGATGACTCGTCCGATTAAGGACGAATTAAAAATGCGGTCCTCTGCATATTCTTAAAATAAACAAACCGCTCAGAGTAGCAACAAATAATAAAAAACGCACCGGTAAACACTAGTCGACTATTGCCAAGAAACAAAAACTATATATATATATATATATATATATATATATATATATATATATATATATATATATATATATATATATATATTCGAAATAAGCTTATTGTTATTGTACGCGAAAAGAAAAACAAATGCAGTTTAAATCCTAGGGAAACTAACTAAATCCGCACACTGCACACTTAGAACGTGTATAAGTCGACTTATTGCTGGGGAATTCACAAATGCAAAAGGGAAACTAAATCAATAATGAAACATAAATAATAGGCCTTACTCTAAATCTTTAACAATGAATATATTAGAAATCCTAACCCTAACCCTAATCCAACAAAAAGTCAGTAAATATATTTACTATAATAATAAACACGGTGAAAAATAGAGAATAGATATTATTCTAAGACATTCTCTATTTTTTCCTTTTTATCTTTTTATTTTCTTTTCTTTATTTCTTTTTCTTTCCTTCTTAAGTGACTTCAATTAAAGCAACACCACATTGTGCATTGCGGTTGTTGTAATTCTTATTCAAGGAACTAATTTCCCTGATGATCTGCCAAGCAAGGACCTGCTTGGTAGTGAAACACGTGTAGGTAAAAAAAACTCTTTAATTTGAAAAATGATAAATAAATAATTTTTGAATGAAAAAGTATTTTAGTGGTGTTGATTGGGCTTCTAGACGGAATATTTGGTAAGCCTTCAAAAAATCATATATATATATATATATATATATATATATATATATATATATACATTTGAACTATTCTAGGTCCCCTTACGAAGATTAAAATCCAAATATAATGATCTAAACCTTATGCCAAGAAACCTCATTCCAATTTTGATAAAATTTCATTGCATGATTTTGATTCTATAAAGTGTCTAAAAAGGCTTAAACTTAATGGACTTTAAGAAGAAATTTAAATTCAAGGAATGTTGCTTTATTGGTGCCTAATGACAATGGATAAAATTAAATGCAAATCTGATATATTTCAATTCGATATTACAGCTCCGAAAAAACATTTTAAATACTCTAAAGAAACTGAAATTAGTGGAATATTTATTGATTGATGTCTAATACTTATTATAGAAATGTCACAAAAATCGGAGTTATCTAAACTTTAAACAGTTTTTTTTTGCTATTTCACTTCTACAGTTTAATAGGTTTAGGGAGTCTTTAAAGTTTAGAATTTCAATTTTCTCATTCAGACATAATCTACACGGGTCTTCTAGATTTATCCATGTACTGGTCTGCCGTACTATTTTCCACTCGATTATCGGCGAGCGTCCGCTTTCTTTGAGCTCCCAGTAATGGGTCGCTAGTGTTGTTTTTAATCGGCGTTTTTTGTTATTAAATCTTCTTTTGTGGTCGTAATATCTGGTTTTAAACTATAGAGAGGTCATACCGACGAGTATTTCTTTGTTATTCGGACTTCTTTTGGCAAATATTGTGGCTTGGTAAACAATGCTTTTGGTTAAGCAATTATTTTGTAGTGGGCAAAATGCACGAGTTCTGCAGTCAAAGCTTTTCTCTTCATTATTAACTTTTTTATTTCTATTTGGATTATTACTATTATGGTTTGGGTTACTGCTTTTCAAGTGGTTGTATTTTTGTTCTTTTTAGTGTTATTTTTTTGTTGGTATATTGGTCACTTTTTTACGGCTTTTGCTATTAGTTTTATCTACTGCTTTCATTTAGTATTTCTGTTACATAGTCACCACTCCTGCCTTGACCGCGGCAGTTCTCTTAAACCACTTAAACAACTGAAAAAGGTGTATGTTGCATACCTTAGATTT